>OX411544.1:84375877-85575877 GCA_948146395.1 Fragum whitleyi
CGTCTTGATCCCATTTTTAAACCCCACTTAACCTCATTTCAAACTTTACCTGGGCTTCATCAAGACGTTGAGTCTGACCAATTTATAGTATGATTGGACAAACAAGAGGATCCTGAGGGCCCTAAATCGCTCACTTGATATTTCAAGTAAATTATCATTAAGACTCCTTTTCCTGTGGTATGGCATGAACCTTCCAATTTTTAATAGAGTTCATTCTTGTGACCTTGCAAACATTTTGACCAAGTTTCACGAAGATTGGACAATATTTGTGGCGTCTGGAGCTCTTATAAGAAAATTGTCATTTAGGCCCCCTTTCCCGTGATATGACACGGATCCTTCCAATTTTCAATAGACTTCATCTTCATGACCTAACAAACATTCTAAGCAAGTTTCATGATGATTGGACCATATTTGTGGCTTCTAGGGTGTAACCAAAAATATTGTCATTTAGGCCCCATTTCCGGTGATATGGTACAAATCCTTCTAATTTTCTATAGACTTCATCCTCATGACCTGACAAACATTCTGACCAAGTTTCATGAATATTGGACCATATTTGTGGCTTCTAGTCTGTAAACAAGAAATTTGTCATTAAGGCCCCTTTTCCCGTGATATGGCACGGATCTTTTCAATTAAGCAATTTTCACAAGGGACCACCCAAGGAATGTTTCTGCCAAGTTTGGTTGATTTTGACTCATAAGTTTAGGAGGAGATATCGTTTAAAAAAATTGTTGACAAAATTGTCATTAAGGCCCCTTTTCCCGTGATATGGCATGGTTCCTTCCCATTTTCAATAGAGTTCATCCTCGTGACCTGACAAACATTCTGACCAAGTTTCATGAAGATTGGACCATATTTATGGCTTCTGGACTGTAAACAAGAAATTTGTCATTAAGGCCCCTTTTCCCGAGATAAGGCACAGATCCTTTTCATTTTAGCAATTTTCACAAGGGACAACCAAAGGAATATTTCTGCCAAGTTTGGTTGATCTTTACTCAAAACTTAAGGAGGAGACGTCATTTAAAAAAATTGTTGACAAAATTGTCATTTAGGTCCCTTTTGCCGTGATATGGCATGTATCCTTCCCATTTTCAATAGACTTCATCCTCATGACCTAATAAACATTCTGACAAATTTTCATGAAGATTGGACTATATTTGTGGCTTCTAGTCTGTAAACAAGAAAATTGTCATTAAGGCCCTCTTTCCCAGGATATGGCACAGATCCTTTCCATTTAAGCAATAATTACAAGGGACCACCCAAGGAATATTTCTGCCAAGTTTGGTTGATTTTGACTAAGTAGTTTAGGAGGAGATGTCGTTTAAAGAAAATGTTGACGCCGTTACGGACAGACCGACAGATAGACGGACAGATGGACAGACGGACGCCGGACATTGATAGATCACAATAGAGAAGGGGACTTTAACCCTGATGTCAGAGATATTGAATCATTGTAAGTGAACGTGTCGATATGATTCGATGCTAGAACGTTACTGGCCTATGGTCCTGTTAACTGTTCATTTGTAGGCGGACTTTGTGTTCTTGAAAATTTGTTGCTATACACTGACTATATTTTCAACATTTTCTATAGAAACTTTGCAACTGTCCGTTCTTACATCTGTCCTTCTACTGTTTAAAATCGACACTGTTAATGTTACAAAAGAAAACAAAAATGTTTGTCATTATGCATTTGTGGCTCTATTTCAATTTTTGAGCGGCGACGATATAATTGCAGCATTATCTTCTAATGGTACTTATGTGGTCTCGTGAAAGATCACATAATCCGTTGCATCATTGTTTATTCAAATGTTTTGATATTAGAAAGTATAAGCATTTGCAAGGGTTGTAAAACGGCACTCCGTTGTTAGGCACTTAGGTCCACATGCAAAGCAGGGTGACAATTCTTAAACGACAGGGCAAGTTCTCGAAACTGCATATGGCAGATATAAAACTTATGCATATTTCATTAGGAAATCATCTCTTAAATACAGTATGACCGCAGACAAACCTGTATCCCGTTACAGCGATAATCTTCTGTGATATAACAAGATGATAAGTGGTTCAATTTCCACAAACATATACAGGCACTTAAAATATGGCCCAGACAAAGGACGTGTCGGGCATTTTATTGCAAATAGTTGAACACCAAATCCTAAACTCTGTCAGTCCTCAACAATGTGGTTTTCAAAGAAAAAAACTTAGGTTGCCGCCGGGGCGGACCCAGGAATTCATCAAGGGGGGGGGGGGGGGTCGTACTATTTCAACATCTTCACGAATAGACACATACATATGCATTTCTATCACATTACAAAAGCTTAGTTTTTGTGGCTTTGGAATCCATTTTTGGCTCCACGTGGTGATGTATTCGTCGTGCGTCGAATTTTTTTTTTCATCATCTCCTCCTCCTAAACCAATTGATGGATTTTAAAGAAACTTGGTTTTAATGTTTCTTTAATGACATCCTTTTTAAGTTGTCTCAGAATTTTATATTGTCCCAAACCCCACCTCGCCCGAATATGGGCATTGCAATGCGGGGATTATTTTCACTTCAAAATCATTAAAAGAAACATTTCCTTCAAAATTAAAGGCTGTGACTACAGCTTGATCACAACATCTTGAACAAATTGCACCAGTGGGTAATTACAGCAATTATATCGCGCTCCAACAACTTGCACTTCATTTCATTTCCAGATAAATAACGTTCAAGCATTTGAGGGGCGTGTTATGAAGAGATACAAAGAGCGAGGTAAGCGGTTACAACCAGCCCACATTATGATACTCTTCACTGAAGCAAACAATTAGGCTCAACTCTTATTTGCTGAAAACGTGACCATCGCAAGATGGTTGACATTTAGAGCCAAATGTAACCAACGAATAAAATTTCATCCCGGTCAAGATTGACCCAGATCGTGTCTTTTTCCGTAAGCGTGACATCCACCGCGTCTTTCTTAAAGTAAACTTATTCATCAAGTCATTACAAAAACCGCTTAAACATTAACAGGCTACAGTTTTAGAGCTCATACTTTACTGACACTGGAAGTTTTGAAGGAACGCTGCATACTTAGGTCAGACGAACCCAGTCACAAAACATCTATCCATGAGAAAATAATATTTTTCGATTGAAAAAGAGATATCGATCTTTTCCTAGATGCCCGAGTCTGAGTCCGAACACCCTCTTAGCGAAAATGATTGGCTATTAATATTCATTTTCGCTGCTATGGTATTGAATCTTTTAATTAATGAATTCTCGTGATAATCGGTCAAGGCACTCATAATCTTATGTTTGGTAATAGTACATGTGCATCTTATGTTGATGTTTATTGAAAAAACTCGGACTACCCCAGAAAAAAAAAAGGTCGGAAGCCCCATCCCCCCCCCCCCCCCGGATCCGCCAGTGTGCTTCATGACGTCATGTGTACTCACAGAATTCATAAATTGTGCAAATCAAAACAACAACCATCTTTATATTTGTTTTCTAGGCGCAAAACAGACGTTCGACCTTGTATGGCACAATGGTTTGTTTTACAAAATATCTGAATATGGGGTAAATCCTCTAAAAAAAACTCATTTATATCTATGTTTAAAACTATGAGTCAGAATGCTGTCTGACTGCCTTTATATGAATCAAGAAACCATAAAGGATATTATTAGTCCTCCCCTGTGCTATAAATTATATGAGGCTGTGCGTGAGATTTCCAATAATTTCAAATATGCCCAAAGCAAAGACTCTGACCAGCCTGTGCACAGGCTGACCGGAGTATTTGCTATGCCCTTAGTACATAGAAAAGGTCTCCAAGTATCAGTAGATCGTCATGTTACTTTCTATTTACAATTTGTGGCTGTCAATGCCTCTCGGTGTTTGCGCCTCACGATCATTTCCAATTGTTGTAAATGTCAGGCACAGGCTCAAGTATAAATGGATTAGTTTAAGAACTAGAGAACTGAAATGGTAATAAGATGTAGTAACGACATTTAGCTAGCCAACTGTCTACATGAAAGTTTGATTGCCATATAAGATTTTCTAATCCTCGTAAGTGTATTTTCTGAAAATATAGGGGGATTTAGCGGGATTATTGGTCTCTTTTTCTTATATAAATAAATAGATCTATCTGCGATTCCTTTTTTAAGCTATGCAGTCTATATCCAGTATTTTGGCCGGAACTTTGAGGGGCCGCTGTCATTACGCAATTTGTAGCGGGTCGGACTGTCAATCTTAATGTCCCGAATAACCTGGTGCTTTCTTCGTTTAACTGTTGGGTTTTTTTTTTTTTATTTTTTCATCAAATAATATTCGTTTCCTGTACTCGAGTCGCAGTTCTAGAAAATTAAGAAATATATATTTCATCGTAATCTATTGGTTTTATTAATTTTTTTTTCAAAATAATAAAATGCATGTTTTAAGTTTTTTTTTCTCCAAAATCAACACGTGTGTCAGTGGCAGACCTTTTAAGGAGTTTTTTTTTTTTTCATTTTACACGAACCTACACTTTTCAACGTGTACCATAAAAAATTGATTTTTTAAGAGTGTCGAAAAATCAACTGGAATATATGTTTAATGAAAAAATTTAGGTATCTTCTATTTCAATGCAAAATTGCGAGATGAACTTTACCATCGGATTCTCAAAGAGCTGAACGAAAAATGCTGCTCTTTTGACCGATATAAATAGAGGATAATCGTTTGTTTTAGTGTAAGATCGATTTATATTTCATTGAGTGAACTACAAAAGATATATTTTCACGAGTGGCGGAGCCACGAGTGAAAATATAGCTTTTGTTTTTCACGAAATGAAATATTAATCGATCTTACTCGAAAAACAAACGATTATTCTATTTCTTTAATGCAAAAATGAGACAAAATGTGAAATTTCTCGGACATATATTTCGTAAAGCGCGTCATTTTGCGCGTGATTGCTATGCAACGTTCATTGTGACGTCACTTATTTCGCCCCGCATAGATGACGTCAGATAGGATGAAATGCACAAAAGCAGGGTATAAGTTTTTGATAATTTCACTGCCTTTGCGATGAGTTTATCAAGTGATAATCTACCGTTATTTCTCGATAAACCACCGAAAAGCATTAAAGAAACTGGTTATACTTGGCAAATGGAAAAGTTTCATAAGGCTGGAAAAGATCTTCTGTAGCCCCAGTCTTCAAAAAAGGTCTTAAACCCAAGCCAAGTAACTATATGCCCATTTCCTCTAAACTGATCTCTTTTACCAAGGATTTATTCCAAATATCAGGGTACCAGACAAACGCTGTTGCCATGGACTTGTCTAAGGCCTTTGACAAAGTCAATTATCTTTGACTTATTATTCCCCTCTTCGAAAAAGGGGGTATATTGTTTTGCACTTCTCGGTCGATCGGACGGTCGGTCCGTCGTTCGGTCGGTCCGTTCGTAGACCGTTTTTTTTTTTTTTGTCTGGAGCATATCGTAACAAGTATGCAAGCTAGAATCATGAAACTTCAAAGTTTGATAGATCTCATTGAGGAAATGTGAAGTGCACAAGGTTTAATCTTCCCTTACAAATAGAACCCAAAAAGTTCCAGTAGAAGGTCATCTCTCGGACGAACTCCGAGTACTTTTTGAAGTTCCTCAGAGATTGGCCTTTGGATCATACCTCTTCACCCCCTTAGAACTGTTACAACGGACAAATACCTCTGCATGAGAACATGTTAAGGATTTCGCCATGAAAATAGTCACGATTTCTGTACTTACTGAAAACAAAAACGCTACGCCCTTCAAAAACATGTCTTCTATCAATCGAATTTAAAAAAGACAAGTGTAGCTTTTACAGTCTGATACTCCGCATAATCATAAACTTTTATATCTTATCCTGCAAATAACTTGAACTTTGAAGATTTAAGGGAAATTAGAAGTAATGTGTGCCATTTTTCAAAGTAAAGGCATTAAAAGCTTTTAGATTGCGTTTCATATTGGAAATTCATGCAATCTCAAACAATAATTTCAATTGAAATAATTGGTAATATTTTTCCTCCCTATTATCACAACTGAAAATAAAAAAAATCGAAAAAAATATAATGAAATATATGTTACGGTGCATGACAGAGAGTGTTACAGTATAGTTATTACATCACTAATATAGGTAACAGATTCTTATGGAATACATTTCTTATGTTTTATTTATTTGAATGGGATTTATCAGCTATTTAAGCTATGATTTCCTGTCTGTCCGTATGTCTATTCGTCTACCCGTCTGTTAATTTACACTTATTTTCCCAAAAGAGTCCACAATCTCTATCCGATTTACTTCAAACTTTCACATAATGATTATACAAACATCAGAATATTTTTGTTCAAAATTAGTTCGAAAAACATCAAAGGAAAATAGAAATTATGGAAATTTGATTACAATATACTCGTTGAAGCATTACAGTCAGGGCGGTGAAGCATTAATGCAAAAGGGGCCTTATGATAATTGGTGAAATTATCCCAACCCTTGAACTCAAATTTAAGAACTTGTTTAATATCTAGTACAAGAAGTTCAAAAACATGTTCTAGAACTGGTTCAAGAGATTGTTCGACTGCTCTTGAAATGCCAATCACACGTTCTAGAACCAGTTCTTGTACTATTTCGATGGGAAGGAGGCGTTAGAGCGTCCCAGGCTCTCGTGGACGTCCTGTGATTTTGAAAAATTTACATACTATAAACTGTAATTATCTAGTATTTCGGCGGGTCTATCCTCTCAGAAAATATTTTAGATCAGAGCATGGCTAGCTATTTTGACCATTTTTGTACAAATCTCGGAGATAGTTCAGAAGGTTTGATTGAAATTTATATAGGCCGAATAAAGGTTCTTTTCCCTTCAATTCTCGTATTTACTTCGATGCAAATTAGTGTCCATTTTCAATCAAAATGCAAATCAGAACCTTTTTGTGCTTAGATTTATATTTTTAAATAATTTCAGGGTTATATTTTTTCTTGAATTTCAAAAGCAACTTAAACAACACACTTGGCTGATGGTACCCATTTCTAAACAGATCTAGGTGTAAAATAAGCACCACGATCCCATTTATTTCATTTTTAAAAACAGAAAATGTAGATTTATTTAAACAGAGGTTTCATATTGGAGAAATATTGAGCGAACAATCGTAACACCATCATTTGTAGAAGAGATATAAACCGGTGATTTTGAGAATGTTCAATCCATTTCGATTTTGGGATTTTAAGCTTATACTTTCTTGACAAGATCGCTTTCATTTAAAGCAGGTGGATGTTTTATGACGTTGATTAGACTACCATGTATAGGCATTCGTATAATTAACATTTGCGAGTGCTTTCTTATCCTGAAAGTAAGACCGATATAATTGAAAAGAAGGTAGGCAAACTGTTTTTCATAAATTAAAAAGAAGATCAGAGTATTATGTTTCGATATATCGCATTAAATGAAGTTTTGGGACTTTCCCCCATCTACCTAGCATTTCGCAGAAAAGAAGAAACAACTAAAATATAAAATAACTCGGATTTCGTTGCGCTTTCTTTTTGTGTTTTTCGAAAATCCTGGCGTCAAGAAAACTGGGATTTTTGTATGCAATATCAATGACATAGGTTGTAACGCTGTAGGGAAGATACAGTAACATACAAAAAAATAGGCAAAGTCCGTAACATACGCATAAAATTGAAATAATGCATATATAGTTTCGAAACAGAAGACATTCCTGTTAGAAAACTGGTATAATAGAGAAGACTGAGGGGTTTAACGCAAAACAGATAAAAAGTTTCTATATTTCTTCTTTCTATTCTAAAAATCCAAAAAGAAGTAGACAAAACTCTGTTTTTCGATCAAATTACCTCAAAACTCCTTTTTATTGAAATATCAATATCAAAAATATTTCGATCAGGATTATTCATCATCTAAGGAATGGAATAGGAATATATAAAAAGTCTAACGTGTCTTCTTGTTGTACCAATAATGTCGAAACCGACATATATTTAAACAAATTAGCAGATGCCTTAACAGTTTTCATTGCGAATCCTTAACATGTTTTCATGCAGAGGTAATTGTCCGTTGTAACAGTTCTTAGGGGGTGCTCTTTCTCATTTATACTAATGTCCTAGTTAGATGTAGCGCCAGATTGTTTGCGCAAGACACTTGATTGTTTACACACTAAAATTGATAATCTTCCACTGCAGGAAACATGAACAAGGGGTTCAGAATAGCCATAAACCGCTCATCTGAATTGAAATGGTCCAGTGGATGTCACCAAGGAACATTCTGGCAAAGTCGCATGGAAGAGTCTAAATACTTGCGGAGATGTCTTTCAACAAACATATACTCAGCCCTACTACGCCATCATTTAAAGGCTACTAATCATCTCAAGAACTATTTTGGAAAGTGTCACCCTAGGAACACTTTAACAAAGATTCGTTCAAATTGGACAAATGAACAGAAAGAATTGTCATTCAAACAATTCATAGTGAAAAAGTGCATCACCTTGCAACGCCCTCATATACAGAACAATAAAAATTTTGCAAACAATTTTGGGAAAGGTTCACCTAAGAAACTTACTCGAAAAGTTTCGTTGAAATCGGTCCACTGGTTTATATGTTGTTTAAAGTTTTTGTAGTGAACTATTACTTCACCTTGAAATCGACCCAATGGTTCAGGAGGAGATGTCGTTTAAAGATTTCATAGTGAAAAAAATGCCTAGCCCTGTCACGCCCATCTGTTTTAGATGACGAGTTTGATAAATTCGATATTTCATGAGCACAAATTTGATATTCTATTCATAATATGGCCCGAATTTTCGCGAACAAAAGTGAAAATTTTTGAAATTCGACATTTCAATTTTCCGCGAAACTTTTATATAACACAGTTAAAAGGCTGGCGTCACAATATACATAATGGCGTCATTTTCGCGGTTACAAAATAGCGTTGCTATTCGCACTGAGATCATTTGCATAGTTATTCTACTAGTGTAAAAATACCCATGTAATGTCAAAAATATTTAACGGGTTTATTTCACTCCCGCGACGTCGGTCATATTTAAAAGCCGGGGCCCGATACATAACCCACTGATCATGTTCTACAAAATCAGAGCTGGAATCATTTCTGTAGATATATATTATACGTATTAGTGTTTTGTTTGAGAAAAAAATATCTAACGAGGTTGGGAGAATTGATAATTGTCGAGGCTCTGCCGAGGCACTTAGTACGTATTATTTTTATCTTTTAACCTCTGTTTGAATTGATTTCGAAAATGTTTCTAACAAAAGTGCAAGTTTCTAAAAATAACCGCATTATGTCATTGTTCTTGAAACATCCATGTGATATCATTAAAGATATCAAATGGGATGTTATCACACGGATATTTGTATAGTTATAAGATAAAACTCGCACTCACATGTACCTACTAGAAACCTTATTCAACTGATCTAATTCTGAAAAAATCAGAACTTAATTACTCCTTTTTTTTTCAAAGAACAATTAAACTCTAGAACACGTTGTCCATGTCCGAGTCAAGGCTGCCCCAAGTCTCAGCACATTTTCTGGGGGAAATGGCCTTCTCAGGCAAGAACTTGTGGCCAGACCCTTTTGTCATGATCGTTTATTTAAGGTAGTGAACCCGTTATAGTTCCGCAACGTTTCGGACCATACGTTCTTTCACAATGTTAACCGAGGTTTTCTAATGAAAATCATTAGGAAACCTCAGTTAATACTGTTAAACTATTACGGGTCTTCTACCTTTATATGAAACATTATGTATCATCGGATAACAATGTTCAAATGATGACGATATAATATGTTTAATGCAAAATAGCACATTTTCTGAGAGGCTGGTGGAAGTTAAACTATAGTAACCTACATTTCTGCTTTTAATTTTAACTGTAGCATTAGGTTCCAAGTACTATCTTTTTAAAAAAAATTAACAAACCTAACAATCTTAGATCTTTTAACTGCCCGTTTACCGCATATTAAAACACCGTTAAGCCCCGGTCTTAACAAGGTTGCTTTACAGGCTTACCTAAAGGCTAGACTGGTCCTACTGTCGACTATCATCTATGAGTCGACAGTAGAACCAGTCTAACCTAAGTGCTAAGACTGATCCTACTGTCGACTGATGTATGAAGCCTTTTATGGTAGTCGACAGTAGGACCAGTCTAACCCAAAGGCTTCAAAGAAGCATGATTTTACATAACAAAAATAAGAGATAAGATATTTTATTGCTCAAGTATACCCATGGTAAGGGTTAAAGGCAATTTTACAAACACATATCAACAAAACAAAATGAAATAAGGAAGGGAAAAAATAATAATAACAAAGCTTTCACATACTCGCTCACGCACTCACATATAAAGACAAAGTTATATAATTTATTAATTGTGATCAAAATTGAAACATACGACTTGGAGTTCAAGGCCAATCCACTATATTATACCAGCTTTAAGAATAAAATTTGATACAGCTTTCAATGTATCTATATTGGAACTTGTCAATAAGGATTTAAATCTTACCATATTGTTATCAGCAGTCTCAAATTCCGGTAATGGACTCAGAATTTCATTTCTTTGATTGTCATATTTACTACAAGTACATATAAAATGCAATTCGTCCTCAATAACTCCACATTGATTGCACAACCTTTGTTCTAGCTTTTCCCTACAGTATCTTCCTGTTTCAATCCTTAATTTGTGTGCACTTAGTCTGAATAAACATATACTTTTTCTGAGCTTTTTATCTTTAATTATTTCAAGATAAGGCTCTATTACAAATGATGTTTTAATGATTTTGTAGGTTCTGAGTTTTTTATCCCCAATTTCGGAAGTAATTCTTTTATCCCAATGCTGAATAAATCTTTCCTTCAATTTATTTTTAATAGAAAAGAGAAGAGACTGTGGTTTAAATGTGCATTGGTTAGTCCAAATATGCGAAAATCCAAGATCACATAGAATATTTTTGACAAATTGCACCCAGCCAGAATTTTGGTTTAAACCATTTAATTGTTCCTGGTATGCTTTATATAATAGAGAATCCTCCTTTGAATGGATAGCATGTAACCAAAAATTCAAACAACTTACTATAATAGTTATCACTAATGGAAACTGCCCTAACTCACTTAAAACACCAAAATTAGAAGTTTTGGAATGAATTCCTAACACATATTTACAAAACCTTATGTGCAGTTTATCGAAATCATTACCCCCTTTGACTGCTAAATCAAATAATTGTTCTATAGATTTACTTTTATAACTAGACTTATATGCACCCCAGACTTCGCAATTATATAAAGCAATAGGCTTAATCAAAGTCTCGAACATTTTCAAAACAGCAGACGGTTTAATTGATTTATCAAAAATGCTTTGCTTTATTGAAAATAGGGCTCTATTTGCTTTCGAACTAAGATTCTTCTCAGCCAAACAGAATTTACCTGTATTTGTGAAAGTAACCCCAAGGTATTTGTATTGTTTTACATTTTCTAACTCATAGTCTCCGACAGTAAATTTGACGAGATGATTGCATCGTTTAGCACTCTTCGAAAATGTCATAACTTTAGATTTGTCAGTATTAATAGCCAAGCCCCAGCTATTACAAAATTCGTATATTTTATCTATATTTCTCTGGAGCCCTTCTTTGGAAGTAGATATTAGTACTAAATCATCAGCATATAGCAAGTGATTGACTTTGTAATCATGTAAGATAGGTGCATCTTCATTAGATATTACAGAACTAATATCATTTATGTAAATATTAAATAAAAGAGGACTTAATACATTACCTTGATAAACACCTTGACTAATTCTAATAGGATCTGTTAATGTGGTTTTACACCTGATTCGAGAATATGAACTCTGATACATTGACTTAAGAAGCTTGTACATATTTCCATCAATGCCTGCTCTCTGTAATTTCAGTAACATTCCTTCGTGCCATACAGTGTCAAACGCTTTCCTCAGATCAATGAAACATGTATATAAATTATTTTTACCTCCTTGTTTACTTATATATTTATCAATTATTGTTTTTAGTATAAAAACCTGATCAGACGTACTATAGTTTCTACGAAAACCAGCTTGTTCTCTTTCAATAAAAGAATTGCCTTCTAGATAATTAGAGATTCTCTCGTTTAGCACGTGACAGAATAATTTGCCTAAACAACTATTCAGTGTAATACCTCGATAGTTATTAGGGTCAGAACAGCTACCTTGTTTATGAATAGGAACAATTATTCCTTGAGTCCATGCAGATGGAAATGTCCCCGTCCTCAAAAGATAATTAAAGATTTTAGTAATTGTTTTAATCATTAAAGGGAGTGCTGTCTTGACCATTTCATTTCGAACCATATCGTATGCACTAGACTTATTGTTTTTTAGTTTTTTACTCGCTTTTAATATCTCATAATCGGATATATCAAAATCAAGTAAACCTGCCTGAGTTGAATTTTCAATAGTTTTCAAATCTTTTTTAACCTGATCAATTCTGTTTGAATCTATCTTTCCAGTCTTAGGTGCCAAAAGATCACTAAAATGTTTAAACCACTGTGTTCGATTGATTTGCTCAGATTTTTCTTTAGGCAAAGAATCATTTTTTAGCTGATTTATTATTTTCCATGCTGCCTGTGGGTCACTTTCCATAGTTTCGTTTAATATCGTGGTTAAGGATTCGACATACTTTTTTCGCTTCAGTTTAATTAGCTTTTTATATTCTTTATACTTTTGATAATATTGGATACGAAGATCATTACTTCTAATGTTTCTATTGAATTTGTTCTTTATGATATTTAATTCTCTGAGTAATCTTTTACAGTCTATATCAAACCACTTTTTGTTTTTTGTTTAACATGACTGGACTGTAACCGCACCTCAGTATGCGGAAGTCAATAATTCTAATTTCCCGCCATACGCCATTGTTGCTAGGATAGTGTAAACTTCCGGTTTTTTAATTGGCGTTGATTGACAGGTGATAGTGTAAAGTTTTTCGCGAGTTTTGTAAACAACCGTAACGTTACACTGTTTGGACTTTGATTACAGTTGGATGGTGAGTTTTGTTAACCCGGGTTGAAAAACCGTTAATCAATTACTGTACATAAGGCCTACACTAATTTCTCAAACATGTTCAATGCTATATTTTTTGTATCTAAATGATTTGCAACCGTACATACTTTTGTAAGATGGTTGGGAAGTTAATAATTACCTGTCCGCAAATAGTTTAATATTTACAACACTGCGAATTATTTTCAAGAAACATATTAAGAACAAACAAACCTCTAGTTTCTGAACAAAATTAGAAAAACAGCACACAGACAATTGTTTCATAAATTTTATTAATAGCCTTGTGACCTGTGTTTTCGACCCCTTAAGAAATAAAACATTGCGCATGCGCAGTCATGATATATATTATTAAACTTTTTAGTAATGAAAATTCGAAATGTCATATGAACATTCTAATACAAACTCAAAGATCGTCTAGGATAAATAGAAAGTGAAGCTTTCTGCACCAGAATAACCTAGGTAGCTGTTCTAAACCAATCAATTGATGGTCTTGTCAATATGACCCTTCTGATTGGTCAGGTGAATTATGGGTCCAGAGTTAATTTAACAAAGCAGCTGAGATTAGATAGGGGGCTTGAATATTTAGGCCCTGAGCATGCGCAGGTGACATTTTCTATTTCTTCCTGTCTAGTTCAGAGTCAAAACGAAAGTAATCAACTGTTTTTGTTTTGTAAAATATGTTAAATTTAATGTCTGTTATATTCATCATTATTTCTATGGTTACTATTTAAAAAAAAAGTTAGAAAAAACATTGGTATTTTCGAATATTTCGCTATCAGAAACTTAGTTTGAAAAAATTAAACCAGTTACAGAACAGTCATATGATCAATAAGCGTATGAATTTGGTAATCTTTAAAGGGTCGAAACGACAAGAAGGGCCGAATTGACAAGACACAGGCATACTTATTATCATGCCCACCTTCAAAGAAAAGGAGGTATTTTGCTTTGTTTTTTCCCTACTGTGGGTGGTCTGTCGACCTTTATTTGTCCAGATCATATTTCAAAAAGAATAAAAGCTAGAATCATGAAACTTCATAGGGCTGGATTGCGTAGATGAAGTGAACACCGAGTGATAATTATCTAAGGAAAAACAGGGCAGGGGAAATTCCCTTTAGTATGTGTTATAATACAGGAAAAGTCTTGTCAATGTGCATCTTTAGTTTTCTTTAGCCCACAAAACACTCAGGGCTTGTGTTAGTGTTTGATATTGGGGAGTCATTGACACCTAACCAAAAAATTTCAGGGTGTCAAATCTGAATTTAAAGGGGTCAAAATGACAGAAAAAGCAAATCATCAGTAGAATTTGAATATCTAAGAATCACTTTTACTGTACCTTGTAATTATATGAAACAAGTAATTAATTTGTAGAATTTTAGATAGTAATTTGTGAAATCTTTGACCCATAAGAATTCCTTGCAAGGGGGTCAAGATGACCCCTTGGTAGAAATTTCTAGGGGTAAAATCAAGATATATTCAGATTTTGGGGTCAAAACCCTGGTTTAAGGGTCAAACACAAGCCCTGACACTGGAGTGTCCTCACTGTAGGCTGCTGTCTTCCACACAGGGATACCAGGATGGCTGGTTCCGCTCATCGACTTTTCCCGTGCTGAGCCAATACCCGGATATTATGTGAAGATCTGTTGCACACGACACAACTTTTACACGTGACACAACAGAGAAGTGCAGTGCACAAGAACCATATTTCTACTCATCATATTTTTTTAATGATTACCCTTTTTTATTTGACAAAGAAATTCCCATTGACCTGCACTTAGAGGGCATAAATGTTTACAAACATCTCTTGTTATATATAAAACTAAATGATATAAATTGTATTATAAAACAATTGTCCATGGTACAATCAATACTAGGGTTTTTTTAAGCTGAGGAGGGGGGAGGGGGGGGGGGGGCTGTTGCTGTTTAGTTTGGAAAAGTACATTAGTATGGGAAATAGATCTACATGTAGTAATATTTGATATTTTGATATAATTATTTTATATACTGTGACTCATTTAGGTATACAGAACAAAAATTCAAGTCATCAACCAGTAAATTGATGGTTTAATTCAAAAACTTAGTAACTACAGCTCGATTAAATTTGGTAGTTCTAAAGCTTTTAGTTCAATCTTTCTTTCTTCAAATATGATAAGAGAATTATATGTTTGGCTTCATAACGCTTGTTTTTGATCCTTTCATTAATCCCCATGCAGTTCATGTCATGATGTCTGCGTGTAAAAGCTCTCTAGCTAAGGGTATAAACTAAGGTCAATTTGCAGTCTACTCTAAGCCTTCACTTCCTGCTTTCCACCTTATGATTGTAGAAAATTTGAGTCAGATTACTTAAGGTAGTGGACCCATTATAGTTTTGCAACACCTCGGAAGTAATGAACTTTAACAGTGTTAACCAAGGTAACATTCCTAATGATTTTAATTAGGAAACCTCGGTCAACATTGTGAAAGATCATCGGTTCCAAAACATTGCAGAACTATTACGGGTCCACTACATTAATTTTTTATTCATTTGAAACAAAATCTAAGTTCAGCTGAATAAGCTTTAATAATTTGATTCTTTTGAAAATGAACATATTACTTTAAAACACTTGGGAGGTAGAGAAGAAATTTCTTGCTAATTTTCTTTTTTCACAATGTTTCTTAACTACAGATATTCTTCTTGTTTTTAATTTAAATGTACATGCTTTAATTTGCTTGCAACTTCCATCAACCTGGACAATAAAATTATAACATATTTTTTTCTAGTATTCTGCGTAATAAATGAACTGGCAGAGCGGGGCTTAACCGTGACATGATTTGGCCAGTTTATTTTTCATTAGTTTGGGTTCTTTCAAATTTTAGTCGGTAATCATCGATAGCGCGTGCAAATAACTGTATCCAAAAACCTAAAGGATCCACGTGCTTTGAAAGAGTGAATACATTTCATGGTTTGGTTACCAAAGCATCGTAACTTCAGCTTGATTAAGCTGAAGTTACGAGGATTTGGTTACCAATCTACGATTTAAGGTCTCAAGTTATTTATGTCGACTCTCTTTAGAAGAAGGTAACTTTAGATAAAGGCTGATTTCCCTTAACCTTAAGTGCAACGACCCGTTACTTAGGCTCCACCCTGCCAGGGCAATAATCATGGATAATACATTATTAATGTGATAGATTTTATACAAACTTTGGGCTGATTATGTTTATTTATTCATTGGACAGTGGGAATTCAAAAGATTATCAAATTTTCTACATTCCATTTTCTGTCAAAGAGAATATTAAATCAAGGTATTTTAATGGATTTTCTCAAAACACTTTCCTTCAATGACATACCAGTGCTGCCTGATACTTAGAACTGCACAACAGCTGCACTCATTCTTTCAGACTATTTTTCTCCCACCAATGGGTTGATCATTGTAGATCTATGTGGGAAAGCAGCTGGAGGATAGGAAAGGACATATTGGTAGTACTGGTGTGAGAAATACATGTACCAGGAATCCATTACTCGGCCACCATGTGACTGTAAGACTTAAGATTGTTAAAAGCAGCGTAAAACCCCACTCAAACAAACTGATTCTTCTTCTAGGTATGGGAATATTGAATTTCTCCACTTGTCCCTGGACAAGCCAAATGTGATTTTCTACTTCTCCAAAACCAAAATGAACTTGTCCACAAAAATTAAAATAGATAATTTTTCAGAAAACATTGTTTTCAAAGAAGAAAATGCTCTCTACTCTCAGGGCAATTCTAATATTATCCCTGGCATTCACTTTTCTGTGACAAGTGGCCTCATAAAATCAGGGCTTGTGTTATTGTTTGATATTTGGGAGTCATTGATCCTCACTTAAGAAATTTTGGGGGTCAAATTTGAATTTAAAGGGGTCAAAATGACAGAAAAGGCAAATCATAAGTAGAATTTTGCACATTTAAGAGTCCATTTAACTTTTTCTTAAAATGATATGGAACAAGTAATTAATTTTTGGCAATTTAGATAGTAATTTTTAAAAATCATAGGTATTAAAACCATGTTTTGACCCTTAGTAATTTCTCTCAAGGGGTCAAAATGACCTCTTGGGAGAAATTTCTAGGGGTCAAATAAATATATTTTTAAGATTTTAGGGGGGGGGGGTGTCAAAACTCTGGTTTAAGGGTCAAACACGAGCCCTGAAAATGTACTTGTCTGCAGGTAGAAAAGCCCATGTTGGGCAAGTGGGTAGAGGTCTTCCACACTCCTGCCTTCTGTAAACTTTCTTTTTATAAAATGTGAACTGGCAAACAAAGAGGGACCATTTGAATAGTATGTAAACATATCGACAGTCAGACTTTTCAGGCCCGTCTTTGACCCTTTAACCCGGGTTTTGACTCCCAAAAATCTCATTTTGACCCTCTAAAATTTCTGCAGGGGGTCAATTTGACCCACTGCAATTCAAGTGGTGCAATTTATACAATATTAAAGATTATAATTATAGATCAATTGTTTACTTCATGCTATTACAAAAGATCTTTAGGTAGATTTTGAGGGGTGAGCCGCAAAATCTACAGTTAACTGTAAAATTTCAGTGATATTCTTTTAAAATAGATAAAACAGGTTTAAACAATACCATAAAAAGATAAAAAAAATACCTTTCAAGTGAAACTTATTGCTTGTCTTAGGTGGTAATGTGTACTTTCAAAGTTGAAAAGGAGGGATCACATTCAATTCCTATTGTATGCTTTTTAAATATACCCTATAAACCTATGGAAATGGACTCAACGCCTATGTCAGAGCTCAGTTTTGAAAATACATCTATATATTTAAATGAAACAACATAAACAATAAAGTGTGTCTACACTTTATTGTTAATATGTTGTTTCATTTTTATAGATTACTTTTAAGACTTAAGTACTCATGTTTTGTTTCTTTTTGACTCCTACAAAACCAGTTTTGATCCCCAGAATTTTATGGTCAAGGGGCCAAATACCCCCAAATTTTAAAAGCTAGCACAAGCCCTGTAAGATTTAAACTGTTTGGCACTTGGGTAATTTCCCGATCTAGAATGATTATAGAAAGCATCACATCCAGGTGACCTCTAATGGAACCTATCTTTTATTCAAATATTTATCTTATGAAACTACAGGAATCATCTGATTGGTCCATTTTTAAACAATGTGTCACATATTTTCCATGGAAATTGCTTGTATTAGAATTTATTTAAGAAAGATCCATGGCAGTTCCCTTTAAATCAGATTCTTAAAAAAAATATAAATTTGTCAATATTCAATAGCTTTCATGATCAGGCTTATTACATATATGATAAAACAGGATTTTTCTCAGTAAAGAAATTATACATATAAGCCATAAATTGTTTTGAATATCATATAATTATGAAAAGATATCATGAAAAATATTCTTTGTAAAATCGGTAAATTGAGGTAGTTAACCACATAATAACCATGCAGTTTCTAGAGAATAATTTGGACTGTTTCAATTTGAAAGAAGTTGCTATGGTATAAAATACCCTGCAAATAAGGCACTGGTTTTGAAACATTTTTGAACGTGAAAACTAATTCTTGAACATTTAAGAACATTAAATGGCAGTTCTTGAACTTCTAGAACTAGTTTTTGAATTTGGTCAAGATCTAGTTATAGAAGTCAGGCCTTGAAAATTCTTGAAATTACTACTCGTCCTGCTATATAAGGAAATATAGTGATACATTAATTTCATTAGTGAAATTTTGCAAAATCCACTCGTCCTGCTTATATAAACAAAGAAGGAAAAAATCATGCAGGACGAGCGGACGAGTAGAATTTTCAAGCCCTGGAAGTTCAAGCATGAATTCTAGAAGTTAAAACACAAATTTCAAGAAGTTCCTAAACTGTGTTTTCATTCTAAAATCTTCAAGAAGCTTTTATTGAACTTTTTCACATTTGTTAATATTAGGGTTAGAAAAATGTATTCATTGAAGAAATTGCTTGTAATGAGCACTTTCTTCATTTTCTACAGTGTTTTCTAAAGCTATTTTCTTCAAGGGTATCTAAAAGTGGGATTTTGTGTTTATGGATCGTCAGAATTGTATTGAATATGTTAGGATTATTGCAAGAAGGTTTATAATGAAAGGTTGTAATAAATTCTGCCAGATTAATGGCCCTATTTAAAAAGGTTCCTTGACATTAATGTGGTTATTGATTGTATTGAAAATAATCAGTGTTCGATCATTCAGGTTGTTATATTGGGATTAATGATTTGCTGTTGAAAGGTATTTGTTTTTGTGAAAAGCCTGACTTCAAAGGATTAATTTAATTTGGAGGGACAGAAAAATCAATTGAGCCTGTGTGTGACATTTCCAAGAAATTGGCATGTCAGAAACGTTAAGACTCTATTTAGCCTGTGCATTGGCACATTCTGATCAGAGTCCTCACTACCATTTCATAGGTGGCTATAGACCTAAAATTGCTGCTCACAACCCAAGATTAATTTTAACCCTTTCCTGTTTTACAAAATTTTAGACCTGTCCAAATTCAAAGGTTTTGCAGACGAAAATTTAAAGTGGATTTAATTTTAAAAATGACTATTCAGTAGGGTAGAAAACGGTGTGGAAAGAGAAGAAATTGCTTGTCAGAAGCAATTTCTTCTTTTTTCACAATGTTTTCTCAATCATAAAATCTCAGGCACGTAAAAAGCAGGGATAAAACAGCAAAGGGTTAAAAAATTAATGCACTGTTTGGTAGTCCAGGCAGCTCATTGTCTTTTCTTCACACACACATGAAATTGTTGGAAATCTCACGCACAGGCTGAATTATAAAGTAAGTTGTCTGGAATATTGAACAGAAACTCAGACAGTAATACATGTATGACAATCTTGGAATCAAACAGTCTTAGACATTAAGTATAGCTGCGGACACACAGTCAATATTGTTATACACCCCAAAACTATATTTTGGGGTATATAGGAGTCAGCTTGTCGGACAGTCTGTCTGTCAGTGTAGCTTTTTCATGTTAGCACAATTTCTCAGCATCTTTTGGATGAATTTCATTCAAACTTCACAGATAAGATCAGTATTAAGCAGAGATGTGTAAGTCCTATTTTGTTACTGTCCATTGTCTTTGTTTTAACTTTTGATAGAGTAATGGCCTTTTGATGGAACTTGGCATTTCATAATGGACAAGCACTTGTAGGGGTGGGTAGGTATTTGCCTGCTTTGGGACAGTCTAGTTGAAAATAATATTAAACCTAATATTATAGTATATTGATTAATTTTTAATTAATATTGCCTAGATACATGAAATATAATATTGTCAATATACAGGATAGGCAATATTATTGTTTATGTGTGGGGAATATTGAGATTGTTTTTTGTGGTTATTTAGGTTATTGCCAGTGCAGCTTTCTAAATGAGCCTGTGCGTGACATTTCCAACTTTTTGAAATGTTTGTGAAGTGCAAACATTAAATAGCATTGACAGCCTTATACTATTATATAAAGTTACCTGATTGTCTACAGATACTTTGAGACCTTATCTGTCTACTAAACGCATAGTAAAGGCTCTGGACAGACTGTGCCGATGCATAGGCTGGTCAGAGTCTTGGCTTTGCGCATATTTGAAATTGTTGGAAATCTCTGGCAAAGAATCATTTATTATGGATTTAGTGTTTGAGAGCGTCTCTATAATCTTCAGATTTTGTTTCAATGGAAATAAGATAAATAGGTATAAGCTTTAAGCTTATACTTAAACAGTATTCGGAGGGGTTGAAGGGGCAAAAGTATTGTCTTTATCTATACATTTTCAGGGACTAAAATAGTGTCACACTGATCCATTAAACCTAATTTCAGGTAAAATATGTTCCTTATGAACCTGAAACACTTTTAAGCAAAAACAAAACAAAACAAAAATAGATTTGTTAACTATCAATGTATTTCAGGTACAAAATGTTCCTTGTGACAGTGGGACTCTAAAAAGCCGTTTCAATGGAAGTGATGATGCGCCATACCAGCATGCAGCCTACATCAGCATTGCCGGTAACCAGAAACATGCCATATTACTCAGCCAGTGTGCCAACTAGGAACCAGCCTAGAAATATGACGGGGATTTATTTAGGACTGGTAAGTTTTTTATCTTATAACTATACGAATATCTGTGTGATACATCCCATATGATATTTTTTATATCACATGGGCATTTTTGGAACAATGACATAATGCAGTTATCTTTAGAAACTTGCATTTTCGTTGGAAACATCGACTAAAACAAGGCAAATAGAGGCTATAAGACAAATATAATACATACTTAGTGTTTTGTATGAAAAAATATCTATCTGTGTTGTGGGAATTGATAATTGTCTCGGCAGAGCCTCGACAATTATCAATTTCCACAACCTTACTATATTTTTTTATTTCATACTACATACATATTACATATACCAATTTCTTGGTCCAAATGGTAAGACACAGGAAAAGGTGTGCAATTCTTTAAGAAAATTGTAGAAAATATAGTGGAAAAGGGAGAAATTACTTGCAATAAAGACATTGGTTTTGTCAAGCCTGCTTATAATGAGAGAGACTTAGTCATGACAATTACAGCTTTGGTGTTAGTGTGTCTGTTAATCTGTCTGACCTTCCAATTTTTGTCCATTAACTCTCACTTTAATGGATGGATTTCAAAATAATTTTTTACATAGATACACCTTAATTACAGAAATTCATAAGAATATGGGTGAATCGAAATCAGCTAATGTCACCTATTTACAAAATTATTAAATGCCATTTAACAATTTGTTTAATGGGATTTGTAAAAGAAGTGGTGTTCATATCAGTGACAATTGAAGAATTTTCTTTGAAGAGTATAGAATCTTATATAACCTTTTAAATCAAATTAATGTTGATCGATCGAAGATTTGCTGAGATGATCAATTGCCAGTGGGGCTATACAGGCCCCCCTGGGGATGTCTTTTTTAAAATTTGCCAGTGTGAGTGAAATGTTGTAAATTTAGCTTAGAACAAAAACTGTTGTTATGAAATTTTGCTTCCAACAGTCCAAACATGAATTCTTTTTGTTTTTAGGATTTCCCAATTTTTCCAAAATTCGAGACCAGGGGATTGGGGTTGTCTGGACCCTAGGTTCCCACCCCTTGAACCATGAATTTATTTAGTTAGATTGTTAGTTTATACTTACATGTTTTTTCATTTTATCGTTTATAACAGGAAGGTAACATCAAGCCACCTAACAGTCGGGGCACAGTGGGTTCGAGTACGAGTCGAATGCGTAAAGGGATGTCACAGAAAATACGAACACCGACAGAAGATAGGAGATATGTGAGTTTTCTTTTTATCTTATTAGCTTGGCTGTTTATAGATAAAATCCAAGAATCAATATAGCCATAGTGTCATGTGGGTAATCGTCCTGGGAAAACCTTGACATTTTGTGTTATCTCTGGTTTTATTGAAGGCATTCACCTGAAACTTGGCACACATGTTCTCTATCAAAAGCAACTTATCTGTTCAAGGGGGTAATAACTCTTGAGGGATTTTTGTGGGAATTATGCCCCTTTTTTTATTGAAAATTTTTATTCACTATCCATCACCCAACAGCAGAGCAAAGGCAAGCGTTTGGTTGTTCTCATAATGAACGCATCGAAATTAACTATAGAGTCCGCTGATTCTACATCCTTGCAGTTCTATGTGTGAGAAGATAATAATAATCGATAGCTCAGCGCAAAACAGTTGTAACTCCCTATAAGTTTATAGGGAGTTACAACTGTTTCACACTGAGCCATCAATATGTTGGAAAAAGAAGAAATTGCTTTTGTCAAGATTTTCATTTCATAATTAATCGTCAACTGCAATCATAATTTGATAGAGCATTATATTTCTAAAAACTTGACGAGGGTAAGTGGTCATAATTGTAATATGCAAAATTTACTGTAAAAAATACCTTGAAATTAGAATACACACAGTAAATTGGAGGAAAATGCAGCGTATAGAATATGACCCTGTGTGTGACATAGCCAAAAATTTAAACTATGCACAAATCGAAAATCGACCAGCCTGTGCATCTGCTTAGACTTTCCAGACTCTTCACTTTGCACTAAATATTATTGATAATCAAAATCATAAAGTATCTTAATACTTAAATGTAATCATCTAATTGTATGTTATGACTGTTTGGGTTGCTCAATGTGTGCGATGCACATGGGAAATTTTTGGAAATGTCGCGCACAGGCTCATATGATAAAATAAATAAAACTTTCCCAATGTTCAAATCTCAAAATTGATAATCAGAAAAAGAATTAAAATTTGTTCCCCCCTAAGTTCTAATGCTTAAAAAACAAAATAATCAGAATTAAGCCACACAAGATAGCCATTGATTGCCACAATTACTGTTCATAGCGCAATTCAGAAATGTCAAAATAATCAGCCTAGTACTGAATCAGTACAGCCCTGCAATCAGGATCACAAAACAGTGCGAACAGTTTTCCAATTATACCCCGCTTTGCACATGCGCTTGCGTGCAAAGCCGGTTATAATTGGAAAACTGTTTGCACTGTTTTGTGATCCTGAACACAGGGCAGATACACTTCAGAGTCTGACAGTTTTTCTGTGGAGATATTGACAAGTTCTGTCTGACTGGGGTGAAAACTTTATGCACTACCTAGGTCACCCCTTTTCTTATGACAAGACATATTTATCATTAACTTATTAGGTGCGAAAAAATGGGTTATAGGAATTTGTTTTTTTTAGGCACTGACACATATTTTATTTTTAAAAATAATTACAATAGAATGGAAGGTCCAGGTTGAATTGTAGAGTATATTGGCAAAAATATTGGGCAAAGTGATTTGACAAAATATTGTATAATACAAGATTATAATCACTTACTATATTGACCCAAATGTATTGAATATAAACCTGCATAAGAGTTTTCGGTGTTCATCAATTTTGTCCAATTTCCAAAGTTTTTAAAGAATATAAGCATTTGAAAGGGCAAAAAAATATATGATAAGTAAATATCAACAAAAGCTTTTGTTTCATTTTTATGCCCCCGTATCGAGAGATTGGGGGCGGAGAGATCGGGGGCATATTGTTTTACTCATGTCCGCCTGTCTGTCTGTCTGTCCATCTGTCTGTCAGACTGTCCGTCCGTCCATCCGTCTGTCCGTCCGTCTGTCCAAAAACTTAACCCGAAAACTTAACCTTGCCAATATCTTCAAGCCTATTCAAGATACAAAGCTAATATTTGGCATGATGATAGATCTCAATGATCCGCATCCGCTGGTACCAAAGTCAAGGTCATGTAACAAGGTCAAGGTCATCTGTCAAGGTCAAAACTTAACCTGAAAACTTAACCTTGCCAATATCTTCAAGCCTATTCAAGATACAAAGCTAATATTTGGCATGATGATAGATCTCAATGATCCGCATCTGCTGGTACCAAAGTCAAGGTCATGTAACAAGGTCAAGGTCATCTGTCAAGGTCAAAACTTAACCTGAAAACTTAACCTTGCCAATATCTTCAAGCCTATTTAACATACAAAGCTAATATTTGGCATGATGATAGATCTCAATGACCCGCATCTGCTGGTACCATAGTCAAGGTCATGTGACAAGGTCAAGGTCATCTGTCAAGGTCAAACTTTGAAAAAAAATGCCGTTGCGGGGGCATTCGTGTTTCACCAACACATCTTGTTTAATAATTAATTAAAAAACAGTTCATTTAAAGATGATTTGCAGTGACTGATTAACCATAAAATCCCATGTTGTGGATAGACATTTGCATTGTTTTATTGAACATGTTCTAATGAGTACCCACAATACAGTATATAAAAATGTTATCTAAAATCCCAACACCCCCCATCTCTTTAAGTCCAGATATTATTAAATTTCAAAGTAGCAGACACTTTCAAAAGTATAATGAGATAGTTAAGAATCTCAATGACTCAGCATGAAACAATTACTGCCTATAAACATATAGACAGTTACAACAGTTTCACACTGAGCCATCAAGTCTGATTCTGTCTGCCAGACCTCAATATTTAGAAGAAATGTAAATTTTAAACATTCATCTTACTAAAAGGTCAGGAAATATTTTCATTTTGTTGAAGTATAATAAATCTCTTCTATAAATACTATTTAGATTGAACTATGTACATTTCTTAAAATAAAGCTGTAAAAGTGTTGTTGATTTTAGATATTTGATGAGGACATTAAAAAAATTTTTAGTCTGTTTTATACCTCGAGGTGTCAAACATGATATTGTTGATTTTCTGCTAAAAACCTCATAACTACAGCTTTGTACAAGCTGTAGTTATAAGGTTTTAGTAGAATACTGATGACATAGAAAATGAAATTAAATGTTAAGGTCAGCAGTCAAGGTCGAGGTTATATATGCGGGTCAAACTTAGAAAAAAAAATACTGACTGTTTTGGGGCACAAGCGTTTTACAATTCCATCTTGTTTTTTTTTTTGTTTTTGTTTTTTAGATCCACTGGCTGAAAGCCACTGGGGCTATTGTCATGGCGTTGTGTCCGTCCTGCTTCCGGCTGTTCGTCTGTCCGTGTGTGGGGGTCGTAAACTTTTTCTTTAAAAATCTTCTTCTCAGAAACTACTGGATGGATTTCAACCAAACTTCACAGGAATGATCCTTGGGTGACCCTCTTTCAAAGTTGTTCAAGAAATTTTGATCCAATGAAAAACATGGATTAAATGGGCGTGGCTAATTTCAAAATATGGTAAAAAGTGACTTTTCTCAGGTTCTAATTGATGGATACCAATTAAATTTTACATGAATGATCCTTGGGTGACCCTTTATCAGTCTACAAAAAATTATTGAAATCAGATGAAAATTATGTTTTTTATAGGCGGAGGTCGTTTCTCTATATGTTAAATAGTGGAATCTTTGCAAATCATTTTCTCAGAATTTAACTGATAGGTATCAACCAAATTTTACATGAATGATCCTTGGGTGACCCTTTATCAGTCTAAAAAAAATTATTGAAATCAGATGAAAATCATGTATTTTATGGGCGGAGGTCATTTCTCTATATGTTTGTTATATAGTGGAAACTTTGAAAATAATTTTCTCAGAATCTAATTATAGATATCGACCAAATTTAATATGAATGGTCCTTGGGTGACCCTTTATCAGTCTACAAAAAAATCATTGAAATCAGATGAAAATCATGTATTTTATGGGCGGAGGTCATTTCTCTATATGTTATATAGTGGAAACTTTGCAAATCATTTTCTCAGAATTTAACTGATAGATATTGACCAAATTTAAGATGAATGGTCCTTGGGTGACCCTTCATTAGTTTACAAAAAAATATTGAAATCGGATATAAAATATGTATTTTATGGGCGGAGGTCATTTCTCTATATGTTATATAGTGGAAACTTTGCAAATCATTTTCTCAGAATCTAACCTATAGATATCAACCAAATTTTATATGAATGATCCTTGTGTAACCCTTTATCAGTCTACCAAAGACTATTGCGATCGGATGAAAAATTTGTATTTTATGGGCGGAGGTCATTTCCACTATATGTTATATAGTGGAAACTTTGAAAATCATTTTCTCAGAATGTAATTGATGGATATCAATCAAACTTCATTAGTATGATCCTTGGGTGATCAATTATCATGCAGCCAAAAATTATTGTCATTGGATGAAAAATTTGTATTTTATGGGCGGAAGTCATTTCTCTATATTTTATAATGTTGGAGACTTTGAAAATCATTTCAACATCAGTAAAACACAAAATATCTAAAAATCTAGTCAAAACTTAGATTTGCTATTACAAGAAATTCAAGCCTGTGGAGCAACACAAGCCATTCATGGCTTTCTAGGGGGGGGGGGGGGGGGGGGGGGCTAAATAGTATATTTTTATAACTTTTGAATAAATCATCACTTTAATTCAGAATCTATTTCCTGTGAATGTCTATGAAGATGTATATTATTACGTAAGGATTTGAGCAAACTGCACAGCATGCACTGGTTTGGTTACAGAGCAAAGATTTAACGGTGCACTTCATTCATGTGCCCTGCAGGGCTACAGATAGAGGGGGTATTTTGGATTTAAGACCAGAGAATTTCAAAAATTATAGAACAAACCCTCTGTTGTTAGTACTCATTGGAATTGTCTCCTCAAGATGATTCCAATGAGTACCCACATCAAAGGGTTTTATTGAGAAATAAAGTTTTTAGGCTGGCTTTATCCCCCTCTTATCTGTACCTCTGACTCAAGAGTAAAAAAAAAGGTGTGATAGTGATGGAATGTTTTTGCAACGACCATTTATAGTTTCTCTCACTATATTTCTCCTAATAAACGCTCCAGGGGCTAGTTTTACTAAAGTTCTTACGGAAAAATTGGTTGTAAGTCGAAATCACAAATAGTAGCTGGTGTTTTCAATCATTTTTAGGTTCTGCCTTGTAATATCTCTTTGAAATTGTCTTATGATGATGCATGGCAGAGTTCCTTATTTAGTTACTAGTTTAGAAGAAACTTTTATTTTTGACCTACGCAAAAATGATTGTATGATGTTTAGTAGAACGGGCCCCTGGGAGCTATTGAAAATATGGTGAGGGATCTTTTATTTAGTATGCATTTTCTTTAAAAATCATTAAAATTGATGTCTTTTAGGCCCTTTTCCTTTTAATTTGAGACAAATTTTCTCCAAATAATCATTTAAATGAAAAATTGTCTCATAATATTATGGTAAAATTATAAATATTCGGCTCTGAACTACTGGAGAATTCAACAAAACTTGACTGGAATGATGCTTGTGACATGCTCTCTCAGATTTCTTCAATTAACCCATTGATGTTTAGTCCCTGCTTTTTACGTGCTTGTGATTTTATGATCAAGAAAAAATTGTGAAAAAAGAAGAAATTGCTTCTGACAAGCAATTTCTTCTTTTTCCACACTATTTTCTACCATACTGAATGGTAATTTTTCAAATTAAATCCACTTTAAATTGCGCCTGCAAAACCTTTGAATTTGGACAGGTCCGAAAATTTTATAAAACAGGAAAGGGTTAATCCTGATATGATTAAGGATTGTCAGGATTGTTCTTTTGATAGACCTCTCTCCTATTTTTAGCTCGGCCATTTTCAGAGGAAACCCGAGGTATTGCTTTAGCCTCTGTGTCATTGTCGTTGTTGTCGTCATCGTTGTGCAAAAACTTTGACATTTTGTTATATCTCTGGTTCTACTGAAGGCATTCACTTGAAACTTTGCACACTTGTTCACCATCAAAAGAGCAACCTATACTATCAAGGGGATAACTCTAGATGCATTTTGTGCAAATTATGCCCCTTTTTCGACTTAGATTTTTTCCCATGTTCCAGCACTTGACAGCCCAGCGTAGGCATCCATAGGCGGTGCTCTTGTTTTCTTGGTGATATTTTCCTTTGTCTTGGAAATAGTGGCCATGGTGGTGGACAACTTTAACTTTTTTTGACCGAGTTTCATTCATTTTTCACAGATTGCTACTTTTGCACAAATCAAAACTACTTGGAAATATTCTATGTCACGGTGAAAGGGGACTTTCATGTAAAAGTGTTCATTGACATGAGTTTTTTTTTGGTTTGATGCATTTACATAACTTGGCCTATGATGATTTGCTGTTTACAAGACAGTTTCTTTCTTAGCCTTAAACTTTTTACGCAATTTATTGATAATTTTCTTTTGAAAGCTGTAATAACATTTTGATATGTTGGAACTGATAACATGTAATTTAAACATTTTGTTTGTTGTTTAACTTTTAATCAAAGGATTTTTTTTATATTTTACAGAGAATGGTAGAGTTGTTGCGAATCAAGGAAGACAAGCGTGGCTTTAAGGGTCAGCCTTTAAAGGTACAAGAAAACCCATGTACAGTAAAACCTGAATTAAGCAAGCACCAAAGGGACATTCAAAAAGTGCTTGCCTAAAGCAGGTGCTTGCTGAATGCAGCCCTGTGTTCAGGATAACAAAACATTGCAAACCTTTTGCAAATAATACCCCACTTTGCATGCCAGTGCACATGCAAATGGAGTATGCTTTGCAAACAGTTTGCATCGTTTTGTCCTCCTGAACACAAGGCAGGCTTATGTTAGGTAACCTAGCAATTGCTCCATTTTGGAACCAAGTGGGTGTTTGCTTAATACAGGTGGCTGCCAAGGTAGATTATAGTATGTATATGAGATTGGTGCTATTTATAATAATTTCCAAAAATCGTCAAAATTCTTGAAATTCAAAATTTGGATTTTTCTGCGCAACATATAACAGTGATTAAAAATTACGTCACAATATATACATTATGAAGTCATTTTCTCGGTTACAAAATAGCGCTGCTATTTGCTCTGAGCTCATTTTCATACTTATCCCACTAGTTTTTTTTGACACCTGTGTATTATCAAAAATATTCAATGGGTTTATTTCACTCCCGTGACGTAGGTCATATCGTTACATCAATATATCAATATCATTGACAATATAATCAATGACTTAATTAACTTTCGTATTCAATCATATAACCACCCAAAATATGATTAATGATTTTTCTTGTCTGGTGAATGTTTGTTTTTTATACCCCCCACATACCAAGTAGAGGGGGGTATATTAGTTTCACCATGTCTGTCCATCCATCTGTAGACTTTTTAATTTCTGGACTCTCACTTAACAAACTAGGCCACCTAGAATCATGAAACTTCATACTAATACTGCTTATGACCCAAGGAAGTGCCATAATGTTTTCGGTTGACATAGGTTAAAGGTCAAGGTCACAGTCAGCCTTTGTTCAATTGACAAAGCGCTGGTGGGGGTATAAGTCCACTCTGCGACAGTTCTAGTTAATATTTTGAAACCTATCTCAAATTATTCTGTTTGGTATTCAGAGTTTTGTGAACGGATGCATTATAGACTTCAACACACTCACATAAAAGAAAAATCATTAAAACTCTAGAGAAGAGTAGATTATATTAGGATTAAGCTTTTTATACAGGATTTGCAGATCTATTTATTGATATTCACATTAAGCCTATTTAGATTAGCAAAAATAAATAATTGTGCATTTATAGCAGGTACTAAATGTTATCCCTGAAAGTTAATAGGTCAAGGTTCCCCCAATGTAATAGCTACTTCTGTTGTACTTGCGATCTTAAGCCTTAAAATTTGTCCAGGGATCCAGGATAGAGGGGTAAAGCCAGTCTAAAATCTATTTTTCTAACTTAACTTCTATATTGTGGCTACTCAAGTAAAATGTCTTGCTGAGACAATTCACTTGAGTACCCACAACATAGAGGTTAAGCAAGGTCTTACAGAATATTCTTAATTGAAATCCAAAATACTCCATTTAACTGTAGCTCAGTTTGTGAGAAGACACAGTTTAATTAACCCTTTCCTGTTTTACAAAAATTTGGACCTGTCCAAATTCAAAGGTTTTGCAGACAAAAATTAAAAGTGGATTTAAATTGAAAAATAACCATTCAGTAGGGAAAAAAATATTGCGGAAAAAGAAGAAATTGCTTGTCAGAAGCAATTTCTTCTTTCTTCACAATGTTTTCTCAATCATAAAATCACAGGCATGTAAAAAGCAGGGATTAAACAGCAAAGGGTTTCATAAAACTTTTCATATTTGAAAAAAAAAGATACTGAAGACCCATGTATACACAATATTATTTTTTATAAATGCCTGTACATTTTGATTATTCACTGACAGAGAACAGAGAATGTAAGCGAGTTGCTATTTTTTCACCTCAAAGTGAAGACTCTGACCAGACTGTGCTGATCTGAGTCTGAATGTTGTCCACATGTGAAACTAAAAAAACATGATATGTTCATGGTATGAATACTAATTTCCCCCATATAGGAATTTTTAAGAAGTTTGGTCTTGATGATTGACACCAACCTTGACAGATGACCTTGACAGTGACTTTGTGTGGTGTCGTGGTCTAGAGGTAGAACATCAGCCTGTTGACAGAAAAATCCTGAGTTTGATTCCTGGGAACCGCTATCGATCTTGGTTCTTCCATTGGCCCACACATTCGGCACGAGTACTGGTGAATTTTCCAAGAAGCAGAATCGAGAGGGATTAATCTAAGTTGTAAGAACTTGTTTCCCAATCAATGTAAAATGAATCTCTAAAGGTTAAAAAAAGACATTGACATTCAATTTGTATCTGTGTTTCAGAGGAGGGAGAATCAAGAAAGTTTTGACGAAGAAGAGCTGATTCCCCACTTATCCAAGAAAGAACAACTAAAGAACAGAAAATGGGGACCAGCTAAAACAGCCAATCCACAAAAGTTTGAGGATGTTATCAGGTAACTTAGAAGTTTTAAAATGCCTGTGAGAAAAATATTAACCCTTCCCATGCTGAACATAAAAAGTTTCTGCTACATGTTTTTGCAAAGCTTTAGCAGACAGTATATACTTGGAAAATCCTGCGCAGATATTCAACCTGATCCAAGCCTACACTGCCTACATTCTTATTTTAACTTAAGGCAGACTGGTTGAAATGTTCAAAAAGTTGGCACATGTTTGAAAATAAATAAATGAATAAATACATTCAGCAAGCTAAGGGTTGAATGATACCATATGAATTAAAGAATGAGGTTTAGCTTTTGAAAGTCTCATATCACTCATTTCTACAAAACCCCTCTTTTTGAGGCCAAATTAGAAATATTGTGGAATATGGATAAATTGCTTGTAACAAGCATTTTTTGAATTTTCCACCATTGTTTCTATAAAAAAAGACGTTGATAGGAGAAAAAGCAATATCATCTGCTATAATTGTCAATATAGTTTTCCATAAGTACATGCATCAGATCTGGTGTAATCACATACTTATCATTTTTGGCTCACAAAGGCAGTTAACCTAAGAAGACTGTAAGAAGATGTCCCCCCCCCCCCCCCACGAAGACTGTAAGAAGATGAATTTCAATAAAACTTAGTGGAAAACTTCACTACAAAGAGGAGATAGGCATATGGTCAGGGTTTCCCAGTTTGACTTTTAAATTTAGAGCTATGGCCCCTGATTGGTGAAGCTAAATACATACAGTGTAATATTTGTTTCCGCGCTATTTTTGGAAACCATTGCCTGGATTTCAATTAAACTTTGTGGAAAGCTTCACGACAAAGAGGAGTTGCTCATATTGTCAGGGGTTACCCAGTTTGACAATTAAATAAGAGTTACTGCCCCTGATTGGTGAAGCCATAGAGGAAGTTTGATGAATTATATATGCAACATTCGATCTGTAGAGTAATTCTCCCAGCAAAATCTGATGAACTTAAAGTAAAAAAAAAAAACATTTGCATAATATTTATCAATCATCTTCACTATAAAATCTAAATATGTTTTAATGTTGAAAAATGCTTATAAGTTATCTCTGTTATCCATTCACATCTGTTTCAATGTGACATCTGATTTACTGTTTTCATCTACTAAATCTCATCAAAAACCCTTGTCATGCTGATCCCAGAATATTCCTGCTTTGGCAGGAGCTATAGACAAACATCAGTCTGCACATTTGTGCAGTCTGATGTTAGTCTACACCACCTGTTTCTCACTTTCAAACCAGAATTGTCAATAGACTTAGTTTTTGAAATAAAAATTGATCTACAGTAGGTACTTTCAGTGGTTTTTGCCCTTTGATTTTGATGAAAATATCTAGCCAAAATTTATAGCATGACAAGGATTAACCCTTTCCCAAACAAGACTGGGTTTTACGTCTCTTAAGGAGACGACCTCAGAAAACATTGAAGAGAAAGAAGAAATTGCTGATGATCAGCATTTTCTCCTTTTGCCTTAATATTTTCTAGAATTATCATGTTGACAAATTATATTTCCATTGACTTCATTTCTGTCCTTTGCAACACCTTTCAATTTGTACCACCCTTAAGTTGTGCCATTGGGAAAGAGTTAAAAGGATGCCAAATAGTGTTAGCCCCTTGTGTCTTTTCCCAATCTAAAATAACTGACTGATATATGGTTTCTAAATTGAAATGCCTGATAAAGGCTAGGTTTATCAGACAAGTGATATCATGTCCTTGGTTGATGAAGACAGAAGATAACCTGTCCCTATGTTTTATATATTCTGTTACAAATATAATATATTTTCAGGGGGGAAAATCAATTCAATTTGCATATTTTGTCACTACTTCTCTATGATTATTTTACTCAAACAATTATTAACCCTTTGCTGTTTAATCCCTGCTTTTTATGTGCCTGTGATTTTATGATTGAGAAAACATTGTGGAAAAAAAGAAGAAATTGCTTCAGACAAGCAATTTCTTCTTTTTCCACACTATTTTCTACCCTACAGAATGGTTATTTTTCAAATTAAATCCACTTTAAATTTTGGTCTGCAAAACTTTTGAATTTGGACAGGTCCAAAATTTGTAAAACGGGTATGTGTTAAGAGCAATTTTATTCTCATAAGACTTACAAGTATGCACATATGATGCAAGTTTTTCATTTTTTTTTTTCAAAATATGTAATTAATTTCACTTCTATTTGCAGACAGAATCCACGCAATTACACAAACATTGTAAACAGCGGTTTTACCCGATCAGAGAATCTGACGGGTATTATGAGTTTTGCAGAGCAGTACGGCTGGGACATTACAAATGTACCGATAACTGACGCTCTAGTCGAGGAAGTGTCAAGAATAGCGAAGGAAAGAGAAGATTTGGCTGGGCTGGAAGAATGCTTTAGGAAAGTCTGTAAGGTAAGGATGCTGTATTATTTTGGCTTAGCCAACAATAGTTGTAACTGCCTATAAACATATAGGCAGTTACAACTGTTTTGACCAAAGCCATTAAAATTGTTTGCTTGAACTTTGTTCTAATGTCAATAAAAATGTATTTCATCGAGGATAATTGTTTGTTTCAATGTAAGATCAAATTATATTCATTTCGTGAACAACAAAAGCTATATTTTCATGAGAGAGAAAATATAGCTTTTGTTGTTCACGAAATGAAATATTAATCGAACTTATTCGAAAAACAAACAATAATTCTATTTCTTTATGCAAAAATGAGACAAAATGTGAAATTTCTAGGACATATTTTCGTAAAGCGCGTCATTTTGCATGTAATTGCTACGCAACGTTCATTGTGACGTCACTTATTTCACCCCGCATAGATGACGTCAGATAGGATGAAATGCACAAAAGCAGGTAATAAGTTTTTGATAATTTCACTGCTTTTGCCGTGAGATTATCAAGTGATAATCTACCATTATTTCTTCATAAACAACCTATTACAGAAATTACAGAAAGTCATATTGTGGTGACTGGACCACAATGCCATGAATGCCTGGTTCAGAAGTACATTAGTGCTAGCGTTAGATCTTCGTAAAGCCTCAGCTACTTGTGAATCTTTGGCTTACGATTATAGACCCATTGGTATGAGATGACCATGACAGGGGATGGGGCTCTTACCATCATGAGTGAGAGTTGGTCAACTTTCAACTGTGCGCTATGATCAAGATAAAAAAATTTACTTATTTTGTTGGCAGATATTGTAAACCAAGGATGTTTCTATCTTACTGTATTCTTTTATGCACCCATCATAAGACAGGACTTACTATAAGATCACCCATGGAGTCTGGCTGTCAGCTGGAGGGGGATATCTCTTTGTCCAAAGCATAACTCTGTCCCTACATGTCCAATTGACTTGAAGCTTGGCAGTTATTTACCTCTAATAATTACGGTGTGCAGTGAGCAATAACCATAACCCTACCAAGCTCAACTTTTGAGTTATATCCCTTTGTTGTTTTTATGCTCCCCAAAGGGAGAGCATATAGCCGCCGCTTTGTCTGTCCGTCCGTAATTCTGTCCGTCTGTCCATCCATCCGTCCGTCCATCCCCACATATTTCTCACTAACCCTTGAGCCAAATCAAATGAAACTTACCATGTGAACTCCCTATGATATAGTGATGATGCATCTGTGACGGTTTGGCGATTTGAGGCCTTGTCATGGGAAAAGGGGACTTAGGGTAAAAAACAGTTTTTTCCAAATTTCTCCTAGTCTAACAGTTAGAATTAAGTGAAATTTCATATTTAGGTAGCAAATCAGATGCCCTTTACTATAAACAATTTGAAATTAACTTAAAAAAAAAAATAACATGGAAAAAGGGGGCTGAATGTTTGTTACCTTTATGTTAGCGTGTAAAATACAATTATTCTTTCATTTCTCCTAGTCTTAAGCTCAGAATTTGATGCAATTTCACATTTGAGTAGCAAATCAGATGCCCTTTACCATATACTATTTGAAATTTGTGTCTAAAAGTATGTCATGCAAAAAGGGGGTTTAATGTTTGTTACCTTTATGTAAGCTGTATAAGAAAACATCTTATTTGAGTCCTTGCAATCTGACCACAGAGCATATCTCCTTAAGTATAAAAGCTATCAACTTGAAACTGTATGGGTGGATAGATCTTATGGAGTGCACAAGAACTACAACTCTTGGTTGCATTATTTTCGAGTCGTTGCCCTTTGTTATTTTTGTTACTAAGATTATGTCTGGAGCATATCTCCCAAAGTATAATAGCTATCAACTTGAAACTTTATGGGTGGATAGATCTCATGGAGGAGAAGTGCAGTGCACAAGAACTACAACTCTTGGTTGCATAATTTTGGAGTTATTGCTCTTTGTTATTTTTATGCCCCCGTATCGAGAGATCAGGGGCATATTGTTTTACTCATGTCCGTCTGTCTGTCAGTCTGTCTGTCTGTCCGAAAACTTAACCCGAAAACTTAACCCGAAAACTTAACCTTGCCAACATCTTCAAGCCTATTCAAGATACAAAGCTAATATTTGACATGATGATAGATCTCAATGATCTGCATCCACTGGTACCAAAGTCAAGGTCATGTGACAAGGTCAAGGTCATCTGTCAAGGTCAAACTTTGAAAAAAAATGCCGTTACGGGGGCATTCGTGTTTCACAAACACATCTTGTTTATACTTAGATTTTGCCTGGAGCATATCTCCTAAAGTATAATAGCTATCAACTTGAATCTTTATGGGTGGATAGATCTCATGGAGGAGAAGTGCAATACACCAGAACTACAACTCTTGCTTGCATAGTTTAGGAGTTATTGCCTTTTGTTATTTTTAATACTTAGATTTTATAGAAGGTAAATCTCTGACAGTACAAAACAATCTTAAATCTATTAGGCTTCAGTTTACTATCAAGCTTTCGTGGCGGGCTATGTCCATGTCCAACATGGCTCTTATTTTTGTGACAATGCCTTATTCGGGGAGCATAATCCGTCTCTGACGGCTCTTGTTTTCATACTAGGGCATCCAGCACTGCAATAGGCATATCTTGGGACAATGCGCCACCTTGTTTTTGGTTGAGATGCAGTTCCTAAATAAACTTATCTAGATCTTATCTCTTTTCCTGATACTTGTATTCAACAGAATTACTGGATGATATTCAAGATTTTTAAAACAAAGTTATGTTTTATTTCAGGGAAATGTAGAGTCCATGCACAGTCTGCTACCTTTAAGGAAGTCCTCAGCAAGATCAGAGAATTATGAAACTGGATTTACTGTCAGGTAGAGTTATCTCCCTCATTTCATTATGTGTGACAAATTTGTTTGATGGTTGTTAGGATAGGATTGTGCTTGCTGATCTGAGAAAAAAAATCATGATAAACATCAACGGAAAGGGGGGGGGGAAGAAAGAATGTTTGGAATTAATGGTATCTTAATTTTAATGTACATGAATCGTGTATTTATTTAAATGAATATTAAGGGTACATATCTGTTTCTGTATATCATAAATTTAACTTTTTCATTGAGTGAACAAGAAAAGCTATATTTTCACATATAGTGAAAATATAGCTTTTGTTGTTCACAAAATTAAACATTTATTGATCTTATTTGAAAAGCAAATGATAATTCTAATTCTTTAATTCAAAAATGAGATGAAGTGTGAATGTGTAAAAATGTGGAATACCATTAAAGAAAGAAAATGTTTATCCTTTATCTAAACAGGAGTTACAGAAACCCAAAGAATGCAGAACTACTGGCACATTTCGACAGCAATCCATCGACAATTCCCAACAGTCGACCAAAGACGGTCCCTGCACGCAGCATAAACAATCCCTTGCAGCCCCACGTACCTGCTCCGTATTTCTTCAAGTATTACAACAAACCCATGACATCACACAGTCATAAGAAGACAAATTCACCTACAGGGCAATATGAAGGTATGTTTGAAGTGTTGTCTCATCTGGGCCTGAGGCTATAAACTTTTACTCATTCTCAAATTAGAATTTACTCAATTTTCAAATTGAGATTTAAGCTATAATTCTGTATTAATTTTGTAATACATGTATGAATATTAAAGTCAATATTAATAAGTTGTTATTAATAACAACTTATTACTATTATCTTTTATGTACATATATATATTTAATTAAATTCTAAGTTTGAGAATATATTTTAATTGAGAATGAGAAAGTTTTATAGCCTCAGGCCCTGAAGGATTAATTAGGAGAACTGAGTTTTGCCACCTAAAATTCCATACCCTTAAGCATTACTTCTCAGGGCTTTAGTAAGCATCATCAAAACAGGGTCAAAAGAACTCATTAGTTGTGATCTTGGGAGTCCTTTCATAACATTTTTGAGTCCCTGCTTTGAATGAAGGCATGACAAACTTTAATTCTAGTCATATCGCTGTTGTTAATGCAGATATCTTTATGAAACTTAGCAGATGTGATCACCATCACAAGAGCTATCCATGTTATCAAGGGGCATCTTTTCAAAAGCATTTTGCAAGAGTCATGCCCCTTTAATCTAAGCTCCAGAGCTATTGTCATTGTAGTGTGTCTGTCGTGCATCTGTGCATCCCTGCATGTGTGCGTAAACATTTCTTTAACCCTTTCCTGTTTTACAAATTTTGGACCTGTCCGATTCAAAGGTTTTGCAGACGAAAAATTTAAAGAGGAATTAATTTGAAAAATAACCATTTAGTAGGGTAGAAAATAGTGTGGAAAAGAAGAAATTGCTTGTCAGAAGCAATTTCTTCTTTTTTCATAATATTTTCTCAATCATAAAATCACAGGCACGTAAAAAGCAGGGATTAAACAGCAAAGGGTTAAACAATTTCTCCTCCTAAACCAATGGGCAGATTTTGATGAAACTTGGTGGAAATGATCCTTGGCTGACCCTCTTATAAAGTTGTTCAAGAAATTTTGAGTGACCCCAAAATATGGGTGTGGCAGGGCATGGCATTTTTTCACTTGAAATCTATAAAAATCTTCTCCTGAACCATTGGCCTGATTTCAATGAAACTTGGCATGAATGATCCTTGGGTAACCCTTGTAAAATTTGTTCAAGAAATTTTGATTGACCCCCCCAAAATATGGGCATTGCAGGGCGGGGCTTATTTTTTAGCCCCAAATCTTTAAAAATCTTCTCCTCCCAAACAATTTGCCCGATTTCAACGAAACTTGTCATGAATATTCCTTGGGTGACCCTCTTCTAAAATTACTCAAGAAATTTTGATTGACCCCAAAATATGGGCTTGGCAAGGCGGGGCTTATTTTTAGCCCAAAAATTGTGAAAGATATTTCCTCTTGAACCGTTTGGCAAACTTCAATGAAACTTTACCAAAATGATCCTTTGGTGACCTTCTTCAAAAATTGTTCAGAAAATTTTGATTGGACCATAAATATGGGCTTGGCAGGGCGGGACTTACTTGAGCCCAAAATATTTGAGCAACATCTCCTCCTAAACCATTGGACCGATTTTAATGAAACTTTACCAGAAGTTCCTTGGGTGACCATTTTCAAAAAAAAAATCATGAAATTTTGATTGGCTGATAAATATTGGCATGGCAGGGCGGGGCTTATTTGAGCCCAAAATCTTTGAAGGACATGTCCTCCTGAGTCACTCGGCCAATTTCAACAAAACTTTACCAGAATGTTCCTTTGATGACCCTTTTCAAAAATTGTTCCCAAAATTTTGATTAGCCCATATTAATGGATGTGACAGTGTGAAGCTTATTTTGAGCTCGAAATCTTTGAACAACATCTCCTCCTGAACCACTGGTGTGATTTCAATGAAACTTTACCAGAATGTTCCTTTGATGACCCTTTTCAAAACATTTTGATCGGCCCATAAATACTGGTGTGGTAGAGCGGGGCTCATTTTGAGAAGCCTGGGAACTCTGTAAAATAGATAATTGCAAAAGAGATTTGGTCAAGCATACGTCAACATAGCTCCCGTTGCAAAAATTCTTTCACCGGAAGGTAGATTGATCAATCTAGGTTCAGAAAATAGCAAATTTCCTTCAGCTTTTAACCTAGTCAGTCTGGACAATCCACGCATTTTGACTAGGGTCGACACTTTTTGCACAACCCAGATGGTCGCTTTTTGTGTAAAGGGTCATATTTGAATAATTAAATACAATTCAAATGAGTACCTACATTTAATATTTGGTTTTGTTGAAAAAAGCATTTTCAGAAAAAATACAGGAACAATTATTAGGCTAATACATTTAAATAACAATTGTTTTCATGATAAACATGACAAAATTCAGATCATGTAACAATATCCTGTGTCATAAACTGCTATCATCATAACAAAGTCATCAATAGATTTTCGACTATCAAGGGGAGCAACTTCATTGTTTTGTACAGCATATGTCAGAGATTGTCTTTCTTGTAAATTTCTGAAATGTTCATTATTATTCCATACATAAGGTATGGACACTTTATGCAAAACCCAGATGGTCGCTTTTTGTGTAACGGGTCACTTTTGAATAATTTAATACAATTCAAATGAGTACCTACATTTGACATTGGATTTTGTTGAAAAAAGCATTTTCAGAAAAAATACAGGAACAATTATTAGGCTAATGCATTTGAATAACCGTTGTTTTCATGATAAACATGACGAAATTCAAATCATGGAACAATATCCGGTATCATAAATCCCTATCATCACAACAAATTCAACGATAATTCTAAAAGACTTTCAATGGGAGCAACTTCATTATATTGTACAGAGAATGCCAGAGGTTGTCTTTCTTGTAATTATTTCTGAAAATGTTCATTATTTTAGACAATTACTTTAGAAAACATCTTGACTTAGGTAAGATGTTATGGTGTTAGATTTAGACAATATTTAATTTTCCACATTTGTTAAACAATACAAAGAAAGTCTGGTTACATATCAAATCCCAAAGAAATTGTCTAATTTGTCTAATTTTAACAGAGATTCCAACACCATTCAATAGTGAGCGAATAATTGGTTTGCCTGGTAGCGGTGTTTTGTCCAGGAATTTGAAGTCAGAGTCGAGAACTGGGCGGACAACTGCGTGGAGTGAGGGTGATGCAATGCGGATTAGAAAGGTATGGACAATTTTACTGATTTCCACAATATGCTTAACTCTTGTTATGCTGACTGAAAACATAGGTAAAATTGCATTAACATCAAAGTACTGAAAGCCATTGATGCAAATATTGCTAGACAGTATTTATCCTGAAAATTGAACTTTCCTGGTCAAAGAAGAAAAATCAGATGATATAGCCTAAGATCAGGCTGCACATATGTCTATACCCCCTGTAAAAGCAGGAATATTCCTCGTTCAGCATGTCAAGGGTTAAGAATCTGCCTGAGCCTCCTACCACGTTATAACTGTCTCTCATCATTTCAAAATAATCATTTGTTTGTTTGTTTTAATGGTTAAAAGTTATATCAGCTATTCTGGGTGGCTTGAGCACCTAATAATTGATTCCTGGTATTTCTCACACCAGTACTACTATTACACCCTTTCCTAGCCTCCAGCTGCTATCCCCAGTAGGTTTACAATTATCAACCTATTGATATTGACAAATAGTCAGAGAGGATGAGTGCTGCCATCAGGGATCAAACCTTGGACCTCTAGATTGACAGTCAGACTCCAAATGATCGTTACTGAGCCTAAGTTGGATGAATAGCTGGTGGCTCAGATGAAATGTTGTGTTTGTATTGGTGTGAAAAATGTTGGGAATGATGATTAGTGAGCCAAAGTGTGATAGATAGCTGACACTTCAGATGAAATGTGTTTTTATTGGTGTGAAAAAAATGTTGGGAATGATCATTAGTGAGCCTACATGTGATGGATAGCTGACAGGCCAGATTGAATGATGTGTTAGTATTGGCGTGAAAAAATGTTGGGAATGATCATTAGTGAGCCTAACTTGGATGAATAGCTGGTGGCTCATATGAAATGTTGTGTTTGTACTGGTGTGAAAAAATTTTGGGAATGATCATTAGTGAGCCTAAGTGTGATAGATAGCTGACAGGCCAGATTGAATGTTGTGTTTGTATTTGTGTGAAAAAATGTTGGAAATGATCAATATAGGGTTTAGAGAATGTAAATTAGAATCATAGAAATTGATTGAAAAATGTCAGTCTAACATTTTTTCCACCTGGTAATGGGTGAAATATTATTCAGACATGATTATTACGTCAAAAAGTTATTATAGACGTTAATATCACGATTTTTCCCTGATTGTCCATGATAAGCCTAGTGATAAATCTCGTAATTAATTATTGAAAAGGTCAAACAAGCATTACATGTGTTAGTACCATATAGCTATGAGTGATGGTAATTAATGACTTTGTAGATGTCGTTTTAAAGTAGTGGAACAGTAATAGTTCCACAGCATTTTGGAACTAATGACCTTTCAAAATGTTGACTGAGGTTTCCTAATGAAATTCATTAGGAAACCTTTGTTAACATTGTTAAAGTTCATTACTCCTGAAATGTTACGGAACTATTACAGGTCTGCTACCTTAAGAAGACTTAAAACGTCATCTTTTGACCAAATAGAGTATAATTGTTTGTTTCAGTAAAAGAATTGATTTATCTTACATTGAGTGAACTACAAGTGAAAATATAGCTTTTGTCGTTCTTGAAATAAAACATTTATCTATCTTACACGAAAAAACAAACAAACGATTTTTCTATTCTTTAATGCTAATATGAGATAAAAAGCACATTCTTTATAGCGTGATTATTAAGCAACATCATGACTACATTTCGAGGGGTCAGCGCAATACTATTTTAAGTGCTTATAAATATATATGCACTTATAATAGTGTTGCTCTGACCCTGCGATTTGCTCATTATGCATGCAGTGCTTAGATAATGTCGTATTGTGTGAAAGGAAATAAATGCAGGGTAAAAATCTTTAGTAATTTTGGGATTTTTTTTTACTTTTGAAAATGATCATCTTATGAAAGAAGTTGTTTATAGGGAAAGACTTTAAAGGAAAATGGTCTAAATATTTCAGAAAACCATCAAATTAATCAAATGTCTATGTACCTTGAATAACTCATGTCATAATGATAATTTCGTCCTGTTATGCGTCTATATTTGTACTTTCTGTATCACAATTTTATTTTTAGACATCAAGGATCATTATTTATGACATTATGAAACATATTATTAGCCCTGCCCAACTTTCTAGTTTTAGAAATACATCTCTTTTACTGTTTTTTTTTTTTTATATTGAAAATGTCAACTAAAAAAACAGAATTTTAGACCTGTCAAAAATGTGGGGCAGTTTTTATGCAAGCAATGAAAGCAATCGCTGTGAATGTAGAAACTACTTTAATGCTTTTCCGTTGAGCTAACAGATTTCATATCTGTGTGGTAAATTACACTTGAGAAAATATTGAGGAAAAGGGAGAGATTTTTAATTTTATCTTTCGGAATGGTCTCAATTTTCCATGATTCAATTGAGTATCCATAACATAGCATTAACTCTTGTCATGCTGAACCTGGAATATTCCTGCTTTAGCAGAAAGTTAGACAAAGATCAGCCTGCACATATGTGCTGTCTGATCTTAGTCTTAACTACCTGTATGTCTTGTTTAACCAAAAATTGTTCAACAATTTAATTTTCAAGAGAAATGTTGCCGTACAGTTTCTTCTTTCAGAGCCTTCAGCACTTTGATTTAAATTTAATTTTGCAAAGAATTTTATTCAGCATGCCGAGGGTTTAGTTGAGAAATAATAATTTTAAGTTTCTATTTCTTACCCTATCCTATCTGGCTTTCTCCTTCAAACCTTTTACCGTTTGGTAGTTCAATTTGCAACTTCATTGCTGTCAACTGTAGTGACAATTTTAACCCTTTGCTGTTTAATCCCTGCTTTTTACGTGGCTGTAATTTTATGATTGAGAAAACAATGTGAAAAAAGAAGAAATTGCTTCTGACAAGCAATTTCTTCTTTTTCTACACTATTTTCTACCTACTGAATGGTTATTTTTCAATTTAAATCCACTTTAGAATATGATTTACAATACCTTTGAATTTGGACAGGTCTAAAATTTTGTAGAACAGCTAGGAAAGTGTCAAATTGCAATCCTTTTATAATTGGTGCTAAAATCCACTCTTTAACACTTTCCTGTTTTACAAAATTTTGGACCTGTCCAAATTTAAAGGTTTTGCAGACGAAAAAATATTAAAAGTATTAAAATTGGACATGTCTAGAGCATCTTAGCTCCTACATTCAAATAACTTAGCTCTAAGGTCAAGCCTTCATTGCTCAAGGTCAAATATTTTGAAATAAGTGGTCACCAGTTATCCTAGGTCAACCACTCTACTTGTCAGAAAATTTCCAAAAAAGAGCATGGCAACTTTTTACCCTTGACATGCTGAATAAAAACTTTGGCAAAACTGTAGTAGTAGTATTTAGATCAAAGTGCTGCAAGTAATCTATGTACTTATTTTGAGTCAGTATTCATTTTGACATTGTAGTTTTAAAACTTTTGTGGTTAACAAAAGGAAAATCACGTGGTACCAACGTTGATCAGACTGCACATAATTTTCAGCCTGATCTTTGTCTCTACCTCCTGCCAAAGCAGGATTATTCCAGTTTCAGTGTGACAAAGATTAACACATTACAGACAACAAAATTTGAGACTATTATAGTCGATATTCTTTGAAGTTTAGGACAAGATTTAAGTATTTGTTCCTGTTTTGCCTTATAAATAACAGGTCTTAAAATAGTTGTGTTAAGATGGTTTTTCATATAAATGTCAGTGTTATAATTGTATGCATTTCCCCTAAATTAGGTAGAGATATGTGAGAATATCTCTTAATCCTTGTCATGCTGAATAAAAACCTTGACAAAATTGTTTTAAAATCAAAGTGCTAGGAGCACTGGATGCCCTAATTGCAAGTCTTTATTTATTTTGAAAGAAAAGTGTCATAGCTTTTCTAGTTAAAACGATAAATCAGGTATTCCATGTCACAAGCAAAATGCCTTTAGTAATGCAAGAGATTTGACAAATTTACGCCTACACCAAGTTTATGCCAAAGTTTATTCTTGAAAAAACATGTTTTCAAGAACTCTATTGTGAGTGCAAACAGGAGAGTGACTGTTAACTTATTAAACCTTTCCTGTTTTACAAAATTTTGGACCTGTCCAAATTCAAAGGTTTAAATTGCAGACGAAAATTTAAAGTGGATTTACCGATCACCCTATTTTATCCTCCAATGAAAGACCGCTATTTCGTTTGAAATTCAAAAAATATATCCCATAACCTGATGGTCTGCTCGAATAAGTGAGCTACGTGACTTTAGGTCATAATGGGCGGAGACTACATTCAAAACCAGACAGTGATGTCATAACATTGTCTGATAAAATGTCCCGAAAGACCCTTAACTTGCAATCTTGTATTTATAAAAAAACGTCTTGTGAATATTCTTTTGAAGTTATGCTTATATTCAATTACTCATTAAAAGGATGAGAAAGTTCTTGAATGATTTGTCTGCACGTTTATCGAGACAAGATTTAGCGGATAAATCAACGATTCTGATAATAAAATATTAATCTACATCGTATACAGCAGTAAGAATGACATCGACGAGTTTGCTCGAACCGAGCCTTTCTGTACTCCACTTTTTCACATTGACATAAAAAAAGAAAAGACGACAGGGTTGAAACGATATAAAATCTCGCTTCTTTTTTAAAATGAATACTTTGGATCTTTTGAATCCCATTTTATTTTAATAGTACTGCAAATGTCCAAATTCTAGGGATACAAATATTTGCAAAAAGAAAGTGATTCGAGGCATGTTAGGCCTGTAATAGCTGACTAATATCGAAAAACAGTGTGACCCGTTTAACTGTGACGTATCGGTTGGGAACCAAAACTTGGTAACTAGAGCTTGTCAGTGCACTTTGAATGTTTTCTACTAACGGGTTATTGCAAATTTGTTATTATTGATAATGAATATGCCGTGCTTTTGTTGGTTTCTATGTGGTTTAACACAGCTTACAACAGTCCAGCGGCTGGAGAACCTAACAATGAATTCCTGGCATTTCTTACACCAGTTCTACCATTCCTTTTCTAGTCTCCAGTTGCTATCCCACATAGGTCTACGATTATCAACCCAAAGGTGGGAGACAAATAGTCGGAAAGGATGAGTGCCTCCATCGGGGGTCGAGCCCGGGTACAATTTAAACGATTGTCCGACGAGCTCACACTGCGCAGCTAAATATGCCGTGGTAGATAACCGTTTTTCTAATAATACAAAATCCTTTAAGGGAGACAGAATGTCCAAAAAACCTTAACTAAAAGGAATACAAAATCCACTAGTATCAATCACGAGGTTTTGTTCACCGAACGTTCTCAACTGATATTGTCTTTCCAAATGACAAAATAATTACAGAAAACCGACATTGATTAAATTCGCTCCTCCCACTTTTTGTTAACCTCGATTTGATTGAAGAATGTATGACGCAACAAAAATGAATGACATCAATGATTGACGTGAAACTCAATTGAACTAGCGTTATTTGATGAAAAAATAAGTTGATCGGTAAAACAGTTATAGTTCATATTCTGACAATTTACGCGTATAACCTTGCGCTCCGCTAACGCTCCGCTTAGGTTATATCGCGTAAATTGCCAGAAATGAACTATAACTATTACTTAATTTGAAAAATAACCATTCAGTAGGGTAGAAAATAGTGTGGAAAAAGAGGAAATTGCTTGTCAGAAGCAATTTCTTCTTTTTTCACAATGTTTTCTCAATCATAAAATCACAGGCACGTAAAAAGCAGGGATTAAACAGTAAAGGGTTAAGAGACTAATGTTGACAATTTGATGAAAGGTTTTCAAGGTTTTAATTCTTGACGTATCTGTTTTCAGGACCAATTTGTGCCAAGAAGCCTCTCTAATTACAGTTAGTATTCTATAAATTGTGTTACACTTTTTAGTTGAGCTATTTTTTTGTTCCTTTTGCAAAATTTGTGTGATTTTAAATTAGTATTGTGGAAAATTGGAAAAAGCTTGTAACGCAATATTTTCTACCACCTAGGATTATTTTATATAAATTGGCGCATCTACCAGTATCAATCAGTGTCATCTGCAGTCCCTTTGAATTTCGACCTTCCTTAAATTTCGAATAAGCAGCAAATCTATTTTCCCTGGCATTGTAAAAATTTTGGTATTCTGTAAGTTGGATATCTTCGTTTAAGTTATACAATAAAATTTTAAGAAATGAAATTAATATGTCTACTATAATGGGTAAAAGGTCTTATTTTCTGATATATTGCCATTCAATTATACAGAATTCTTTTGATATTTATTTCCCACCAATTTGATTTCTTTGTTATCTTGTTAACAGTATTATGCGTATTAACCCTTTGCTGTTTAATCCCTGTTTTTTACGTGCCTGTGATTTTATGATTGTGAAAAAATTGTGAAAAAAGAAAAAATTGCTTCTGACAAGCAATTTCTTCTTTTTTCACACTATTTTCTACCCTACTGAATGGTTATTTTTCAAATTAAATCCACTTTAAATTTTTGTTTGCGAAATATTTGAATTTGGACAGGTCCAAAACTTTGTAAAACAGGAAAGTGATAAAATTATAAGAAATGAAATTAATATGTCTAGTATAATGGGTAAAATGTCTTATTTTCTGATATATTGCCATTAAATTATACAGAATTCTTTTGATATTTATTTCCCACCAATTTGATTTCTTTGTCATCTTTTAAGCAGTATTCTGCGTATGTATTTACCTGGCAGGGTGTGGCTTAGCAGTGAAGAATTTTGGCAAGTTTACTTTTCAATATTATTGGTTCTTTAAAAAGTTAGTTGGCAAATACTATTAATGCATGTAAATGACTATCCTAAAATTAAACAATGCAATAATGCATTGCAAAAGGGAATGCATTATATTGTTTGGTTATCAAAACCTTGTAACTTTAGCTTGTCCAAGCAAAAGTAACTAGGGTTTGAGTGAGCCATCGAATATTCAATGTATCATTGAATTATGTGTTGCCAATCAATTATGGTGATTAAAAACCACAAAAAAGTTGCTTTACCTCGACTAAATAAATGCAATGAATTGTTTCTAGGCTCCACCCTGCCAGGGCAAAAATTATTGGTTATACCACATTATATGGAATGTGCACTTTGCACTTGATGCATGCTTTTCTATGTCTTTCTAAAAATAAACAAGCGTAATAAATTTCATGTAAATTTCCCATGTATGCATATAGCAAAGATTTCTCTGTTCGCTTTGTAAATATTAAAGATCTCAATTAATGTATCTTTAGAAAGTCAGGTAACCTTTTAAGGAATTGAACCTGTAAAAGTTATGCATCATTCCAGAACATATATCATCTTTCACAATTTTAGCCGAGGTTTCCTAATGAAATCATTAGGAAACCTCTGTTAACACTGTTAAAGCTCATGTTTTTCTGAAAAGTAGCAGAATTGTTCCGGGTCCAGTTCCTTAATTGCACTATGTGGCTGCCTAGGCTGCTCAATATTTATACTTCACATTGTGTCAAATAGTTGGAAATGTTACACACAGGCTCAAATGATTTCTGAGTCATTAACCAGGTTCTTCTTTAATGCTTTTCGGTGGTTTATCAAGAAAAAACGGTAGATTATCACTTGATAATCTCACCGCAAAAGCAGTGAAATTATCAAAAAACTTAAACCTTGCTTTTGTGCATTTCTTCCTATCTGACATCATCTATGCTTGGCTAAATAAATGACATCACAATAAATGTTGCATAGCAATCACACGCAAAATGACGAGCTTTACAAAAATATGTCCTAGAAATTTCACATTAAATTTTTGTCTCATTTTTGCAATAAAGAAATAGAATAATCGTTTGTTTTTCGAGTAAGATCGATTAATATTTCATTACAAGAACAACAAAAGCTATATTTTCACTAGTGGCAGAGCCACTAGTGAAAATATAGTTTTTGTTGTTCACTCAATGAATCTAAATCGATCTTACACTGAAACAAATAATTATCCTCTTTATCATAATTTATCATAGGCAACAGGAGTTTTGCTAGATTTGAGAATGACTTTAAGGTGGCAATGGACAGCGGCCTGCCGACTCCATAAACCGGAAGTGGGGTTTCGTTTATTTTACGGCTCTTTTTGCGCGTTGTTTAAAAAGACCGGTTTTCGTAAGATTCTACTTATGGAAATAACGTAGAATAATGACGGTAAAACTTCGTTATTTAGCTTCTTTTCAACATTTGATATTAATTGAATGACTGGATCATTAAATTTTACGATAAAAATGTGTAAAAACCGTCATTCGATTAGGGGGGAACACTGAAAAATTACGAAAAACTTTCTTATTTGCATGGAAAGGTATGCTGAATTTTTTACCAAATAAAGGAAAAATATGGATTATAAACATATCGGAAAATAAGAAAAATTCATAGGGTAATTTCTTCAAAAGATAGGTTTTTGTGGCATTTTTACCTAGTAAAATTACAAAAATTAGTGCATTTTTAACTTTTGAAAGCAAATTGTGCAAATGCAATTGATCAAAGAGAAATTTTCTTGCCAATAGCCATTGTGTACATGTATAAGGTCTATCAAAATGTATGTGTTTTATAGCTATAACCTTGTGCAAAGTTTATACTAGACCTAAAAGGGATATAACCGTTTTCCTGAAAAATGGCCTATACCACTCAAGGGCAGATAACTCTAGCATGAAAACGAGCGTGGAAAGGTACCTTCAAAATTTGATATAATGACTACACAATGTTAATCTAAAACATATGTGACCAAGAAAAAAATTCATTGGGCGGAAAATAATGACGCCGTGTGTCCATTGCTACCTTAAGTATCATGCTGTGTTTAGATAGTCTAGACTGGACATTCTGGCCCTTGAATAATCTTATTTTCATAGTTTGGTCTAAATCTAATTATTTTACATAAGGATTAAGGTTACTGTTCTTACAACATAGATGAAGTCCTTTCCATTTGGATAAGCTTTCTTGAAATTCATCAGAATACACCTTCATATTGTATGTGGGTATACTAAAATCCAAGATTAATTACAGCTGCTCCAAGGAATCAAACTTGGGACCTCTTGATAGAGAATCAAACAGTCTACATTTACATGATATTTACATAATATGTAATATCTTTTTAAGTTGTTTTACAGTAAATTCAAATTTAGACAACACTTGAAGTGAATTGGCCAATCAGAGAACAGTATTTCAAAAGTACATTATCTCAGATACAGCTCTGAGCATTGTATTTACAGATACACAATGGAAGAGTGTCATGCACATGAATCTCAACAGGTTTGTGTGCGGAGACCTTTCATAAAGATAACAAGCATTTTATATGAGATTTTTTTTCCAAAAGACTTTCTATAGTTGCTAAAATTCAAAAGATCTGCAATAAGTAACGGATACAGATTCATAAGTAATTTCAGCATAATTACACATTTTACAGTTATAACACTCTTTTTTTCGTTGTTTTGGGGTTTGGGTAAAAAATACTGACATTGTTAGAAAAGCGTGGTCGAAGTTGGATAGAAAATCTTATGCTGCCGTATATGGGAAATAGACACTTGCTGACACTTGTGTCTATTTCCCATATACCACCGTATGAGATTCTCTATCCTAGTACTAGCTAGGCTAGATAAGAGCCAAGTCTATTTTTATGAATTAGATAATTTGCAACATCCTTCAATATGCACCTTATCAATTTAACCTCGTGAAATAATTCCTCTTGTGAGGTCTAAAAAATATAATAATATGATGAAGTGTCTAACTGACATGCATACAGCTTCAAGGCCCTGAAAATGTTACCACTGATCTGAACCCAGGGTTTTAACCCTTGTCATGCTGAATAAATTTTGGCTAAAAAATTCACTAAAATCAAAGGCAAAAAAGCACTGAAAGTACCAACTTTAGGTCAATTTTTATTTGAAAAACTAAATCTATCGACAATTGTGGTTTGAAAGTGAGAAACATGTGGTTTAGACTAACATCAGACTGCACATATGTGCAGGCTGATGTTTGTCTATAGCTCCTGCCAAGGTGGGAATATTCGGGTTCAGCATGACAAGGGTTAAGTTGTATTTAAAGTTGTTGAACCGTAATAGTTCCGCAACTCAATTTGCTTTCATTATGTTGACCAAAGTTTCCTAACGACACCATTAGGAAACATCTGTTGACAGAGTTAAAATTCATTACCTCCAAAATGCTGTGGAACTATTTAGGTTCCAAGATAAGTCTAAGCAAATTTGCATCAAAATCAAAGTCCTGGAAACACTGAATTTACTTACTGTTATTCAGTATTTCTTTAGAAAAATGCAATATTTGAATATTTCTGGCTTTATAAAGAAAGTATGTGGTTAAGAATAAGATCAGATTGTATATATGTGCATGCTAATCTTTGCAGTAATACTCCTGACATAAAAAAACTCCTGAAAAAGTATCACAGCTGTTTCAAAAAGCATGGGAATTACTATTTTTCAGGCAAATTGTTCCTCATAATTATGGTGTTTGTTATAGTCTAGCCTGTATGCAGCAAGAGAAACAGTAATGTCACAATTGGTTGTGATTGTTTAAGGTCAATGTCAAAGCTGAAGGTCAAATTTAGTAGACTCAATTATTGTTTAAGATAAATAGTTAAGCAAAGGCCTCAAATTGTTGCCTGATGAGAAATAGTGAAGTTGCTCATTAAATTTCATGCAAACTTTTACTGGAAGCTGTAGAGCTAGGCTTATTGCCCTTCAATGATTTATTTATGTTTAAAAGTACAGAGTCTGCAGGCAGTTTGTCTTCGGTGGTTTCTGTGGTTGCATGATACCTCAACATTCATTTATCTCAACCAGTATTCAAAGATAACATTCATTTATCTCAACCAGTATTACAAGATAACAAGACTGTTATAGACTAGTCCAAATAGCAATATTTTTGCAAAGTGTCATCTTCATGATGATAAAAAAATTATATATTTTCATGCCTTTTTGCATTGGCGGTTTCAAATGACACCCCCCCCCCTTCTCTAGCCCATTTCATTTTGATGCAGAATTTCAAGTTAAACCAAATAATCTACTGTTCACAACATATTCCTTTTGAGACCAAAGCTTTGGCAGGCAGTATAGACTGAGATCAGCCTGCACTTTGTGCAGTCTGATCTTAGCATATACTGCCTGTCTCTTTCTTGTTTTTTGTGGAAAAAACCTTGAGACAGACTAGTCCAAAAGATAAGGCTTAAAATTGTGTAATGCTGTGAAAACGAACCCTCTTTTGTGTATTTGAAACCCCCCTTTAGAGAAATCCTAGATCTGCCACTCTTTTGGGGTAGTGAACATTTTGGAAAATGAGAAGATTGCTTCTGTACACTGATTTACCTATTATATGTTTTCTTACCAGAAAGCAGTAATACAACCCCAAGGTTTTAATAGAATCATCGCATTTTTTTAAAGGGAGGGGGGGGGGGGGCTTTTGTTTGCTTCATCCATCATTTTGTATGAAGGAAGTAATGTATGTTTATATGATTTACAGGATAAGATTGCCACAAAACACCTGTTTTTTCTATAGAAAAGTATTCCACATGGAAATTTGATGGTGGCATTTCATTCATAATTTGTAAATCTGCTGCTTTGGAATATCCTTGATCCTGGATGACTGAAAAGTGACTATTTCTTAATTTCTTCAAGTCAAAATATCAGCCAAAGAAGAAAAAAAGTTGCTGCAATTAATAATTATTCCCCTACAATGATAAGATCATAGGCATAATGTTTACCATTGTCTGTCTGACTGTCCCTGCTGTCATAGCGCCGTTGGAAGCGCTTCAGACTGTCATTCTAAGAGGTCTCAGGTTCTCGAGGTCTTGACAGCGGCACTCTTTCCGACTATTTGCCTTCCACCAATGGGTCGATTATCGTAGACCTATGTGGGATAGCAGCTCAGGAAAGGGTGTAACGGTAGTACTGGTGTGAGAAATACCAGGAAACTATTGTTAGGTTCTCTAGCCACGATATTACTGAAATAGTGTTGAAAGTGGCGTAAAACCCCATTCAATCAATCAATCAACTGTCTTTCTGTCTGCAATCAAAAATTAAACATTGCTAACTTAGCTATTCAAGATGCAATGTTCATATTTGGTATGGTGTTAGATCTCAATGATACACATCTGCAAATACCGAAGTCAAGGTCATATGAAAAGGTCAAGGTCATATGTCAAGGTCAAAAGTTTGAAAACTTTGCTTTTATCGGGGCTATTTGTGTAATAGAAACACATCTTATTTTACATTCTAAAATTCTATACATATCTTATAGTTAACAATTTTTTTTTTAAAAAATGTGGAATTATTATAAAAGAAGTAAGATTTTAGTCTATACACTGCCTGCCAGGGAGCCTTCTCTCAGATTTTGGTCATGAATAGAAGTATGTAATATAAATTTATTGTCTATATTTAAGCCTTATTTAATGGTTATTCATATTTTTGCTAAAAAACTGGGCCTAAATTACAGGCTAAATGTCTGGTTTTGACTTGATTATCTAAAGGGAATAACCTAGGCAAGATTCAGGTTGAAATGTCACAAAAATGGGCAAATACTTTGAAACAAAATCTAAAATTCAGTCGGTTAAGGCTTAATGCATTTTCCAAAGACTTTTAACATAGCATTTGAAGTGTTAAATGCCAGTGCAAAATAGTGAACCACAGATGTCTAAGATGTTAAAAATGTCATCTTAGTACACTGCATAGACAAGGGAGAGTATCTAAGTAATGAACCCCAGGTTGATGATGTCATAGCTGTCAGGTTAATGAACACAGCTTTAATTAGTTCATCCAAACTGTACCTTTTGATGTCAGTCTCCCTCAGTAAAGTAGTACAGGATGCTTGGCTAATGATGTCAGGGCTGTCAGTCTAATTGATAGTTTTACACTGTCTCATGTAATTATCCTATCAACACTTTATTCTATGTCTTCAAATTGTATTCTGCGTAATTAATGAACTGGCAGGGCGGGGCTTTACCGTGATGTAATTTGGCGAGTTTACTTTTCAATAGTTTGGGTTCTTTCAAATTTTAGTCGGTATAGTTCCGCAAGTTTATATGAGTATCGAGAAACCGTTATTGCCTATCATTTTCAATGTAAAATTGATCTTTGACGCCTCACTATAAATTGTACAACTGTAATCATTGCTAGAGCGTGCAAATAACTGTATCCTAAAACCTAAAGGATTCTCATGCTTTGAGAGAGTGAACACATTTCATCGTTTGGTCTCAATGCCTCGAAACTTCAGCTTGATTAAGCTGAAGTTACGAGGATTTGGTTACCAATCTACGATTTAAGGTCTCGAGTTATTTATGTCGACTCTTTTTAGAAGTAGGTTATTTTAGATAAAAGCTGATTTCCTCTAACCTTAAGTGCAACGACCCGTTTCTTAGGCTCCGTCCTGCCAGGACATGTATTATGGATAATACAAGGCTACAAAATATTGAGCTTATTACCATTAGGTGACAGAAACGTCTTATATAAGCTACATTTTGATATTGTATTCAAGTTAACAATACATTTTCTTAACTTTTTCGGATCATTCAAAGCACCAAACTTAGATAAATTGTTCAACAACACCTAAAGGTTTAATTCAGATGAAGTCTAATGGTCTTATAAGGCTTACTAAATAGAAAGTTTGGTCAAAATAAACTGCTAATGATTGCTAAGTTTTACTTCCCTAGGTAATTATGTTCTTTATATTGTACTGGGGTCAACTGAAAAATCAAAGTTAAAATTTTGGTGTTCTTTTCAACCTAGGAAATCTTTCTTTGATCGTTCTGTCATGTTAAGATATTCTTCTAAAGGTCAAATATCAAGGTAAAGAAAAAAAAACTGTACTAGAAGTTGTTATTAAAGGGTTGAAGGCACTTGCCAATTCATTTGACAAAATCATTTTTCCCACCAAAATTGGTAATATAGAGGAAAATCATCTGTTTCAGTGTAAGATTCATTTTAATATTTCTTTGAATAAACAACAAGAGCTTTTTTTCAAGAGTGGTTGAAGTTCTGGTGTTCACTCAGTGAAATATTAATTGATTTTGATAAAAAACAAATGATTATAATTTTTTTCTTTCCTCAAAATGTAAAATGACTATTTTTGAATTTCGACTAATTTATTATGTTTACATAATGAGGTATTGTGGGTTAAATTAAGATAAGGGAGTGTTATAGTGGAGTTTTTTTTTGTTTTTTTTTATATTGATGTGATAAATACATGAAGGTCATGGTTAGGTGCTACAGCTGCCCAGATGTGACGGAAGTATAAGTTTTGAAAGTGGTGATTAGCCCTGTAAAAACAATTTGATGGGTTCTGCGTTCAGGATGACAAAAAGGTACAAACTATTTTAAGATTATACCCTGCTTTGCATGCACACTTGCATGCAAAGCAGGGTATAATTTGCAAACAGTTTGTACAACTAACTACTTACATTGTATACAGTTTCAGAGTACACTGTCTTGAAATGAACTCTTAGACGACTAGTGGCATTGATTTCAAGTACTGTGGATGGGAAATGATTATTAAGATGTATCAGGATTGTAATTATTTCTATTTCTGTATGAAAAGTCTTAATTGATTCTTCTCGGCAATATCTAGATTCTAAGTTCAAATTCTTATAGAAATCGAGAAAAATAGCAGGGAAAGTTTGTATGATTTATGCTGAATAGACTGGAAGAAATAGGGCTAAATTGATTCTTCTAACAGAGGCTAGTGGAAAGAATTCAAGCTTTTCTCTTTTTAGCCCATCTGAGCACATTTCACAGATGATCAAGGGGAGCTTTTAGGAATCACCATGAGTACATCATGTGTTGTGTGTCGTCAACCTTACAAGAAAACTTCTCCTGAATCGCTGGGACAATTTCAATTAAATTCTGTCTGAATGTTTCTAGGGTGAGCCTCTTAAAAATTTGTTTGTGACATATTGATTGACCCCCAAAATTTAATGTTGTAGGGTGGGGCTTATTTTGACCCTGAAATCTTCGATCTTCTTCTCAGTAACCATGCCATGGGAAGGTTTCATCCAAAATCTTTGAGCAGACTTCTCTTGAGAAACATATGAGCAAATTTCAACCAAACTTGACAAAAATTTACGTTCCTTTGTTGACCCTTTTCATAAATTGTCAATGAAATTTTTATTGAACCCCAAATATGGGCTTGACAGGGCAGGGCTTATTTTGACCCCGAAATCTTTAAACATCTCTTCAGTAACCAATGAGTAGATTCCAACCTAACTTGGTAGAAATGTTCCTTTGGCGACCCATTTCAAATGTTGTTAATGTAAAATGATGGTTTGATAGTATGGGGCTTATTCTGACCTTGAAATAATCATTTTCAGTGACCAATAGCTTTAATTTTCAAACAAACTTGGTAAAATTTTCCATGGGTGAGCCTTTTTTAAAAAAAACTGACATAACGTGAAAGCTTGAATGACTCCCAATGTGGGTGTGGCAGGGGGGTGTTTTTTTACCCTTTTATCTTTAGAAAATCTGTCCTCAGTAAGCAATGGGTATATTTCAACCAAACTTTGTAGAAATGTGACTAATTGGTAACCCTTTTTAACCCTTGTCATGCTGAATTAAAATCCTCTCACAGAATTGCACTCATATCAAAGTACTGTAAGCCATATAGAATCCAAGGGTGTAGGTAATCTTTCTTTTTGAAGATTAAATCCATTAACAATTCTGTCTTGAAAGGGGACAGACAGGTGGTGTTGACTAAGATCAGACTGCACATAGGTGCAGGCTGATCTTTGTCTTTACCTCCTGTCAAAACAGGAATATTCCAGGTTCAGCATGACAAGGGTTAAAAATTGTTCATGAAATTTTGACCCTTCTTTCTATTTTGATTGCAAGTTTCTTCTGATTCAGCTCTTATTATTCAGGTGAGCCATTTTGGGCCTCTTTTAGGGCCATTTTGGGCCTCATTTAGGGCCATTTTTGGCCTCTTGTCATGCACCTGCATTATTGGGGGAACAATCTTAACCTTTGTCATGCTGAATAAATTTTGGCTCAAAATTTTCATCAAAATCAAAATCAAAGGGCAAAAAGCACTGAAAGTACCAACTCTAGGTCAATTTTTATTTGAAAAACTTTATCTATTAACAATTCTGGTTTGAAAGTGAGAAACAGGGTTGTAGACTCAATAACATCAGACTGCACATAATGTGCAGACTGATGTTGGTCTTTAGCTCCTGCCAAAGCAGTACTATTACAGGTTCAGCATGACAAGAGATAAGCGAGTGATCGGAGGTCAGTTTTTTCCAACACAGGTATATCCTTTGATCACTCACTAAAACTGATACATCTATAAGTAAGTTATTTGGTCAATTTTAAGTTAAAGGTTTTACTTTTAGGAATAATAGATCTCCCAATTATAATAGATTGCTTTAAGATTGGAACTGACAATTCATATCCTCTTTAATAATAATCATGCTATGCTTTAGCAGATCTCATATTGTTATGTCATAATGCAATATCCTGGAACATAGAAAACAACAACTGTCGGGCAATTAATAGAATGTCATTTTCACTTGAAGAAATTGGGAATATTGATTGCAAATTTGCGTAATATTTCATGAGGTTAGTGCAAGTAAGGGGCTCTTAAAATAGTTTTGTCAAATGTATTGGAATTCAAAACATATTTAAACCCAGTTTCATTAAAAAGGTTAATTTAGTACAGGTGCTAAAAGGTTATAAAACCGAGGTTACAAAAATTTCTCAGGCTCAGGCTCAATTTTTCTCAAATTTCAAATTAAAATAAAGGTATGAAAATAAAAGCTAATATTGATAAGTTGTTATTTATTACAACTTATTAATATCATCTTTTATGTTTATACATCTAAATGAGTATTGAAACAGATTAACGGCTCTATAATCTCTAACTGAAATTTGAGAACCTGAGAAAAGTTTTATAACCTTTGGCCCAGAACACCAATCATTTTTCAAATAGGTTTTCAAGCGTTTAAGAAATGTTACTCTGTTTTGAATTAATGTGCACTCAGATAGACTTGGATGGAAAATCTTTTTATTTCAATATCTGAGTGGTCAAATGATGTAAATGTGCTAATGCAATAATTCCTTTGGATAATTTTGGGGTAATTTAAATTTGAGTTAAAAGTAAGCACTTATACTCTGCTCAAAATATGATGAAATACTATAACTGCAGTTAAACCGCAGAGGGTACCGTATGTAAAACCTAGTTTTGATGGTCATAAGTTGTATTATCTCCAATTATATGAAATTTTCACATTATTTTTTTTAACAGCCAAAATTTATAGAAGTTATAAGTTTGGATGACATGTTTTGTCAAAATAGAGTAGCCTGAAATAGCCTGAATCTGACATATTACGTCAGTGAAAGTGTGTCACCTGTCAGGGCGTACATAATTAAAAACTATTTTTGTAGAATTGACGGATAGAATCGACAAAAATAAATCCGAGGTCAAATCATGTTGCATTTAGGTGCATAGCTAAATAGCCCTGGTTGTTTATGGTAGCCGAAGCAATAAATTAATCCTTGTCATGCTGAACCTGGAATATTTATGGTTTAATTAGTTGGAGGTAGAGAAAAATATCAGCCTGCACATATGTGCAGTCTGATATTAGCCTTTACCACCTGGTTTTCACTTGTAAACCATGAAAATCTCAAATTTTTATTTTCAAAATAAGTACTGATTCACATGTAAGTGCATCGAGTATTTGATTTGAATGCAATTTTTACCTTGAAATAAAAGGAGCTAGACAATGGATTTATAATTGTAGACCTATATGTGATAGCAACTAGAGGCTAGGAAAGGGTGTAATGGTATCACTGGTGTGAGAAATACCTGAAATCCAATATTGTGTGCTGCAACCTCGGTGATATGACTGAAAGATTGTTGAAAGTGGTGTAAAACCCAATTCAAACAAACAAGATAATCATTACTTTTTACAACCAATTTCTTCACATGTCCACAGTTTTCTTTTCCAAAAGCGAAAAAAAGATTTTAGAAATTTATAAAACTAAAAATTGTGGTCTGCAATTGTCTGCCTTTAATTTGTGGTCCAGTAAGGGTTAGAAAATGTCTTAACCCTTGTCATGCTGAACAAGGAATATTCCTGCTTTTGCAAGTCAGGTATAGACAAAGATCAGACTGCACCTATGTGCATCCTGATCTTAGCCTACACCACCTAGCTGTTTGTCTCCTATAAAGGCAGACTTGTGCATGAAATTAAATTTCAAAAAGCAAGATGGCCCTACAACTTTGGATTCTAGGGTTGTCAGTACTTTGATTTGAGAGCATTTCTGAAAGAAGAGTTCAATTCAGCATGACAAGGGTTAAAATAATCATATTTTCTGTTTCATTTCAGGGCACTCCAAGAACAGACTCTCCCATGAAAGAATCTGGTAAGTGCAATTAAAGAATTGTGACCTGTCACGCAAAAAGGGGCCAGCTAGGAACTTCATAACATGAATATTTGAAAAAGGGGATGGACCCTGAGTAGAGCTCAACCAATCACATTTTGGAAATAATTTAATTATAGTTGTATTCATCAAGATTCGTGCATTCTGATTGGCTGAAAAATTGGTTTCATTACTCAATGAAAGCAATATTATTACTCAGCTTTTTTGTAAGCTTCCGCAGAAAGTGGTCCCATAAACAACCCATGAATTTGAATGTTACCACAGTTGAGAATATGATATGTTCTCCGAGTTCTAAACACAGTTACTACAAGATTTTTGAAGTTACGAACAGTGTATTCTTTGCTGACTTTGAACTTTTTCCCAAGGGAAAAAATGAAGTTGAAAAAGAACCTTTTCATTTATATATTTTTTCATCATTTTGTGAAAGCTAGATGAAGTTAAGACAATTGATAACTAAAGCATCAATTACCAATGGCTCAGCATATAACAGCCCTGCATTCAGGGTGACCAAACAGTGAAAACTGTTTGCCAATTTAACCCCACTTTGCACATGCGCTTGCATGCAAAGCGGGTTAAAATTGGCAAATCATTTTCACTGTTGGTTCATCCTGAATGCAGGGCAGTTGTTACTGCCTATAAACATAAAGGACTGGTTACAACTGTTTCATGTTATTAATAATAATATTGAATAAGTTTATTGATTAATTTCCAATATTGATTCATCAATATTGAATGAGTTTATTGATTAATTTCCAATATTCCCCACTTATGATTAATGTTATTAAATCCCACAGATTGACTATATTTAAATTGATTTCTTGTCAGCAAATATTATTGAAGTCTGATTTAATTTGTCAGCAAAAATTATTGAAGTTTGATTTAATGTTATTTTTAATTTTATTGACAAAAAATTTTCAATTTTGATTGTGTATGGAACACTGTAAAGACACACAAAGCATACCAATAACATGTAAGAAAACAGATATTATTAACTTATTCAATCATTTAAAACATAGAATTGGATATAAAATGGGATTAAACATTCTTTTTCAACTCTCAGTTTTTACAACTGTTTAAATATAGATGAATTTCTACCCTCCGGTGTGAATTCTCCAACACTAATAAAAGATAGTTTTATCTACGATTGACGTCATCTGTACCGTGCTGGCGTTCTTGATGATGCACTGCCTCCCTGCCGATTCTATATTTATCTTTTATATCTATGTTTATCCACTCGATGTCGAGGTGTCAGCCCACAGCTGTTGTAAGTGCCTATAAATATATAGGCACTTACAATAGTTTTGTGCTGACCTTTCAATATGACCAAATCCTTCATAAAGATTTAAAAATACATTTATTGCTTTTTTTGAAAGCTACTTATTGTCTATCTTCTTACATATTTTTTTCTAAATTATGATAATTTAGTTAAACCAATTGGCTATAGAATCGCAAGTTTGAGTGATTGATCAAAGGTCAGTTTTGTCCGTACAGTGTAAAGACAAAATTGACATTTCGGGGGATCAGTGCAATACTATTGTAAGTGCCTATATATTCATCAATGTTATCACTCACATGAAATTGTGGACATATAATAATCTACAATGTTTGCAGTAAACAACAGATGTGTTGATATAGCATAGGTAGAATGTAGGGTTTTTTGCTGCAAAGGTGCAACATTCTTTTCTTTTATGTTCATGATATATTATTATATAATCTCAATTATAAGGCATTGTTGGAAGCCAATGAAATCCCCTTTTCACACATAACTGATATATGATCTCTGTCATTACTTAAGGTTTATTTATCAAAAACAATGTCTCAAGTTTTTTATTACCAGAATGATCTTCCTAAAGAAGTAAGGGAACAGACCGTGTATTATTATCATCTTAAGATTTAATAAATAAACTGTCTTTCCTCTAATAATAGCACCTTACCTAATAGTAGCACCCCTACATTTTAAGAAAACCCACTTCAAATGCTTATATTTTAGGAACTTCTTGAGACTCCTAATTTAATTTTGGATGAATTTTCTCTCAATAATCATTTATATGATTGTTTAAAGGAAATTCACCTAAAATTAAAGGGAAAAGTGCATAAAAGACATCAATTGTAATGATTTTTTACATCAGAAAATGCATACTAAATAAAATCTCCCTGACCATGTTATGTATAGCCGCTAGAGCGTTTATTTGGAGAAATACAGTACATAAACTCTCATTGAGTGTAACATCTAATTCTTTGTGATTTTGAATTTGTTAGCTCCACTGGCTGAAAGCCACTGGGGCTATTGTCATGGCGTTGTGTCCGTCGTGCGTCTGTGCGTGCGTGCGTGCGGTCGTAAACTTTTCTTTGAAAATCTTCTCCTCAGAAACTACAGGATGGATTTCAACCAAACTTCACAGGAATGATCCTTGGGTGACCCTCTTTCAAAGTTGTTCAAGAAATTTTGATCCAATGAAAAACATGGATTTAAGGGGCGTGGCTAATTTCCAAATATGGTCAAAAGTGAGTTTTCTCAGATTCTAATCAATGGATACCAATTAAATTTTACACGAAGTATCCTTGGGTGACCCTTTATCAGTCTACAAAAAATCATTGTGATCAGATGGAAAATATGCATTTTATGGGTGGAGGTCATTTCTCTATATGTTATATAGTGGAAACTTTGAAAATCATTTTCTCAGAATGTAATGGATGGATATCAACCAAATTTCACTGGAATGCTCATTGAGTGATCCTTTATCAGTGTACCAAAAATTATTTTGATTGGATGAAAAATATGCATTTTATGGGTGGTGGTCATTTGTCAACAAGTTAAATAGTGGAAACTATGAAAATCATTTTCTCAGAATGTAACTGATGGATATCAATCAAAAATTTTTGGTATGATCTTCTGGTGACCCATTATCATGCAGCCAAAAATCATTTTGATTTGATGAAAAATATGTCTTTTAAGAGCGGAGGTCATTTCTCTATCTGTTATATAGTTCAAACTTTGAAAATCATTTTCAACATCAGTAGAACCCCAAATATCTAAAAATCAAGTCAATACATTTATTTGCTTTTACAAGAATTTCAAGCCTGTGGAGCGACTCAAGCCATTCCTGGCTTTCTAGTTTATTAAATATTTTGTGAGCCTGTGCAAAAATAAGACATTTCACACAATTTCCCATGTGCGCAACATAGAGACTCAGATCAGCCTGTGCAGCTGCAGTCTGATCAGTCTTCACTATGCACTCAATGCATGGCTGTTGAACTAAAGTCTCTGTTGAAGTTAAAGTTGGGTTTATAGTTGGTTTCTATGCCAGGCTTATTCAACCGACTTCACACTTTAACCCATGATCATCGCATTGCAAGTCAGCTGTTAACATACGGCGCTCATCAGCAGCCACAGCACTTAGACTTTTATTCTCACAGGTACTCATTTATACACCTGGGTTGAGAGGAGCAATGTGGAGTTAATCTTTTGCTTAGAAAAACTCCTGTGGTCTGGTCGGGATTTGATCCTGGGACCTTTTAATCCGTAAGCAACGGTCCTAACCACTTGAGCAGGGGCCTGTTTCATCAAAATAATTAAGACTTATTTTTGTCTTACCTTTGACTAAGCTTATATTTAGTTCAACAATCATATATCATCAAACTATCAATACCTATGTAAAGTGATTATTGTTGTTACTGTTTCCAAATTAATCAGTAAGACATAAATATGTCCTAAATGTTTTGATGAAACTGGCCCCAGGGACTCTAAGATAAGAATAATTTTAAAGCACTGTGTGGTTGTCCACTGGCTGTTCAAAGTCTGTTTATCAGGCAGACATGAAATTGTTGGAAATGTCACACACACGCTCATTTTATCTGGCACTGGTAAACTGAATATCATATAAGCTTTTGTTGTCTACTCAACTGTGACTGCTATGCAATGTCATGATGAAGTCAGTAATTGGGCTCTGCTTTGATAACGACATAAAGGGTAAAATAACTGAAAGTAGGGTATGAGTTTTTGATAATTTCACTGGTTAGGTGGTGAGTTCATCAATGATAATCTACTTTTATTTCTCAATAATCAACTGAAAAGCATTAAAAAAATGCAATATTATTACAGTAGTTAAAATTAAGGTTGTTACTTTTGATCGTATCTCACAGAATTAAAATCTTAAAAAAACTTAATTATGTTTGTGACATCAAAGAATATTATATTTGTAATTAACTTTTATGAATTTTAGGTCTGTACCAGATCAATATTAAAATATATCAGCCCTCGAAACATTGTTTGCTAAGTTTAAGACAACAGTGTTGCAGTCCATAGGTTATATAATCCACGATTTTTGCACTGGCAGGGCAGTGCATAAGTTAGGGATCATTGCAGTTAAGGTTAGGGTAAATCAGCTTTTATTTATAATCACTCCATTTGAAAGATAGTCAACAGGGTACTTTGAATTGTAGATTGGTAACCAAACCCTCATAATTTCAGCTTGGACAAGTAAAGGGGATTCGGTAACCCAACGATGATATGTGTTCACTTTTTGCTTAGCACTCTTTTTATACGCCGCAGGAAAAGTCATATATTGGCGTCATCTTCTCTGTCTGTCCGTACATATGTCTATTTTTCTTGTAAGTGTAACTCCTCCTTCATATATGGACAGATTTGGAAGAAACTTCGACAAAATGTTTCTAGTCACCTGACCTAGCGCATATTGTCATGGTTTTGGGAATTTTAGCAGTGTCATAGAAAAAGGGGTTTTCTTGTGAACATAACTCCTCCTTCAATTTTGGACTTATTTTAAAATTTCTATGAAATTTTCATTGTTACCTGAATTTGTGCATGTTGTTGCAGTTAAGTGAATTCCGCCGCATCATGGAAAAGAGGCCTTAATGTTCTTTTTATTATTGTTATTAGTTGCAGTTTAAAGAGATGTTAAACCCCATTCAATCAATCAATCATAACAACGAAACAGTTTGAACTGGACAATTTCAAAAGATAGTCTGCAAATGTTTTGAATTTGGTTCTGTCAAAATTAGTAGTGTCTACAATTATTTTCGTGAAACAGCAGCAAAGTGGTGGCGTATATTGTGATGATGGCACTCTTGTTCTTTTAGTTTAACGATGAAGTTATTTACATGCATACAAGGCAATAGAAATGACTTACTTTTGAATAACCCAAAATGTTAAAAAGTAAACTTAGCCAAATAATGTCATTGCTAAGCCATGCCCGTGTTTTGCCGAGGAGAAACGACCGGTATTTAATTTATTTAAATCACAAAGGCCAGGTTCATGTCAATATGCTTCCACTATATGTGAATAATAAAGCAGAAAAACAAATTAATGTACCTGAACAATTGAAACTGTGAGAAATGATATGAACCTGTGCATAACATTTCCAACACTTTCATGTGCTTATAACTGACAGAAGTTGAGAGGTTTTGACAAGCACATGCTCCATTTAAAACATTCTCCGAGTGTGGTCAGAGACACGAGGCCATTAGCTATCTTTACATCATGAAGTGAAGACTCTGATCAGACTGTGCACATGCATAGGCTGGTCTCAGTCTTCAGGACGCGCACATGTGAAATCATTTGAAATGTCACTCTCAGGTTAATATAAGTTGAAAATAAAGCTCAAGTTAAAAAATACAGTATCACCCTTTAACAAGACAGTAAATCAAAAATAATAAAATTAAAATAATAATCAGGCGGGATCAGCGCAACACTATTGTAAGTGCTTATAAATATATTAAGCACTTACAATAGTGTTGTGCTGACTCCTGGAAGTATATTATATGGTATTATGCTGTCTTAATGCAAATTAGATACATGTAATTGTATTTTCAAATTTATAATTCTGAAAATTTTGGATTCTGTGATTAAGTTAATACACATACAAAATCCTTATATGTACCAATCGACCCATTCAAAAGAAATAATAGATCATCAGATATCTATCTTTCTGTCTGAAGATCAAAATTTCTTCAAATTTATCAACAAATGGGAGTTTTTGGTGGAAAAAATAGCCATTTTGAATAACGAGGAAATCATTTAGATAATGTAATGTAATTTTGATGGATAATAGCTCTAAGATATGCTTCTAATACCAAAATAACCTTGTTCAGCTGTGTCTTTCTCCTTGATACAGACTGTTATCAGAGAAAACTGGGGGGGGGGGGGTGTTAAAAAAATGCTCAAATTACAGATAAACAAGTTTAAATGAGTGATGAAAAATGTAATCTTGGTCATTTCCTTTGAATGGTAAGTCATACAGCCTTCATATTTCACATGATCATTGATTGGGACAAGACCCTCCTGTAGATACCAAGTTAAAGGTCATCAAATAAGGTCAAGGTCATTTTTCAATGTTAAATTTCTTTATAAGATTTAACCTTGGTCATAACTTTCGAATGTTTAAAAGAGTCTTTGTATTTCACATGATCATTGCTTGGGACAAGACCTTTCTGTAGGTACCAAGTTCATATATTTGCATTTGCCTAAGAAATAGAAAACAACTTGTTCCAGGTAGCTCTTAGTTCAAGGTCAAATGTAAAAATTGAGCTTATATCAAAAACAGAGGTATGTTTTGAAAGTGTTTTAACACTAACTGACAGCCTGGGAGCCAGGCTAAGTCAATATCTGTCAATATCAATATTTCTGAAAATACCTTTTTTTCAATTTTTCACAGCAAATCTTTTACTCCAACCTACCTGGGCCCAATGATTTTCTTGTGATTGATTGCAAACATTTACAGCAATTTTATACTTTGATGAAAAACTTGCCAAATGTTATTTTGATGAAATCTATGAGAGATTGAATTCTCAAAATTCCTTTGTGAATTCCTTCATATCTAAAGTTTGAACTAAATGACTGTGGAAGACTTTGGCTTCTTGAATTAGGGTATAACATCTATATTAACCCTTTGATACTTAATCCCTGCTTTTTACATGCCTGTGATTTTATGATTGAGAAAACATTGTGAAAAAAGAAGAAATTACTTCTGACAAGCAATTTCTTCTTTATCACACTATTTTCTACCCTACAGGATGGTTGTTTTTCAAATTAAATCCACTTTAATTTTTCGTCTGCAAAACCTTTGAATTTGGACAGGTCCAAAATTTTGTAAAACAGGATAGGGTTAAATTAAGATTCTGTAGGATAAGGGATAATTTACCTGTCGGGCATCTTGTCTAAATTTTTTGGGATCAGAACTTTAATGTTTTATTGTATGAAGAGGGGGCATATTTTGCTATTGTCAGTCAATCCATCTGTCTCAAAACTTGGGCAAAATACTTAAAATTACCAATGCTAAAATTCCAATCAGATTCATTTCTCAATTACCATAACTCTCATATTTTGTATGACAATGTGTCTATGTAAGTTGCATCTGCAGTTACCCAAAGTGCAGGTTCTGTTAAAAGGTTTAGGTCTTCTTTCAAGGTCAAACTTTTGCAAAAGAACTTAACCTTTGTCATGCCTGAAATAATTTACTGCATGCCTAGGCATATAGACAAAGATCAGACTGCACATCTTGGCAGTCTGATCTTAGTCTGAACAACCTGAGTTTCCTTTTTTAAAACCAGAAAAGTTTACAAATTGTTGATTTAATTAATTAAATATGGAATTGTTTCTAAGTGAATCCAGTGGTTTCAGCACTTTGATTTAGATTCAATTTCACTTTTTTTTTCAACATTGCAAGGATTAAAATTGCCTCTAATACATCAAGCCTATTTAAGAAACAATTAGCCTTATGTTTTTTGCATGATGAAAGGTTAATCACTGATCAATTTGCAAGCTTCAGTAGATCAAAGTCATATGACAAGGTCAAGATCATCTGTTAGTGACCTATTCATATTACATAAGATTAGGAAATATCATGTTGCAATCTTATAAGGTAGTAGAACTATAATGATATGCTACATTCTGGCATTCATGATCTTTCACAATGTTGACTGAGGTTTCCTAATGAAGGAAACCTTGGTCAACATTGTAAAACATCATGTGTTCTGAAACATTATGGAACTATTACGAGTCTCCTACCTTAAAACAACAAATTTTGTTAAATGATTCATTGAGTGTTCAATATCCCAATTAATTCTGTTAAATGTTTTCAATATCTCCAATAATTAAATCACAGTTTATAGAGAACAATTCTGTAGGAGATTTTCACCATCCTGTTTACAGACTAATTTTTAGATAATTTAGTTATTGCTCTTGTACATACTATATTTATACTCTTGCCAGAAAATGCTGCTTCAGTGCTGAAGTCTGAGGTGAATCTGACTCACAATCAATATGGTTTTGACAAGGGAGTTTGATCCTGTACGGAAGCAACTATTCAAGGGCGTAACGCCCATTACGCAATTTATGCAAGTGCGTAAAAGAAATAATCCTCTGTTGAAAAATATTCTTGATGAATGATCATAACATTGAAACTACAGCTAATTCAAGCTGTAGTTACGATGTTTTGATAATTCACCAATGCTCAAATCATATAAAGGGAGCTGACGGAGGGCTTTCCTTTTTTGTCACAGTCCACATTATCGCCTGTATCCTATATATTCTTTGGTTTTTGCCAACTGAGTGCGTATAAATTTTGAAGTCCTTAAAAGATACGCCAATGCTATTCTTTCTCATATTTTATCAGAAGTACCAATATTACCTGAAAATCATAAATCAAATGGGGATGAGTTACTAAGGTATAGGCTCAGCAAGGATCTTGTGGTGGTACTGGTGTTAGAAAGAACAGGAATCCACGGTTAGATGCTCCAGTCACTTGAGTATGATATGTCATTATTGCTATTATCAAAGTAGTGGACTTGTAGTAGTGGCGCAACATTTCGGAACTCATGATCCTTGTTAACCAAGGTTTTGTAATGAAATAATTGGAAACCTCAGTTAGCTTTGTTAAAGCTAATGACTTCAGAAATGTTGTGGAACTTAAAATAGTCCAGTTTCTTAAATGGTGTTATACCCCATTATAACCTTTCCATAATGAATAATTTAAAATCTTTGCAAAATTGCATGGAATCAAAGTGCTGCAAGCAATTGCCAGTCAGTATCTATTTTCAAAATATGTATACTATTCAAACTCCTATGGTTTAAAAAAGAAAATAAGGGGGTGCAGACCAGACTAGGAAAAGACTGTTTTATATGCAGGCTGATCTTTGTCTACACCTCAGGACCTGCCAAAGCAGGAATATTTTAGGCCTGGCATGACAAGGGGTAATTTGATTATGCAGTGTTATGTAATGATAGATTTAAATTACCTACAGTAATGACACTATAAAACTTAATAGTGTTTCTACTGTCAATATTTGTAATAGCTCTTTTATTATTAAGTAATAATGTTACAAAATGGGTTTAGATGAAACCTTTACTGTCCAAAGTATTTTAGCTAAAGTGTATGATTTTTGGGATGGCACTCCAGGGATCATGCAAATACTTTGACATTTTGTAAATACCCGTTATAACTTATTAAAAGGCTTTCACTTGAAATTTGGAATATATATAATTAGTTATATATATTTTGCAAGCCATCCACTGAAAAGGGATTATTTAGATAGTGGGCAGTTTACCCTTAAGTCAGACTGTGCAGATTTGCTAGGTCCAAACTTTGCACAATTGGATTATTTTCTGAATCTAGAATTGTTTTTCTACTTTTCTGTGAAAGAATTTTTGACACATGTCCGGTTGACCTCTACTGGAAGTAATCACTTTTTAAAATGTTCCCAGATGGTCTTTTTAGCTCACCTGAGCACAACGTGCTCAAGTGAGCTATTGTGATCACCTTTTGTCCGGCGTCCGTGCGTCGTGCGTCGTCCGTCAACAATTTCTTTAAACGACATCTCCTCCTAAACTACTAGGCCAATTTTAACCAAACTTGGCAGAAATGTTCCTTAGGTGGTCCCCTTTAAGAATTGCTAAAAGAATTGAAATCGGTGAAAAACTCTGGTTGCTATGGCAACCAAAGTTAAAAATTTAAGAAAATCTTTAAAATTCTTCTTCTTCTGAACCAGCAGCCCTACAGCCTTGAAATTTGGTATGGATGATCAGCTCATAGACCTTAATAAAAATAGCTAAAATCATATCTGTTGGGCCACCAGGTGCGGAGCATCAGGGGGGAGGGGGTAGTACTTTGGGTAAATTTTGTAATCTTTAACCTTCTTCTTATTCTGATCATGAAGGCCTACAGCCTTAAAATTTTGCATGTATCATCACCTTATAGACCTGAATAAAAATAGCTAAAATCATATCTGTAGGGCCACCAGGTGCGGAGCACCAGGGGGGAGGGGGTAGTACTTTGATGAAAATTTTGTAATCTTTAACCTTTTTCTTCTTCTAAACCAGGAGACCTACAGATTTGAATATTGGCATGGATGATCAGCATATGGACCTTTATAAAAATAGCTAAAATCATGACTGTAGATTCACCAGGTGCGTAGCACCAGGGGGGAGAGGGTACTACTTTTGTGAAAATTTTGTAATCTTTAACCTTCTTCCTCTTCTGAACTACAAGCCCTACAGACTTGAAAATTGGCATGGAGGATCAGCTCATAGACCTTAATGTAAATAGCTAAAATCATGACTGTAAAGCCACCAGGTGCAGAGCACCAGGGGGGAGGGGGAAGTACTTTTGTGAAAATTTTGTAACTTTAATCTTCATCTTCTAATGAACCAGGAGCCCTACAGACTTCAATATTGGCATGGATGATCAGCATATGGATCTAAAATAAAATAGCTAAAATCATGAATGTAGGGCCACCAGATGTGGGGCATTAGGGGGGCAGGGGGTAGTACTTTGGATCAATTTTGAAATCTTTAACCTTATTCTCCTGGATCAGGAACCCTGCAGACTTGAAAATTGTCATGGGTGATCAATATATTGACATTAATAATAGCTAAAATCATGACTGTAGGGTCACCAGGTGCTGAGTGTTTTAGGGAGGGGGTAGTACTTTGGATCATTTTTGAAATCTTTAAACTTCTTCTAATGAGCCAGGAGTCCTACAGACTTGAAAATTGGTATGGATGATCAGCATATGGACATATATTGAATTAGCTAAAATCATGACTGTAGATTCACCAGGTGCAGAGCATCTTGGGGGAGGGGGGAGTGCTTTGTTGAGAATTTTGAATCCGTACAGCCTTTATATTTGACATGGATTGATCAACTCATTAAAGAAAACTTTAAAAGTCTCAGACTCAGCCTGTATATCTGGCATAGATTAGCTGATCACAGACCTTTTATGGAAAAAGCTTAAATAAATAATGTCCAGGGGAGGAGCAGAGGGGAGGGGGAATGATAATTTCAAATGTTATCTGATTGAATAAGTGAAAATCTCTTTTTCTGTGGTTGCATGGACATACCTAGGTAATGAAGCTTTTTTCTCAGGTGAGCTACCCAGGGCCAACGGCCCTCTTGTTTCATATGACCGGTCACATAATGCTTACTGTTTAAAGCTCTAATACAGTACTATCAGATTCATAACATTTCTATTAGAAGGAGATGAGGGTTTATAAGAGGCTACAATTTTTTGACATTAAAAAAAATGGGCCAAAAAGGCCAAATACGAAAGATTTGCTATGATTTCATGAATTACTTTAATTTTCCATAGTGTAGGGGTGTGGTTTACAGGCCTTTTTAAATAATACAGGGTAAAGTGTAAAGTATGCTCAGAAAATCAAAGAAAACCAAAGGACATTTTTTTTCAGACATAGAGTAATAACGCAAAAGCATAAAAATTGCTTGGGAAAAGGTTCATTTACCAATTATTGTTGAATTATTGCGCTATTTTTTTTTGTTGGGGTGAGGGTTTATTTTAGGACTCATGTTTTCCGAAAAACTCACAAAAAATGGTCGATTTTGACGCTTGTAAAGGGGGTAGGGTAATATTGGAGCATGGGACTTAATTAGAATTTTTAGGTAATGCCCCGTATCTACACAATGTGTGGACACAATATCGGAAAGTGTACCCCTCAAAGCTCTGATTTATTGCACCTTTCATAAGCTATAAAAATACCCAGTAATTCCAGCTTTGTGGAGATGTTATCAAATACAATCAAAGATTGCATTGAGTGTTCACAGTTTCTTTTTATAGTGCAAAATGATAAAACTGAAGTGCTCCGATTTGATAAGCGTATTGGTTACTTGAGAACGGTGAATTGAACTCTTGAGATTTATCCTTATGTTTTTTGCTCTAAGTTATTTATGAAAGAGGAAGAAATTTAAATCACATTAATATGTAACCATTTAAATTTGGTTAGAAATAAGTATCATTAATATGTTCCATCTTACTTGCCTAAAGATTCTATGGCATCATGGCTGCAATTCTATGATTGTAGCCATTTCAGCGCAAATTGGGAACACAACTCCTTGTACATTTATACATGGATTCAGATGAAATTTTCACAAAATATTCTTAAGTAACCTGACACCGCTTAAATTGTGATGGTGATGTGATATTCTGCCCCATCATAGAAAAGGGCGCCTTTATGTAAATGTTCTTGTGGCCGCGTAATTATCACTGATGTAACCATATTTTACCCTTGTCAACATAGACAATCAAAGAGGCATTGCAACACTATTGTAAGTGCCTATAATCTAAAGGCACTAACAATAGTGTTGCACTGAGTCCTCGAAATGTTCTATCACTAGGCATTTTTTTTCATTTCCAATAATGTTCTTTCCTTAGGAAAAATGTTAACCAATTTGAAATTGTAGTCTACACCTTCTTTGAATTTGGACAAGTCCAAAATGTTACTGTCTGGGTTTAGGAAAAAGGGTTTGTTTAAGCAGTAGACAACAGGTGGTGTAAGAGGCTAGGTCTATTTATATTACCAGGTTTTATTGAAACATTTTGTGAATGGGGAAGTTCTTAACCAGTAGTGGACTGGTTGTGATACACTGTGAACGAAAAAATAGAGCTTTCTCATACACTTGCTAATAGAATATTGGACTTGTCTTAAGTATAGGAGATTTTCATTGTATTGTGGGATTTAAGACAGAACAGGTACTTTTTTGCTGATTTGTGATATTAAAGGTATTAACGGTATTGTTAGTATATTGAGTTAAAGATGGTTTTCAAATTTCATTTTTTTTTATTATTTGATTAAATGCATGTATTATCAACTCCACAAATTATAACTGTTTATGTGTTAATTTTAGGAAAATGCAGACTTAACTTCAACCTGAGAAAATTTGAATGACAAAAATAAGTATTTTGAAACAAAATTATTAAAAAGACATGGCAAGAAAAGATGAAATTGCTTTTGACATTTTTCCTAACTATAATACATTTGATTCTGATCTACACTTTTCACAGACACTATATATGATGTTGTAGTCTATGCTTTTTGCACCAGTATCATTGCCTGTCTGCCAGCCTGTCCTTATGTCTGTATTTCTTGTTAATCCTTTCCTGTTTTACAAAATTTTGGACCTGTCCAAATTCAAAGGTGTTGCAGACGAAAATTTAAAGTGGATTTAATTTGAAAAATAACCATTCTATAGGGTAGAGAATAGTGTGGAAAAAGAAGAAATTGCTTGTCAGAAGCAATTTCTTCTTTTTTCACAATGTTTTCTCAATTACAAAATCTTAGGGACGTAAAAACCAGGGATTGGACAGGAAAGGGTTAAATACAACTCCTCCTTCAATTATAGATTATTATAGATGGATTTGTGTGAAACTTTCACAGAATTTTCCTCATCATGAGACCATTGTTAATGTATGCTGCTAAAGAAGGACTAGCTATCGTTCTGACATCTTTCCATCCATATGTATGTCACTATCTTGTGAAAGGAACTCCTCCTTCATATATAGATAGATTTGGACAAAGGCATATCAAAAATTGTTCCTAGTCAACTGACCTTGTGCATATTGTGACGGTTTGATGATTTTTAGCTGCGTCAAAGAAAAACAAATTTTCTTGTTAGATTTCATGTGACCAAAACTCCTTTTCTATTTATGAACAAAATTTGATAGTTTGGGTTTGGTAAAATTCAATGGCATTATGTAGGAAGTGGCCTGCTTGTCTAGGTTCTTGTGAACTTAGGGTCTTCATGTCAGGTTTATTCTGAAAATAACTCCTCCTTCATTTATGGACCAATTTTGGACCAATTTTCAAGTAATTTGTTTCTTGTCACCTGACCTAAGGAACGTTACTAGGATTTGGTGAAATTCTGCCCTGTCAGAGAAAAAGGAGCCTGCATTTCAAACGTCACTCCTTCATTCATGGACATGTAATGGCGCCATTAAGATCCACTTTTTCAAGAACTAATGGGGATTAACCCGAAATTCTAATGACCCTTATTTATGCTACCGCTAATTGTTTTTAACCATTGGATTTATATGGATTTTGTCATCTTTGAAAACAGCAGATTAGTGGTTATTGTTGCAGTTAGTGCAGATGACTGAATAATTAGTTTAGTCATTTAAGACAGTAGAGTGGCACTGAGGCATTAATGAGGCCTCTTGTGCTTTATTTCCAAAAGGAATCAAGGCAGAATGTTTATATTTAGTTTGAAAAAAAGACATCATCAAAACTTATCATTTAATGCTAGTTAATCAAGGGTAAGATTTGTTATGATGATCAAACTAAAAAGAATTGTCATTGGGAGGCATTTAACCTGTTACCTGTGCGTAGAGACCGTCATTAGGCTGGTGCCTCTTTGGCCCATTTCTTCTGTTTTTCTTTCCTTTCTTAAGCCCGCTTCCGGCCCATAACAATCGGGATTAAATTTGACACTATTATTTTTCAAGTATTTGTTTATTGCATTTTTAAAACTATTTACATTTTAACTGCGAACGGCATCCTTTGGCAGGCTATTCCAAGCATTAACAATGCGTTGTGTAAAATTGTGTTTCCTAACATTCGTTTTGCATGGTTTTTTGAAGATTTAAGGTAGTTGACCCATCATAGTTCTACAACATTTCCATGGTCTTGATCTTTAACAGTGCTAAACTGAGGTTTCCTAAGGATTAAGGTCAACCTGTACCTATAATCTTCTCCTACCAAATGCATGGTCATTGGGCCCCTTTAAATGAAACTTGGCATTGATGTTCTTTGGGAGATCCCTTACCTAAATTGTTAAAGAAATTAGGGCGTGCCAGGGCAGGGCTCATTTTCACTTAATTTTCACTTTGAAATCTTTAAAAATCTTCTCCTTCTCCCAAATCATTGGTCCAATTTCAATGAAACTAAGCATGGATGTTCCCTGGGTGATCCTTAATTTTAGTTGTTAAAGAAAACTTGATTGACCCCCAAATAAGGATGTGGCAGAGGGGGGGGGGGGCTAATTTTCACTTACATTTCACTTAAATATCTTCTCCTCCCATTAACCATTTGGCTGATTTCAATGAAAGTTGGCACTGATTTTCCTTTGCAGACCTAGGCCTTAATATAAATTGTTAAAGAAATTTTGATTGACGCCAAAATGTGGGCGGGGAAGGGCAAGGCTTAATTATTTTCATCTTATTTTCACTTGAAAATATTTAAAAAATCTTCTCCACCCAATTCTTTAGGCTGATTTCAATAAAAACTGGCAAGAATCTACCCTGGGAGATCCTTTTCCTTTATTATTTTTTTGCAACCACCTTAAAGGTTGCAAAAAGATAGATTAAATTGATGCAGGGTAATGGTTATTGAGTATTTTGGTGCAATGTGGGACAGACTCAGTAAATCATTACAAAGTAGGTCTAAAGACACTTTAAAGTGTTTTTTCAGTCAATTTGATTTGAATTGGGGTTTTACGTCGCTTTCAACAATCTCTCAGTTATATGTTTTTTCAGTCAAAGTACAAATTGGAAATGTTAAAGCCATTGGAGCGATACAGGCTCTCTTGGGCTTCTTGTCTTTATTGTTTTTGTTGGTTTATCAAGGAATTACTGTAGATTATCATTTTGATAAAATCACTGCCTTACGAGTGTAAATATCAAAAACTTATACCAAATCTGACATCATCTAAGCAAAGCCCAAAAAGTGACTTCATAATGAATCTTGCATAGAAATCAAATGCAAGAAAAATGATGTGTTTTTAAGAAAATTTTGAATTAAGGTAGTGGACCCGTAAAAGTTCCGCAACATTTTGGACCACATAATCTTTCACAATGTTAACAGATGTTTCCTAATGAAAATCATTAGGAAACCTTGGTTAACACTGTTAAAGTTCATATCATTTCTAAGAAGTTGCAAAACTATTACCGGTCCACTACCTTAAAGAAATAGATCAATCACAATTGTTTAGCAAGTTAGATTGTTTTATTTTTCATTGAGTGAACAGCAAAAGCTAATACTTTAATTTGTGGCTTTGCCACTGGTGAAAATATAGCTTTTGTATTTCACTCAATGAAAAATGAATTGATCTTACATGAAACCAGCGGTTATTCTCTATTCTGTGGGAAAAAACTTGAGAGCAAATCTTGTTCAAATGTCTTGTAAATAAACAATATGTTTGAAACTAAAATTGAGTTTCAGTAGCAAGAGAGTTATTATTGAGCTATTCTTTAATGATATAATTTAAGTTGTGTACATTGAGATTAATGCATACTGATTGGCTGAAAATTTGGTTTTATTCCTCAATGCAAACAATTTTGAGTATGCAGCAATTATGTAAGCTTCCATGCAAAGTAATCCAATTACAAATCTGTTTCTTTATAATCAAATCTTAATAGTTTTGCTCCAATATATTTAATTATAAGATATGAAGATAGTATTTGTTGATTTATACAGTTATGAAACTAAAAACATAATCACACTTATGTATGAATCCACTTTGCGCATTCATAAAGTGTGATAATGTTTTTTAGTTTCATACCTCAATGAAGTCAACAAATACTCTCCTTATCTCTTTTTTTCAACTTTTTTTTCAAATTTAAAGTTTAAAGTTGTTCAAGCAAAGTTTTAACAGATTGATTATGTCTGCTATTCTAATTGAGCTGAAGACCTGGTATATTTGCTATTGATTTTAGTTTCAATTAATTACAAAAAGTGCCAAGCCAATTGTTTCTTTAATTACTAGGTTTTCCTTTGTACAGCCTCTCTGAACATAGGAGATTCTCTTTCTTGAAGTAATGGATCTTCTTTGTCAAAAACTTGACTAATTTTACACCTTTAAATCTTTAAACTCAATTCTCATGTTTTATGACCATTTTAAATGCTTTCAAAAGATTTCTCTAGACTTAAAATTTTACATTTTAAACTGTTTCACAATAAATGTATAATATGCTCTAGAATTTTTATCTTGAGGGGGAGTGAAGGTAACAAAAAATGTATATATTTCTGAAGTTTATAGTCTGTTTGCGAGAAAAATGTCATAACTACAACTTAAATCAAAGTTATAGTTATAATTTTTTTAGGCTAATTTATTATGATAATATGCATCCTTTTTAGACTTTCTGAAACTTCTTTAACTATATTCTTACAGAAACTTGTATATGTGTGAGTGTACGTGTTGTTGTTGTTGTTGTTTGGGGGATGGGGGGATAAAAGGCAATATCGCATTGAATGAATTAGTTTTTTTTATTTTCTCGCAATTTTAATTTTCTTCTAATTTTGGTCCTTATAATATTTGTATGTACTTTATAGAAAGATGTAGTAAAACACAAAATAACATCACAAACTATAACATTTTATCATTTCAGATCGACTCACTCAGAACACACCGCGCCATGACAACACTCCCAGCAGCAACCAGCCTCTAGAATTACGAGCGGAAGGCTATTCCATTAACAACAACAACGAAGATAAAAGCTCTGAAAGAAACACAGAACCACCAAACTCTGGACGAACTGAATCAAACAATACAAAGCAAGAGGAAGATTCTGAGAAGTCTGTAAACAAAGCAAGCAAGCAGGCCATACCACCAATACATATAAACAACATGGACGGAAGAATTCGGTTAGACTTGGAGACTGAGGATGGGAAGAAACAACAAATTATAATTGATGATAAAGGTAAAGAATTGCATAAAATAACTTTAGATAGTAATTGTGATGCTGGTGATTTTGTTGGAAGCCGATTTACCGAAGCTTGATAGATCATACCACCAAACAGATTTAATGCAATTAGCACTCTACTGATCAAGTTTTGACTGATATCACACTAAATTTAAGCTCCAATGGAAAATCTCCCTCAAAAATTCTTTTATATAGAATGTTACAGGAAAGATTTGGAATTTTTTCTCAACAATCAATATCAATAAATGTTCATGTAGGTTCCTTTAGTGACTAATGAATATAATTATTGAACTTTTCACCATGCGTATATCATTGTCTTTTCTCTTTGGCATCAAATTGAAATAAAAAATAGTGTTATAAGATAAAAAGACCACAATAGAATAAAAGCAACGACCGTATGTTTTCTGCCACGTCGAGAAGAAATGGCATTTATTCCTTATCATGTCAGAAAACATTAATATCTGTTAATTACTGACGTCATACACAACCTTATGTCACATTTATGTTGCATTATGTCATCTTGAAGTAATTAACTTATTTTCTGACATGGAGCAAATTCGTTTCCTAGATAATGTTTTATTTTAGAAATAGGATTTTATGATTAATGACCAGTTTGTCAAATTAATACTATCTTTTTTTAACCATGTAAAAATAGTTACAGTTTGGAATAACTTACACTCTTTTGGTCTATAGTCTGCCATCAAATTTTAGAAAAAAAAAATGAAATTGCAAAATAACCTACAGCCTTTACAAGATAAGAATGGTCATATTTTGTAGATCTCAACAATATACATCTGTCAAGGTCATGATGTGCTGCTGTCAAAGCGCAGTGGAAGCACATCGTACTATCAATCAAAAGGTCCTAGGTTCGATTCTGAATGGTGGCACTCACCCTTTCCGACTACTTTTCTTCAACCAATGGGTTGATAATCTTAGACCTATATGGCAATTGCTGAAGGCTAGGAAAAGATGTAATGGTGGTACTGGTGTGAGAAATACCAGGAATCAATTGGTAGGTGCTACAGCCACCGTGATATTACGGAAAGATTTTTGAAAGTGGTGTAAAACCCCATTCAAATAAACAAACCAAGTTCATGATCATCTGACAAGCTCAAGGTCATCTACCATGGTCAGGCTTAGTAAATTTTTACCAAGGAACATGTTCAAATTACAGTAAAACATGTAGGACCACAAAAAAGCAATCTTTATAGAGAATGGTTGCTTAGTTTACGTATTGATTACAAATTACAGACATAATTCTAATTGAATGTGTATGTAATTGGGCATTTCTCAAAAATGCTATGTTGTTGAATCATAATAGAATTGTCTCAATGAGACAGTTCTATTGACTTTTAATTACATAGGATTCAAAAACAATACTATTTAGATCAATACAATCTACCTTTAAGGGTATTTGGATTTCCAGAAGGGGATTTAGAAAACAGTCGCTTAATAAATGGTCGCTTAATAGACATGGTCTTTTGAGCAAGATTGACTGTACTTTACTCCTCTTCAAGACACAAATACCTTTGCTTCATCATATCTTTGACGACATCCATATCAGTAGACTGGTAGCTGTCTCTTAAATAGAGGTACATTATTGAAAATATGTAATATAAAGTCAATGTCTAGTTTTTGAAAGCCCGATTCTTTGAAGAGAAAATAACTTACTTTAAGGTCTGAAGGGTTCAACTTTGTTATCTACCTTGTTACAAACTTCTATAAACATGGCCTGAATCCCAGGCTACCAAATCAGGAGTGACCATAGTTTATTCAGGCTAACTCTATTATTTTTTTCCTTGAAAAAATTCTGGCCATATTAATGTCAAGGAGACATGTTTTGAACCTTTAGCTAAATGTCAATCTTTGACTGCACCTTACCCAGATACAGTAACTAATAGATTCTTATTATTCTTATCACATGTATTTCTAGAGATACAGATAAGAGGGGGTAAAACCAGTCTAAAATCTTTATTTCTCAACTAAACTCTTTGTTGTAGGTACTCATTGGAATCGTCTAAACAAGACAACTCCAATGAGTGCCAACAACATAAAGTTTGGAGTATTATTTTGGATACTCTGATATAAAATCCAAAATACCCCCTCTATCTATAGCCCTGAATTTTTCATGGCATTTAATTAAGGATTATGTTACACAAATTGGTAATGACCTTCAGAAGATGACCTTCAGCTTGTCAGAAGCGACCATGACAAAGCCAGGATGATAGTAACCAGTCCTGTCTGTCCCTCCTGCTTATTATCCAAAATAAGTGTATGATTACCAACCCATATTCTTGGGAAACAAATGTCAGAACAATGTTTTCTATCTTTTGGGATTGAACCTGGAACCCCATGATTGATACACTGTCAACTACGCAATGAGAGTAAATTGTTTTCTTGAGCAGCATGTGTACACAAGTTGCAACCTGAGTGATGGATAATATAAATAATGTAGAAGACATTATACATATTTTATGGCTTCTTTATCATAAGAACTAAATATATCAGGCAGTTCTGTCATAAATGTTAGAATCAGTTTCCTCAATTGTTATGTAGGCTGTTCAAGAAGCCTTTGTTTCCTTCATATGTATGTAGCTTGTCAAAGTTGACAGAATTCACTCGTCTTTTCATGTAAAAAAAGTGCTTGTCTGTAACTTCGTATTATTTAATGGTTTTATTCATCTAGAAATTGCTACCACATGACAGCAAATGGCTCCATTCTTTAACATGGAACCACTTGCAGGAGAAATGTGACTCATCACGCAAATAGGGACCATCGTGGAAGTGCATAAAGCAGGGGTGTGAAAATACGACTTTCTCCACTTGTCCATGGACAAGTAAAAGTTAATTTCCCTAACCTGTTTGTGCTCATTGAGAAAATTCAAATGAGTACCAACATGATAGGGTTTCAATGAGAAATGAATATCAGCTGCGCACTCTGTTCAGAGAAAACCTGAGGTATTGCTATAGCTTTGGTGTCGTCTTTGTTGTTGTCATGGTTGTTGTTGGAAAACTTTGACATTTTGTGCTATTATTGACCTGCTTTCATGGCGGGCATAAATGTTTTACAAACATCTCTTGATCATCTTTAGGAAGCAAAGCTCCAATGGATTAAAAGCTGTAAGAACCTGTATCCCAATTTATAAAATAAATAGATTTATACCAAATCATTTAATTCAATGGCCTAAAGCTTGTTAATTTCGAAAATAGCGTACTTAATAGATTGTATCATTAACAATGAATTCTGAATTATAGATATATTGGAAAAGGAGGAGAATGAGCGTGTGAAGGCATCAGAGGCTAAAATTGCCTCAATGAAGGTATTTTTAGATCCATATTGCATGCAAAAAGAGGAAACCCCACCCACTCTCTTTATAATATAACCAGATATTAATTTAACTTGTCACGGCTTTTAGTTTGTTAGATCCTGTCATATAAATGAAAGCCAATCAGCAATGTTTTGGTAAGTCAATTTGACACCCAGCATAAAAATCAGAATTTACTTAGATATGTCTAAAAGAATTGAATTGTCGGTTTTCATGTTGATTTGTACATTTTGGAAAAAAACTTGCTTATTAAGTAAAGTCCAACATGGATAATCCTGGTCATCTGAATATGCAAAGACCTAACCTTACTGATGTAGTCCTAAAACATGAAATGTACAGATGACAACGAAAAACAATGTATTCCATGTTAATTTTGGTGGACTAAAGACTGAATGATATTGCACTGGCTTTCATTTGTAAGACAGTTGTTTTAACTGCCTTGAATTTCAGCTTACCGTAAATCTGCATGCATTTGATATTGTATATATACATTGGACTCCTGAAGATCAAAATCCAGCAGGAAAAAGTCGTGAATGAAGAAAGTACATTATACAAAATACATGTATAGTGAATTCTAAATTTCTTCTATGCTCGTTTCCATGCTGATCAAAATCTGGGCAAACTTCCATTCAAATCAAAGTGCTGAAAGAACTTGATGTACTTAATATGTTTGAAAAGGAAACACTGATTGTAATGACTAAGATCAGGCTGCTCATATGTGCAGACTGATCTTTGTCTATACTTCACCAGTGTCATAGCGCAGTGGTAGCCAAGCATGGAGGACTATCATGCTGAAGGTCCCAGGTTTGATCCCTGATGGCTGCACTCATTCTTTTCAATTATTTGTCTTCCGACAATGGGTTGATAATCGTAGACCTATGTGGAATAGCAGCTTGGGGCTAGGAAAGGATGTAATGGTCATACTGGTGTAAGAAATACCAGGGATCCATTGTTAGGTGCTCAAGCCACCGTGATATACTGAAAGATTGTTCAAAGCTGCGTAAAACCCCAGTCAAACAAACAAACAAATTTTCTTTACTTTCCACCAAAAAGGGTTACAATATTCAGGGATCAGCATGGTAAGGATTAAAGAGTGACCCATGTATCTTTCCTGTATGGGCAGATTGCTGGAAAACTCATGCATGGGCAACATTACTGTTTGGATTTGGTCTTTGCATGTGGGAGTCGCACATTATGCTTCAAACTTGAAAAGCATCACTTTTGTCCTTTATGGTTATTGTAGAATATTTTAAATGGACTATTTTAATCTTTGAATTATGTAAGATGGATATCTGAAAAAAGACCAGGGTCCCGTTTTACTAAACTTCTTTGGAAAAAATAAATCCTTAGTCAAAATCCATATAGTACCTAGTGTTTTCATTCATTGTTAGATTCAGCCTTGCAATATCTCATTGAAATTGTCTGTAAAAGACAATTCCAATGATATGATGCATGGCAGAATTCCATATTAAATTGCTACTGTAGAAGCAACTTAAAAAATTGACTTATGCAAAAATTGATCTGATGTTTAGTAAATTGTCTCGAGAACTGTGCAGAATAAACATAAAGGTATATGACCATCATATATTCAGAAAATATAACCACAAACGAAAAGTGTATTACTAGATTTTTGGATGAAAAACAAGCAGACTTAACAGAATTGAAGGAATTTGTAGAGGCTTTAACGGGCTTTTCGATCATGGCACTCATTCTTTCCGACTATTTATCTCTCACCATTGGGTTGATAATTGTAGACCTATGTGAGATAGTAGTTGGAGGCTAGGAAAGGGTGTGATGGTTGTACTGGTGAGAGAAATACCAGGAATCCATTGTTAGGTGCTACAGCCATCACGATATAACTGAAAAAGTGTTTAAAGCAGCATTAAACTCAATTCAATCAATCAATTTAACAGACTTTCATGCCAGTTTCATCATTATTTCAATTATTTCATGTGTCTGGTGCACCTACACATTGCTTCTCATTGTTTCTCATATCTGTACATTAACAAATATCTTCCAAGTGGCCAGCTGGTAATCCCACTTGGGCATATCACTTATCATTGGCATGTTAGTGTTCATATGATAGTCCAGGTTCTAAGCCTCAACTGCTTGAGTGCTCATCCAAGCTCTAAAATCAAACTACTCCAGTGCTCGTCCCAGATCTAAACACCAACTCTTTAGATGAATTGTGCTTACAGGGGACCAATCAGAAAATTGATGGTTATACTGTAAAGATGAAGTTTATCACATCACAACTTTATTGTGAAAGTATTGTGAAAGTAATTTAAATGATATCGATCTTAGAATGTATAGGATTTTAATTAAAGTTAAAATCATAACCTGTTGATTATTGTGGCCCTTACAACATCTAAATCATTGACAATATCACAATTGAATCAATGTATTGATTCAATTTTGCCCAAATATTATCAATGATATTGTCAATCTAAGACATCGAAAATAGTATCGTTCAGGTATCGTCAATATTAAAGAATGATTTAATAACTTTGGCTATTATATTGATCATGACTGAAAATAGTATTGTTCAGTTTTGGTCAATATTAAAGAATGGTTAAATAACTTTGGCTATAATATTGATCATGACTGAAAATAGTATTACCGCATTTCTCCTATTAAACGCGCCCGGGCGCAATGTAAAAGGTCAAGGGGGCGCTATTATTTCAGACCCTTTTACTTAATTAAAAACATTACGTTATTTGGTACCTAAGAGAAGCAAACTGTTAACATGTTCGTAATTATCGATTGAAATACGTGCGCTACCCAATACGCTTTCCTATTTACCTATTAAGGCTAAAAATTTAAAAAATAAAATAAAATGTTAGCTAATGAACTGTAATTCTTTCATTTTAAGTCATCTATCGAAATACGGTCACCTTTGACCATTAATTGCAGCTTTCAAAAGCAAGTGATTGTGTAAGCAGAAGCCGAGATTATTATTATTGTTATTATTTGTACAAGATAGGAAGTTCCAGACGATGCAATATTCAATGTTCCGCTACCGATGGACAAAGCGGTCTAATAAATCATTACCTATTCACGTATGAAATAAATAATCCTGAATTAAATCCTTAAATGTTGTGATGTGTAAATGCACCCGGTACATGAAATGAAAGTGTTTCGTAGTGAAAAGACAACACGTCTGAAGCTAGCTTGGTCACCTCGTGTCGGCACCCTTTGAAGTCCTCAGATTATTGCAAGCAGCGACGTCACTTTTGAAATAAGTCACACACGAGATTTTATGAGGGTTTTCCTATTTTAACAGTATGAATTGTGACTAGGATTTTATCATTTGACTCGGACATTTTGTATATTTGCAGCAGGTAAAATGATTTCAGAAATAATTTCGTAGCAACGTAAAGAAAGGGGATTTTGTTCGCACGTGACTTATGAAGAATGACGAGAAATAGTTTTAATTTTGTGTTAAACTTTAACCTTTGACGCTTCCGGAAAACTGTGCGATTTAGGACACTCTAGTTTTTTTAGATGTTGAACGATCCTTTAATGACGCAACCAGCCTTATCCTGATAGGAATTTATGATAGTTCACCCACAATCTATTGAACAATACGTCATGGAGAAGCAGCTAATGAAATTAAATTCGAGACCAGATTTTTCACCACGGACCGTGGACGGTTGGATGTTGTTGATCGTATAGTCAAGGGCCTGGGAATCGTATTTATGGGGGGGGGGGGGGGGGGGGGGCGTTTATTAGGGAGGGCGCGTCTAAAAGGTGAAATACGGGTATTCATGTTTGGTCAATATTAAAGAATTATTTAATAACTTATTGATCATGACTGAAAATAGTATTGTTCATGTTTGGTCAATATTAAAGAATGATTTAATAACTTTGGCTATTATATTGATCATGACTGAAAATAGTATTGTTCATGTTTGGTCAATATTAAAGAATGGTTAAATAACTTTGGCTATAATATTGATCATGATGAAAGGGCCACTTTGGTTATTAACATTCAGAATAGAAGAATATTGTAGTTAGTGTATATCAATAGAAATTAACATGCATTATGAAAATTTAAAGAAAACATAAACTTTTCTGTGAGATTTGAAATAATTTTTCTTAGTTTAAATTGATAAGACATATTTATACAGATGACATCTGTATAATATGCCTTAATGATATGTGATTTAAACTAAAAGAAAAATTCTTAAACTTTTTTATGCTCCAGTATTGATAGATCATGGGTAAATTGTTTCAACAGTGTCCATCCTCTTATATGTTTGCAAAACTTAAAACATTTTGCTATAACTTAAACACTAATTTGGTGATAATGCTCATATTTGGCAGGAAGGTTCTTCTCATAAATTCACATCATTCAAGGTCAAGGTCATTGCTTGATGTCAAGGTTATTTATAAAGGTCAAATTTAAAAAATGTTGTTTGGAGGAATAAGTGTTTTTCATTTGTTTGTATTGTAGTCTTGAACAATTCTTTGATATACATAAATTTGTAATATGTTGTCTCGATCATTTCTAGCTAACCTTTTACTCAATATAGATAAAGTATTGTCATGGGTACATACCGTAAACGCTCTTTTAGAACCCTGGGTTCTATTAAAATCATCGCATTTCAATTTGAAATGGTTGGGCTTTTATTATATGCTACATTACCTCAGTGCTCAGAGCGAAACAGTTGTAACTGCCTATAAACATATAGGCAGTTACAACTGTTTCACGATAAGCCATCATTTAGGCAGTTACAACTGTGTTACGCTGAGCCATCAGAAAAAGGTGCATAAGACCTCTGTTGAAATGTTAATGACCTTGACTTTGCGGGTATGGGTTTTTATAAGAGGCTTCAAGAATTTTCTAAAAGCACATCAAAAATGGTTGATTTCAATCTTGGAAAAGGGGAATGGGGTTTTATTATATTTTTGGCTCTTTTAGACTTTTTACGGTACCATTATGATATTGCTAAATAATAAAGTTTTGGACTTACATGTGCACATGTAACTTCCATAGTTAGCTATTCAGTCAATAATTATATGAAGCCCTGAGTAGAGTAGTGGGGCGTTATGATTAAGCCATGTGCTAAGGCAATTGCACTTTATACCCCAATAAACGCAGTGAAAAAGACACACGTCCCTTATAATTGCAATCATCTAGATCGAGGAAACTATTAAAATACTCAGCCAAACATTAAAGCTTCAAGTCTACTTTCTGCGCGTATAAATTACACAATCTATTTTTAGATTGTGTATTGTTTATCTCGCTATCGAAATGAAATGTCATATAGTTAAACAAATGATACACAAATAAAACACAACATCAAAATTCATAGAGATACTTATGTTAAAAAAAAGCTTGTTTTTGCCAAGTAAGTCTGTATTTTTAAAACGAAAACTGCGTGGTCGGTCTTAGTTGAGAGAGTTGCTTGAAGGTCTTTGTCGACTCGCTGTTTTCTAAGTTTAGGTCGGCTCAGAATCAGAACTGCATGCTTGTAATCGTAAATTCTTTCGAAAATATATTAATTTATAATAGATTTAATAGCAATGTTGTGTTGATGATCGGGAACTAGGTTAATTTGAGTTCCTACAACACAGGACTTGCAGATCGAGTTTCGGGGGTTTCCCGAAAGACCTATTGCATTTTATACAGAAATAAAGTGCAATGGATTTCCCCACGTGATGCGATTTAAACCAATCAGAATTCTGTATTTTATTGGATTGCAATTATTGATTTTTATGGTTATTGAAATTGATGAAAGATCATTTCTATCTTTATCTTTCAGGAGGTAGCACAACAAAGAAAAAAGGAGTTTGAGCAGATATTGAACGAGCATCAAGAAATCGTAACGAGCATTATACGACAGTCGAGCAGCGAGTCGAATAACGAAACATTCCAAGAGAGTGAGCGTGACCAGTGAAGACCTTCATGATGTCATCATTCAGCGTTTTCATCCGTCATTAAACTGTTTTCAACGTCTGTCTTTCAAACTATCATGTTCTTTTTATAATATTTGGATTCATTTTCATATCAATTGTAGATGTACATACATCAAGGTGTTTGCACATAACTTTTGTTAGTGCCTATAGATATATAGGCACTTATAAAACTTTTATGCCATAACTCCTTAACTTCTTGTAATACTAATAAATTTGTAATACTTAGGATTCTTTTTTTGTAAGGATGAAGGATTACAAGGTGTAAAGTGAGTTTACAAAAATAATGTTATGCTTGTGTATGCAAAAGTAATGTTTGTAATTTGTTTAGCAAGGAGCTTAGAAAAAGTAATTTGTCAAGCAGAAAGCATAGACAAGGATCAATCTGCATGTATGTTTTTAGCTTCTACAATTACTCGACATTTCATTTTGCTTGACAGTATTTTAGATTCAGATAGATAGTTTTGTTGTTCTCTTTGACAGATCCTTCGTGATAACCATTGCATAATACAGGTAGAAAATGCATGATGCAATGGCTCAGTCTTAAATAGTTTTAACTGCCTACAAAGATGTAGAGGATAATCATTTGTTTCAGTGTAAGATCTATTTATATTTCATTGAGTGAACAACAAAAGCAATATTTTCACGAGTGGCAAAGCCAAGTGTGAAAATATAGCTTTTGTTATTCATGAAATGAAATATCAATTGATCTTACTTGAATAACAAACGATTATTCTATTTCTTTAATGCAAAAAATGAGACAAAATGTGAAATTTCTAGGACATATTTTCGTAAAGTGTGTCATTTTGCACATGATTGCTATGCAACGTTCATTGTGACATCACTTATAGAAGACATCAGATAGGATGAAATGCACAAAAGCAGGGTATAAAATTTTGATAATTTCACTGCTTTTGCGGTGAGATTATCAAGTGATAATCTACCGTTATTTCTGGATAACCCACCAAAAAGCATTAAAGAAAAATTATTGCTTAAAGTGAAATCTGAAGTTAAGGGGAAAAAACACTTCATGATGTCAATTCCAGTGGAAAAAACTCCAATGAGTACCAGCATCATGGGGTTTGTACTAAAAGTATTGAAATAATTTGATCTTAAATCCAAGATGACCGCTCTATCTGTAGTGCTGTGCCAATCTTGGATGGGATACTCTATGAGGTTCAATGGTTGTCAACTGAAGGTGCTTAGGACAGTTGGAGAAATCTAAGTGAGTTCTTTTAAAGATGCATAAAGCACAATATAGGTATAATATCAAACCTTCTCATGTTGTTCTTGGCATGTTCCTCATCCTATCATACACAAAGCTTTTACGGATAGAACGGACTAAGATAAGCATGTACCCACGTACAGAGGTACAATCTGGTCTTTACCTAGACCTAGTAACTTAGTAACCTACTTTCTATTTAATACAGTCAATCTTGCTCAAGTGACCACGTCTATTAAGCGACTGTTTTTGATGAAGCGACCGTTTCATAATCCCCTTTTTTAAATTGAAATATCTGAAAAAATAGATATCACTGGTGTAACGACATATTGTGAATGAATCCTAGGCTTTAAAAACTCACCAAAATCGTCTCAATAAGACAATTCTGTTGAGGTTTTACAGCATAGGATTCTTTAGAATTTTGCAATAATATACATATTCGATCAAAATCATGTTTCTTAAATGTAAACGAAATGTTTATTAATCAACTATTTACTTTAACGACCGCATTTTGGTGGTCCCATTCCTGGTCGCTTAATACAAGTTTTACTGTAAATGTTTGGGAAACTATATCTTGGCAGGCAAATAAACATGTAGTTTTTTTTTTTTTAATTTTTTGAAAAAAAACAAAATTTGAATTCAGCAAGATAAGGGTTAAACTTTTGAAAGACTGTTTTTAACCCTTGTAATGCTGGATAAATTTTGGCTAATTATTTTCATAAAAATCAAAGGGCAAAAAGCACTGAAAGTACCAAATGTAGATCAATTTTGATTTGAAAAACTAAATCTATAGACAATTCTGGTTTGAAAGTGAGAAACAGTTGGTGTAGACTATCATCAGACTGCACATATGTGGAGGCTGATGTTTGTCTATAGCTCCTGCCAAAGCATGAATATTCAGGGTTCAGCATGACAAGGGTTAAAAATACTTAATTTGAGTTCATCATTAAATATTGCTCTATCATTTGTTTACCAGAAATGCAATTACACTTCATTTTGTCATGAAATGACACTATCCCATTTCATTTTGAACAGTTGTTAGGTTGTTCATTATGCAGTGTATAGTTGTAAGGGAGGTAACTCCCTAGAAAAGGATTTATGACAGAATTGATTATTTCCCTTAATTCACTAAGAAAATAGAGAAAAAAATTGTATACGCCCGTCAAAAGATGGGACATATGGGATTACCTGTGGTGTCCAAGCAATCCTTTTCATTGTTTTGAGCATAACTCTGTCCCCTTCTGTCCGACTTGTCACATGACAGTTTTGTTCCTCTCATGATTACGGAGTGCAGTGCACAAGAACCCTTACTCTACCTAGCTTAAGATTTTTTTAATTATTTCCCTTTGTTGTTTTTCAAATTTGGGCATCCAGCACTAGAATGGTAGTATCTTGTGACAATTTGCCACCTTGTTTTTAACGTAAGATGCATTTAGTCAATTTCACTTTTGTTAACTTTTGTATGATATTTAAGCTTATCATGACATGCATTTGTTTCACCAAAGAAAAATCGGTACTTTAAAGTACATTTCTATTGCAGAATATGTTGCATATTGATGGTTCAGCACAAAACAGTTGTAACTCCCTATATGTTTATAGGGAGTTACAGCTGTTTTGTACTGAGCCATCAAATTATGATGCTGATAAAACAGCAGAAATTGTATGTTTGAAATTGCACACTTTTTCTTGAAAAGCTGTAATTGCTATGGCTGATTTGAATTTGGGTCCTTACCTTACAAATAAACTGTTGCATGAGATTGATTTTTGTTTCAAATTCATACATGCACTATTGAGATTTTTTCATATCCGTGTACTTAAAAAAAAATCTACAACATTTATTGAATATCAACTCAACTGAAACTCAAATCATATCACATTAAATTTTGTAACATTTTGACTTACCAATGGCCTCATTCACATATAGCAATAACTTTATTAATAGCATTACTTTCATGTAAATAATTATGTAAATATTTCATATATTTTGAAAGATCATTTTGGTTATATTAGTATCATCAATTCATTATCGTAGTTCGAGAGAGTTTTCATTTTATACATTATAAATCATGGTGCAGGGTATGAATTACATGACAAAATTGGAACCCTTTCACACTTTAAGAAAGCTGCTGTCATAGCGCAGTTGGTAGCAGTTGGTAACTGTCAATCTAGAGGTCCCGGTTTTGTTCTCCAACGGTAGCACACATTCTTTCTGACTAATTGTCTCTCACCAATGGGTTGATAATCATAGACCTATGGGAGATAGCAGCAGGAGACTAGGAAAGGATATAATGGTAATACTGGTGAGAGAAATACCAGGAATCCATTGTTATGTGCTCCTGCTGCTGCAATATAACTGCAAGATTGTTGAAATTGGCGTAAAACCCCTTCAAACAAACAAAACAAACATTTTCAGAAATTTAAGCCTAATTAAAATTCAAAAAAAGATAGTGGAGAAAAATAAAAAGTGGTTAAAATATGAAAAGAAACCAAATCTTGTGTGATATAGAAAATACTATGGGACAAGAAATTGCTTGTAACAAGCAGTTATTCTTTTTCCACATTATCTCAATATCTATTAAATCACAGTGACAAAATCGGTAGATTCTACAGAAAAAGTTTATACAACTTTTTCTTGCCAATATTTTGCTGGCTAAGCACAAAACAGTTGTAGCTCCCTATATACATATAGGGAGTTATAATTGTTTCATGCCAAGCCATGGATTTATTGAAAAGAGAATAGTCATCATGAAGAATCAATATCTATCTACATAGCCCATAGTGAAGAATCTGGTCAGACTGTGCGTATGCATAGGCTGGCTGGAGTCTCTGCTAGGCACATATAAGCCTGTGTTTGACATTTCCAACAATTTGACATGTGTGTGAAGGGCCAACATCAAGCAATCTTGCCTGTCACATAGTATAATTATGCATCCAATCACAATAATTTTTGGCAGACTTATAAAGGGCCTCTCAAGGACCACTCCATTGAAATGGTTGATATCAATCTGTTTACATTTTGAGAAAATGATTTTGACTTCCTAAAGATACTTTGGGACCTTATCTTTCTACAAAACGCTAAGTAAAGACTCAGAGTCTTTGCTTGGTGCACATTTGAAATTGTTGGAAAATACAATGCACAGGCTCATATTTCACATTGTTGGAAATGTCCCATGCACACAGACTTGATTTCTGGATATCTCTTGATTTTGATTTCAAATTTCTGTGTATAACTACATGCTTGTATTATTATTTAGGTATACCAGATTGCATTTTAAATGTATTATATAGTACTGGTACTAATATTGCAATAAATTCTGTACATAGAACAAATTTATAGTTGAAAATTGTATCTTGTAGGTGGTAAAGGGCTAAATTGGATGAAGTAAGTCACAGAAAACTAGAATTTGAAGGAGTTATTTGTAAAAAGTCTCACGTGGCTTTAGATTTTACAAAAGGCAGAAAATGACAGTATTAATTGCATTGTCTTGATAGTTTCCAAAAAGCATTTAAAATTCCCCACATTAAAGAAAACCAGATGAAAATGTTTCGAAGAAACGTTGAAGAAATGTTATCTGACTTGGTTTCAAAGCTCAAAGTGGGGAACCATGTTGAAATGATTAATAATATTTGGGCACCCTGTATTCGGGGTTGGGTTTTGAAAAAATGTTGTTCTGAAATTTCGAGACAAAAATACAATGTTGTTTAGAACCTGAGTGGAATATGATTGGTTGTACATTATTGTTTATATATCTTGTTGATTATGAAGCATTTATATATCTGAATTTTCGAACAAAAAGGAGTCATATAAAATCTAACGGGATACACAAGTTGAAGAAGCATTATATACAAAGGGATTTCAAATGAAAGTGTGGAATCTTTTGATTTTAGTAAACTCTTGGTTGAGTACAAAAACAATTTAATAACCTTAGGCCCTCAGTCAAGAAACTAAAGATACTCAGAAACAAAAATCTTTGAGTTGAATAAGATTTTGATAAGGAACAAAACATTGTGAGAAAAAGAGGATCAGTTAAGACAAGGATGTTTTATTTTCCTTTTCGACATACTGCTTTCTCCAGTTGTTGAATGCAGGCCTGTGTAGACTAGGAATAACTTGATCAACTAATGGAGGGAAGTCGTAAAAATCAAAATGAAATGCAACATGTGGGGGTTAGCACTAAGTTTTTGTGAGCGCCTATATCTTTGTAGCCTTTTGCGAAACTTTTTATAGTGGGGCCCGTTTTACTAAACATCTTACGATCATTTTTTTTCATAAAGCAAAAACCACAGTTTCTTCTACAGTGGTAAATAAATATGGAATTCTGCCATGCATCATCTCATTTGAATCGTCTTCTGAAGACGATTCTAAAGAGATATTGCAAAGCAGAATCTAACAATGAATAAAATCAGCAGATCTATACGATTTTTGAATTTGACTTACGATTAATTAATTCGTAAGAAGTTTAGTAAAACGTGGTAAAGTTCCGATATTCTTACTTAAAGAAGAGGAAATTAATGTCTATGAAGGAATGAACATGTATACTTATGAATGTGATAGATGGCTCCTTTTTGATTGGCAAGTCAGGTTTTACATATGACTAAACATGACAGTAGTATTGAATAATTTTCAATAAAATCTTTGAACTAGAATGAAAGAATATGTGATATTCTTCTTACACGTTCCCTGTCCTGGAAAAAAGGACCATCCGCAGTGGGTAGAAATGGGTCCCGGATATTGATCATTTTTTACCAAAACTGTAACGAACCGAGCGGCATAGACAGACGTGATCCATTCAGAGAAAAGGATCACCAACCCTATAATGGTCGACTCTGTCTGTATAGGCTTCAATTAGCCATATAACTAAGGACAGGTCTCTCTCATTTGCATATCCAATGCAACTCACCTCCCTTTAAACTGTTACAAAAGTGTCATTTATTTCAACCAAAATTATGCCACACGGATAAGAACAGGCCAATAGGCACTTTAAGCCTATTTGTGGAGACTTGTGATTTTAATATTTCATATACGTTATGTTTAATACATACACATGTTCTCTGTCCTTCTGGAAAGAATAAGAGTACTGGGCATGCTCAGCTGGTCAAGTGATTATGACTATCGATACATCTAGCTAATGTTATGATCTGTTGTCTGTCTGTTCGTCGGTGCATGAACATTTTATTAACATCTCTGAAACAACTTGGTAGAATCAAAGTAAATTATAGACATTGTCCGAGGGACATACTTTCTCAGATTCATTTCTCCAATCTTGATTGGTTGAAATACAAGGGTGCTACAGACAATCAAGTCACAAAAATTAACCATCAAAAGTAACTAATTAAAAAAATCTTCAGGTCAGATTTCAACAAAACTCCTAGAAAGGACCTTACGACTGCCCCTTCATGAAAAGTGATGCTAGAGATAAGCACTTGGTGGGGGTACAGTTAACAACATCATAAAATTGACATGGTGAAAGATTTTGGAACGTTTTAGGAATGAATTTGAATGAGTGTGTTGAGCCAGTTTTGAGTGAATTTAATGGGAAAGGACCTAACAACTGCCCCTTCATGAAAAGTGCTGCTAGTGATAAGTATTTGGTGGGGGTACAGTTAACAACATCATAAAATTGACATGGTGAAAGATTTTGGAACGTTTTAGGAATGAATTTGAATGAGTGTGTTGAGCCAGTTTTGAGTGAATTTAATGGGAGGTAATCCTATATCGCAAGTTTTGTTCAGGATGAACAAAATTAACGATATTGATTACCCCCCTTTAAAAAATGAACACAAGTTATTTACATAGCTCCCTATTTGTTCAAAAACCTATGAGACGCTAACAATTTGAATTATGTCAGAGATATCGCAACTTTTCTCTACCAGAATTTATTTTGATTGACGTTGTTGATTCTATTTTTTTCAATGGGTTTGAGCGTTTTCGAATGGTTTGAGCGAGTGTTTGGATTGAAGGAATGGAGCGCTGAGTGAGCAATTATGAATGGTTTTGATTTAGGTGAACGTCAATTTCACGATGTAACTAACTGTATTTGTCAGTATACGACAGCTTTTGTCGATCGCCTAAACCGAATTGCTACAGCTGATTTTACTGAAACAATTCAGTCACTTCTAAGGCTCCTTTGTTTTATGTATAAGCATTTGGCTTTTAAGCTCAACTTAGAACGACTTGCCAAAGGGGTACTCTTGTGATCGATCAATATTAGGCGTCTGTCTGTTTGTCAACAAATGGAAAAATCATCTCCTTCCAATCCATCAATCATTTCAACCAAATTTCACTGGAATGATCGATTTTACCAAAACTGTAACGATCCGAGCGGCACGGACAAATGTGATCCAATCAGAGAAAAGGATCCTCAACCCTAAATGGGTTGACTCTGTCTATATAGGCTTCAATTAGCCATATAACTAAGGGCAGGTCTCTCTCATTTGCATATCCAATGCAACTCACCTCCCTTTAAACTGTTACAAAAGTGTCATTTATTTCAACCAAAATTATGCCACACGGATAAGAACAGGCCAATAGGCACTTTAAGCCTATTTGTGGAGACTTGTGATTTTAATATTTCATATACGTTATGTTTAATACATACACATGTTCTCTGTCCTTCTGGAAAGAATAAGAGTACTGGGCATGCTCAGCTGGTCAAGTGATTATGACTATCGATACATCTAGCTAATGTTATGATCTGTTGTCTGTCTGTTCGTCGGTGCATGAACATTTTATTAACATCTCTGAAACAACTTGGTAGAATCAAAGTAAATTATAGACATTGTCCGAGGGACATACTTTCTCAGATTCATTTCTCCAATCTTGATTGGTTGAAATACAAGGGTTCTACAGACAATCAAGTCACAAAAATTAACCATCAAAAGTAACTAATTAAAAAAATCTTCAGGTCAGATTTCAACAAAACTCCTAGAAAGGACCTTACGACTGCCCCTTCATGAAAAGTGATGCTAGAGATAAGCACTTGGTGGGGGTACAGTTAACAACATCATAAAATTGACATGGTGAAAGATTTTGGAACGTTTTAGGAATGAATTTGAATGAGTGTGTTGAGCCAGTTTTGAGTGAATTTAATGGGAAAGGACCTAACAACTGCCCCTTCATGAAAAGTGCTGCTAGTGATAAGTATTTGGTGGGGGTACAGTTAACAACATCATAAAATTGACATGGTGAAAGATTTTGGAACGTTTTAGGAATGAATTTGAATGAGTGTGTTGAGCCAGTTTTGAGTGAATTTAATGGGAGGTAATCCTATATCGCAAGTTTTGTTCAGGATGAACAAAATTAACGATATTGATTACCCCCTTTAAAAAATGAACACAAGTTATTTACATAGCTCCCTATTTGTTCAAAAACCTATGAGACGCTAACAATTTGAATTATGTCAGAGATATCGCAACTTTTCTCTACCAGAATTTATTTTGATTGACGTTGTTGATTCTATTTTTTCAATGGGTTTGAGCGTTTTCGAATGGTTTGAGCGAGTGTTTGGATTGAAGGAATGGAGCGCTGAGTGAGCAATTATGAATGGTTTTGATTTAGGTGAACGTCAATTTCACGATGTAACTAACTGTATTTGTCAGTATACGACAGCTTTTGTCGATCGCCTAAACCGAATTGCTACAGCTGATTTTACTGAAACAATTCAGTCACTTCTAAGGCTCCTTTGTTTTATGTATAAGCATTTGGCTTTTAAGCTCAACTTAGAACGACTTGCCAAAGGGGTACTCTTGTGATCGATCAATATTAGGCGTCTGTCTGTTTGTCAACAAATGGAAAAATCATCTCCTTCCAATCCATCAATCATTTCAACCAAATTTCACTGGAATGATCGATTTTACCAAAACTGTAATGATCCGAGCGGCACGGACAAATGTGATCCAATCAGAGAAAAGGATCCTCAACCCTAAATGGGTCGACTCTGTCTATATAGGCTTCAATTAGCCATATAACTAAGTCCAGGTCTCTCTCATTTGCATATCCAATGCAACTCACCTCCCTTTAAACTGTTACAAAAGTGTCATTTATTTCAACCAAAATTATGCCACACGGATAAGAACAGGCCAATAGGCACTTTAAGCCTATTTGTGGAGACTTGTGATTTTAATATTTCATATACGTTATGTTTAATACATACACATGTTCTCTGTCCTTCTGGAAAGAATAAGAGTACTGGGCATGCTCAGCTGGTCAAGTGATTATGACTATCGATACATCTAGCTAATGTTATGATCTGTTGTCTGTCTGTTCGTCGGTGCATGAACATTTTATTAACATCTCTGAAACAACTTGGTAGAATCAAAGTAAATTATAGACATTGTCCGAGGGACATACTTTCTCAGATTCATTTCTCCAATCTTGATTGGTTGAAATACAAGGGTGCTACAGACAATCAAGTCACAAAAATTAACCATCAAAAGTAACTAATTAAAAAAATCTTCAGGTCAGATTTCAACAAAACTCCTAGAAAGGACCTTACGACTGCCCCTTCATGAAAAGTGCTGCCAGTGATAAGCACTTGTATGGGGTACAGTTTACAACATCGTTAAATTGACATGATGAATGATTTTGAAACGATTTAGGAATGAAATGGAATGAGTGTGTTGAGCCAGTTTTGAGTGAATTTAATTGGGAGGTAATCCTATATCGCAAATTTTGTTCAGGATGAACAAAATTAGCGATATTGAATACCTCCCTGTAATAAAAAAGCACACAAGTTCTTTAAATAGCTCCCTATTTCTTCAAAAACCTATGAGACGCTAACAAACTGAATTATGTCAGAGAAATTGCGAGTTTTCTCTATCAGAATTTATTTTGATTGACGTTGTTGATTCTATATTTTCCAATTGGTTTGTGCGTTCTTGAATGGTTTGAGTGAGTGTTTGGAATGAAGGAATGGAGGGCTAATTGAGCAATTTAGAATGGTTTAGATTTAGGTGAACGTCAATTTCTCGATGTAACTCTAACTGTATTTGTCAGTTTACGACAGCTTTTGTTGATCGCCTAAACCGAATTGATACAGCTGATTTTACTGAAACAATTCAGTCACTTCTAAGGCTCCTTTGTTTTATGTATAAGCATTTGGCTTTTAAGCTCAACTTAGAACGACTTGCCAAAGGGGTACTCTTGTGATCGATCAATATTAGGCGTCTGTCTGTTTGTCTGTTGGAAAAATCTTCTCTTTCCAAACTATCATTTTCAACCAAATTTCACTGGATTGATCGATATGTTAAGTACTTTTAAAAGATTTGAAATCCACGTATAACGTCGGTTGCCATGGATATAGAGTAAAAAAACTTAAACAATATTCTCATCCTCAACCATAAGACCCAGATTTTTGATATTTGGTATGAAGCACCGACCAATTCTTGTCTATCTAATTTCTATAAATAATTGCTCAATCTTTACCTTATGCTGTGAGATCCCATAATTTCAATGAAAAAAAGTAAGAACGTGGAACTCGCATACTCAGGCGAGTGTTTTTGGTCATCACTGTTCCCTTGTTCCTCTTAATAGGTATAGCTTTGAGGGTATATAGGGTCGGATTAACAGTCAGTCTATCCCTAGGTCTGTCTGTTCAACTTCTCAGCAACTAATGGGCAGACTTCATTCAAACATCACAGATAAAACTATTAATCTTGTCCGCTCAATTTCTCAGCAATCAATCGAGGGATGTGAATTAAACTTCACAGTAAGAATCAGTCTCAGTCAGAGATATGCAGGTCCTATTTTGGTAAATGTCTTTTGAATTTTAGCTCACCTAAGCAAGAAGTGCTTAAGGTGAGATTTTGGGGTTGTGTGGTGTCCATTGTTCGCCGTGTGTTGTCAACATTTACCTAATAGACACTCTAGAAGCCATATTTTTTGCTTAAACAACCTGAAATAAGTCAGATTAATTGTCTTTTTGAAATCTCGGTCAAGTTGGAAATTGCGTCAAGTGGGGTTAAAAGCTAGTTCACAAAGTCAATACCAAGTGCAGACACTCTAGAGGCTATATTTCATTCCCAAGCAACCTGAAAATTGGCCAGAGTGACTGTTTTAATAAAACCTCATTTTCTTTTAAAATTGGGTCATTTGGGGGTAAAAACTGGGACACAAGGTCAAATCTTAGAAAACCTTGTAGACAGTCTGAAAGTCATTTCAAAAGCATTCAACTATTTGACATTGAAGAATATTTTTTTTAAGAACCAGAGCAACACTGGTCGTATAATTGCCGTGAGAAGCAGTTTGCTCTCTTCGATTCGAGAACGAATTGCATCTTCTTCGCAGTATCTCCATTAGCACTGTTAAAGCGTAGTAAGCAATTCATAGACGTGACAGCACGGTGCTGCACCAGTCGCAGTCTTTTTAAAATACGTGATATGATGAGACAAATCGCGTTACGCGAGCGCGAGAGAAACATTTGCCAGTGTTAGACGAGCTTGCAAAGGATGATACAAATGGGTTTTACTGGCTTGGATTTTTTATGCCCAACGGATACTAACCAATGAATATCTTATTTAAACACACTGCCACGAAGACGAAACAGGGGTTCTAATCCTAGCGCATCAAATGATTAGAAACAACTGAATAATCTCGGAGTTACAACTGACGACCGATATGCAACCTCGTTGCGAACGATATAGCGGAATGTTTCACGTACGTTCTTTATCATTTGAAATTTAAAAGTGACGAAAGCTAGTCTCAGAATACATATGTGCTTGTTTGAATCATTATTCTTTGCCAGCGTTATCCTAAGATACCTGGCTATCATAGAAGCTAATTAGCGTTCCCACAACGCTCTTCTAACGTTAGTGCAAAGACCATTTCCTAAAATGCTGAAAAAACGCTTGCCAGAACAATACGTTGTGAAGAAGGCCTTAGCGACGTAGTCACTCTTTGTCCGCACATAATTTTCTTTGATCCTTTTGAGTTCGAAATCACTCGAAACGATCCGATATTCACGAAAAACACTTCGTAATTGTTAAAAAATGAATAACACTTCATTCAAATTTGTGAACCGTCACACGAAAAGGAATCATCTGCGAACTCCGTAAAATAATTATGAGATCAAGAGATTGGTTTTAGTACTGGTCAGCTGGAGGTCGCATTTTAATAATTTTAAGACAGGAAGGTAGAGTGTTTAATCTAGTTATTGAAAATCATCTAAGTGGCAAAAGTTTCGATCCTAGTCAGTCTGCGTAGACTGACTAGGATCGACACTTAACGCACTTCCCAGATGGTCCCTTTTCGCGTGGCAGGTCACATTCGTAAATCATTCCAAGATTTTATTCCCTGATAAGGACTTTAAAAATCCTGATTTGTACGTGACGTCACAAAGACAGACAACTTCATTGATTTTTTAAATGGAGATAACAAAATATCGTTTACTTCATCCAATTAGAGTAAATAAGCGGTATTATATGACACTCCATGAATTTCACTCAAAACTCGCTCTCCACTAATTCAATTTCATTCCAATTTAATTCAAAATCATTCACCTTGTCAATTTCAGGATGTTGTAAACAATATAACTCGCTTTTTTGACGCGTTGTAATACTTATACTACTGTCATGACCGAGTGTTTAGAGAATCCTCATTGGGAGCGGTTGGATGTTCGAATCTCGATGGAAGCCGGCTTACTTGGTCGTAACTTGGGCGACCTGATGGTGAAATGCCAGCTGATAACTGAATAAATATCGTAGGCCCAGCTCTATCAGGCACCTTAAAACAAAGAGAACGAATTCGAGCGGTAGTGTTGTTCAAGGCAAAACGTGCTGGCCCCTTCATTTGTGTGACAATATAAGCAAGGCTTTACGTTTATAGCTAACCTGAGCACACCGTGCTCATGGGGATCTCTTGTAACATTTGGGTTTATGTCGTCCAGTGTCCGTCGTACGTCGTCAATAATTTTGTGTCACCACTTTAAAGGCCTCAGTTTTAGCTCAAACTTGCTCCATATGTTTGTCTGGTCAAAAGGAAGATCATCATTGATTTTGGTGGCATTCCGACCTCGTAATTAAACGCAAAAAGAAACCTTGCACCAGAAATCATAGAAATTTAAAAAGAAATGACACAAGTTTATAATACAGAACGTCTTACATATTTTACTAGTAACTAAAAACATCTAGACACTTGTTATTTTCTTATTTCGGCATTGGAATTACGGAGACTTATTCGTCTGTATATCGTTTCTTGTCGCAGTCATAGCACAGTTTGTACCAAGTCGGACTGTCAATCTAGAGGTCCCGGATTTGATCCCCGACGGCGGCACTCATCCTTTCCGCCTATGGGTTGATAACTGTAGATCTATATGGGATAGCAGCTGGAGGCTAGGAAATGATATGATTGTAGTACTGGTGAGAGAAATACCAGAAATCCATCGTTAGGTGCTCCAGCCGCCGAGATATGACTGAAAAATTGTTGAAAGCGGCGTAAAACCCCATTCAAACAAAGAATATCGTACTTTAAGCTACCAATGATGCAATGCCTATAACTGGCAGGTAGATATCGTATGTCGACATCATTGTGATACAGTTAGTTACATTGTGAAATTGACATTCATCTCAATCTAAACCATTCTAAATTGCTCACGCAGCGACCCATTCATTCATTCATTCATTCATTCATTCATTCATTCATTCATTCATTCATTCATTCATTCATTCATTCATTCATTCATTCATTCCAAACACTCACTCAAACTATTATAAAACGCCCAAACCCATTGAAAAAAATAGAATCAACAACGTCAATCAAAATAAATTCTGGTAGAGAAAAGTCGCGATTTCTCTGACATAATTCAAATTGTTAGCGTCTCATAGGTTTTTGAAGAAATAGGGAGCTATGTAAAGAACTTGTGTGCATTTTTTAATTAAAGGGAGGTAATCAATATCGCTAATTTAGTTCATCCTGAACAAAATTTGCGATATAGGATTAACCTCCCAATTAAATTCACTCAAAACTGGCTCCACACACTCATTCAATTTCATTCCAAAATCGTTTCAAAAATTATTCACCATGTCATTTTCACGATATTGTTAACTGTAAAGCCTATGTCAAATGAACATTTTCCTCTTTTCAAATAAGGCATATGTGGATCGGCTTATTCTTTAACAACAACTTGTGTCTGGCGAATCTTTAGAAAAAACATAACTAAACTCATGGATAATCAAAAACCAAAGGAGAGCGATATAGAACCACCATTGTCCTCTTGTTAAATGTATCATACTCATTAATGTTTATGTTAAATTTTGAGTTGCAGCGGAAATTTCTGACCAATATATCTGATTGAACTGAAAATAGTGAAAAGATTATATCAATGCACGTTTTAAAATTTTCGCCCTTTCGGATAAAAATGACGCGCAATTTATCCGTTCAAAAACTCCGTGGCTACACGTTGGCTTTTATATTTCATTTTTTCTTACAAAATGGATATGAACATTTCCCCAGTGCATAGTAATAATTTTACTCTTTTCGGATTTTTCTTTAAAAAAAAATCTGTTGAAAAGTATACCAGTACGGCTCTTCGTAAGTGTATGGAATTATTACAAGACAAGTACAGCAAGAAAGATAGAAAATGCTTAACTATTCGCACTGTATTAAGGAACTAGTCTCCCCTCAAATATTTCCTCTCAATTTTCAACCGAATTCTTTTCAGCTTTAAAATTATTCATTCGTCTGGTTTTCTAAGGTGACTAACCTCGCCTTTGTAAGACAACCCCCCCCCTCCCCCCCCCCCCCCCCGTATGCGTTGCCAATTACAGCCAAGCATTCAAAAGAGTTTGCAAAAGTTATCCAATTGTGACCCGCTTTGCACTTGAGTATATGTGCAAAGCGGGTAACATTTCACGAACGTTTGGTGAACACTTTCATATCGAACACTAGACAGACAGAGCTTTATTGACTCTTATTCGACGGGTAGCGCAAAACGATTTGAAATGTACATGTTTAGGCACTAACAATAGTTTTTGAAAACCGCTTGAATTTGCATCTTGCAAATGTGCGAAAAGGTCCCTGATCAAAGTTCAAAAGTTTATAACATATACATGCAATAAAGGTCACTTTTCAAATCACTAAATTGTTTTTGCCGTATTAAAATATTAATCGGCTTAAATCGTTAGTTGAGTAGACTGTTTACACATGTTTATTCTTAAGTTTTTGTATTGACCGAAAATTGGCTATGATTTGTAAGTAAGATTTTCTATTACAGTAAAATATAATATCATTTCTTGGTCAACTTTTGTTGATTGTGTACATTTCAATGTTATTTAAAAAGAAAAGGATTTTTTTTTTGTAAAATTTCGATTTAAAATTACAACAATGTAAAGTGTCATCCGTGGACTTCTGCTTCTGCTTACTGGTAGAATTTTCGATAAATAAGGTATATATCTTTTAATAGAAGTTTAACATAATAAGAACATTCAAAAAAGCCTTTGTAAGGTCATTGATAGAAACATTCAACGATAAGAAATAGAAGAAATAGAATGAAATTGATAAAAAATAATCGATCAATAAGGTAAATGCACTTGTTTTATATATATATATACAAAAAATACACAAAAAAAGAAAAGAAATCAACCGCTAAAGTGATTTCTTTGCGGAAAAGAAAAAAAGACATAGAAAACAGATTTGCAGTGCCCTAGATATGTGCATCGAACTTCTAATAAGGGTGGATATTCCTTGCAAAGGAGAGCTATACAACTGTATAATTGCGAAAAACAGAATTACATGAATTATCAGATTTTAAAATTTATCATGATGATTATTTCTTCTTGAGAATTTGGCAGTATCTTATCTTATCAGCTTTTGTATGGTATGTCTAAAGTATCGTCTGCCCGCGACTCTTTTCTTAATTTGTTTGTTTTACTGGGGCATAAAGCCGCGTTAAACAATTTTTCAAATACGTCTCAGCGGCTGGAAAATCTAATAAAGGATTCCTAGTAATCTCACATCAGTACTACCATTACATCATTTCCAAGACCCAGCTTTTATCCCAATTGGGTTCAACATTATCCCTCTATTTATGCCGCGTAGAAAAGAATCCGGATCTTGCTAACAGCCGAAGCTTTGAAAAAAAATGAATAAATAAATAAGTAAACGAAAAAAATATATTTATGACCATGGTAAGAAAATTAACCATTTTCTTGCTCTGTTATGTTTCTGAATATCAGCGAAGTTTAGTGTATGCCCCTAGAACCACTTTCTTTTTCAAATATACTGAACAGGGATGAATATTTCGCGTTTTTTGCGTGCAGTCGCATGAGCAGAGAAAATTTGTAATTGTATAATTGTTTGTGCATGTATATGTTTTACAGTTAATAACATCGTGAAATTGACAAGATGAATGATTTAAGAATGATTTTGGAATGACATTGAAAACATGAGGATGTGGAGCGAGTTTTGATTGAAATTCTAGGGAGGTAATCCAATTTTGCTAATTTTGTTCAAGATGAACAAAGTTAGAGATATTCATTACCCCGACCCCCTTTTAATAAAATATGCATACAGGTTCAATAAAGAGCTTTCTATGATTTAACGATCCCACTATACGCTTACAAATTTCAATTTTGTCAGTAAAATCGTATATTTATCTCCAAATTTTTATTTAGAATGCAGTTTTTGATACTACCATTTTTAGAGATTATGGTCGGAAGTGGTGCTTAACCCTTTGCTGTTTAATCCCTACTTTTAACGTGCCTGTGATTTTACCATTGAGAAAACATTGTGAACGAAGAAGAAATTGCTTCTGACAAGCAATTTCTTCTTTTTCCACACTTTTTTCTATCCTACTGAATGGTTATTTATCAAATTAAATCCACTTTTAATTTTCGTCTGCAAAACCTTTGAATTTGGACAGGTCCAAAATTTTGTAAAACAGGAAAGGGTTAAACAAAGCAGGTTACTATAGGGTTTTGCGAGAATATGTCAATAATCAATCTGTGATAAATTGCTCACAGTCGACTATGCTTTCGTCCATGCCCCGATCAAAGACGAATAGTCAAGCCTTACCAGGACCATGACGTCGTTTTTTAAGGTAGTGGACCCGTAATAGTTTCGCAACGTTTCGGCAGTAATGAACGTTTACAGTGTTAACCGAGGTTTCCTAATGATTTTCATTAGGAAACCTCGGTTACCATTGTTAAAGAGTATGTGGTCCGAAATGTTGCGGAACTATTATGGGTCCACTACCTTAAAAGTCAAAGTATGCTGACAATTCGAAGACGCGCCCATCCACTGCTTTCATTTCCAAACGTCTGAAAGCATAAACGACAATTTATCAAAAAAAGTAGTTTAAGAGGAAAGCAAATTTTCGACATCGAGTCCGTTTCATTTCTAAATCAATGAAATGAGTTCACCTGAAAGGTTTGTTTTGTATGTAGCCTTTATAAACTCACTATTCTTCAAGGCATTAAAACACAAATGAATTTCAGCTCATAGCCTTTTCTTTTGTCGTGTAATCGCTTATTTTCTTAATTCTAAGCCAATCGACCCCCCCCCCCGCCCCAAAAATAAGCTACGTCATATAGTCATTCGTCTTTATGATCCATTAATCCGCATTTCGTGGTTCATTCGCTAATCCGGTCAGAGACAGTTACGTCAAATTTGTGACTCGTCACGCAAAAAAGGAACCATCAAGGAACTTCGTTAAATAACTATTTGAAAAAGAGATTGCTTCTAGAACAGGCCAACCAGAAGTCGCATTTAAAAAATTCTTTCACGGAAAGGTAGATTGATTATTCAAGATTCAGATGATTGGTAAAGTGTGAAAAGTTTCGACCTTAGTCAGTTTGCGCAATGCGCGCGGTCTGACAAGGATCGACACTTTATTCCCGAAAATAAGCCGCAATACATTAAAGAAAAAGTTAACAACTTTGTCTACTGCACTATGTCTTTTAATTGATAATTCAAATTGATATATGATAAAAAAATTGGCTGAGCTTTTTTGCAGCTTGAACAACGTCTGAGTATTACGAAGAACGTATGTATAACGGTACTTAAATGGCGTATAAAATGGGAATCAAATTTGAGCCTGTGCGGGAGATTTCCAACAATGTCAAATATGCCCAAAGCAAAGACTCTGACCAGCCTGTGCATCCACACAGTCTGACGAGAGTCTTTGCTATGCGTTTGGTAGACAGATAAGGATTAAAAGTATCTGTAGACCACCAGGTAACTTTATATTTACAGTATGTGGCTATCAACGCCACTTAATGTTTGCACCTTGCGAACATTTCAAATTGTTGGAAATGTCATGCACTTGCTCATTTCTTTTAATGCATATTCTCCAGCAAATCTAGTTCTAAGACCGGACTAAAATATTCTACAGATATTTATATAATTCAAGATGAAGAGATCATGCCCTGTGTTCAGGATGTAAAAACGTTTTGCGAGCGCTTTGAGATGATACCCCGCTTTGCACGTGCACATACATGCAAAGCGAGGTATCAGTTCGAAAGCGCGTCGCTAACGTTTTCATCCTGAACGCAGGGATGGTTTCGTAATTCTACAGACTGGTACAGTTAACAACATCGTGAAATTGACAAGGTGAATGATTTTGGAATGATTTAGGAATGAAATTGAATGAATGTATGGAGCCACTTTTGAGTGAGTTAAACGGGAGGTAATCCAGTATTGCAAATTTTGTTCAGGATGAACAAAATTAGCAATATTGATTACCTCCCTTTAATAAAATATGCATACAAGTTCGAAAGAAAGCTCCTAATTTCTTCAAGAACCTATTAAACGCTAACAATTTCAATTAAATAAGTGAAATCCAGATTTTTTCCCAGCCATTTTTATTTTGAACGGAGTTGTTGTTATATGTTTTTCAGTGAGTTTGGAGCGTTTTTGAATGGCTTGAGTGAGTGTCTGGAATGAATGAATTGAGCGCTGAGTGAGCGATTTAGAATGGTTTTGATTGAGTAAAATGTCAATTTCACGATGTAAACTAACTGGTACTTCTAGTTAGGACAATCGCCACCGTGCTCTATTTATGTTTACGATGTAAGAATATATTATACTACAAGTATTGGCTTAAAGTTAAGCATATTTTCTACCAAATATTGAAAATTTTGAACAACTTCAAAAGATTCAGCTTCAGAAGCAGAGTTGTGTCTTCGGTGATCAAAAATGGCTGAGCCGTCGTTCAAAAAAGTGTAACACAGTACAAACCGGTAGTTGAATTAGCCATGGACTATACGTTATGATCTCAAGAGCTACCGAAAATGAATAAATTTTGGAGATTTCATCAATGTTATGGTGTTGCTGTACAGTTAACAACATCGTGAAATTGACAAAGTGAATGATTTTGGAATGATTTAGGAATGAAATTGAATGAATGTGTGGAGCGACTTTTGAGTTAATTTTACGGGAGGTAATCCAGTATTGCAAGTTTTGTTCAGGATGAACAAAATTAGCAATATTGATTACCTCCCTTTAATAAAATATACATACAAGTTCGATAGAAAGCTCCATATTTCTCCAAGAACCTATTATACGCTAACAATTTCAATTAAATCAGTGAAATCCAGATTTTTTCCCAGCCATTTTTATTTTGAACGAAGTTGTTGTTATATGTTTTTCAGTGAGTTTGGAGCGTTTTTGAATGGTTTGAGTGAGTGTCTGGAATGAATAAATTGAGCGCTGAGTGAGCGATTTAGAATGGTTTTGATTGAGTTAAACGTCAATTTCACGATGTAACTAACTGTAAAAGATTTAAAGGGTTTTGGCCACCAAAGATTATTTTTACGAGTTTTAAAATTAGAGGTCGATTTTCAAATACGCATATGCAAGTGGAAGTGCCTATTAGCGCACCCATTAAGTGTTAACTAAACTTGTATTGAAATAAGTTGTAATATAAGTTTGGTCATATTTAGATTGGTTTCATATTTTTCAGTCCAAAATTTTCCATTCGTATTTACAATTTTGACATGCTTTACTTTATGCCAATAATATACATAGGTGTTTAAAGATGAATTTTACTATATCTTTTTTAGGGTTGCAGTCATTTCAGCTTTGTTTAAATCCTGACAGAAGATTGTTTAAATAGAATTACAGGCTGCCATAAAAAAGCGACAAGCGACTTGATACATGTAAAACTTTAAGCTCCAGCGAATTAAACAACGACCAAGTTTTCTGCTTATTGACCCCTGGAGGATATCTTATCTGTTATCTTCTAAGAAAAATAAAGACATAGTTTGTTTTCTTATACATTCTTCATAGCAGTATTGTTTTAAAGAAATATACATGTAGTGCAAGATAAGAGGATAGCTTAGTATTCAAAATGACGATATTGCACAGTAGTTCTGGGCGACCCTACTGTACAACCGATGCTAAGGTCCAAGTTGTTCTACCACAGCTATCTGAACTGCGTCTTGAGGCTTTAACAAAACAATTATCACGTAATCGTAAACAGTTATACCTTACACAAGGGAACCTGAAGACCGAACTAAAAGTGACAAAACGTCATATTGAACGTGAACACAAGCTGGCGGATGACAGACATATTTATATCAGTACGCCGTTCAGAAAATCCCTGTCTCACGTTAGGGGAGTTCAGAAATGTTTGAAGAGACGTAAATCTGAACTAATGATTGAAAAGTCCACTGACAGTTTCGGGGAATACGGGGGCTTATCGGTTAAATCCTTGAAAAATGAAATCGATCGGATAATGAAGGACAATGATTATCAGCACGTAAAGATGAGGTATTGTCGACGTATATTACAAGAGGGACGTGCGGACGGACGTATAATGAACGTTAATTTGTCGATACCGCTGTTAGAAGCGATATTAAACAGACCATCCATGGCACGTAGACGTGAACGTGCTCTTGGATTCGAGTCTCCGATAGAGAGCAGTCCTGCCCCGACTCCACCGATTGCAGTGCGCCAACCTCGCACAAATTTCTGCCTCCCGCCAGTCACGGCGACGAGGTTATATACACCGAAACGAGCTCAAAGACAAGTTGTTATTGACGTTGAAGAAACCATCAAAATGGATCGTGCCAACACTATTGCTTAAATGTTTCGTATTATTTTATGTATGTTTTTGACCTCATGGGTCTATGACCTTCTGGTTGTGATTTGAAAAAAAAACTATATACATATACATGTCATTCGATTTCCTTAAAGGTAGTGGACCCGTAATAGTTCCATAACGTTTCCGAAGTATTGACCTTTATCAATGTTAACCGAGGTTTCCTAATGATTTCATTAGGAAACCTCGGTCAACATTGTGAAAGATCATCAGCTCGTTCCGAAATGCTGCGAAACCATTACGATTCTACTTTCTTTACCATAGTAAATATGTGTCGATTTATTCGATATTTTGTTGAATTGTTTCGTTTCGAGTATAAGCATTTTAACCGTATTGAAATTTAGGAATTTTGCGATATCATTTAGACAGGCAATTGCAGATTCTTTCAATATCATTAAATCACTACGCCACCTCTCCGTTACGAAGAGGTAGCGTAGTGGTTCCATAGAGATGGTTTTAATGGTATTGTATGACAGGGGCGTAGCGGTATGCAATATTGTGGATCTGGTTTAAATCAGGTTGCGATTCATTCAAACCTACGCCAGGTTTTGTTTAAAAAATGACAAAGATAAATCTGTTCAAGCATTTCCGAAATTTATTCAAATGTAAAAAGAAAGTATATAGATTTACCGGTTCAAAACAGGTGTTCTTTAGTTTTTTATTGTATATTTGGAATTGTATTGGCAAAAATAACGAAGTACAAAAATTTCTTCAGAGTAAGAACACTTTTTAATTAAGAGATAATGAGTTACAGGGCAAGTTTTTAACTTATAATGTAGACTTGTTCACCTTGTAAATTTCTTCGAATATTATTTTTATAAGACGAGTGTCATATGGAAATTTCATATTGATACGAAATTACATGTGTAATATTTGCTTGGCAATAAAGGGGACAATAAATAGTTATAAAAGAAAAAAGACGCCGTTTGTATTGAATCAATGGACTGAATCATCCCAAATACATGAAATTTGGTACAGTCGGAAGAATTTTGAGATTATGGTGTCTAACTTGAAAATTCTCCATATTGGGGAAAAGGTTTCTTCGGGAATTTGACATTTACGTGTAGGATATAAATATTAGCATTTTTTCATATTTTTTAAATCACAATGAAGAGAAGTGGAGTAGAGCCATTATCGGGGGTAGCAGACACACGCCACTTGCAATAATATTTTTTATCTTATAGCTATACAAAAATCCGTGTGATAACAACCCATATGATATTTTTTATGATATCACATGGTTATTTTTAGAACAATGATAAAATGCGATCATTTTTAGAAACTTGTATTTCAATTAGAAACATCGACAAAGACAAACGAAGACAAATAGTGGTTATAAGATAAATATAAAACGTACTCAGTGTATTGTATGAAGAAAATATCTTACTCGGTTTTGAGAATTGATAATTGTCTCGGCAGAGCCTCGACAATGATCAATTTTCCAAACCTCGGTAGATATTTTTTCTCATACAAAACACTAATTACGTATTGTACATATTCAAGCCTTTACAGGTTGAGACCATTCATTCAGCACAGATGGTTTTAGCACTAGTAATTTGTATATCATAACGCGGTGGCGCAAAACGTATATATAAATGAAATAATATAAATTAAATAGATTTTTTTTCGCATTGAAATTCATATGTCATATGTTTTACAGTGTACACAGATATGTCCGCCAATTTTTTTTATACTGAACGTCTTTCTTTGGCCGGAACGTTGATTATCTCACGTCATATAACCCACGTGCTAATTGAAACGCTTCATTTTCCGTGAATTTTTCCCAACGCCAATATCATAACTTGTTCTTTACTTTTATATCCAGAAAAAAATATAAATCTGTTTTCCACCCAGAAAAGGGTAATTCAACTAAACTCAGTATTGTGATCTTGTTATGATAGATTTAATTTCATTTCCGCGATGATGTGTTCAGGAACAAAGTCTGAGGGGGGAGGGGGGGGGGGGGGGGTGGGTTATAGGAGTTATATGCAAAGCAAAATCTTCGGGCTCCGCCTTCCGATTTTACGAAATTACGAAAAACTTTATTCGCAGTAAAATTCATCTTACTGTATACACAGATTGGTCCGTCAATTTTTAACTCGGCTCTTTTTCGGAGAAAACCAGAGGTATCGTAATCCTCTCGGCGTCGTTCGCGTTGGTGTTGATGTTGGCGTTTGCGTGACAAACTTCAATCTTGGTCGCTTATCTCTGTTGCTATTGAAGTTATCTTCACGAAACTTTGCATGTGTGTTCGCCATCTCAAAAGCTATCAAAACTACTCTTCAAAAAAAGTTCTTTGACACTGATTAAAAGTATGATTTTTCTGAGTGCATGTAAAAACTTAAATTATTTTTTATTGACTTGTGAACAGTATTTAGGATGAAAGAATATCACATGTAATTGCAAAAAAATACTCGAAACCGTTTCTCGATAGAGACGTCAACGTTAAATAACGTAAAATCTGAATTCTCATTCAGCACGAGCAGTTCCAGATTAACTGAATAGTCCTGCTTGCCCTCCATTGTGTTGTGGATGAAATGCCATTGCTTGATTGCTAAGACAAGCCGTTGTAAATGACTTTGTTGTTTCCGGACAGACTATTTTGTACCTCTGGCATCGCTATTACATGCCTCACAGCGTTATGTATAGAGCCAGATCAGTCTGACGTCGAATGACGTAACGATATTTGCAATTTTTTTCAATCCTACTGCTACGTCAACAATTACTTAGGTCTCCAGTCTAAGGAGGATCTCTGGTGAGAAAGTGTGGAACCAGATAAGAGAGCTCAAGTTTGTCATTATAAGACACGTGCGACCTAACGTCCTTAATCAACGTCTCTGTTACAAATCTTTGATCAAAAAAGTAATTTCGTTTTAATACAGTGTGAAGATGCATTGACTTCACCTTCATTAATTGACATTGCTTATACATATAGATATTAATGTCGAAATTGAAACATGCATATAGAACAAATGTCAAAGAACTTTTTTTGAAGAGTATATGAATGGGGATAAAACGGAAGTATTTTTGTAAGAGTTTTGCCAATTTTTCGACTTTGAATTTTTGCATTATCCATCACCTGCACCCGTAGGCGTAGCTCTTATTATACTCAATGCCATCTTTAGCGGGAACGTTGATGCTTTTGACGTCATATAACCCACGTGCTAAATGACGCGCTTCGCTTTCTGTGAAAATCCCCGAACGTCAACATCATTACATGTTAGTCAATTTTACACACAGAAAAATGTTATGAAATTATTTCAAACCCAGCAAAGGGTAATAAAACTAATTTCAAAATTGTGATCGTGATAAAATGCAAACATGTAATTTCATTTTAGTGTGGATGTGTCCACAAGTCAAGTTTGATTTTGGGGGGGGGGGGAGGGGGGGGGGTGGTATATGCAAAGCATATTGCTCATCCTTCGTCAGGCTTTATTCAAGGACATTTCAACGCAGAAAAGAAATTATTTGAATAAAATATATGTGTCGAGAATGTCGAGCTGCTCATCTCAAAAAGAGCGATAAATTACTTATTTGTGAGAGACAAGTGATTATGTCGATTGCTGGAAAGGATGTTGATGCAGTGATTAGCCAGGTTTGGCAAGCCCTGCGCTCAGAATGACAAATTGGTGCAACCCGTTTGCAAATTATACCCACCTTTGCACGTGCGGTAAAAAGTCATTATAATGTCATTGGTAAATTATGTAAGATCAGAAAACTTAATGTGACCTTATGATCAGTCTAAATTGAGTTATTTCCCTTACTCTAAAGTTTCGGGTTTTGTTCTTGCTTTGACCTATATTCTTGGATCTTGTTCAAAGAGTTATACAACACTTTGATGAATTGTGAAAGTGAATAAGACACAACTGGTCGTAAACCCGCGACCTTCAATATAGAAGCCAAGTGCTCTTTCAACTGATGTATCGTAGTCAAATTTGTTCGTACACAACCGCGTTCAATCCCCGACGGCGGTACTCGTTCTTTCCGAATATTTGACTCTCACCTATGGGTTGATAATCGTAGACCTATGTGAGAAAGCAGCTGAAGGCAAGAAAAGGATGTGATGGATGTACTGGTGAGAGAAATACCAGGAAACCATTTTAGGTACTCAAGCCGCCGCGATATAACTGAAATAATGTTGAAAGCGGCATAAAACCCCATTCAATCAATCAATCGTACACAACCGAACGGGTAGGAAAATAAGTTTTATCATTCTCAATATGTTTAAAATAAAAATGTTTGCGAACCGTTTGGTCAATTTTACCCTCGCTTTGCACGTGTACTCACGTGCAAAGCGGGACATAATTTCCAAATATTCTCAAACAATTTCGCATCCTGAACTCCGCGCAGAGTTACTATTGAATTAAATTCATTTAAAAAAGAGACAACATTTGTTCTCATTGAAAAACGATCTGACCTTGACAGATGATCTTGACCTTGGTACCAACAGAAAGGTCTTGTCACTAGCAAAATTCGTGTAAAATATGGAGGCTTCATCCCATGTCAATCAAAAGTTATGTGAAAGGTGGTGGTTTTTTTTTTGTTTGTTTTTTTTTTTTGTTGGGGGGGGGGGGGGACAAACGGATAACCAGACGAATAGACACCATTGGCTCAGTAAATCTTCTTTATAATGTATTCTGATCAACTCGCGCGTCCTGGTTGGAATCTAATGTTTGACTGGTCAAATTTTCGCATACTTCTATTATTGCCGTGGTTGCCACCCTACACGCAAACTTGAAACAACGATTGTACTTGTCTGGATTTCAGGACCATCCATGACTAAATAATAAAACCAGATCAATCGTAGAAACGCGTGAATATATCGCCCACATCTTTCTTATATATTATGGTTACTTCGGTATTTGTAAACTAAGTGATTAAAATAGTGTCCTAATTTATACTTTGGTCCTTCCTTTATTTCATTTTTTATCGTTACTAGTCTACAGAAATTTTCACCAGTCAATCAGACTTTTTTTACCAGTCAATCATCCAATGTTATACCCTTTTTTTTAGCTAAACACACTCCCACACAAGAACAACAAAAACAACAAAAACGACAATAACAACAGCAACAACAACGACGACGACGACAACATCGATGATAACAACAACAACAACAACAAAATAATCTTTTTTTAGGAAAGTTAAAAGTTGTAGGTTGTTTTTGGAAAGATGTGATGAAATAAGAAATTGTAAGAAACAAACCTTTTTTCTACCAACTTTCCGAGATTTTAATTTCTGAATGACTGTTGCTTTATAGGAAGAGTGTATTATTTTCAATAACTTCGAATACACATACAAGAGGCCACAGTTTAAAGCTCGAAAAACCAAGGGCAACAAAGAATATTCGACTCAATTCCTTCACCCATCGAGTAATTAATGTTTGGAATCAACTTCCAGATTCAGTGGTAACATCCAAAAATGTTGTGCAATTTAAATCGGGCATTGATAAATTGTGGATCAATCAAAGGTTTGATGTGTCGGATGTATATTAAGTGTTTACTCTGGATGTGAATTCCCTGAATGATTCTATATCTTAAGTGCTATGTCAAATGTACCCATCTTTAAACCGGAGCGGAGACAACAATCACAACAACGACTTCGAGGGGAATAACAAACCTTAGGGGTTTACTGAAAATTCCCCGATCAACACAAGGTAACACAAGGTAACACAAGGTAATATGATCATAATCATCGTTTTCTTTAATGCTTTTCGGTGGATTGGTGAGAAATAGAAATAGATTATCAATAAATAAACTCACAGCTAACCAGTAAAATTGTCCAAAACTTGAACCCCGCTTTTGTTTTCACTCTATCTGACGTTTTGTAAGCGGAGCCCAATAATTAACGTTATCATGAACGTTGCATAGAAATCACGTGCAAAATGACGCTCTTTAAGAACATTTGTCAAAAACCTTGTAATTTGGTCTTATTTTGCAATTGTCTTGTTAAGTAAGATCGATTTAAATTTCATTCCGTGAAAAACAAAAGCTATATTTTCACGGTCGGCTCCACCACTCGTAAAGATACAATTATCGTTGCTAACTCAATGAAATATAAAGCGTTCTTAAACAATAATAATAATAATAATAATAATAATGATAATAGATCCTGTATATAATCAATATAATCATAATTAGAATTGGCCTCATCCCTTTCTTCAGTTTCTTAGTGTTTGGCAGAACAAAATTGTAGAAATCGCGTAGGTAAAAGAAATTAATATCACTGCTTTAAATCAAATCGCATCAATAAGAAATATTTCTTCTTTCCCTTGATTGCAACTACTATTACACTATTACACGATTGCCATTCAAGCAATCCATTCCATAGATAGCAACTATATTACATTTTCTCAGCACGATTAAGACTAAAACGTCAGCTAAGAAAACTAGCTAAAAACAGAAAAAAATCGTTATCCGTCGACAAAACGCTATTTTGTGGGTACTCATTGGAATCGTCTGGACGAGGCGATTCGAATGAGTACCAACATCATAGGTTTTGTATCGATAATTTGATAAAAATCGAATCAAAATTTCATAATTAAACTCTATTTCTGTACATCCATATAGCTATTTGCGTGACAAATCTCCCCAGGAACGTGCAACAAATCACCTGATCTTTTATTCATCTTGTCATAATGCTTCAAAACCCACGTTATCTCGTAGGTTAATTTTAGTGACATCAAACCATCTTTTTCTCGAACTCTCCTCACAACCTTGAACGTCGATTTCTCGGTCAGCGCGCATAAATGATTTATCTGACTGTCGCATTGACTGAGATCTTTTTTCGTCTCTATTCGTTCTTTTAACTATTTATAAACGAATTCCCATTTGTTCCTATTCTCTGTGAACTTTAATTTTCGATTGGGAGTGGGAACAAATATCTTAGATCGTAAAAAAAGAAGGTTCGTGATTGTACTATAAATCGGCTAAATTTTACGTCGTGCTTTTTTGTTTGCGATTTCCGGCCCCTACATCGTGAAATTGACGAAGAATTTTTTTTGAATGATTCTTGAATTAAAATGAATTAGTATGTGTAGCGAGTTTTGAGTGAACATATCAAACGCTTACAATTTGAATGATGCCAATGAAATCGCGATCTCGCGCAGTTCGCCCAAGGTCGTTCCTTACGCTTTTTTTCCTTTATTTTCATTTCGCTCCTATCCCCCTGTCTAATGGCAGTAAAATAATAATAAAGGTCAGCCGTTCTGCTTTTGAGATCACAAAGCTTTCGCGAACGTTCACTAACACTTGCTCGCAAATTGGAGTACCTAAAACGTTTGTGAAAATTTTGCACCCTGAACACATTACTAGTTTCAGGGCGATAGACATCAATCGCTGTATTAAAAAGGTTTATTCCAAGTTAACGCCCTAACAAAATACGCAAATCCCAACCAAACAAACAATCCCTAAGTTTACAATTTTCATGGCGTAGCCACGAAGCCGAGTCTCAGATAACAATTTGAAACATTGATCTACCGTTGTTTAAAAACCAACCAAATTAAACTGGAGAAACGCAGTTAAACAAAACACTGGGGAAATACATTTTTCTACTTACACCAAAGTATTAATACCCGGAGCAAGGAAATAGGTTAAATATAAAAGAAAAGTTGCGAAAATACAAGACAAAATTGTATAGACTGGAACTTTATAGACGGTCACAACGCCATGCTTTCCAATATCAGTTTTTAGTCAACCGATTTTCGTATACGAGGGAAACATTTTCACCATTTTAATACAAGGCTGTTTCATTATCAACATTTAAAAATCTTCCGAGTAAAATGGACACAGGAAAATAACTGTCACTGAAAACAGTAGATCCATCCATTAAGCTATTAGCGTGAAACGCTGTGATATTAGAGCGATTATTGGTACGGAAAGAGCCGAGGGCAGGAATTGAGGACCGGCGGGCGCTATTGAATCACGGATACTAGGTGAGTTATTCATTGTTTATATCTCTCTCATTACATCTCTTTATTCTCTCTTCACTGATTTTTCTGGGTACCATCACATTGTTTCATACCATGTTCTGTTGCGGACTTTTTCCTCCAAAGGGAGAGGGGTGGGATGGGGGAGGGGGCATCTAGGATCATATGATCGATTCATCTGTGAAGCGGTACACGAAAAGGCACAGGGTGGGAAATCTGCAAATGAAATGTGTCTATGAATGACATTTTTAACAATTTCTCGTGCGTGTGAGGCACAAATATTGAGCAGCATGGACAATCACACAATTCAAAAATAATATTTTCTAACCGCATGAAGCGACTTTTTATTTATAGTACGCATAGCAACGAGTCTGGTCAATTACAACTTAAATCAATCTCCTTCGATTCTGCTTCATGAAAAAATCACCAGTACTCACGTCGTATATGGGGGCAAATTAAAGAACCAAGATTAATAGCCACTCCCGGAAATCGAACTCAGGACCTTTGGATGAAGAGGCCGACGCTCTACCTCTAAACCACGGACACCCTAATGTTGAAATCGGCATGACCTATGTGTTCTCGGGTGATGCAATTTTTCCCTTTAATAGCTAGCGGATGATTTGTTTGTTTGATTAAATGGGGATTAACGCCGCTTTCAACATTTTTTTCAGTTATATTGCGGCGGCTGGAGCACCTAACAATGGATTCCTGGTATTTCTCTCACCAGTACTACCACAACATCCTTTCCTAACCTCCAGATGCTATCACACATATGTCTACAATTATCAACCCATTGGAGAGAGAAAAATAGTCGGAAAAGATGAGTGCCGCCGTCGGGGATCGAATCCGGAACCTCAAGATTGACAGTCCGACGCGCTTGCGCTATGACGGCGCCCTTTAGCGGATGATAATGGCATTTTCATTTTGCTTTTTCGAAGTTACATTGCTATGTTGTCATGTAAGTGCTTATACATTCTATGGGCACTCACGATATTCCAGTACTTCTACGACGATACTGGGATTTCTTATGGCTAAACCGATATTTTAAGGCAGTAGATTTGTAATACTTCCGCAACATTTTGGTATTCATGATCTTTCACAATGTTAACCGTGGTTTCCCAATGAAATCACCAGGAAACATTGGTTATAACTTTTAAGTAAACGACTACCGAAAAGTTGCGGAACTATTACGGGTTCACTACCTTAAGATATCTTCCGAAGCTGATCGACATAGAGCCAATATAAAAGATTTTCTTATTGGGTATGTTCTATCTTTAATCGTGACTTGACATGCAAATAGTCCGATCTGTGGACTATTCAGTACAAATATCAGAAAAAAGGATTGCATCAGCAGAGGTCAAGCAGAGATCAGAGAAAGGAGATCAAAACATTTTTATTCGGAAGACATGAAGGAACATTCTATATTCAGAATATTTCAAAACATCGAAATGTATCAACCCTTTTTAGACTGCGCTGTTCGCGCTGTCTAAAAAGGGGCGATACGTTTCGCACTTCCAAAAAAGGTTTCTTTCCTCACAATCAATTACATTTTCAAATAATCTTGAGCAATCCCTCTCTCTATCCGTAGTTCTATCGATTGTCAACCGCCATTTCCAAGAACGATAATCAAGGAGAAATCCTCATTTCAAGAGATTAATGGGGCGTGTAATGACTCCATGAAAGATGTTTTACAGGATTAAAACAATTTAGAGCGATTTGTCTCTGACATTTTAAATAGACAGCTAAAGTTTATCGGTATTTAAATTTAAAGTAATTGAAATCGTCGGCGTCATTCGAAATTACTTGGTCATGTGCAAAATCTCCGTCTTTATAGATTACATGCATTTTCTTGTCTTAAACAATTTCGCACAGATCAGCAATTTATTCGATCTAATTTTCCGTCTACGTATGAGCTTGATCAAGTATGTGCATACTAACTTTTTTAACAAAAAAAAAAAATAATAATAATTATAATCTTGCTTTCTTTGAATAATTTTGAAATGCGAGTGTAAAATCGATATCGCGAATAATATAACATAACATAATCTGTATTCCGAACATTTGTCCCCAGCCCCATACAACAGTTTACAACAGTTTACAACAATAACAAATCATCAGTGGAGTTATATCAATTTGTAAAAATTATAAACAAAATATAAAATATTGAATGCGGGAATTATCATCGGATAATCTTTTAAGTTGACTCAAAAAGATATATCATCTGTTAGTCGTTATTAGTTACTTTCAGATGTAATTATATAAAACCAAAGTACTCTAAGCACGGTAAATGTGCGTCACTGAATAATTGAAAGGGTTGTTAGTCCGCGAATGCTGATATTTTTATTTGCGAAGAAAAATCCATCCAAACACAAGCTGGTAATTGTTTAACCGATCTATGAATGTATTGCCAAAATAGTCAATGATTTCTGATGCCTGGCTTTTTTTGAAGTAAAATTAATTTGTTTGATTGATTGGGGTTAAACGCCGCTTATAACATTATTTTAGTCATATCGCGGCGGCTTGAGCACCTAACAACGGATTCCTGGTATTTCTCAAACCGGTACTACCATCGGAATCCTTTCCTAGCCTCCAGCTGCTATTTCAGATAGAACCACGATTATCAACCCATTGGTGGTAGACAAATAGTCGGAAAGAATGAATGCCACCGTCGGGGATCGAACCCAAGACCTCTAGATTGACAGTCCGACGCTGAAGTAAAATGAGAGAAATATAACTAAATGCATGAATAGATAAGAAACGCTTAAGTAAAAACTTGTTGGTATTTCTCGTACCAGTACCACCATTATACATTTTTCTTAGCACCGAGCTGCTATTCCAAATAGGTTTACGATTATCAACCCATTGGTGGAAGACAAATAGTCGGAGAGAATGAGTGCCGCCGTCGGGGATCGAACCCGGGGCGTAAATTGTATGAATACCAAACGAACTGGCTGCCGTTACACATACTGTGAATATGTCTGGCTCTCTTTTGAGAATAATCTTCCTTTAAGAATGGGCAGGCCGCTTTTTGCCCGTTCTTAAGAAAGATCAAATGGACAGTTACATAAACATAACGTCGTAGTATAGGTATTGTTAGCCTTGTAAGCCTTGATCGGAATAACACCTTTATATAGCTTATAACTGTTCATTTATGTGATATGGCTTCATAGTTTGAATCAGGAAGTTATCACATTAAACTTTAATTGTATTTAAAAAGGGAGATAGAATACACCCGGCATGTGTAACTTTTACCTAATTTAACTAAGGTATTGGACTCTGCTTCTGCGCCAGAGCTCGGTTTTGAAATATAACATTCATCAAAATAATTGAAATTTGAGAAAAAACTCAGTTTAGCGTGAAAAAGGTCTTGCAACATCGGCCCCAGAAGTTCTATAAGTCTGTCACGTGGTATCCTGTCCCACTTTTCCGGTGGAGCCTAACCAAGTCTCCCGAGATTCCTATTTTTGTTTAAATTGGTATGAAAGTCTGGCTCGTAGATAGTTGTACTAACGCCATGCCGATAGTAAAGCACTGTATTGCAAAATCGAATTTAACAAAATAAATAAAAATAAATAAATAAATAAAATGCTTATGTGACAAATCTTAGACACATCGTTCCCAGTCGTTAAATAACATGAGATTATGTCCTTCGTTGACCATAGAATTATCAGCAAGATACATAATTCGACTCCACAAAAACAAAGGGTCCCTAAATTACGCAATTTCGTCGTATGCACGTGCTAAAACCATTTAAAGTATAGTTTTCTGAAAGCGTGTGATTTAAACTTAGATCCCACAAGGTTTCTTTAAAATTCGTTAATTCTTTATTAATTCCGAATTCGGACGTATCTATAGTAGGGAGCAATGTCTTAAACAAACTTAGTCATTAAATCAAATTGGGACCAAACAAGGATTTCCTGTGATAAAAATATGTCAATATTCTGGGTCGACGTTTATTTTTTCACTTTATACGCTCAACTCCCACCGAGAGATCATCCTCGCAATTTGCGTAGTTAATTAGATCAATTGACCTTCCGATGAACTAATTACTGTCTTCAATGTCATCTCCTATTTCCCTGATATTTTTCCTACTTTTTGTAGATGACAGAAAAATCAAAGACCATTAGAAGGATGACAACGTCATTTGCGGTTTGGAAATTAGCCTTAATCGGTGGTGTGGTTTTTCTTCACGTGTCCCTGGGTAACACTCAATCTCCACATAGTCTATTAGGCTGTTACAAGCGAGAATACTCCTTTAAGGCGGTAAAAGATGAACTTTTTCTGGGAACACCTTGCTGGGACGTAATTACGGTCGACGCATGCTGGGGGCGATGTGATTCCAATGAGGTACCGTATATACATTATTGAGCATGATTTGATGTTTGGCGTACAAAATGTAAATACAGCTTTAAACGAGCTGTATTTACGACAAGTTGGTCGCACAACGATGATTTTTGCGATTCAAGTACATTGCCCTTAAACAAACAAACCATACATGTTATTGTATTTACACGGGGGGTGATGTCCATAATCGGAGCCACCGGCTCCGCTTTCAAAATCCTGTGTCGAACTTCCGCTCCACGTGGGGTTCCGATTATGTAGATGTAAACATTTCATATTTTGTATAAAAAATAGGGTAGGAGGTCGGAATTTCCTCATTTATATAATATTTAATTCATTAATCATTAAAAAGTCGAATGCTATTCGACCAGTTATACATTTTGCAACGTAAACGTACTCAAAAAATGTAAGAACGCTCGTTGGTTTTTGTTAAAAATGATTTCTTCTGGGAGCAGTCTTGAGTCAGGAATGTGAAAACACGTGGTTTTTACCTCCAAAATGCAATATTCTGAACAGAATTAATAACTCAGACCATTGTTTTCAGTATTCACGAGTTGTACAAAACAACCACAATACCTTAACCCAATGTACCTTTCTTCATAATGATATAGACCAAAGAAAATAGTTTTGTTCCGATTATGTGGATTGGCTCCGATTATGTACTCTGGCTCTGAAGTTGTGGAATGTCTTCTTCTTCTTCCATATAACATCTTCAATATGAAATTTCTACTAGTTTCATGGGGCGTGTTTTCATCATCATTCTACAATGCAAGTTACGTTTGTTACGTTTCACTTCTACATGTTTACTTTTATTATAACATTCCGGTTACTAGACAGTCAGCTTCATTGATATTACTCAGTACATGTACGTGCAAGAGAATTGTCAAGAGAATTGTCGGACTATTACCCAGGATTAAATGTGAAGAGATATAAAGATTTCTTCGGAGCCTGTCAATGGTTTTTCTTGCTTATTATATATACTTCGCACGCTAAGCGTTCCAATTTTAACAACGTCACTACTAACACTCTTTCAACGTCGATAATTCCATGAAATTTTATCAGATATATTTTCCGAGTGGTATCAAAAAAAGATGTTGCGAAATTCGCGTTCATTTGATACATATTTCAAGAAATACGATTGATATATCTTACTAAAAAAGGACTCAATGATTCATAATACTCCCTTTTTGTTCGATTTTTAGCGTATCTGAGCTGGAAGTGCTCATGGTGAGCTATTGTGATCAAGCTGTGTCCGGCGTCCTTCGTCCGTCATCCGTCACCAATTTATGTGCACTCTAGCGGCCACCTTTTTGGTCCAAATGTCTTAAATTTGGTCAGGATGTCTGTCTCCATTAAATCTTGGTCCAGTTCGAGGTTTGGTCAAGTGGGGTCAAATTGGGATCTTGTTAATGAAAGGGGTCAAATTTTAGCAAAAGTCTTGTGTGCACTTCAGAGGCCACATTTTTTGCAAATATGTCTTTAAACGTCATCAGAATGTTTGTCTCCATCAAATCTCGGACAAATTCGAAATTGGACCAAGTGGGGTCAAAATTGAGGTCAAGGGATCATATCTTAGAAAACCCTCTGTTCACTTTAGAGTTCACATTTTTGGCCCCAATATCATGAAACTTAGTCAGAATGTTGCTCTTCATCAAATCTTGGTCATGTTGTAAACTGGGTCAAGTGAGGTCAAAAATGAGGTTAAGGGGTCATATCTCGGAAAAACCTTCTGTTCACTTTAGAGGCCACATAATTTACCCTTATGTCCTGAAACTTTGCCAGAAAGTTTGTCTGCATCAAATCTCGATCAAGTTTGAAATTGGGTCAATCGGAGTCAAAAATGAGGTCAAGGGGTCATATCTTAGAAGAACCTTCTGTTCACTTTAGAAGCCACATTCTTGACCCAAAATGTCCTGAAACTTGGTCAGAATGTTGGACCCCATCAAATCTAATCTTAGTCAAGTCCTAAACTGGTTCCAAAATGAGGTCGATAGGTCAAATTAAGGAAAATCTAGAGGACATTTATTTGTTTTAACATATTGTCAGGATCTTTGTCTTGAAATCTTAGACGAGTTGGAAAGAGGTTCGAAAACCTTTGAAAATCCTTCAGTACTTTAGAGGCAACATATTTGACTCAACTGTTTTGAAATGTAATCGTAATGATTGTGTTTTTGATATCTTGGACTTTTGTTGAGCTAGTCATGAATTTCAAATAAGTAGTTTTGACACTTTGCCACATTTGTCAAATACTTGTAAATGCCTCAGATTAGCGCTTAAGGGCCAATGGTCCCTTGTTTTTAAGCCCCGCATAACATTTAGTTCCGAATTTTCGCAAAGATTTGAACATATTTATATAAATTCCGATTAATATCAGAATTTACTACTTCATCTCCGGATTTGTTAACTTTTCAATCGGAAAGTAATTAAACCAGATTTAATAAAAATTAAAACTTATTTAAGACTATGAAAATCAAATACTGAAAATGTCTCGAGCGCTCTTTCGGTATAGGGGTACCGTTTTATTAAAGCGATGTTGAAAGTTAAACAGAAGTATAAAAAATTGACATTTAGGAAAACGGATCAATATACAAGGGCGAAAACACGTCTTATATATACTGAACAACAAAAATAACACATCACTTTTTTAGATACAACTTTTTCCATAATCTAGAGTTTGGAAAATTGGATATACCAAAATAAACGTAAACTAATTATTGATCTGTCACAAAATGGATTACACCGAAAATACACACATTGGAGAGTTATTGGTGACTTCCCCCAAAATCAAAATTTTGAAATCAAAGTCAGTTTTCATTGCTCTGTAAAATTCGATAGTCCGTGTGTTCATGTGCAATATTACTCTCAAATAATGTTCGACGTGGATTTCTGAATTTAACCTAGGTTAAATCCTAAGATGGCTATCCAATTGCTTTTCATTCTTCCTTAATTTGACTCAACACCTTGCGATTTTTCGTTCTTTTGTGAACTCTCATTGCAAGCTCGTTTCTGATATGCTTGGGTTTGAGATAAGTCTGGTCGGTGAGAAAGAAGGCATCGGTATAACTTAAAGATGGTTTTCGTTATAAACAATATTTTCTCGTGCAGCAGATCGAATGCATCGTACGAAACTCAAGTTTGTCGAGTAATACAGCTTAAAAAGGTTGAAACGACAAACCGTGAAAACATTTATCAGATAAAGCCAAGTTTTCGAGTTTGGTGGTAGTGACAAAAAGAATTTCGGAACGTCATTGCGTATAGACATATTAAACTGATTCAAATCAAGGACACTGAGGGGTCATAACTCGGCCATTGCCAGGTAAAAACGCCGACAATAACAACTACCGATGCCGAACTTCGGTGCTGACCGGATGGGGAGGACGGATTGTACTACAATTTGTGTTATGACCGGAAACTTTTTACTCTCCAGGTCACAGTTTTTTAAGGTTATCGTGGACTCATGGTGGCAGTGAACCACAAAGATGAGGTATCTGGGCCGTTTGTCGACTGCTTTAAAAGCAATAGTCCTAGGGTGAAACCCTGTAAATAAGTCAATATTATGGTCTATTCATCTCATACCATTGTGGATTCAATTCGTGAACACCTCCTTAAACTGAAACCCATGCCTATTTTTTCATCAACCGGACTCATTTCAAACTCGAGCTTATCGAAAACGAGTTTACAAAGGGAGTAAAAAAAAACGTTGCGAAAACCCAAGATTTTGAGTGAAATCGACGCAAAATGAACATCGAATGCATATCCATTTTGGGATTTGCTCCTAGTGATAGTCGCCTTCACACGCTTACAACTCTTCAATGCGTATGACTACTGTGTCATTCCTTTTCTCACTAACTAACTAACTAACTAAATAGATAAACAACTAAATAAATAGATAGATAAATGAATAAATAAACAAATAAATAAATTTAGTTTTTAGGCAAGCGATTATGAGTTTCGGTCCCTAAATCTAGGCACTCCAAGACTTTGGGGCATTGGTACATAATTAGAGACAAATAATTTTCTTTCGACAATCTAAAATTTCAGTAAAGAACAATTTTCTAGAATATTGTCGTTATCTTCTTGAATTCGGACACACTGAAAACAAGGGTCAACATCAGACATTCTGTTCAGAAATTTATATTTTGGAGTTAATAAAAGTAAACGAGAAAGGTGAGACGTAAAATAGACAGCGTGTGCCATGGAATGACGAGAAAACAACGCCCCATGGAGCAAACAGAAACTTCATAATTAAGGCTGTTGGGGCATATGCAAGAAGAAGAAGAAGACACTCCACAACTTCAGAGCCAGGGAACATAATCGGAGCCAATCAACATAATCGGAACCAAACAATTTTCTTTGATATATACTAGTCAAAACTTCTAACCGGCCATTTTAAAAACAAAGATAATTTTTGCTGTGGTGTTTGGATATTCGTGAACTTTGCTATGTGAATTTTTAAGCAACTTTCCAGATGATTTTGGCGAAAAGCTACCGTTATTTCATTGAATTTAAAGCGCAACATGAGAAAAGCTCAAAAAGCTCTAATTTCACACAGAGCTCAAAAAATTGTCAATGTAGCGATTTTTGTCTCATGGGTCGTTAGCTGCAACATAGACTAGGAAAAAAACTGAAAATGTTCGACAGTTGTGCGCGGCATATGACCCTAGAAGAAGGTGATAGAGCTTATGTATGCAGAAAAATGGTTCCTAGAAACAACACCTAAAACACGGTTTTCTTCAACGATGCATAAAATATAGACTGATAATTCCCGTTGAGCTACAAGATGTAGGATATGTGAAAAAAACAGTTTGATACGTCGTTTTTTTCACACCCGACCCTATTTGAGCATTTTCGCTAGATAAAATTGTTTGTCGTTTGAATTAAAACACCATTTTACCATGCCTCCTATTCTTTCTGTTTCTACTGTAGTCAAAGGTCACACAAAATTGACAATGTTTTCTAATTTTTTTCTTGGTCTGGGTTTAAGCTAATGATTTGCAGACTTTGATTTGTTGAAAGTGTTATACCCCGAGCTCTATTAAGATTTAGAGCTTTTTGAGCTTTTCCTTTATTACACATCCAAATTTGATTAATATTGGTAAATCATACTGGAAATCCACGTACATTATGCTTAAAAATTCACACATCAAATTTCATTAAAATGTCATAACTTCAAAAAAAGTTATCGTCATTTTTTAAGTGGCCGGTTAGGACTTTTGGCCAGTATATATCATATTGCAGAAAAGTACATTTGGTAAGATTATTGTAGTTGTTTTGTTCAACTCGTATACACTGAAAACAATGGTCTGCGTAATTAATTCTGTTCAGAATATTGCATTTTGGAGGTAAAAACCACGTGTTTTCACATTCCTGACTCAAGACTGCTCCCAGAAGAAATCATTTTTAACAAAAACCAACGAGCGTTCTTACGTTTTTTGAGTACATTTACGTTGCAAAATGTATAACTGGTCGAATAGCATTCGACTTTTTAATGATTAATGAATTGAATATTATATAAATGAGGAAATCCCGACCTCCTACCCCATTTTTCATTCAAAATATGAAATGTTTACATCTACATAATCGGAGCCCCACGTGGAGCGGAAGTTCCACACATGATTTTGAAAGCGGAGCCGGTGGCTCCGATTATGGACATCACCCCCCGTGATTTAGCGCAAATGTTTTACTCGGCCTTGTCGTTTTATATGGTAACATTGAACAACAATGTCACCTTGTATCAAGACTTAGGTACTAGGTTCCCACACTACAACAAATGCATGGTTGTTGGTCAACACAATAAAGGGCCGCCACGTTTTAAAAATTTTTGTACTCGGTACGTTCGGCTTGTTCGGTTCATTAAAAATCTGGTTTATTCAGTGATGTTTTGTGCTAAGCGTGTTAGGTATGCTTTATAAAGGTCGTCACAATTAAGTCTAGTAGGTACCAATCATTTAACTTTTGTATACACCACCGAAAGTGGACGTATATTTGTATTATCTTATCCGTCCGTCCGTCTACCCGCCCGTCTGTATGTCCGTCGGTATATCTTGATGTCCACGTTTCGGTGACACATCTCATTTAACGGATTTTAGTGAATAGAATGTTCCTTATTACATTGTCAAGCGCCTATTGTCACGGTTTGGAGATAATATACCGGTAAAGGGGTCTTAATGTAAAATTTCTTGTTAACATTACACCTTCTACATTTATGGATGGAGTTACATGAAATAATAAGAATGTTTCTTATTTCATGAGCATGCGCATATTGTAGCCGTTTAATAATAAGATAATATACCCCGCGTCATGGAAAAGGGAGTCTTATTGTAATGCTAACAAAGGATATTCTTCATTTTGTGAACACGATGATATTTTGACCATTTATTTATATAATGAATCATTACAAATAGCTTATGTCAACGACACTCTTATTTTAATTGTGTCCAAAGTTAAAAGATAATATTTTTATGAAACCAGATTATAAAGGTACCAAGGTTATGCCTATGAAAATTATCATTATAATTGCGGAAATATATATCTTGTTAAAGCATACCAGAAATGATAAAACAGACATTGCATTATTCAAAAACTAAGCAAATTAATATTGTTTTTTACTCGTTGTACTCACGGCTATACTGCAATTGGTGACTTTAGAATAAGGGCTAGAGCACCATGTACTTACCTTCTAATGATATGAATATTTCGAACGCATCTTAAAACGGACTTTCTATCTAAGAAAAAAATGCGAATTCATGAAAATATAACATGCACTCGGAGAGCCCTTTGCTGCAATACTTTGATGCGTGTGAGTGACAATTCACCTAAAGCGCTTGTAGTTTCGTTTGCTAAATTTCTTTACTCCACAAGGGCCTTGTACTCATTTATGTTAATTCTTATCACTTTTGTTTCCAGAAAGGAGATTACAAACCCCCATTCAAAATCAGCCATCACCCAGTGTGTACGTATTCAGAGATCAAGTACAGAAAGGTCAGGCTATCCCGGTGTCACCCCTTACATCCTGATCCATACTACGAAGTATTTGACGCTGTTAGATGCGAGTGTAGCCAATGTCATTCTGATAACACGAGCTGTGAAAATCTAAATGGATGAAATCGTTTATTAATCAAGAAAACTCTTATGTAACCGGTGAAAAGAGGGATTTCCTAGGGATTCTGTTGAGTGGGGAATTTTTCTCTTCCCCTTGAGGTAGAAGACCCCTTTAAGTTCCACAATGTTTCGGAAGTTATGAATTTTCACAGTATAATCCGAGGTTTCCAAATGATTTGATTTGGAAACCTCCGACAAGATTGTGAAAAATCAAGAGTTCAGATATGTTGCGGAACTATTACGGGTCCACTACCTTAGATATTCATGTGACCCATCACGAAAAAATCGGACCATCTTGGAACTCAGTAAAATGAATACAGTATTTGTAAAAAAGAAAATTGATTCCGGTAGATGTCAACTGGACTTCGTATTTCAAAAACAATGTACAGGAAAGTAGAATGGCCATTTCAGATTCAGAAAATCAGCTTAAGGTAGTGGACCCGTAATAGTTCCACAACGTTTCGGAAGTATTGAACTTAAACAGTGTTAACCGAGGTTTTCTAATGATTTTTACTAGGAAACCTCGGTCAACATTGTTAAAGTTTATGAGCTCCGAAATGTTGCGGAACTATTACGGTTCCACTACCTTAAAGCGAAAAAACACTATTCTACAATTAACAACATCATGAAATTGACAAGGCGAATGAATTTGGAATGACATTGAATGGGTATGAGTTTTGAGTGAAATAACAGAATTAGCTATATTTATTACCTCCACCCTCTTTAATAAAATATGCATAAAGGTTTTCTAAATAGCCTCCTATCCATTAAAAAAAATCAGACGCTTATTATGGCAATTATGTAAGTGAAATCGTAATTTTTTCTAACTATACACCGAAACGGACTTCTAAGCGGCCACTTGGTTTTTGCAGAAAAAATAATATTTTCTTTGGTATCTGAAATGGTAAGTAGTCGAATTGTATTAGAAAAATCGATTCGGAAAAAAAAAAAATGAAGAAAGAAACGAATTTGAAGGGAATCTAAGAGTACACCTGCTTTCAAAATTATCATTGATGGGTGGGGTAACTGTGAAAGTTTATGCTCGTGAGAGAAATTAAGGAATGATATTGATATTTTTTTCAATAAATGAGGGTTCCTGTGTTTGACCTTTTGCTTCAGATACCAATGACAAAAATTCGGACTAATTTTTCTTACAGAATACGTCGAATTGAACATCAATTTATAAAGAAATAAAATATGTTTTATTAAATTACTGTAAATATTTTTAAATCAGGCAAATGCAAGGTGGCCATTTAGAAATTCGTTTCAGTGTATTTTATTTTGAAAGTAGCTGTTAATCATATACCTTTAGTAATTTTGGAGTGTTTTTGAACTGTTTGAATGAGTGTTTGGCATGAATGATTGAATGGAACGCTGAGACGTCGCGCACGGTAATGTGGCACTAAAATGTAACGTCAAAATAGCGAACGTCGATTGTGTAGCGTCTTTTTTTTCTTTTTTTTTTCTTCCAGAAAAAAGTTCACGTTATCATTATATTGCTCACTCTTTCTACAGCTATAGCAATGTCAGAATATGGAGTCATCATTAAAGAATTAAAACCCGCCCCTATCCCTCGCGAATAATGCAAAATGTCATATTATTTTCAACTTCGCATAAATGTTTTAACATGCGAATACTCGATTAAGCCTTTTGTAGAGTTAGGCTTATTTCCACTCTAAATATGAAGAAGTATTGGGCTAGACGCTTCCTTTGAACATTATTTATGTTATAATGCAGAGGTAAATCTGACATTATGAAATATTCACCATATTTTTATTGCAATGATCAATTCAAACCAACATCAGCTTGTTTATAAAAAGTGATGTCATCAATACATACATATTTTTTTAAAAGGAATATGACGCATCCCCCCTTCTTTTTGAATGTTCGAAAAAAGTTATTACATTTTGCTAAGTTTGCTTCGAACTCACTATTCTTGGGTCTTTAGACCAATAAGTTACAGTCCGAGAATACAAGTCTTTGCGAAAAAAGTATCAAATATTCCTTTTTGGCTATCCGAAATTAACATGAGCGATTTCGGGCAATATTGGCCCTCTTGTTTATATCTAGTTCTTCCCTTCCCCTACTCGCATCGACACTTCCACACAGATATTCCTCTCGCATGATATTACTCTTGATTATTATTTTTCTCCCCTTGAATTGCGAATTTAATCTACTCTGTATTCGTCTAAGGGCGCGTCGGTTTTATAATTCAACGAATCAAACATAACGTCGTTGTAAGAAAATGAGCGTTTTTTTAGAAATCGTTCCACACGAACTAATATCAATATCTTTTTTATTTGTAAATATTTTTTCATGAAATTTTAATATGATTTATAAGAGAAAAATAATATTTCTTAGCTTTATTTAAATTATCGTATGAATATAGAAACTGCTTTTTTTTAGTGTATTAAGAATGGAAAAAACAGTTTTATAACAGCCTAAAAAGATTTTGTTCCACACGAATTTCGGCTTATCAATTTTCCGATTAAAACTCAATTTGAAATCTATTCACATATTTAAGAAAAACAGAAAAATAATATTTTTAATTTTAAGATTGGTTGCAATTGAACCATTTTTAATTAAAATATATAAGAAAATCGTCATTTTGTTTGGCGTCTTAAAGTTTGATGTTACGCTTCACTTTTTGTTAAACATAAAGCGGTATTTTTCTTATTTGTGGTTAAATTTCGATTTCCGTTGGTAAAATTGTTGGATGTCATGCCAGTATAGATTTGATGCACTTTCAAGCAGTTTAAACATTATTAAACTGTATAAAATATAAGATGTGTATCTTCCGGTTATGCTTTTATGTTACATGTTACACGCGTTTTTTCGCTTAAATTACAATTTGAAAGTCCTTTTTACGAAATCATACGAAAATAGTTTGCAAAAAAAGTTTGATTTATAAATTGGCCATGGTTTAAGCGTTATTTAGATATAAGGTATATGGATGGTGCGACCAAGGAGTCTTGTTGTGAAAGGTTTTAAAACAAAGAGGGTGACGTTTATTAAAAAGTGCCGCATTACCGTGCGCGATGTCTGAGTAGTCGATTTAGAATGGTTTTGATTGAAAGGAGTTTCAATTTCACGATGTTGTTAACTGTACCTGCGCAGTATGCACAGTCTTACTATGGTCGACAGATTTGGTACTTCCCAGATTGATGGCTCAGCGCAAAATAGTTGGAACTGCCTATATGTTTATAGGCCGTTACAACTGTTTTGCGTTGAGCCATTGAGATAGCCATATCTCTTGACTCGAACTTTATTTTTAAATGATCGGTCTGTTGTGGAAATTAGGCTAAGTGTTATAAGTGATTAGGAAATTTTATATTGACGATGGCAATTAAGCATTGCGATGACGAAGGTCGAAAGACTTGGAATGTTTGATGAAATCGAAAAAAAATGCGACAACAACCAACGAACCTAGTCATCCCGCCGATTTCAGAAATTCTCATTTTGGGGCCACTGCTACCTTAAGGAAAGTAATACTACTTTATTATTTGTTACTTGTTATTTGCCTAAATCGCCCTGATATTCACTTGTCTAAGGACAAATAGCCTTTGCAAATGTAATTGTCCGCAAATAGAATAGCCTGTGTTGGACAAGTCGGATATGGGATTTCCTCACCACTGGGTAAATGCGATTGATGTCTAATGCCCGTCGATCCTAGAAATTTAGGGATAAAATACATCCGCTCATGAAATATTTTTAACGTAAACAAATAACAACACAGAATCAGTACCGCCGATAAGAACAGCAAACATTGTTCAATATGGTCTTTGGTTCTTTCCAACAGTCTATGCCAAAGGCATAATATAATTATCACGTATGTTATATGTGAATTAATGTATCGCTTAAAGCTTTCTATACTAAACCACAAACAACACGTCGCCTTATTGAAACCCATAGAAAAGAGAGAACAAGACGTGTCATTTGAAACTCTTTGTGAGGACTTATTTATTTAGACTCCAAGTAAGAGAAACAAGAGGATTTGGGTAAAAGTTTCCTTGGCTGGTTCAATGGTATAAAAAGATTGTCCCGTAAGTTACATTATGAAATTGACATTCATCTCAATCAAAACCATTCTTAATCGCTCACTCAGCGCTCCATTTATTCATTCTAAACACTCACTCAAACCATTCAAAAACGCTCCAAGATAACTAAAGAAGATAAGATCAACAACTGCATCCAAAATAAATTTTCCAGAAAAAAAAGAAAAATGCGATTTCACTGACAAAATTGAAAGAATAAGTGTTTGGTTGTATTCTGGATTAGAAAGTTATTTATAGAACGTTAATGCTTATCTTATTAAAGCGAGGTACATGTAATTAATAGCGCTAATTTTGTTCATCCCGAACAAAATTGGCCATATTAGTTTACCTTCCTTTAATTTCACTCAAAACTCACTCATCGCACTCATTTCAAGTCATTCAACTATCGTTCAAAAATCATTCAAATTGTCATTTTCTCTGTGCATGACATAAGAAAGGAATAGCGGTGCAAAATCAAATGTTCTCCATTTTTGTGACAGTATTGTTGTTAAATGGTTAAAGAAACATGTATTGGACATCGGTGTCAATTTTCATTCGAAAGCCATTGGATCTGTTATTTAAATCAGAGAAAAAAGGCCTTTGAAAAAATCTCGCACTTAAACCAACCATTATTTGTGATGCGGTTCATGTAGTTAACGAATAGCCTTAGAATCTTAAAATGGCACTGTTGGGGATCTGTTAATTGAAAATTATCTCTTATATAGTTGTCCTTATAAATTGGTTTTAAAAACATTGCTATAAACCGATCAAAATAATTTTACGTGAGATAGGCAACACCGTAAACCATTCACAGGATTTAAGGAAGTAAGATTTCGCTATCGATGTAGGGGCCGATCTTTGTAGCTCGACAAAGACACATGCATTTGCGTTATACCAATTAGGGCTTGCATGTTGATTTCACTCTAGTACATGGCTATTTAATGGAAGCTTTTATAATAGAGGATGTTTAATGAGTGGTCATGGAATACCGAATTTATTAAACTCGTCATCTATGAACAGAAAAAAAGGAGGCTGTGCCGAGTTTTTATCTGTTTCTAGATGACGAGTTTAACGAGCGCAAATTTGATATTCCATTTATAATATAACCCGAATTTTGTTGGTAAAACGCGAAAATTACGTTATTAATCGATTCGTGTTATTTCGCGAAACATTTAACGCCGTTTATGAAATGACATCAGCAGATCCATTGTGACGTCATTTTCCTAACAAAAAATATAGCGTGGTTCTTCGTTCTTATCTCATTTGCATAGTTAATTCTCTAGTGTAATAATACCCGTGTAATATGAAATATATTCAACGGGGTTATTTCACTCGGGCGACGTAGGTCATATTATAAATATTCATATTCATTGAAATCTGTGTTAATAAAGTTATCATAGCGCGATGTTTCTTTTGTGGTTTAGTATAATAATTCTAGAAATTTCATTTTCATGAGGATCAACAGAACTCATATCAAAATATTTTCTCGACTTATGGTATTTAAAGCAAACGAGGGATGTAATTCGAAAAGGAAATTAAAGAGATTTTCATGTGAATTTTATAATTACGTAATTATTTATATCTTTCTAGTTTCCTTTTTAGAAAGCTGAAATTCATTATGCGCGTTATAAACACACTTTAATGATCATATATTATTCAACACACGAAAAGGGGATAGAAAAGAGTCGATAAATCAAACAGTTCGAAAAATAGCTTCAGTCAGCGCAGATCAACCAAGTTTTGTATATTGTATTTTGATATTTTCTGCAGTGTGTTTAGTTTGAATGGGGTTTTACGACAAATTTAATAATCTTTCAGTCATATCACGGCGGCCTAGGTATTTCTCACACTAGCTCTAACATCTCATCTTTACCTAGCCTCCAGTTGCTACTCCACATATCAAGTGTGTATAGAAGGACCGCTCCATGTAATGAAATCTGCTTAAGGTAGTTGACCCGTAATAGTTCCGCAAGATTTCGGAACTCATGGTCTTTCACAATGATGACCGAGGTTTCCTAATGAAAATCATTAGGAAACCTCTGTTAACACTTTTGAAATTCATGACTTCCTAAATCTTGTGGAACTATTATGGGTCTACTACCTTAAAGTAAAAAATCTTCTACCTCGGCCTAACTGCGTTAATCTGCTACGACTGATCAAGATCGATACATTTGTACTATGTCCTAATGGTCTTTTTTCTAGTGATTGTATTTCACTTTTTGCCATATCACGTTTTCAACTTGTCACGAAAGTATTCTTTGTGTTATTGTGATTACTATGTTTGTTTTCGACTAAAGTTTTATTTTTTCAAGACGACTTTCGTTTAAATAATTTAATACTTCATGTATAAGTACATCGTTAATTTATTATCTAGAACACAATTTAATGTTTTCATTATACACGCTGATCGTTTCTAACTTTTGTTTGCTGGTCATATGTTCACGATAGATAAGTAATAAAATATTTTATTCCAATCCAGACTTGTGAATCGTCTTTATTACAAAATCAAAATACAATTCAATTAATGTCTCTATTACATAAGCCGCACATCTTTCAATATCATGTTGAATGATACCGCCCACAAGATCGTCAAAACGAGCTGTCATGTCTAAATCCCTTCCGACAACATATAGGAATAGAATATTACACTTATCTTTTGTCATAATTAAACACATTCAGAACATCACTCGGTACTTTCCGTAAATTGCAACATACCTCTGATGTATGTAAGGCGGATGGGTATGTAACAAAATTAAAACTAGCGCGAAAACAACATGCGCTATCTTTAGATTTATAATTTTACAGTAAATAACGGCTGAAAAATCTTAGTTTAAGAGGTTGACTCGTCAAGACGAATTAATCTCAAAAATTAAGATTTATCATAACATAACATAACATAAAATTTATTCAGCATATATAAGGCCACCGGCCCAAGATACAAAAAAGATACATACATATAACACAAAGAGTGACTGTTTAATTTAACAATAACATTAACAATATCAGCCGTTATTAAGGAATCTAAGGATATGTTTATATTTTTATCTAGGTTTTGCCCTTTAAAAAATCCGTCTATGTACATCAGAGGTTGATCGTGAGATATGCCGAGTAGTTTTCCGAATGGTTTAACCCTTTACTGTTTAATCCCTGCTTTTTACGTGCCTTTGATTTTGTGATTGAGAAAATATTGTGAAAAAAGAAGAAATTGCTTCTGACAAGCAATTTCTTCTTTTTTTCCACACTATTTTCTATCCTACTGAAATCCACTTTAAATTTTCGTCTGCGAAACCTTTGAATTTGGACAGATCCAAAATTTTGTAAAACAGGAAAGGGTTAAACGTAGAATAGATACAATAAGGAATGAAAATTGTTGAAATCGTCTCGTTATCTGAAAGTTTAAGAATATAGGGTTTATTCAAATCCATTTAGTTTTTACCGAGGTGGCTTGATAAATTTATGCCGTCGAACAATTTAACGCGGGAATAAGAGCAACGTTTAGGTATGCTGTATCATAATGTTGGACATGAATAATCTTCACGCATTTGACTAATCACTGCGTACAGTCTTCTAGATCTTATTTCTGTTGTATTTTTAACAGAATGCATACAACATCCTTTTAGGACAAACGAATATTGCAGCAAAGATATAAGAATCATTGAAATTGATTATACCGCATAAGCCCTAATCGCGGATAATAAAGTAAAAAAGCCGGTCGTTAACGGCACGTAAATCTACTGATTAATCCATGTTTTGTCCCGTTAACGCCCGGGTTTTGTCCGTTAACGTATGCCTTTAACGCCCCGAAAACGAATATTGTATGCAATATTAAAGGTTTAATTCGCGATTTTGAGGGCGTTAATATATTTAGAGACCCGAAAAAATGGTTTAACGTATTTTGGTCAGAACTCGGGCGTTAAATCAGTTTTCGGGTCTCTACAAATGTAATCACCCTTAAAACGTGAATTTATCCCCCCATCTATATTGCGGTAAAATGAAAACGTTGATGTGATGATTTCTTATTTCTTGGCTGGATAATATCTATGATTTTTTTTCGAAAATAGATGACTTAAAATGACCCAAAAGAACTTTCCAGTTAAAGGAAAAGTCCGAGCGATGTTCAGAAATGAGACTGGTCCGTGTGATTCTTTTCACGAACAATTACTATCTAGACTAGCTATAGTTCTGATCATCGTAATAAAATCGAAAGTGTTGAATGAGCGAGTTTTGAATGATATCAAAGGTAGGTTAAAAAATGTTGTTACTTTAGTTCAAATGAACGACTTTATCGATTTTTCGATTAAGTCAACTACTCTACTCATACATGTAGATTTGTGTATTTTTACGAACCAATTAGACACTTCTATAACATTAGCCAATAAAATAATAGGTTTTTTGGACAATTTGAAAGAAGTTGATGCTTTTAATTATTTTGGAGCGTTAAGAATGATTTGAGTGAACGTTTTTTAAATGAAAGAATTGAGCGTTGAACGAGCTGTTTACATGTATAATTGAAAAATTACTGGGTGAATAAAGGATATGTTATGTTATGTTATGTTATGTTACAATGGGGTTTAGTGTGAATCCACAATGGTCTTAACCGTACAACTAGCATTTATAATTTTAACGTTCTTGGGACCCGTTTTATTAAACTTCTTACGAAAAAAATCGTATGTCAAAATCACAAATCGTACCTGGTGTTTTCATTCATTGTTAGATTCTGCATTGCAATATCTCATTGGAATCGTCTCTTGAAGACGATTCCAATCAGATGATGTATAGCAGAATCCCTTATATAATTACTAATGTAGAAGAAACTTTTAATTTTGACTTACGTAAAAAATGTTCGTAAGTTGTTCAGTAAAATGAATGATTTTGGAAAGGTATCGGAATAAAATTGAGTGGTTTTGAGCGAGTTTTGAATCAAACTGAAGACAGGTAATCCCATATCACTACTTTCGTCCAAATTTTAACCACCCTTCATCAAAATCTACGCTCTGTTGTATTTGTGTGTCTTAAAATGCTTGATTTTAACATACACCAGCAAATACAATTAAGGATAGACTTCCTGATTTGAATGAAATGTCGATTGTTTTGAAAGTGTTTTTTATTTGGGGCGTTTTTGAATGGTTGGAGTCAATATTTGTAATGAATGAACGATTTTTATTCTAAATGAATGTCAAATTCACGATTTTCACGATATTCCTCCGAAATAGTCAGACGAACATCAGTCAGAGAAGGGATTTGAGGATGATTCAAATTATGATAAATTTTACCGCCGTGTAACGAGTTTAATGAACTAGTGCTCAAATAGGGAATGCTTTAATTGATTTTAAATTTCGCTGACTAATTGAATACCTGACAGCATTGAAATTAGACGTCAATAATAAAAATGTTTAATAATCAAAAATGAAAAACGTTTAAGTTGTATTTACGAGGTTATTTACTCTAAAGAAGGAGTGGTGTATTTTTTTTCGTCTAAATTAGTTGTCGAAATAACTCTTTTGGTCTTCACCGGTCGGAACTTCGTTCAGACCTTTACGTAAACTGGAAAGTACCTCACACGTAAGTGTAGTATTTTTATACGCCGCCGGAGGCGGACGTATGTTGGCGTCATCTTCTCCGTCTATCCGTCCGTCCGTCCATCCGTCCGTCCGTCCATCCGTCCGTCCGTACGTCCGTCCACTTTTCTTGTCAACGCAACTCCTCCTAAACTTCTGGCTGGATCTTCTTGAAACTTGGTCAATGTTATCACCTCAATTGGTAGATGTGCATGAAGGAAGGATTTTACGGTTCGTTGATTTTTGCCTGACTTATGCCCCTTGATAACTTAGTTTCTGGGTCCACTTTTCTTGTCAACGCAACTCCTCCTAAGTTTCTGGCTGGATCTTCTTGAAACTTGCTCAATGTAATCACCTCAATTGGTAGATGTGCATGAAGGAAGGATTTTACGGTGCGTTGATTTTTGCCTGAGTTATGCCCCTTGATAACTTAGTCTCTGGGTCCACTTTTCTTGTCAACGCAACTCCTCCTAAGTTTCTGGCTGGATCTTCTTGAAACTTGCTCAATGTAATCACCTCAATTGGTAGATGTGCATGAAGGAAGGATTTTAAGGTTCGTTGATTTTTGCCTGAGTTATGCCCCTTGATAACTTAGTCTCTGGGTCCACTTTTCTTGTCAACGCAACTCCTCCTAAGTTTCTGGCTGGATCTTCTTGAAACTTGCTCAATGTAATCACCTCAATTGGTAGATGGGCATGAAGGAAGGATTTTACGGTTCGTTGATTTTTGCCTGAGTTATGCCCCTTAAAAGTTTAGTCTCTGGGTCCACTTTTCTTGTCAACGCAACTCCTCCTAAGTTTCTGTCTGGATCTTCTTGAAACTTGGTCAATGTTATCACCTCAATTTGTAGATGTGCATGAAGGAAGGATTTTATGGTTCATTGATTTTTGCCTGAGTTATGCCCCTTAAAAACTTAGTCTCTGGTGCTTATTTACTCAGTTATGCCCCCTTAAAATTTAGTCTCTGGGGCTTATTGAAATTGCAGCCTTGTGAATGCAACTCTTCCTAAGTTTCTGGCTGGATCTAAATGAAACTTGGTGGATGTTATAACTGAAATTGGTAGATGAGCATGAAGTAAGGATTTTATGGTTCATTAATTTTACCCTAAATTATGCTCCCTTAAAACTTAGTAGCTAGGGCTTATTGAAATTGCAGCCTTTTGAACACAACTCCTCCTTACTTTTTTGTTATTATTTAAATGAAACTTGGTCAATGTCATCACCATAATTTGTAGATGTACATTGATCAAGGATTTTATGGCTCATTTATTTCCCTGAATTATGCCCCCTTAAAACTTAGTGCCTGGGGCTTATTGAAATTGCAGCCTTGTGAAGGCATCTCCTCCAAACTTTTTGTCTTGATTTAAATGAAACTTGGTCATTTTCAATTTGGTTCTGTCAAAATAAGTAGTGTCTACAATTATTTTCGTGAAACAGCAGCAAAGTGGCGGCGTATTTCGTGACGATGGCACTCTTGTTTCATTTTCATTTCGGCTTCTCTTGGTACTTTGGCCTATCCGCTTTAAAGAAATCATTTTTTTTGTTTAAACCTAAATAGCTTTGAACAAAAAATAAATTTCCATTGGCTTCTAATCGTCCATTGGGATATCTTTGGGATAATAAGAAGCTGTGATTTGTTATCATAGACGTTTATACTGCCTCAAAAGTTGACAATTGACACAAATATCTAACACCAGCTTGATAAGGGTTCAACAACTATAAAACATGTAGTGGAGACAATGTTAAAAATTTCATTTATACGATGTGACGAATTTAGCACGATAACTGAATTAAACAACAACATTTTCTCACGATATTCCCATGAGAGATCCACCAGGTTAGAAATAGTTCACGATAACGCAGCCAACATCGAGAGGGAGCGGTTCTTGAAACAAGTCTTTGTGACATAAACCCCACTTAGGCTTGCCATAGGGGAACATTCAATGTCACGGTCTCCAATGTCACGTCTTCTATCATTCGGAACATCGCTCGGTCTTTTCCGTAAACTGGAAAGAACCTCGGACGTTTGACTGGCGAGCCTGTCTCAATCTATCGATACACCAGTATCGGAGGGTAGCGTAGATTGGAACAGTTTAACCAGTCTACGTAGTAATTCTTGGTCATTTTTATGGAAGTACTTTGGTCAATACACTTAAAGAAAAAAAAATCTTCAATGCTTTCAGATCATTTTTGTAGATATCTTGGGCATTTTATAATTTGATCATAAAACGCAGTAAAATACTGCGTTTTATGATCATATTATTAAATGTCCAGTTTTAACCTTTACATGATTTTGTTTTTCGAAACGTCATCTTAAAGGTATGTTTGTGACTTTACAAAGTCCACATTCGATATAGCGCTTTAACCCTTTCCTGTTTTACAAAATTTTAGACCTGTCCCAATTCAAGGGTTTTGCAGACGAAAATTTAAAGTGGATTTAATTGGAAAAATTACCATTCAGTAGGGTAGAAAATAGTGTGGAAAAAGAAGAAATTGCTTGTCAGAAGCAATTTCTTCTTTTATCACAATGTTTTCTCAATCATAGAATCACAGGCACGAAAAAAGCAGGGATTAAACAGCAAAGGGTTAATGTCTGCGCCCTCATTATTCTCGAGGTCTGTTCCGCAGAATCGTCGAAGGTTCGCGATTGGTCTGCAATACTATACTACTCAAAATTTGATAATGGCGACATTTATGAATGCGCTACTTTCGTCGGATTGAAAGGTACACATATTTCTTTTGATTATGAAAATATGTTCATGTGACAAGATGTAAGTGCTGAAAAGCGAAAGTGTTGTCAGGTTTTAGAAGCGGAACAAATGCTTTAAAGGTAGAAGGGGCAATAATTAGGATATTATGGAATGGAAGGTGAAAAAGAAAGAAGATCTTTTTTAGAAATGAGGGGAATGGGTTTAAGTTTGCTCTAAAATTTTAGTCAAGTGAATCTTAACCTATGATCATCATTTCAGATATACAGTGGAATATCTATATGTCGAACTTCGGGGGACTCACCAAAAAACTTCGACGTATAGAAAGTTCGACGAAGAGATAAAAGGCGATCTTCGGGACGAAGACATATGCGGCCATCATCACACTTAGGTACGGCCGAAACTGGTGGCGAAATAACGGACGTATTTGATTAGCGTGATGAATTAATCGAATATAAAAGATGATACATGTACTTATTTCTATTTTTTATAAACATCATATAAAAACATACATTTAAAACACAAAACAAATACATTTTAAAACAAGCCATTCAATTACAAATTTTCATGTGCTTACATGTACTATTAGATCTATGAGACAATGACTTTTGTGTTAGAGGTTTACATTTCGCGTTTCTCAAGCAAAAACATATCTGATAATGATTTCTGCGTATATAATTTCCTGAACAAATCATTCTCGGTCCTTCCTTGGGTACGTCATGTTGGTCGATGTTGATGGCTATACCCCTGTGTCTACCGGGTACTTCACCAATCATGTCCCGCGTGGCATTGGCTTTACACGCTTCCGTTGTCGTTGAGAATTACAAATTTAATGTCGTTGGTCCTATGAATTTGTCGACCCTTTTCATTTCAAAACAATAAATCGCTTAACCTTTCACATTCTCTATCTGTTACAAACAATCAAACCCAATCAGGTAAACAATCGATAACCAATACTGAGATCGCGCGTGTTAATTACTGCGGTCGAATGTGTGAAAAACTACCTCGATTGCAATTTTCATCAATCAAGGTAGGGGTTCGACGTAAAGAGATGTGAATGCACACAAACAATAGTGATGGGACCTTGAAATTGGTTCGACGTACGGAAAAAATTCGAGCAATGGATAACGACGCATGGAGGTTGAAATACATAGAAATAAAGTGTGAATAGATCGGGACTTGAAAAATACTTCGACGTAGAGATAACTTCGTCTTATGGACATTCGACGTAAAGATATTTGACTGTATATAAGATATCTCAGTGCTTTCATATTTGGATTTTTAAAAGTCTGCCAGTCAAGGTTGTTTACTGCGCGTTAAGAATTATTAAGAATCTGGCAAAATCTCAAAAAATGTGGACATTCTTCAACGAGAAAATGTTTGTCATCGAATCATTTGGTGCTAGAACTCATTAGAATTGTCCCAATGAGGTGAGTCTTATGAGTTCAATACCGTATGATTTAGTGAGAATTATGTGACAATTTTTGTATGCTATCAAATAACAAGTCTTATTAATCATTAAATATTGCTTTAAGCGACCATTTCCATAAGCGATCGCTTTTTATTGGTTGCCTAAGTGGTCGCTTAACGCACGTTTTACTGTATCAAGATCATTGGACTTTGGTAAATAGTCCTTCTCCGGTCAGAGTGTAGACTGCATGTACAGGTAGCAACATCGTGAAATTGACTAGATGAATGATTTTTTAATGAAATTGAATGGGTTTGATGAGTTTTTTTGTTAAAAAAATGAAATTAAAGGGTGGTAAGCCAATAACCATAATTTAGTTCAGGATGAACAAAATAAGCGATATTTTACCTCTTTTTAATAAACCAAGCAAGTTCTTAACATAGCTTCATATTTCTTCAAGAACAAACCAGACGCTAATAATTTCTTTTATGTCAGTGAAATCGAGATTTCTTTGATGGATATATTTATTTTGAATGAAGTTGTTGATCTTATCTTTAAGTGATTCAGGAGCGTTTGGAATTGTTTGAGTGAGAGTTTGGAATGAATGGATGAATGAATGAATGAATGAATGAATGAATGAAGGGCTGTGTGAGCGATTATAAATAGTTTTGATTGAGATGAATGTTAATTTTACGATGTTACTAACTGTAAACTTTGTTTACGCCTAATAAATTCAAAGGCGCATGCAAGGAAAGGTAGCTCGAAATTTTGCTGGGAAAAAATTCTTTCAAAGTTCAAATGTTTGTTCATAAACGTTCATCTAATTATATAAGCCGGTCCTTTAAACTTTTATGTTTCATAAGATGCCTTTTAAATAACTTAATTTCAAAAATAAGAACAAAAAGTATTGAAGGATTGTCTCCTCAAATAATCTCCTCGTGGACGCGTGATCAAAACGATGCAAACTAATTTGTTTGTGATTTACATTCACAGTTAATATCATAAGGGAAACTGTTAATGAAACCTATAAATATATGACCATAATTGAGAGCGCTCACGCAACAAAAATAAGATAAAAGAGAGCTATTTGCTTCCTCGTTTTGACTTTACACTTTTAGGTGTTTGTCATACAATGAATGCGAAATCTAGAAGTGCATGGTTCAGGTATTTTAATCGTTTGATGACAGTGGAAACGATTATTGCGACGAACTTTCTTTCCGTTTATTTTCATATACTAAAGAACAAACAAGCCACCAATTCAAATCTTTATATACAGTGACAAGCTTCTTTTTGCAATTGGTATGAAATGAAATAGGGTAAACTACTAAGAATAGATTAAGATCTTCTAAATAAGAGTTTGTGAGAGTTTTGTGACTATTTTCATTTTCAAAATAACTTTAGATTTTGTTTCAAAACATAATTTTATTTTCTCTATATTACAAGTATTCATTTCCCAAAAACTTACCATCTATTTCACGAAGAATGCATTCCTGATGGCAAAATCGCGATCCTATTTGTCCGCGACGGTTCAAAATATCGTATGTATATATATATCATTTAAGTTCAAAGCCACGCGACACTTAACAATACCACTTGAACTCACATGTAACACAATTTAGAATGTTGAAATATAGTCTTCAAAAAAAAAAAAAAAAAAAAAAAAAAAACAGTTCTTTGAAATCTATCAAAAATCAATTTTTCTCTTAAATTTGACAAAAAAAAAAAAAAAAAAAAAAAAAAAAAAATCGATGGGTGCTGGTTATTTTATGCACAATAATCGTCATTCAAGGAATTCACGCGATTTGCGATACATTGTTGGCGTTTCAGCATACCGACGTCAACGTCAAATTACGAAAAATCTGCCCTGTTCAAACAGCACGTGCATTTTCAGATTCATTTGATAGTCACGAAAGGTTTTCATTATGTTCTGAATGAAATACCATTCTTTAATTGTTTTTGAGGAACAACTTCTGGTCGCCATAATGCAGGCTTAAACGACAAGCCGTTGGAAATGACATTTTTATTTCGGAAACAACGATGACAAACGTCTGGCACCACCTAAACACGACTCACTCTTTTGTGTATAGAGCTAGATAGGCCTGACGCGTAAAAATAACGTTCGTCAAGCATGGTGAATAACGCGCCGAAACTGTCAAGAGATATCTTATTTCTTGGCGGCCTAAAATCTCCGAACAGAAAGTGTGAAACCAATTTTGGTAGGCCAGACTTACTACAGCAGACGTTACGATCTTATTTGACGTCACCGTTGCGAACCTCTGACCGCAAATCATTAATTCTGTCTAAATTCAGTAAAAGGATGCCCGAACTTCACCTTTCGCGTATTATATTACATACGTAAAAGATATTTTTGTCTAAGTTAAATTTAGTTTAAATGTCATAGAGTTGAAGAATTTACATATGACTCGTGTTTTAATGGCCGTTTAACCCCCCCCCCCCCCCCCCCGTTTACACTTTTCTTCCCTTTAGTACTTTTCCTGGGGATTGACAAACGTAAATAGTCGTGATTTCCGGGGCTATCGAGACATTTTTTTAACTGAGAAAACATTCAACAGTCACGGCGCAGATGGCCTACATTATAAAACGTAGTAAAACGGAATAAAACGCAACGAAATGTGATATTCGTACGGGTGTTTTATGGTAGCGTTTTATCCGGGTTCGTAACGATTTCTCACGTATCTCACGGAAAGGAGAATGTTAGCCATTTCATCTAATTTAATCACGGTACGTACCGGCGGGTAACGGTTAATTTCAAGTTCAAACATGGTTTGACGGCACGGTACGTGTGGTTACACAACAAAACAAAACAAAACAAAAAAATTATAATAATAACACAAAAACATGGAAGTGTGCAGTTAAACCGGCATAAACTTTGAGGTGCAAGGTAATACCATCACACAAGGCCAGGTGTGGAAGTAAGGACTCGCGCTCTGTGCAGGCCCAACAAGTAGAGAAGCAAGAGCATCCTCAGTCTGAGGTCCTCATCTATCACCACCGCTAGATGAAGAAGAACTTGGCTCTGTCCCTGGCCCGATGGCTCGTTCATGTTTTCTCACCGACAATACTGATTATGGAAGACATTTTTGTAGGTTTTTGTACCCTAACTTCCTGGCGCTACGGTAAAACACAGATGACCTTGAGAGCACTAGATAAACGTGAGATGCCTTTATTGGAAAGTAACCAAACCTGATAGGTCTAGTCCAATTAGAACGTGAAAGACCGTGGTCACCGGAAACATACAGTAAACGTAGGGTGAGGTTTCTATATTCTATAATGAAAGGTTGAGAGAGTAATATCCGGGGGCTGTAGACAAAGTTTGGCGGCTATTCGGCTATAAATAAATCTAGTTAATCAAATTAACAAGAATTATAAGAACGTTTGTCTGAGGTTTCTATAATAAATCAAGTTTAATAGCTGTCTGAAGGTTTTTACATAAAAGGTCGCTGTCTTACATTGAAGAAAATGAAGATATGTTTTCATATAAAAAGTATATGAAAATATCTGATAACTTTCACATTACTTTAGAACATTAAAAAATCGACCTCGAACAGCCATACGTTCAATTTGAAAATGTTCTCATGACATTTAAAAAAGGTAACCCGCTTTGCACGTGTAGTCACGTGCAAAGCAAGGTATGATTGTTTAACGTTCGCAAACGAATTTGCAGTCTAATTGCAGGACAAGAAAAGGTGCAGGGCAGGAAAAGGTGCAGGCCATTACGGTTACCGAAGAAAGATTATGACGTAAAGCCGTCGTCACATTTTAGCGTTCTGGTCAAAATTTTCAGAAAATGTTGGGTCATCGCTCATTGTCGTTGCAAAGACACAAAAGATGAACGTTATTGAAACGATACTTTTACGTAAGGTGTTACCAAAGAAGGCTAAAAAATCGTTCCTCGAGCGCTGGATTGATTGAATGGAGTTTAACGCCGCTTTCAACATTATTTCAGTTATATCGCGCCGGCTGGAGCACCTAACAATGGATCCCTGGTATTTCTCTCACCAGTACAACCATCACATTCTTTCCTAGCCTCCAGCTGCTATCTCACATAGGTCTACGATTATCAACCTATTGGTGAGAGATAAATAGTCGGAAAGAATGAGTGCCGCCGTCGAGGATCGAACCCGGGACCTCTAGAATGACAGTCCGACGCGCTACCAACTGCGCTATGACGGCGGCTCTCGAGCGCTGGAAGCAGTTGGGAAAACATTCAACATTGTTTGAGAAATATAAGTTTGCATCTTGTTCTCGTCCGTAATGCAATCGCTTCGTGTAGATATATGTTACACACGGGCTCATCACGCGCTTTCACGTCCCATTATCTCAGTCGGTAGAGCACCTGACATCAAAGTTGGATATCTTTGGTTCGAGTCCCGGGGTGGCATACCAAAAACTAATTGTCTTTCGGGTGAGACGTTAAACGAAGGTCCCGGGTGGTGGTGCTTTACATCGAGCACGTTAAAGAACCATGGCGGATCTCATTAGCAGTTTCGTGATGTATTCTTGCACTATCCTCCGTCTAACCGTCTTCCCGGAGCGTAGTTCATATGGGCATATTGTGCTGTAGCTACGATAAGTAAACGGAAATACACACACACACACACCATGCGTTTTAGAACGCACAGAAACTGAACGATAGAAACGTTATGAGAAAGGTGAACAGAAAACCAAAGTGGTGACAGCTTATGATACCACGGTATAAAATTTAAATAGAATTGAATAGAATAGGTCTGCACGCTATAGATCTAAATGGAATAATCCGGCCAGTGACGAATGCTTTTGTTTTTAAATAGGTTTAAACTCTCTATCAACAGTTTTCGGTCACAATTTGGCAATTTGAGCTCCTTATTATGGATTCCCTATACAGTCAACCTTATTTCAGCAACCACGTCTATTAAGCGGACACTGTGACAAAGTGACCATTTTCAAAAATATTCTTCTTTAAATCAAAATATCTTTAAAAGTATATATTATTGGTCTGAAAATCATTGTAAATGCATCCTATGTTGTTAAAACGCACGAGAATCGTGTCGGTGAGACGATCCTATTGGGTTTAACAACATATGACTATAAAAAAAATCGCAATAGCATACATATACAATTATATATCTTATTTGTAATCATGTACTAAGCGACCATTCTCTTTAACAATCGCTTTTTGGTGATCCCTTATGTGGTCGCCTTATGCACATTTACTATATATATTAAACCCTAAAAGTACGGCCAGCGGCTAACCTCACCGTGTTTACAATTGTCCACCTGTTGATAGTATGAAAACCATTTATGTCGGAACGGATATACGACGCGACTGGGGATCGAATCCTAGTCCTCATGATGATTTTATAAAGAAAAATTTCTTAGCTTAGAGTAAATTCATTCGACAATATCAATGCTACTGGTTCAAGCTACGACAATCCAATTATTATCTGATCCTACAAGACAGTGTGAGAAGAGTTGTCGACGTAAATTGACCGAATTGATTTTTATCGATAGTTAATAATTTCAAGTATACGTTTTCGATTTCTAAAGCACGATTGATATAGTTTACATAGATCTAGTTCATATAGTTTTCGAGACCAGGGCCCGAGATTTAAAAAAAAATATTCTGAGGCTCAAATGAGAATTTTCTAAAGTTTTGAATTTAAATAAATATATGAAACTAAAAGATAAAATTAATAAGTTGTTATTTATAACAACTTATTAATATTATCTTTTATGTTAGTACATTAAAATGAGTATTAAAAAAGAATTACGGCTTTTATCTCAAATTGAAATTTGAGAAAATTTTGAATAGAGAATGAGAGAAAATTTATAACCTCGGGCCCTGATGTAACTGAAACATTCAGTGTATAATAGAAGAGATCTCGATGAAATCAGTAAACTTTGCCGAGACAACGATATTTGTTCAGGTTTATATAAAGCACCCTTTCTAATTATTCTTAAAAACCCTGGCCCAATTTCAAAAGGATAGATCCTTACTATGATACATTCATTCTGTAAAAGTTTGCAGAGAATCAAATGAGAGCCGCTGATTCTATTACGAGATAATGTCTGCGGAAGGACGGACAGACGAAATGATGGACGGACGAAAATCGCGCCATTTCAACTGCTCTTTCGACCTATGTTTAGTGGAGATGGAAATTATCATGCGAAAAGGTGAACAAGAAAATTGTTGCTCCTCCCGCTGATGTGGTAGGACAGGTTCAAAAGACCGCTGGGACACGTCAAATACAACTTGCTGAAGTTATATTTATATCAGGTCTAAATTTCTCTCCTCCTGATTGTGGTCCGATCCCTGATTCTGCTCTGCAATCTGAAGCTGAGTCTGCCCCCAAAAACTCTCACAAGAAAAAGTAATACAGCATTACAGCAAAAGAGTAGCATTTGAATTATAGCCAAAACGATAATTTTATGCCAGCGTATGCCAAGCGGACTTGACTTATGAGTAACTTACCTGGGTCGACACTCTAGCGTGTTGACTTATGAGTAACGTTCCTCGGTCGACTATCTAGCGTGTTGACCATATGCATGCCGTATATCTAACGTGTATTTTATACGTTGATTTACGCTAAAAAAATCAACATGTCAAAAATGGATTTTGGGCTTCTACGTATAATTACGTGTACCAAGGTATACCAGCGTACTTGTAACGTATAGGACTTATGAATAACAAGCGCCTAGCGTACGTCAGCGTATACCTTATTCATGAAGCTTTGTTGTTAATTGTCTTTGATTCTGTCATCATGACATATTCATTAGTAAAACGTTCTTAATTCAAGAAATGGAAAATGTCACTTATGCCACTATTCAAAATAATAATCCGGATACTTTAAAAAACATGACGACAAAGTAATCAATAATAACATCGTGCTTGTTCTACACGGTTCTAAACCATGTGTCTGCACAGATTAAAAAAGTGTATCTACACTGGTTCAAAATTTCCTCAAAAATTAAAATTCTGGAATTAATCTTGGGATGACCGCTTCAATGTCGGTTTTTGCTAATCACCCAACTTTATCGATTGAATCCAAGTTGTGTAGTAAGCATCACGAGAAAACAATGGGAAAATAAGAAAATCGGACATTTCATGTTGGTTACAATGTCTATTGTTGAACACTATCTGTGAAACTAACCTGCATTTTTGCAATTGAAAATATACTTACTCTGAATTTTTGTTTACGTACGCCATCTTGCATATTTCTACACCGGACAATTTTTTACTCCACACACTGTACCAGGTATGGAGTGACCTCACTGATTCCGTATGTCGTTGTATGGTAAAAGTATGGATTGAAAATTGCATTTTGAAGTGGAGAACAATGATCCACGTGGATATTTATTAGTCCCCCACCGGTTACCGGTTGGGGGACTATAGGTTTGCTCGGTTCCGTCTGTCCGTCCGTCCGTCTGTCCGTCACACTTTTGTCTGGGCTATATCTTCAAAACCATATGTGCTAGCAACTTCAAACTTGGTACACTTATAGATCTTATTGAGGACAAGTGTCATGTTCAAAAACTGTAAACTGTTATTCTGCCACGCCCACTTTTTGAGTTATTGCCCTTTGTTGTTTTTATTCTTACATTCTTGTCCGGAACATATCTCCTAAACTATGTGTGCTAGCAACTTCAAACTTTGTACACTTATAGATCTCATTGAGGAGAAGTGTCATGTTTAAGATCCATAACTCTGCCACACCCACTTTTTGAGTAATTGCCCTTTGTTGTTTTTACCCTTAAATTTTCGTCCGGATCATTTCTCCTAAAGCATAAGTGCTAGCAACTTCAAACTTTGTACACTGATAGATCTTATCGAGGACAAGTGTCATGTACAAGAACTGTTACTCTGCCATGTCCGCTTTTTGAGTTATTGCCCTTTGTTGTTTTTATTCTTACATTCTTGTCCTGATCATATCTCCTAAACTATAAGTGCTAGCAACTTTAAACTTTGTACACGTATAGATCACATTGAGGACAAGTGTCATGTACAAGAACTGTCACTCTGCCACACCCACTATTTGAGTTATTGCCCTTTGTTGTTTTTACCTTTACATTTTTGTCCATATCTTCTGAACCATAAGTGCTAGAAACTTCAAACTTGCTAAACTTATAGATATCATTGAGGACAAGTTTCATGTACAAGTACTGTCACACTGTCATGTCCACTTTTTGAGTTATTGCCCTTTGTTTTTGCCCTTTGTTGTTTTTAACCTTACATTTTTGTCCGGATCATATCTCCTAAACCATTAGTGCTAGCAACTTCAAACTTTGTACACTTATAGATCTTATCGAGGACAAGTGTCATGTACAAGAACTGTTACTCTGCCATGTCCGCTTTTTGAGTTATTGCCCTTTGTTGTTCTTATTCTTACATTCTTGTCCTGATCATATCTCCTAAACTATAAGTGCTAGCAACTTTAAACTTTGTACACCTATAGATCTCATTGAGGACAAGTGTCATGTACAAGAACTGTTACTCTGCCACACCCACTTTTTGAGTAATTGCCCTTTGTTGTTTTTACCTTTACATTTTTGTCCAGAACATATCTCTTAGATCATAAGTGTAAAAACTTCATACTTGCTACACTTAAAGATCTCATTGAGGACAAGTGTCATGTACAAGAACTGTTACTCTGCCATGTCCACTTTTTGAGTTATTGCCCTTTATTGTTTCTATCCTTACATTTTTGTCCCGTACTTATCTCCTAAACCATAAGCCCTAGCAACTTCAAATTTTGTACACTGGTAGATCTCATTGAGAAGAAGTGTAATGCACAAGAACTGTTACTCTGCAACATCCACCTTTTTAGTTATTGTCCGTTGTTGTTTTTTATCCTGACATTTTTGTCCGGACCATATCTCCTGAGCCATCAGTGCTAGCAACTTCAAACTTGGTACACTTATAGATCTCATTGAGGACAAGTGGCATGTACAAGAATCATTCTTCTCCGCCCACTTTTGGAGTTTTTGCCATTGGTTGTTTTTACTCTTAAATTTTTGTTTGGGACATTTTGTTCAAAACCTGATGTGCTTGCAACTTCAAATTTTGTTTACAGCTACAGATCTAGTAAGTAGGAGATATATTATAAGAAAGGATTTTTTGTTATCCGGTGGGGGACTCCTGTATTGCATCGCAAAACGACATGCACTTGTTTGATTCTTTTTGCGAACTAACTGTCATTTCAAAGGTGGGAAAAAGACGGTGCCTTTTCTCTGGCTTGAATAGAATATCTTTTGTTTAAGTCTCAAAAGATAGAACAATGAATGCTGATGAAGCGCTTATGATGTAAAATGTAAGCAGTTTGTTGTGGAATGCGCTACATCACTTGAAAGTTGAGCAATTTTATAAAGAACAAAGAAGGCCAAAAAAATCGTGTGGGGCCTGACCGTATACGACTGTGTTCACTTTCAAAATGATTCACCCCTCAAATATTTAAACGATTTTTTATCTGAAGAATAAAAGGAAGTGGACATGAAAGCAAGGGCAACATAAACGATGTACTGTAGCTTATTCAAGCATTCATTGATTAACTTTTTTTCAAAATTTATAAAATTCCTTCAAAAGCATCCTTTCAACACCTCAAATAATTTAAACCTCATAATGATGATGATATATATTTTGGTTGTAAAGATTAATCGGTAAAAGTCTGATTGTTTTTTAGAATAAAATCTTGCTTTCTTGGCCAAAGATTAAATGTCATTTAGAGACTTATTTTGTACACCGGTACAGTTTCTAATTGTCCTTGACCAAAACCACGGCTTATATATTTTTTGAATTACGTTTTTTTTCTCGAAAGGAACAGAATTTGTCTTCTATCACAAGTTAATGTATATTAAAATCACGCGTCTTATGTCGGTAATACGGACATGATTCTTCGTTCGTGTAACTTATTTGATACGTCTGATGAATTCTTTTTATTATATGACCTACGTCGCGGGAGTGAAATAACTCAGTTGAATATTTTTGATAATACACGGGTGTTATTACACTAGTGGAATAACTATGCAAATGAGCTCAGAGCGAAAAGCAACGCTATTTTGTAACCGCAAAAATGACGTCAAAATGTACATATTTTGACGTCAGTTTAAACCGGCGTTATAAGTTTCGCGGAAAATTGAAATATTGAATTTCAAGAATTTTGACGATTGGTCGCAAAAATTCGAGTCATTTTTAAATAGAATATAAAATTTGTGCTCAAAAAATACCGAAATTATTAAACTCGTCATCTAATACAGAAAAAAAACTCAGCGCAGCCTAGTTTTTATCTGTTTATAGATGACTCGTTTAATACATTCGGTATTCCATGACCACTCATTCAACATCCTCTATTTCTCGTTTTATAATAATTTAGTTCGAAATATTCAAACGCACATTAAGGTTCGAATGGGTGGTTTCTGTCGCAATTTCATAACATCGTCTTTTTACATACGAGAATTTATAAGCCCATCTAAACTTTTTTTTATGTTAAAGCGCTAGATGTACTCAATCGGTTACACAACTTGAGACAATATGGCTTAAATAAATAAAGCTGAAACATTGAGAAAAAAAATCATCTATTTCAAAACCAACAGCTTCATAGCGGCTTGATAAAATTTGTGCTTATTGGAACAGAAGGCAGACTAAAGTACTTACCAGGCACTATAACAAGCACAGCAAATAATCTGACTCAAAATATTATTTTTCAACTCCTCATTATCTACCATTATTGTTAATAAATGCCATACACGTTTGCTCCCTTTTTGGTAAAACGTTGACCGAAACACCCAGTAGGTTCTTAAAAGCTTCAAAATTAAGAAGTGCCTATTAAGATTCAATTAAGTATTTCTCTCGACTTCAATTCGCAAAATCACTGTTTTTATTCGTTAAAAGCGTGATATTAGAATTCTTAATCATGTGAAAATAATGAAAATTCCACTAAAAATACAAAATGAAGTAGAAAATTTGAATCGGGCGTATAGATGATCCGCGTAGGTATATCGAGGGTTTAGAGCAAAACAACGAGCCGCCCGTCGGAATGTCAATGTAGAGGTCCCGGGTTCGATCCCCGACGGACTCATTCTCATTCTTTCCGACTATTGTCTCTCAGCAATAGGTAAATAATCGTAGACCTATGTGAGATAGCAGCTGGAGGCTAGGAAGGTTCGTGATGGTTGTACCCGTGCGAGAAATACCAGGAATCCATAGTTTGAATCTATTTACGAAATGACAAAATTACGCAACGTTGCATCAGTCTGCAAAATATTAGAATGATTACTCGGAAATCACGATTTTTATGAGCAGATAATTTCATATAGTTCATTTGGTGAGATCCTTTTCTTAGAAGCTTAAGCATTCATGGATGTCAACCAAATCTCACTAGAATTATCTCAGGGAACACTTTAACAAAAGGAACTTATATTATGCTATTGAAAATGCCTCTATTTATAAGCAGTTTGTTTCCATATATGAAATTTAAAATCAATATTTCGAAGAAATGGTACCTGTGTGGCTGTTTTCTTGCATGGTATTAAAAGTTTGATGGGCTGGAATTACTTGGTATTATCAATGGGACATATTTCCATATAATGCCTATATTAAGTAGTTTTTCGACTATCTCTTTCACCTTACTATGCAAACAGGGAAGTTCACCATCAGCACTTTCAAAGCTTTGATTAGTTGTGTAACAGGTAAAGTTCAATATCATCAAAAATTTCGTTAATAAATGGTTTATGCATTTTAGCTTGTTTCGTCCATAGATCTAATTCAATTTCACAAAATAATAAATAAACTTCTTTGTTATTGTACACGGACTTGAATAAATTATATTTTGAAGGAAACTAATAAAGAATAAGTTTCAGTCATGGTGTGGTGTTATGCCATACAGTATAACCATTCAGAACATCACTCGGCCATTTCCGTAAACTACAACAGACCTCGGATGTATGAAGGGCGGATGGGTATGTAACAAAATTGTGCATTTTGTTAGGCGGAAACAGTGTAAGAAAAAATAGCACTGTAGATCTACATCTTTTACAGTAAATGACGGCTGAAAAATCTTAATTTTTGAGAATGATTCGTCAATCTCAAAAATTAAGGTTTTTTCAGCCGCTATTTAAGAATCTAAAGATATGTATATAAGAATACTTAAACGAGTAGCTTTGGCAACGTCGAATGTTTTCACTCATAGTTTCGAGTGCTTACGCCATTTTGTCTGACGTCATCGAGTTTTTCCAAGGTTTTCCCGTACTTTTTGAAAATAGTCCGTCTATATACATCCGAGGTTGATCGTGAGATTGGCCGAGTGGTGTTCCGAATGACAGTAAAACCTAGCTATACTAGGATGAGATAGGGTGCTTCATGCTGTTTAACTGCTTGTACTTTTCTAGAGCTTCAATTTTGGCAATTAATTCAATTGGCCACTTTGCTTATTGTTGGCAAATGCAATGTTTCTAGATCAAGGTCAATAATTGTTTATAATTATTTACGCATATTTATGCATCTTCAAAACGATTTTTTTTTTCTATTTTGGAAAATGAAATTATTCTATCGAACAAATGTTTGCTGCTTGGGTTTTTGTCCTTTGCAAACAATATTTGTTATACGTCTGTGTGTATTTCATATTGTTTCAAGTTCTAATAGAATGGCAAATCTTTAAAACAATATGCTGCTATTTGTATTTTTTTATTTAACCCGTTTAACTTATGTTGCCTCTTTTAGGCCATGGTTCATGTGGGAGTTTTGAGCAGAACCATTTCCTACGTTTGATATTGATTTGGAAGCTTGACAAATTACCGTAACATTGGCTGTCAATTTAAGATCTGCCAAGCTTTAGCATGTGCTTTTTCTAGAATAATTGTAATGCTATTTAGGTGACGTCAAAGTAATAACTATTGCTCTGCTTTTTCCAAGGGAAATATTTCAAACTATTTGTAAAGGATAAACGTTCCCGTTATCTCACTACATCCCCGTCCAAGTTTAGGGAATCTTTCGCTTCTCATTTCGTTATTTCGCGAAACAAATGTTTGCTGCTTGGGTTTTTGTCCTTTGCAAACAATATTTGTTATACGTCTGTGTGTATTTCATATTGTTTCAAGTTCTAATAGAATGGCAAATCTTTAAAACAATATGCTGCTATTTGTATTTTTTTATTTAACCCGTTTAACTTATGTTGCCTCTTTTAGGCCATGGTTCATGTGGGAGTTTTGAGCAGAACCATTTCCTACGTTTGATATTGATTTGGAAGCTTGACAAATTACCGTAACATTGGCTGTCAATTTAAGATCTGCCAAGCTTTAGCATGTGCTTTTTCTAGAATAATTGTAATGCTATTTAGGTGACGTCAAAGTAATAACTATTGCTCTGCTTTTTCCAAGGGAAATATTTCAAACTATTTGTAAAGGATAAACGTTCCCGTTATCTCACTACATCCCCGTCCAAGTTTAGGGAATCTTTCGCTTCTCATTTCGTTATTTCGCGAACTAAAATAATCCATATTCTAAGTATACAAAGACAACGTCCTTTAATCGTATGGTAGATTTCTAAAATGGAGTCAAAACATGAGATTTAAGTTATGACGGACATGATTAACAACAAACTCGCCTGCAACATCTTTGAGTTTTAAGCTGCATAAAATTTTATTGTCTGGTAATAAATTCAAATGTCTATGCGTACATATCATATGTCTTTTTGACCTCTCGATGCCTCATTTAATACCCTGTTTAATGTATCGTAACAAATTTCTCTCTCAGAAAGCACCTAGAACGTTAGAAAACGATTTATTTCAGAGACAATCCCTAATTGGTCATCATGTCCAAATAATTGGTTAAATGTCTTTCTCCGGGCGAATGTAGCTATAATATACTTACATCCAAAAGAAATGGTGTTTCCTTAATCGTTTACGGTCGAGAAATGACGGAAAATTTTCATTGGATAAACTCACTGCCTAACCAGTGGCGTTATCAAAAACTTATTTTTCTATTAACTATACAAATACGAAATAACATCCCGTATGATATTTTTTATGATATCACATAGTTATTTTTAGAACAATGATATAATGCGGTTATTTTTAGAAACTTGCATTACAGCTAGAAACATCGCCGAAAACAAGACAAATAGAGGTTATAAGATAAATATAATACATACCTCGACAATGATCAATTCTCCCAACCTCGTTAGATATTTTTTCTTATACAAAACATTAAGTATGTATTATATATATCCCACTTTCGTGCATTTCTTCCTATCTGATGTTATCCAAGTGGAGCCAAGTAAGTGGCGTCATTATTACGTTGCATAGCAATCGCGTGCAAAATGACGTGCTTTAAGGAAATTTGTCATAAATTTTTCACATTTTGTTTCATTGTTTTTGCATTCGAGAAAATAGAATAATCGTTTCGTTATCGAGTAAGATCAATTTATATTTTTGTACGTGAAAACCGCCACGAGTGATTTTGCGCATGCGTGAACAAAATGGACGCAACTTTAAATTACTTGTAAATAAATGTGAATTTTCTGTCAAATTAGTGAGTGTCAGATCGTTATATAGCTGAAAAATATTACAGAAAAGGCTAAAAGGATGATCTTAAGTATGATTGGACTATGTGACTGAAGCAGATCAATTTCAATGGGAAAAAGGAAGAAAGGTAAAAACTCGCCCGGAGACAAAGACAATACAAAACGCCCGGCAAAACAGACTGGGGAAAACGATTACAGAGGTACGCCATTAAATTCAAAATCTACTAACGATTCAAAGGATACAAAGGATAACAATATGCAAAGCCCGTCTGTACCAATAAACCAGGGTCTTCAACATGGTTCTCAACAGAATGCTACCTACAACCCAGGAATGGTCAATAATATTTCCCCCCGCCATCACAAAGCTTTCAGACTTATCAATATTCCCCATGTGGGCCCCAAGCTTATGGTCAAAATCAGTCATATTTTGGGACGCTACCACCGTTAACACCGGTATCAAATCCCGTTACACAGGTTAATACAGTGACTACCGATCAATTTAATAAAATGATGGAAAAGTTCGAGAATATTGAGAAGAAACTATCACAATTAGACTCTATTCATTTGTCGGTCAAAAATTTAACGGACCGTCTGATGATATGCTAGAAATGCGTAACAAGAAACCCAGCGAATTTTGGAAAATGTTCAAAAAACAAAAAAATGTTGAAAGCGGCAGCGAAATCAATTTAAAGGATTTTTTTGAACATTTTAAAAAATTGTCATCAGAAATAGATATTGAGCCCGATATTTTTTGCGAAGAATTTTTAAATAACTTTGATAATAAATCTTCAAAGGAAAATTTTGCAGGTACCTTCGAAAATCTTGATACACCTTTCACTATTGAAGAAATACGGCGAGCGATTAAATCTCTTAGTAAAAATAAATCATGTTCAATAGATAATATTATGTATGAATATTTCATCGAAGGAATTGATGTTTTAGACAAGCCCATTCTTTTACTTTTCAACTATTTGCTAAATAAACGATGCTTTCCGAAATCATGGTCCACGGGAGTCATCGTACCAATTTACAAAAAAGGAGATTCTTCCAACCCGAATAATTATAGAGGGATTACACTTATAAGTTGCTTTGCTAAACTTTTTACCACGGTAATAAACAACAGATTGAAGGAATGGGTTGAAGAAAATGATTTTATCACCGACGCGCAATTTGGATTCAAACAAAATTTTAGTACTATAGATGCCATTTTCGTTTTGAACTCCTTAATAGAAAGACAACTTAATAAAAAAGCGAGCCTGTATTGCTGTTTCGTGGATCTAGAGAAATGCTTTGACAGCATATATCGAGTTGGCCTTTGGTACAAACTGATAAAGCAGGGTTTGGATGGTAAACTTTTTCAAGTAATACGTTCGATATACGATGACGTCAAACTATGTATCAAACATTTAAATTCCTTGTCGGATCTATACAACTGTAAGGTCGGATTATTGCAAGGTGAGATTTTGTCGCCATTATTGTTTTCTCTTTTTGTCAACGACATCGAATTATTTTTTCAATCTAACGGGGTAACGGGATTAGAAATTGACCAAATCATGATTTCCTTATTATTATTTGCTGATGACTCAGTTCTTCTCGCAGAATCAGCTGAAGAGCTACAAAAAGCAATTGATTTTTTCGAGATGTATTGTAAAAAATGGAACTTGAAAGTTAATGTCGATAAAACGAAAATTGTTATATTTAGTAAAGCTAGAAATATCGTAAATTTTAATTTCACATATCGCTCAGAAAGAATAGAAATTGTAGATTCTTTTAACTACTTAGGGGTAGTTTTTAGTAAAAACGGCTCACATTTAAATGCAACGAAAACTTTATCGGGTAAAGGGTTAAAAGCCCTTGGAGCATTAATCTCTCTAACTAAGGGGAAAGAAATCCAAATAAACATAATGCTCGATCTGTTTGATAGCTTCGTGGGATCTACTTTACGATACGGGTGTGAAATATTGTCATTCACTAAAACGGACAATTTAGAAAAGGTTCATAGAAAGTTTTTAAAGCGACTTTTAAATGTTAAACAAACCACATGTAATTCAGCTCTCTACGGAGAAACCGGTAGGTTCCCACTGAAAATTAATATGCAAATTCAAACTATTAAATATTTTCTCAAACTGTATTCTACTAAAGAAAATAATTGCATTTTATCTGTTGTGACAGAAAACATGAGATTTCGATGTGAGTCGTTGGAAGAAAACAACTGGTCAAAAAAGGTAAAAACACTATTACAATACAGCGGTTTTAATGATGTGTGGATCTATCCTAATTCTGTAAACGTTAAAATGTTTATACCAATATTACGTTCGCGTTTAATGGACTTGTACATTAATGAATGGCATAGAGATATTTTAAATAGGTCGTCAATGTCATTTTATCGTGATTTGAAAAGTACATTTGACCGGTCTACCTACCTTGACAAAATGAACATAAAGAAATATCGAAACATATTATCTAAAGTAAGATTGTCTTCACATGATTTATTTATAGAGAAGGGGAGACATAAAAATATTCAACGAAATGCGCGTAAATGTTTAGGATGCAGCTTAAGAGAAATAGAAGACGAATACCATTTTATTCTCATTTGTCCGCTTTATAAAAAATTGAGAAAGAAATTTATTAAAGAATACTTTTATATGAAGCCAAGTGTGTACAAACTTGTAGAACTTTTTAATAGTGAAAATCCTTTAGTTTTGAACAATTTGGCTATTTTTTGTATCAAAAGCTTTCAAGTTAGAAAAGAATTCCTAGATGAAAACCAACTTAACTACTAAGGCACTTAACTTTTGTGTATAATATAAGTTTTGAAGGCATCTTCCGCTTTTTGACTAATCAACTATGCAAAAAGTAGAAGATCTAATATTTTGATATATTTATTATTTTTTGTATATTGTTGTTGTTCTTTTGTTCTGTATGTAATATATGTAATGTGAAATGACGAGGAACATTTATGTTCAAGTCAGAGAAATAAACTATTGAATTGAAAAAAAAAATTGAATTGAATTGATAATCTAGCTTTTGTTTTTCCCTCAATGAAATATCAATCGATCTTACACCGAAACAAACGATTATCCTGTATATATGGGTTAGAATTTCTTAGAATAATTTTCATACGATATTATGATATTGACTATGGACAGTTAATATTTAACCCGCGTTCTGATTATGTCCGTTATCGCTAAATCCATAACAGCGAGTTATAAAGTTTTGCACGTGTAACCCGATCTATCCTTTCCTCTGCCTACCAATAATGTTCTGAATGAAGCATATGCCAGGAATATGAAAACAAACAAACGAACAAACAAACTTCGGCGTTCAAAGAAGGAGGTTAAATCGAAATGCCTAGACTAGATGGAAATCAACGTCTTTGCAAAGTTGGCATGCTGGAAGCGGGATGACGTCATGCTGATGTCGCAGCATACTTTGATGTTGCAAGGGTAACAATAACACGTCTTGTCATACGTTTCAGACTAACAAGACACGTTTACGATCATTCACGTTCGGGACGGTAACGTGTAACATGCAAGACTTCCATATACGTTTGTTTGTTTAAATTGGGGTTAACGCCGCTAATAACAATCTTTCAGTTTTATTGTGGCGCCTGGAACACCTTACTATGGATTCCTGGTATTTCTCACATCAGTACCACCATTTCACCGTTTCCTAGCCTCCAGTTGCTATCCGATAAAGGGTACGATTATTAAACCATTGGTGGAAGACAAATAGTCGGAAAGGATAAGTGCCGCCGTCGGGGGTGAACACAGGAACTCTAGATAGACAGTCCGACGCGCTACTAACTACGCCATGAGGGCGGCACCGCCATATACGGACACCCCATTTACGTAATGGTTTTATTTCCGTTTTTATAACTGCTTCTGCTACATTGGATCCTACCAATCAACAAATAAGTGTCCAGACTGTTCCCAGGATAGCTGAACGATGATAAGATCAAGACGAAGGTTTAAAGCTTACACATATTCACAAAGGCGACTTGCTTCAATGGGCACGTGATCACAGACATTGAACTGGTAATCAATGGAGGTTCCTTTTTTTAAATAATGAATCGCGTTTTCTGTTGGAGCGAGCGACAGGTAAAGGCTGGGTACATAGGAGAGTAGGGGGGCGTTTCGCAGACGCAGGTGTAAAAGAATTAGGCGTTTGGGGTTATGATATTGTGGGTTGCTATCCCACTCAACTTTAGATCAAGACTTAAATGGTTGTCTATAGGGAACCCTCGGTGATTCTAAAGAATAGACCTCGAGTATATTACTAGCGCAGTCATAAAAGCGCCTCATTTCTCCCGTGAGTATATATATAGCGTTAGAATCTTCAAAACGGCTTTGAGTAAAACCATACCAAGAAAGAGAAAAACTGAGCATAGTATAATTTGATTACCAAACAAGAGCTGTCACTGTAAGATGACAATGCCCCCGACACCGCTTTGATAGTAATAAGGAAGTTATGGCCAATGTTAAAGTTTTTGGACGGAATGACGGACGGACGGACGGACAGACGGACGGACAGACGGACGGACAGACGGACGGACGGACAAGTCAAATTTATTATGCCTCCCTATCGGGGGCATAAAAACATTTAAGAAATTAAATTGTCATGAAACGTATTGACTAAAGTACACCCTGAAGGTTTATTATCAAAAAATGACCAAAAGTTACTACACTTACGTTCGAGGTACTGTCCATTTTACGGAAAAGTCCGAGCGTTGTTTCGAATGATATGGTTTGAGATACATAGATGAGATCTTGAGTCCCGTCGCTGTACCCCTGATGGTCGTCAGCCATGAGCGTGCATTATTCCAGCATAACGCTAGCTGTCACACAACCAGAGTGAGTATTAACTGTCTTCATCAACAAAACATTGGCGTTCTTCCTTAGCCGGATGCAGTTAAGAACACCATGAAATTGACATTCATCGAAATCAAAAGCATTCTTAACCGATCACTCCATTCATTCATTCCAAAAACTCACTCAAACATTCAAAAAAGCTCAAAATTCACTAAAACGGAAAATATCAACAACTCCATTAAAATACAAGTCATTTGGAATAACCCACGATTTCACCTACTTAATTAAATTTGTAAATCGCCAGATTGGTTCTTGAGGACATAGAAAGTTATTGATGGAAATTTTATATTCTTATTTTATTAAAGGGAGGTAATAGATATTGCTAATTTTGTTCAAGATAAACAAATTAGTGATATTCGATTACCTCCTTTTAATTTCACTCAAAATTCACTAATCGCATTCATTCAAATTCATTCTAAAGTCATTCAAATACCATGCGCCTTGTCAATTGCACAATGTTTCTATCTGTAAGAGTACAGACATGTCCCCCCTTCGAGCATCTTTGGGATGTTCTTGATCGTAGAGTAAGAAGGCGTCTTCCCCGCTAGCTTGGAAGAGCTTGAGCAATATGTCGATAAAAATTTGATGCAATACCTCTGATAAAGCTCGGGTGATTCTCTTTGTCAATGCGCAATCGCTGTACGGCTGTGATAGACTCTTTATTGTGGACACACGGGGTTATAACTATTTTTTTGTGTGTGGGATGGTGGGGGTTGGTAGGGGGTGTCTGTGTTATTTTGTAATGACCCTATTTGACTGATCAAAACTCAAAAAATGCATGTCAACAAATACACTTAGTAACTCGATATCATTCAGATTGATTTCTTATTGATTGAAATATTTATAGATATGAATATAATTAATATTTTCATAATTGAAGTACAAAGAGTTGAATATATGAATCGAGAGTAAGTATCTTTTAAGAAAAAAACAATATAAACAGACAACAACAGAAACGCTGGGCGTGGCATTATACGCCCGAAGCTCAGAAATAAATGGGTAATGTTTAAAACTTTTTATTGATCCTTAGGATGTAATTTCTAGCAAACACTATAGTATATTGTATTTATACATACATGTGAAGTTTCAACATCGTAGTCCTTGTATTTTGAAAGTTATGGACCGGACACGAATTTTCAAACTGAACCAAACAAAGGGCAATAACTCAATAATTATAAATGGTAGAGTTAGGGTTATTGCGCTCTACATATCCTAGCTATAAGATCTATACACCTGTAAAGTTTCAAGACCATAGGCCTTATAGTTTCAAATTTATGGACCGGACAGGAATTTGCTAACTGAATCAAACAAAAGGCAATAACTCAAAAAATACAAATCGTACATTTGTGGTTCTTGCGCTCTGCACACCCTAGCTATGAGATCTATACACCCGTGAAGTTTAAAGACCATAGGCCTTATAGTTTCAAAGTTATGGACCGGACACGAATTTGCTAACTGAATCAAACGAAGGGCAATAACTCAAAAATAACAAATGGTAGAGTTGTGGTTATTGCGCTCTGCACACCCTTGTTATGATATCTATACACCCGTGAAGTTTCAAGAACATAGGCCTTATAGTTTCAAAGTTATGGACCGGACACGAAATTGCTAACTAAATCATTCAAAGGACAATAACTGAAAAATAACAAATTGTAGAGTTGTGGTTCTTGCGCTCTGCACGCCCTAGCTATGAGATCTATACACCTGTTAGTTTCAAGACCATAGGCCTTATAGTTTGAAAGTAAAGGACCGGACACGAATTTGCTAACGGACAGACGACCCTTCGGGCGTATAAAAAACGGAGAGAGAACACACGCTCAATGACTTTGTCATATCGATTGCTCGACCGCCAAACAATTGTAACTCCCTATCAACATATATAGAATTACAATTGTTCCAGGCTGAGCCATCGATATAATATATTAAGGTTTGTACATGCCTACCTTATTTTTAAAACACAATTTCTTTTAATAAGATAGCAAAAAGATTATCGATAGAGCATATACATGTATTTGTTTTCAGTATCCAAAATGGAAACTTCCAAGCTTATGGGTTCCATTTTATGACGAAATTCATATCTTGGGCCGATTCGGATTTCGTGTCATATGTTGAGTGATAAAAAAATTTTGTTGTTGCCTTGCTTTTGTTTTTCTGTATCAATGGTGAAAAACAATGTATAACAAAACCTATTAATAATTCTTGTGGGTACATATATATGTGTTATAAAGTTTAAAGTTTCAAACCATAGTGAAATCTTTTCATTACCTTTAATTTGAAATCGCCAAAATTTAAAAAAAAAAAGCAAACAAACAAACAAGATATTGTCAGATAAAGACTTATATAAGAGAACCACTTTGTGTACAATCATACAAAACAGCTAATAACGTGTTATTATCTAAGTAGTGTTTTTTTTCATGAAATACACTTTGTCTAATTTTTTAGAGTTTGTTACTCACATTTCGCTGTAAGAAAAACCTATTCACTTGCTGTACAGATATTATTTTTTCACATAAACATCATTATCTTATACATGTATAATAAAGAGCCTGGTTACACCTATTTATTAAACACCGATTTGAAGACAAGTTCTTGCAACTAAGATCGACCTCATTCGATTCTGCTTCCTGGAATATTTACCAATACTCTGTCCGAGTGTATGGGCCAATGAAACAACCAAGATCGATTGCCGCGCTCCCAGAAATCAAACTCGGGACCTCTTGGTTAAGAGGTCGTCGCTCTACCTCGAGACCATAGACACCACAGAGACACAAAGAGATCACATCAGGACGTTTATCTTTCGCACGTTATCGCGGGATCTTTATGATCTTGACGTTTAAATTATGTGTTTTAATGTACAAAACTGGGGCACGTTTTATTAAACTTCTAACGAAAATATTAATCGTAAGCCAAAACCACAAATCGTACCTGGTGTACTCATTCAATGTTATATTCTGCCTTGCAATATCTCATTAGAATCGTCTTTGAAGACGATTCCAATGAGATTATGCATGTCAGAATTCCATATTTTGTTACTAATTTAGAAGCAACTTAAATTTTTGATTTACGCAAAAAATGATCGTAAGATGTTTAGTAAAACGGGCCTCTGGTCTTAATCATTACTTGATCATTACTCGATATTGTTTGAGGTATGTAGGGTCTATCGAATAACATATCCTATTTCTCACATAAGCAACAATCATGTATGCGGAAAGTCATTTAGGATGTATTCATACACGAGTGAAACAAGGACATCTCTAAGGGTAGTTCGTAATAGGAGATAAGGGGAGATATGTGAAAAAAGCTGATCTTAACCCCGCTTTGGATAGAGAAGTATTTAAACTCGCTTAGACTTGCTAAATAAGATTTCTGTTGTATTGTTGTTAAGATGAGGCCAAATCGTTAAAAGAAAAGAAGACCTTTGACCAATTGTCGGTGTTACTCGAATTATGAACGGTCTGTTTCTCATATGCCATTGTAAACTTTTTTTCCTTTATAAGATAAGTTTCGTGCAGACGCATTCAAATTGCGATAAATGCTACCTTTATACAATAGAATAAGATTAATTTCTTATATATTTCACAATCCATTTTCGTAAAAAGTGTCCCAAGAGGTATTCTAACCTTTATTTAGGCTCACCTCGGTGTTTCTATATTTAAGATTAAATGGTCCAAATGGTCAAAGTACATACAACGCCATGATAAATTCGCCCAACCTCTGCCAGATAACATTGATATTGTAAGACACAAACATATTATTCCGTCCTGATGTTACCCCTTTGTGTCTCTGTAGTGTTTGTGGTCTCGAGTGTGTGTGTGTGTGTGTGTTTCCGTTTATCTATCTTCGCTACCGTAGCACAAGCCCATATGAGCGACGCCCCCAGATGACGGTGAGTGTATTCCACACAAATTTTGCCAGAAAGTACTCAACATATTCCTTTCGTGGTTATGTGTTTCAAACACCTTACGTTCATTAAGGCAGTTTTAAACTATATATTATCCATTCTTCTGATATACTTAATTTGATGAAAAATGATATATAATTCGATTTTTAGAGATTGGATATTAATTAAGTCTTCTAGAGTAGAAATGATATGTACTTGCTAAGCTTGATCATGGCAAAGATTGTGTCTAACAGAGGTTTATCAAGTCATCGTAACTTTTCGTATGACGTTATTAAAAACCATAACTGTGATAACAGTTGCACTTTTTGTTCTTCTCTTGAATGCAAGCTCCAAAATCTTTAAATGTCTGAACTTAGCTGAAAATGAGAATTTTAGATTAAGTATTTGAACCCTGTATTAAATTTCTGGCTATTTGGCTGGATGAAGAGCCGTAAATTAAAACTTCATATTTACGACACATAAGCAGTTATGGCAAGAAGTATATCTCTCGCTTGAAGGTAATTTTTATTTGGATTCGAATTGAATTCTGTTTCATTTAGTCAAAGCTTTCCAGTAATTAAGAAACAAAAATGTAACAAATTTTATGTTTAAATGCAGTTGCACTCATGTGTGCTGTGTCTGAAAACGGCTTAATACATATTTCATGCGATATCTTTAACGTAGTGCCCATCATAAAGATTGATGCCCGTCAAGGGGAAATCTACAAATACCAGGTGCAATCGAAAATGCGAAATATTTTTTTTTTAATTTGGATTAAAGAAAATTTCAAATATACATGTAATAAGTACGTTAAAGAGGTACAGATAACATGGGTCAAAGCCAATCTCTAATCTTTATTTCTAAATGAAACCCATTGTTGTGGGTACTCATTTGAATCGTCTCGGCGAGACGATTCAAATGAGTACCCACAATGTAGGATTTGTATTATCGTTACCTTTTCAATTTGAAATTCAAAATACCCCTCTATTTATAGCTTTGTGTTAGGTTTCATGCTCGGCAAGATAAATGAAGCCCGCCTTTTAGGGTGGCATCTGTTTTTCATTCGGGTAAAAATATTCATGTACCATGGTGAAGCCAAAAATGACGTCAACCAAAGAATCCGGCATACGGATTACATCGAATTATTTCACCCTTCGTCTGCTACAAATCAGTGAGAAGAGACAGTCCTCAGAAAGACGTTAAGTCGTGAGAATGTGGTGTTTTATTCATACAATGGAAAATTGGACGTAATGAAGCAAGACTTTCTGTTGTCTAGTCGAACAGAAATAGAAATTATGGGATATTTTTAGAAATAATTTACAAGTCCCTTGGGAGAAATTTCTCTGAAGGTTTGGTCTGATTTTGTGTCCTAAGGTGTGAAGCATAAATGAAAATGGCTAAAGTTTTACACCTCTAGCTTTCAGTCCCGCTCTGTTACAGAAGTTCCACATTCGTTTACTGAACTCTGATATATCTTGTTCAAAATGAGCTCAAAAATTGGTCATCATAACTTTTGCTATTCTTTTGAGTTGTATCATATTAATACCAATAAGTGAGCTATCTTTTTTTTTTAAATTTATTAAATTGTTTGTTTTCCGAAACACTGCAATATTTGATCACCTAAGCTTTCGCTAGTCATTTGAATGGTTTTATTTTCAATAACTAAGCTACAATTTTAATCTACACAGAAATATTACTTTTCCGAAAAGATGGTCCTTTGTAAATATTGCTTAAATGGTAAGGATATGTGCCATATCACGTGAAAAAGGGCTGTAATGACAATTTTCTTGTTAACACTCTAGAAGCCACAAATATGGCCAATTGTTATGAAGCTTGGTCAGAATGTTTTTTAGGTCATGAGGAAGAACTGTATTAAAAATTGGGAAGGATCCGTGCCATATCACGGGAAAAGAGGCCTTAATGAGAATTTTCTTGTTTACACTCTAGTGGCCACAAATATGGCCCAATCTTCATGAAACTTGGTCAGAATGTTTGTCAGTCTCAATAATGAACCCTTTTGAAAATGGAAAGGATCCGTGCCATATTGTGGAAAAAAGGGGCCTGAATGACATTTTTTGTTTACACTCTAGAAGCCGCGAATATGGTCCAACCATCATGAAACTTGGTCAGAATGTTTGTTTGGTCACAAGAATGAAATCCGTTGAAAATTGGAAGGATGCATGCAATATCATAGAAAAAGGAGCCTTTATGATAATTTACATGAAATAACTCTAATGGCCACAAATATGGCCCAAACTTTGTGAAACTTGGCTTTATGTAGAAATTATTTTCTTTATGACATCTGCCTTTTTAATTGATGTGATGTCCCAGTGATCAAAGAGACTCTGTCGAGCGATCTAGGACTGTCATGGACCTCTTTTTTTTATTAAAAATTCATAAACGTGTTACAATATTCAAGTAACAATCGAACAAATATTCCATAAGATTATGAAAATTATCAGCTGAGACCAAAAAGGGTTTTATGATCTCGGGCCCTATATTTGACAGCTGAAATTATCGTCTTAAATCTACGTGCTGCATTCAGTTACCTAGGAATTTTCCTATCTTCATATGTGTTAAATATCAATTTGGAACATTCACCAAATATCCAAAATTCGTCATTTAAATGGTGTTCATCCAGCTGCGCTTACAACTAGATCACTAATGTTTACCTAAGTTTTATATGGTCATTTTTGTCTAAACCTTATTTTTTGTTTTTATAAATCTCACAACTATCCCTTATGACATGGATGGCAAGAAACATTGGCGAATATTATTAGCTTAGAAAAGTTCCGGGTATGTTCACGGGATTCAATCCTTGGGTCATTCGATTTCTAGGCCGGCGTCTAATCATTAGACCAAGATCTCTTTGGAGGTTTGAGCATAGTATCTAATAGTTTTATATGACGTTAACTCGACCAAAACTATTTTAGAGTGCGGAGTGGCTATTTTTGGCATTTCAATATAAAAGAAAATGGAAATTACAAATGCCCAAGTTGAAGAAAGTGATAAAATGTATATCTACACATAGACAATTGACCCTAGACCAATCGGTGGTTTATCGAGAAATAAGGGTAGATTATCACTTGATAAACTCACTGCAAAAGCAGTGAAATTATCAAAAGCTTATACCCTGCTTTTGTGCATTTCATCCTATCTGACGTCATCTATGCGGGGCGAAATAAGTGACGTCACAATGAACGTTGCATAGCAATCTCGCGCAAAAGGACGCGCTTTACGAAAATATGTACTATAAATTTCACATTTTGTCTAATTTTTGCATTAAAAAAAATAGAATAATCGTTTTTTTTCGAGTAAGATCGATTAATATTTCATTTCGTGAAAAACAAAAGCTATATTTTCACTCGTGGCTCTGCCACTCGTGAAAATATAGCTTTTGTTGTTCACTCAATGAAATATAAATAGATCTTACACTGAAACAAACGATTATCCTCTATATACTCTTCTTCAGAAATTCAATTGGCTTCATTTGGCTCAATCTTTTGTTGAACGATCTTAGTAGAATCGTGTCAAGCGATTGTTGAATTCTTTTTAATAAAAGTAAGATTTCGTTTGAATTAAAAGTATTAGAATTAAAAATTCAAAATTATCCTTTTTGAATGCCATTTCCTATGATTGTTAGGAGGATCTTTTTAACAAGCGCGTTTCCCTTTATTCTTACCTTATAATTGATGTTACACTCAGTTCTCGAATCTCAAAACTTGAGACACATAAACTAAGATTGCTTATTATAATATGACCTACGTCGCGGGAGTGAAATAACCCCATTGAATATTTTTGATATAACACGGGTGTTATTACACTAGTGGAATAACTCTGCAAATGAGCTACGAACAAAGAACAACGATATTTTTTTGTTAGGAAAATGACGTCATAGTGGATCTGTTGACCTCATTTCGCAAACGGCTTTATATGTTTCGCGGAATAACACGATTTGATAAATATCAAACTTTTCTCGTTTTATCACCAAATTTTAAAAAGAATATCAAATTTGTGCTCATCAAATGCCGTATTTATTAAACTCGTCACCTATTAACAGGACAGGTATAGCCTCTTTTTATGCTCCCCGAAGGGAGAGCATATAGCCGCCGCTTCGTCTGTCCGTCCGTCCGTCCGTCCGTCCGTCCGTCCGTAATTCCGTCCGTCCGTCCATTTCCACCTATTTCTCCATAACCCTTGGGCCAAATCAAATGAAACTTACCATGTGAACTCCCTATGATATAGTGATGATGCATCTGTGATGGTTTTTGGATTTGAGGCCTCGTCACGGGAAAAGGGGACTTAGGGTTAAAAACAGTTTTTCCCAAATTTCTCCTAGTCCAACAGTCAGAATTTAGTGAAATTTCATATTTGAGTAGCAAATCAGATGCCCTTTACTATAAACAATTTGAAATTAACGTAAAAAAAAATATCATGGAAAAAGGGGGCTAAATGTTTGTTACCTTACGTTAGCATGTAAAATAGTAATTCCGTCCGTCCGTCCGTCCGTCCGTCCCCACCTATTTCTCCATAACCCTTGGGCCAAATCAAATGAAACTTACCATGTGAACTCCCTATGATATAGTGATGATGCATCTGTAACGGTTTTTGGATTTGAGGCCTCGTCACGGGAAAAGGGACTTAGGGTAAAAAACAGTTTTTCCCAAATTTCTCCTAGTCTAACAGTCAGAATTTAGTGAAATTTCATATTTGAGTAGCAAATCAGATGTTCTTTACTATAAACAATTTGAAATTAACGTAAAAAAAAAAATATCATGGAAAAAGGGGGCTAAATGTTTGTTACCTTTAAGCTAGCGCGTAAAATACAGTTATTCTTTCATTTCTCCTAGTCTCATGCTCAGAATTTGATGAAATTTCACATTTCAGTCGCAAATCAGATGCCCTACTATAAGGTATTTGATATTTGTGTCTAAAAATATGTCATGCAAAAAGGGAGTTTAATGTTTGTTACCTTTATGTTTGCTGTATAAGATAACATCTTATTTGAGTCCTTGCAATCTGACCACAGAGCATATCTCCTAAAGTATAATAGCTATCAACTTGAAACCTTATGGGTGGATAGATCTTATGGAGGAGAAGTGCAGTGCACAAGAACTACAACTCTTGCTTGCATAATTTTGGAGTTATTGCCCTTTGTTATTTTTTATACTTAGATTATGTCTGGAGCATATCTCCTAAAGTATATTAGCTATCAACTTGAAACTTAATGGGTGGATAGATCTCATAGAGGAGAAGTGCAGTGTACAAGAACTGCAACTCTTGCTTGCATAATTTTGGAGTTATTGCCCTTTGTTATTTTTGATACTTAGATTTTGTCTGGAGCACATAACCTAAAGTATAATAGCTATCAACTTGAATCTTTATTGGTGGATAGATCTCTTAGAGGAGAAGTGCAATACACCTGAACTTCAACTCTTGCTTGCATAATTTTGGAGTTATTGCCTTGTGTTATTTTTATTACTTAGATTTTATAGGAGGCAAATCTTTGACAGTACATAGAATCTTTTATCTATTAGGCTTCAGTTTACTATCAAGCTTTCTTGGCGGGGGATGTCCATGTCAAACATGGCTCTTGTTTTTGTGACAATGCCTTATTCGGGGAGCATAATCCGTCTCTGACGGCTCTTGTTTTTTTTTTGTTTATAGATGACTCGTTTGATAAATTCGGTAGGCTATTCAATGACCACTCATTTAATATCCTCTATTTATTATTTTTCTGATAGTGAAATCTTGGGATTTCCCGGTGCAATAAACTTGATATCGTCACTAGTGACGAAAACACGTTTCAGTTTCACTGGAGGAACTACTTTTTTTCAAGCAGCTTGGCCCCTACTGAGACTACTAAGATAATACATTGATGTCCAATCAAATATTCAGGATATCTGAATATGGGGTTCAAACTTGAAATAGGTTTTTTTTAATAATGATGCAATTTCCCAGCACAAAAGAATATATTAGGCTACTAAATGCTCGTTGATTGATACCCCTCTACCTCTGGACCCGCCACTGAAGCTTCTTAATCACAGATTATTAAAAAATGCAATACAAAATGAACTAGGAAAACAGAACTGAACGAAACAATCATGGACAATAACATGAACGTCCTGAAACGGTACTAAAACAATAGCTATCCCAATACGACTGCTTCAGCCTTCTCTGACATTTTTGCGTTTTCCGTAGGCTCGAAATCCGATTATATTGTTGTTTAAGTGAGGAACACTCAATCAAGTCCAAGCATTACTTGATGTTATATGCTCCTCTCTGTACGCGAAATTCGCATGGGTCGAGGACGATAAAAAATGGCATAATACATAATTTTAGGAATAAAAAAGGGAAGTATATGATGTAATAAAGATAATAATCAACTGGATAATAAACGTTATTAGGCAGTTTAGGAAACTCTTCAATTCGGACTGCTTTTCTTTCATGCCTAAAGCGCATTTTAGTGAAATATTTTTCATATCAGACATAACCAATTGATTATCCTCTAAATATTTCTCTCGTCATTTATAAATAGTAATTTCACGTTCTAGGAGTAGCAGCACTTTTATTTAGTCCGTATGGTATACAACGCACTAAGAGAGCCCGGAGCTGATCAATTATGTATATTGTTTTTGTCCCAATAAGTCAAATTAGTCTTTGCCAAGAAGTAATATAACAAGATTACTTCATTCAGTTACTAAAGGCGAATTATACTCCGCACATGAAGATGTCACTGATATTGAACCTTGTGTACTTTGCCTATTTCATTTGGATATAGTGTGGGAACTAGATCACGATGAAAAAGAGTCTTAATATCATCTTACATGAAGACATGTGACTGGCATCAAAACTTCCTTGGGGATTAAAGGGCTTGAATACATTGTAAATTCGCAAAAGAACGTGGGTTCAATTTCCAAACAGGAAGATGGTTATGCTGATGCATATTAAGGGACTCCATTATAAAGCTTAAACCCAGTTCCAAAGTTAAACAAAAGCTTGACAATGCGACAAAAGAACTCAGTGAGCTCTTAATACGCATTCTTTTTAAACCAATTAAACAATTTTGGCACGCATGGTCTCTTATTTTGGTAAATTGACAAAACATTTGTTTCCAGATCATCTGGTTTCAAGGCGATGGCCGTTTATGTACAAAGTTTGGCGAAATAAGGCTTTTTTGAAGCTTTATAATTTGATTTATATATGCATTTAATGAAAGACTGTGTTTGCGTGGATGGACTGAGTCCTCAAACTCATATAAAGGTATATAGGCTTACAGGGAATTGCTTTTAAAGCCTAAAAAGTATCACTATCGCCCCATTTGCGCTTTGATTGGCAACTGTTACCCACTGCAGGGACCCAGTGGTGATCATTCAATTAAATTTTTTATTTGTATTTATCCTACGATTTCCGAAACAATTTTCGGAAAGTTTTTCCTCGATTTATTTGACATAGATACTGCGTCACTGATATTGAACTTGGTGTACTTTTATAAGAAATAGAAACTACGAGTAACTTCGCCAACGAAAGCCGAGTTTCTGTGAAAATGCAACTTTTTCTATATATGGAATGTTTCATTATGAACATTTAATTGAATTCATGTAGTAGTTCCAGAGATGGTTATTTTTGAGTAAATCTACGGACGGGTGCTTGACGGACACATCACCATAAAAGTAAAGAAAAAAGAGCAAATATTCTAAAGCAAAACGTGATAGATGTAATTTGTTAGAAAGAAATGGCAACTCAATCCAAAGAGGAGCTGATCTCACTATGGATAACACAGAATCATACTGGAGGTCTTTTTTCCCGAACCCTTGGTCAGTTAGACGTAGAATGGCATCAATCCCCAAACTAAGAAAGTGTGACTTCTGTTAAATTAGTCTTATTAAACTTCAAAACAGTTGTAACCAGCGATGTGATAATTGATAAACTTGAACAGGCGACTCTTCTGCAAATATGACAAGATTAACCCCATGAAATACTTAAATTACCAATAAAAATGAAAGTCCTGTAAGCATTGTAATTGTACGGTACTGAATAATTGAACCGGTTATTATACTGGCGTTATATATATCTGGTTTTGAAAAAAAAACTCTAAACGGAAATTTTTATTATAGATGTAATCAATCCATACATGCCACATTCAAAGATACCTTAAAATGTGCTGAAAACCGTTCATTAGACAAAGACTTTGACAAAAAAAAAAAAAAAAAAAAAATCAACAACCAACTGCCAATTATAAACCATTCTTTTGATGCGGATATAAGTATCCCGATAGCTAATAAGCTTTTTGTATGTTATAGGGCATTCTGTATTGTAAGTCTTTGGACAAGCTAGCATGCTCATTATTTGAAATGTCTATTTATTTGAAAAGTTGAAGTTAAAAGTTTACAAAAGAAGTACATGTAGATAAATCACAGGCAGACAGATACTAATACACGAAGATAAAGATAGCGAGAGAGAGGATTGACATATACTCTGTAAATAGTGAGAAGGATAGTATTGTGTATTATAAGGGGGTAATTCCAAGGAGCAGATATTATATTTCGGACAAATTTTTCTGTGAAATCCTGCCATTCTTAAAAATCTCGTCAATTCTTTTTTGTAAGAAGAAATTAGCAATAAGAGGTTTTACTTAATCATGACCTACTTTATGACCTAAATATTGTACAAAAGTTTTTCAAGAATCACTTTTTTCAGGGTTAATCGTAAGGTTTGCTTATTCTTATCTCCTCAATAACTCGCGCAAAATCCGAAAAAGGTGTAGATAATCACATCATCTATATAGGCTTCACATCTTTCAAGGTTCTGTAATAATTAATTAATCGTTCCCTGGAATGTGACTTCGGCATTTTTCATACCGAAAGGTATAACCTTGTATTGAAAAAGTCCATCTTGGGTTGCAAACGCTGAAATTTCTTTAGCTCTTTCCGTTAAGGGAACATGCCAATATCCCTTCAGTAAGTAAAATTTACTTAAAAATTTAGCACTACCAATTTTGTATATGCAGTCATTAATTCTGGGGATCGGGAAAAAGTCAGCTTTGGTGACCGAATTAACTTTTCCAAGGTCCATACATAATCTATAGGTCCCATCTGGTTTTGGAACATGAATATAAGTTGAACTCCAATTACTGCTACTGGGTTCGAAAATGTCATTTTCAAGCATGTATTGAATTTCCTTTTGCATATACATACACTGGTGTTTTATAGGATTTAGTCGATATGGGTCCTGTTAAATCGTCAAAGCATTGCCTACAACAATATCATGAACTGCAGCATTGGTTTTGTTTGGAAGATCTTGGAAAATAGTTTGAAACCCATTAATCAATTGAAGCACTTCTTCTTCTCTGGTCTTCATTCAATTGTCCAAGTTTTACATTAGGATTTGCAGATTTTCAGAATTCGGACACTTTGGTTCATATCTTTTTCTCATGTCTCTGAAGAATGTTAATTTTCATAAAAGACTTTTCATTTATATAAATTGACAACTGGCTTTTCAGATTTCCGGTAATTTCATCAAAATATTCTTTTAACATGTTTATATGACATACTCTTTTTTCTTTTCGTCGACCAGGTGTTTTAACTACATAATTAACAACGCTTATCTTACGTTCAACTTCATACGGACCAAAATATCTTGCTTGCAATGGACGACAAGGAAGATGCAGAAATACAAGAATTTCATCACCTTGTTTAAAACACGATTTCTTGCATTTTTGTTATACCACGTTTTCGTTTTGATTTGAGAACTCTTCAGATTTTCCTTGGCTCATTTACAAGCATTCAACAACTTTTCTTTGAAATTAGAAACATATTCCAAGAGATTTAGGAAACTAGTCTCAGTCCATTTCTCCTCTAATAATCTTAAGATTTATACTGCCTAATAACTAGCTCATGTATGACATGCTGAAACAACCCTGACATAAAATTTGAACCCTTATCTGACTGGATATCCTTAGGGGCATCTACAAAACAGAAAAAATAGTCAGGGCCTTAACAACGATCTTTGCCTTAATATTTCGCAGTGGGATAGCTTCCGGATATCGAGATGACGTGCACAAAATAGTGAGAAGAAATTGGTTCCGAAATCTAGCTTTCGGTAAAGGCCCTTCACAGCCCACCAAAATTCGACTAAAAGGCTCCTCAATAGGGTTGAGTGGAGCAGAAGAAATTTTCTGATTTTGTTTACCTACAATTGACAAATATGGCAAGATTGACAATATCTAGACGCGTCTTTTTTTCAATCTAAGCCAATAGAAATGACTCAAAAATCTATTACAGGTTTTATTTGTAACTAAATAATCTGCCATAGGTTTGTCATCTGCCAGACTCGTTATATCATTCCGATTAATTTCTTTCACTACTATGTGGTGAACGACAAGCACTCGCAGCCTCAAAAAAACGCTGAAGTTTGGCTACTTTGTACAGGCAACTCACATTTAAGATCTTGGTTCAGAGCTGTCAAACCCGGCTCGGACAGTCGGTAAAGCGTCTGGTTTTCAATTATGAGTCGTGGTTTCGATCTCCGGTTCGGCCATCTTTCATCCCATATTTGACAAAATTCATTGTGAGTAGATTCCTTTGTTTCCCACAGAATTGGCGTATGAACAGCCTAAGATAGATGGGCGGCTGGTGGCTCAGATGAAATGTTCTAGACGTGTTATGAGAGACAACAAGAAACTATGGATAGATAGTCGTTAAATTCTAAATGAAAAACTATTGAACACGACGTTTAAACCAATATTATTTTGATGCGTTAATTGTAAGTCAGTATCTTAATCAAAAAATATAATTTTTGAATATTTCTATTTAAAAAAAAAATCAGTTGGTGTAGATTAGGATCAGACTGCACATATGTGCAGGCTGATCTTTATCTTGACCCCCTGCCAAAGTAGGGATATTCCGCGTACAGCATGACAAGGTTTATGTTATGTGCTTGTTTATAATCGGTGATTGTTTTCTTCAGTTTAGGAACACAGTAGTTGTTTTATTGCTTAAACAAGCTTTTTGCTTCGAAGAACGGTTTACTGACTTTTTTCGTTATTTTAGTAAAATCGTTAGGTACTAATTAATCGGAGGAAACAATGTGTTAATTTTATCAGATTGATAACTATTTGTTACTAACATTTGCTATTTTTATTGTAACGAATGTTTCAGCATTACAAAAGACTAACAATAGGATATGTTCAACACTTGTAACAACGCAAATCAATCCCAACATATAGGTATTGAAACTTTAAAAATCGACGTCATAAAATCGCTGAGTCGCTTCCATAATCATGGCTTTGTTACTGCACTTTTTATACAGTTAGTAACATCGTGAAATTGACCTTCTTCTCGATCAAAACCATTCTAAATCGCTCACTCAGCGCTCCAATCATTCATTCAAATCACTCACTCAAACCATTCATAAACACTCAAAAATTACTATAAAACATAAAATAAACAACTACATCCAAACTGAATAAAACAAGAACCAAATTGCGATTTCACTGACATAATTGAAATTTACAGCTTCTAATTGGTTCTTGGTGGAAAAGGAAGCTATTTATAGAATTTTCATGCAAATTTCATTAAAGGGAGGTAATACATATAGCTAATTTTGTTCATCCTGAACAAAATCAGCTATATTGGATTACCTGCCTTTAATTCACTCAAAACTCACTCCCCGCACTCAATCAATTTCATTCCAGAATCATTCCAAGATCATTCACCTTGTCAATTTCACGATGTTGTTAACTGTAACTGTTACTGATTCAAGCGATACGAAATGCTTCTAACAATGCATTTTTCTGTGACACTGCCTTTAATTTTGTGTATGATTCAAACGTAACAAAATCAGATTATTTTTACATACGGTTATTCAATTTGCCTTAAAAGTTAAATTCTAAATTTCATTTTCCTCTAACTAAAGAGAACCAAATCTATATCGTTTCCACAGTTATTGAAAACTCGCATGCAATCCTGCAATTAAAGGCGTCCTTATCCTATACTTTACATTAATAATGTAGCATTATAAAACGCTTAGAAAGTACTGAAGAACATGAATAAACAAAACACCGATAGTACTTTAATTAAAAAGTACAACTGATTGCGGTCGGCTACCTAAGGTAAAAAGGTCACATTTAGATCCTTGTTATGGTAATCATAGATCAAACAACTTAAACAAAATAAAAAGTTTATTCATTTCAATTTCAACTTTCGAATTTTTTGCGAACTTTGTTTTTTGACAGAAAAACATTTACAAACATCCATGAAAGCATTTTTAGTATACAGATTTAGTAAACCTAATTACAATATGTTTTAGGTGCGCTATTGAGGTCGTCAAATGTACGACATCGTGTGCCCGTACACAATCTCTTAAAAACTTCTTCTGCTGCACTATTAGTCTAAAATCAATAAAACTTTGCACGGTATTCATTTTGGTGAAACTCTTTCTCATTTATTAAAAGAATTTAAATCCATCCTAAACTTTGCATTGTTGTAAAGCACCTTAAAATGGACACTTTCAAGAATTGTATATATCCAAAAAATAAAACAAGCAAACAAACAAAAATCCTGTAACAAACCATGTGGATACAAAGCTTTTGTATTTAGTACACACAGTAATTATGAGCCCTGCAATGATGATGATACTGTTCCGTCATTCGAAACGCATGGCAGAAAAGTCTGTAGCAACATTGATATGATATTCATATTTCATTTATTGCGTAATAAGATGGTTCTCTCCAAAGTCCATCCATATGAATCCCATTTGAATGAATGCATGAATTAATGAAGAAATAAATAAAACACTGAAATTATCAGTTGGTTCTCTACTAGGTTTCTTAAAATCGAGCCATTTGGATCGAAACAGCTCTCTGTCTTAGTGGATTTAGTTTTGCAATTTCAAACATATTTTCTCCAAATCCTGAAACATCCACATGTACTGTTTATCTTACTTCAAAATATAAATCTCTTACGCAATCTTAGGGATAAAAATGCTTAGTGGTATCCAAAAATATTCGTGATTTCTGATTGGCTGAAAAATTGGTTACAATCTTTCATAAAAACATTTTGAATGGGAAGATTTTTTGTAAGCTTCCACTGAGAGTTTTCCCCCATTAATAAGTTATTGACAAATCCTCAAGTATTTGCTTCAAAGTATTTAACAAGACTTAAAGGTGATTCTTTTTTAGGTTCATTTTCCCATGAAATCAATTAATAGTTACTTCATCTCTTTAATGAATTGTTCACTCCGTATTTCAATGCTGACGGCTGGGCATAACTTGGAATCTATATTTCTTTTAGCTAGCCAGCCAATTTGAAAATTCTTTAGCCCAATCGACTACATTGTAGTCGTCTTATTCTCCCAAGTCGCAAAAAAGACCACAAAAATCTTGCAATATTCTTTGTCTTTTTATTTTTTTAATTTTCGTTTACGTTTAATATAATTACAAGTATAATTACATTTGAATAAAAAAACATTTAAGCTAGTGTCACAAACGCTCTAGCGCGTCGGCGATGCGTCAGCGATGCGTCGGCGACGTCTCTTTGTAGAATCTGTGATAAAAACGACGCCCCTGATTTGTACGCAAGTACACGTGCAAAGCGGAGTATCATTCGTTATATATTTTGCGACTTTTTATATTGAAGATTCAATACATAGATCTAATGAATATATCAACAAAAGATCGCTTAAGTGATTTTTATGAACTTTAATTCAGGGGAATTAAAAGATAAAAACGACATCACGCTCTTTTTAAGTTAATGAAACGTCTAAATTATTGTCAAGTGACCAATGAATTCTACGCGGAAAACAGATAAACGATCATAATCTTACAGATGAATAAATAAAATATGAGCCAAGGGTCTAAAGGTCGCGGACCCAACCCAATAAGGGGTGGGTGGGAGATCATCGTCTAAACTATCAATGTCTTTTGGTATGACAGGGCCGGCATAAGAAATAGGTTAATGTTTTCAAATTTTAGGTAAAGAAGCATTCTCGAATAAAACTTGGAAATTTCAATGGCTATCTAGATCTGTATATAGTCTTTATATCTTCATTGAAAAGTTAAATACCAAAATGGGGAAACATCATTACTTCAGACAAGCTATTTTTTTAACATTTGACCTTGAAATGTGTCATTGACCCTATAGCAATCTGAACATTCGTTTAATAGAATATGCTTTCATGATTCCTGATAAAAAAAAATTACAAGTATACGAAAAGTATATAAAAGAGAAGTAACGCGGATATTTTAGTATGTAAGCGTATGCATTACGTAAAATATACGAAATGCGACAACTTCCCTGCGTTCAGGATCACCAAAAAGTTCAAACAGTTGTCCAATTGTACCCCGCATTGCACCACACTTGCGTACAAAGCGGGGAATAATTGGAAAACTGTTTGCACCGTCTGGTAATCCTGAACGCAGGGCTGGCTAAAGTCTGCTGGACCTTTTCTGGGTCCCAGAAATGGCATCCTGCACTATTCCCGTAAGGTATATCGAATGCGTGTTTCAAACTTGAGGCGCTCACTTGCGCGTCGTTACCCTAGACAAAGGGCATAGTTTCCGATCGCAAGTATGTAATGTATTGATTTCAATGTTTGAAGGTTTTCGTCCTTTTGCAACGAAAGTGCTGTAAATCAAACTGAAGTTCCGCTATATTGTTCGCCCTATATCGATATTTTCTCTGTCTAAATTCTATATTTTCAATAATTGTTTCGTAATAAGCACCGTAAGGTATTTGCTTCATTATAACATTATTTAGGATTGTTTGTAAATTTATCCTTCCGGCATTATCATTTCGTTCTTTTGAATTTTCTAATAAACCATATTACCCGAGACTAGCAGACAAAAAAGCGCACCAATAAAATCATGCCTTTTCTGCCTCAATTTTAATGATATTCAATATCATCCCAAATCTTTTTCGAATTATTAGCAGAGAAAATTAACAAAGTCCGGAGTTATGTCTTTTCTTTTGTACTTGTAACCCATTACTAGACGACGAAATTTCAAAGAAGTTTCAAACTATTTCTTTAAGCTTGTGAAATCTTAACATTGCATGACATTGGGGGAGAGTACATTGTTGAAAATGAAGAAATTGCTTGTATGAAGCTATTTCTTCATTTTCCACTATGCCCTCCTAAGCTTCTAGAAAATGCAATGGTGTAGAAATGGGTAATTTATAATACGCGCCTGATTCCAAACGGTTATTTTTTGCTGTTGACACAAGTTCGACTCATATCTTTCTGGTTTATTTACGTAGCCACTCAAGAGAGTGTCTTTTTGTAATCAAGTAATAGGTCGTTTTGTTTCGGTTACACAACTTAATGAATGAAAGGTTTTGTGTTATATTTTCTTTGATCAACGCTTTGACAAATGTGTCTAACAAATTCGACGGAATATAAGAAATAAGAAAACTCGTCTTTATTTTTGGTGCGTTTAACTATTAATTCAACACAGTGCACAGTACGCCGTTCTTAAATGTTTTGATGAATATTCTGTGTATTGATAAAGTCTTATTCAACTTTACAACTTATAATAACCGTCGTGAGAAATCTTTCATAGTTTGTGTTATGTTTGGTATTTTCTTGAACCCTGTAATATTTACTCAATACAAAGGAACGTCCTTGAATATTTCGTCTTTAAATTAATTGACCGATTATCTTTGAATTTTAGTGTCCATTTTTGCTACCTTTTCTCAACCGATAGCTAATTTCAGACACCCTACTGATTGTTTCCTCTATAAACTGACATTTCGTTTCCAAAGTGCCGCACGTGACAACGCTTCAATAGAAAGCTTACCGCCATCATGTGCATAGGTTTTTTTTCTCAAATTTCGATGTGTCTTGAAAGACATTTAAGCACATATAAAAATCTAAAATCTGTAAGAATTAACTTAAGTCATACTGCTTTAGAAAGAAATTCAGTGTAATTCCAAGAATTGGTGCAACAGACAATATGTTTCAATCTTTGCTTACTGCTATGCAAACAAGATAACGAATTCAAGCTATTTAGTTGTTTGATTGTAGTGGGAAATCTATTGCACAACAAATTAAAGCAAATAAATTCGAGGTTATAGAGTCCAAAATAATGATGAATGAGTCAAGGGTTTGCTGAATTACAAAATTTGAAAACCTTCATAGTCATAGTCGAATCTATTGTGACTCGAAAAGTTCTAGGTGACATTATTTGCAAAATTGCTTTCTATAACAGACAAGGTATCACCATGAATACGAAAAGAATACATACCCCATCCAATCTCTTATTATGTGAGACAGTTAGCAACATTAGGAAATTGACACCTATCCCTTTCGAGACTACTCTAAATCGCCCATTCATTCATTCATTCATTCTTTCATTCATTCATTCATTCATTCATTCGTTCATTTATTCCGATCACTCACTCAAACCATTCAGAAAAGCTCCCAAACCACTCGAAAATGTCCTAGAATCGATCAAAAAGCTTCGCAATATCATTCAAATCGAACAAATCATTTGTTTTTGTTTTATAAGCTTATGCTGTTTTGGAAGCTTCCTCGTAAGTCGCCAAACCTTTCTTTTAGAAGATAACGAAAGTTTTTAAGGGAGGTAACAAAATGTCGATAATTTCCGTCATCTTGGACGAAATTAGCGACGTTGGATTATCTCCCTTCAATCTTATTCAAAACTCGCTCCACACACTCATTCAGTATCTTTCCAAAATTAATTCAAAATCATTTAACAAGTCGATTTTAAAATTTCTGACGGTGCATTCTCAACCTGATACATGGTTCATCCTTAGAATGGAACTTCTTATTTGCTGTTGCATGATAACGTTTGTCCAATTGAACTGATTTGGTAGTATTGTCACTAAAAGTCTACTCTGCTCGACAACGGTTTCGCGTAGCAATATCATATCATACTATGCATTTTTACACAAGACTGTTGTACAAAGGTTGTTAAAGAAGGTTTTAAAATCAAATAAAACTTTAATATCAATGAAATACATATTTTCTGAGTTTTTCTCCTGGTGTTAAAATGTTCACAATTGAAAAGTTCAACCAGTACCATCAACGAAGATAATATTTTTTTTAAAGAATTATGCCCCTTTTTAGAAATATATACTCTCCGCTTCTTATAACTTTCAACCACCTGATGTTGGCACTAGCATGTGATGCACTTATCTAAGTGGTGTGTTGTCCTCAAATCTTAATGATTTTCGGACATCTATGCAATCTTTGTCCGTTTAGTCTAATTGTATTGAAAGTTGACAATGCTAGCGTTAAAATCTCAAATTGAAGTTATTCAAACAGGGATGGGTCAATCATTTCTCGATGATTGGATAATGTATTTGTACACCACCCCTACTGATGACCAGAGGTACCGATTAGAGGGGGAAAATCCAGTCTAAAATATTCATTACCCAATGAAAACCTATGTCGTGGGTGCTCATCTGAATCGCCTTGATGAGGCGATTCCAATGAGTACCAACGAAATATGGTTTGTGATATAACTTTTGAAATATTTTATCTGAAAATCCAAAATACCCCCTCTATCTGTAGTTCTGCTGATGACCGATTTAGTTGTCTGATTACTGTCATGTTCCCACTCGAATACTGCCAAAACAATCGTATTTGTGGTTTATTAAAGCTTTGATCAAATATTGGTTCAACACTCGTCTTGTCACTAAGGGCGTATTTTGTTATTTTTGAAACACTGGTGTGTCTGGTATCGTGTAGTTACACAAAATAATGCACTTGTTTTGAATGTATTGGGTGTCTGTCATCTATCATAGGAAAACAGAGGAAGAAAAGAAATAAGATATTGATACTAAGAGTACAAAAGATATTGAACATTTTTCTGCATGTATAATCTCAGTTCCTTTCAAATCCTTTTTATACGCCCATCGAAAGACGCGGCGTATTATGGGATCACCCGTATTGTACGGCGTCCCGTGGGCGGGCGGCGTCCACTTCTTTGTTCGGAAAATAACTCTGTCACCTTATGTCCGATTGACTTGAAATTTGGCAGTTTTGTTACTACCATGATAACGGAGAGCAATGCTCCAGAACCATTACTCTACCCAGCTTTTTTTATTTTCCTGTGTTATTTTTCATACTTGAACACTAAGCAATGTAACAGGTGTATCTTGTGACAATTTGCCACCTTGTTGATTAATGTTTTCAATTCGACAGAAATGGGTAGTAAGCAAAATTAAGTATCTATAAGAACCATTTTAGAAAAAAATCTTATCTATTATAGAAAGGAATACATTTTTGTTTCTTTGAGCTACACACAAAATGAATCCTAAGACGTCATCAGACTATACTCTAAGGCTTACAATTCAATGACAGAAAAACTATTCTTCTCATTTTTCACAAGTGAATGGCATCAAGCAATAAAGAAAACAATCAACTTATTTAAATATTTGTTTTGTAAAGACCTACAGAGTAAGTTTTTGTGCTCTACAACTGATTAACTACATTATTGTTTATGTCATTTGTACCAGCAGCGTAGTATGGATTTGGTTTATTCCCATTTATAAGGTAGTCTTTAAAGTCGTGGTGAACGCCATTTCTCTTGCTACAAGGATTTAACGTTAATGGAAAGAAACAAAGCAAGTCAAACTCTTGTAGGCGGCGATATTCAAAGTTCACATTTATTGTAGTCTAATTAATGTTTTAATATTCAACTCATGTCATTAGATGAACATTTTAGAAAGACATACTCCGCTGATAGCTGTGGGACAATTATCTTAAACTGTTGTCAAATGAAAGGGCATCCCACACTCGATAAATAACATTTAATTTTATAATGATTCTTATTCTACCAAGATATGACTCTATCCTAGAATATGCACTTGAAGTTTTTTCCATAAAAGGTCATCGATGTTTAGTCCTTTTCTTTTATGACGATAGTGATAATAATAATAATAATAAATGTGTTAATTACTTTATTTAAAGAGGCTACATGGCTGGGTTAACCCAGTCTTCCCTTTGGGCCTCTGTGAAATCTTGTATATATACAAAACAAACAAAAGACAAATATTTACATATAAACAAAGCATAGAACAATTTCTTTACATCTAAATTTAGTGTGAAATTTATCTCTTTGAATCTTAGATAGACAACAAAGATTTGAATCTTCAAAAATAAGCGCATTCATTTAATTTCATTCCAAGATCATTCACACTGTCACTCCCACGATGCTGTTAACTGTTTATAAACAATTCTCGGGTATTCATAAACAATTGTTCTACAATATTTGGCCTCACCAATTAAATCTGTCATCTGCATCGAAGAAGCCGGCTCTTACCGATTTTCGATAAACTGGTTGATAAGAAGCAGAATGTATTTGGCTATTGTTAAATCGACCGTTAAGGGACCATGCTAAAGATTAAGTATAGGTAAGAGGCGACAGCCTCTTACCTACTTAGCTACATTTGATTTTATAATGATTCTTATTCCATATACCAAGTTGTTGACAAATTGTGACCCTGTCTTAGAGTTTGCACTCTTTGAAGTTCTCCCTGAACGTTCATTGCTGTGTTTAAATTGTTGATTTCTCTTTTCTCTCATGACAAACAATGATCAATCTGAATTGTGTTTTATTGTGATTATCGGTTTCAGAAAACGATTTCTTATCATCATCTTGCTTCTACTTCATTTTGTGACCAAAGCCTCTGTATATATTTTCTTCATTCTTTATGAAGTAATCTTGTTTTCCCAAAAATGCTGATTAAAAATGATGCCAGGTTGAAAAAGGATTTACCACAGAAAATGACATTTTTTTGTTAAAATAGCCGCTTAATGTTTACGTTACTGGGGTTTACATAAACAATTGTTCTACGATATTTGACCTCACTAATTTATCTGTCATCTGCAAATAAGAAACGGGCTCTTACTGATTTTTGATAAACTGGTTGATAAGAAGCAGAATGTAGCTAATTAAATGTAAATGTCAATTATGCTGAACGTCTATGATCTATTTACAAGAATTTCAACCTTTGCTGATGTTCGTCCTTGAGGTCACCTATTTAATTAAACACTGAACAGATGACAGTTGAGAACATCGGGAAACTGACTTGTTGAATGATTTTGGAATGAAATTCAATGAGTTGGAGGAGCGAGTTTTTAGTGATTTCAAAGGGTGGTAAAATCGGTTGACACCGGAATGGGAAATTAGCGATAATTTTTTCACCTCGCTTTAAAAAAACTATATTTGACCCGTCTTGCGAAAAGGGACCACCTGGGAACTTCATAAAAAAATATTTGAAAAAGAGATTGGTTCTAAAGCTGGCCAACCAGTGGTCGCATTTCAAAATTTCTTTCACAGGAAGGTAGATTGAATATTCTAGATTCAGAAAATAAGAGAAATACGAAAAGTTTCGGCCCTAGTCAGTCTGCGCAATCCGCGCAGTCTGACTAGGGTCGACACTTTACGCTCTACCCAGAGGGTCCCTTTTCTCGTGACGGGTCACATATCTATTCTTCTGATTTTGTGTTTTGACGGATAAATCAGACGCTTAACAACCAATAAAATCGCTCATTTATTTGATCGATTTGAATATTGTTTTAAAACGATTTCCAAGCGTTATTGAACGATTTTGGAGCGTTTTTGAGTGATTGGAGTGAGTGTTTGGAAAGACCGATGCGGTGCGCTCAGCGATTGTTTTAGAATGATTCTGATCTGAATGTTGTCAATTTCACGATGTAATTTACAAATACCCTTATGATTTTTATCTGTTTTAGACTTCAAATTACCCTTTTTCATTGAATAGCTTGAAATTTATGGCTCATTTGGCTTTGACAATAAAAATGTAAAAAGTTAGGTAGAACAATATAATTGATAAAAGAAAACATATTAACGTTTCTTTGACATCCTTATTCCATCAGCAACATTTAAGAGTCTGCCTCGGACTTTGTATCTTTTGACAGTACACATTCTTTTCGTGCACCTATGTTCGATATTTAGAGCCATGGTATTTTTGTCCATTCAGACAGGCTGACCACAGTCAAAATATCTCAGAATTTCGTTTTACATAAAGGGGATGTGACGTATAAAAACGTACTTTGTTTGGGCGGGCGTTTGGCGAGGTTTTCCGTTGTATAAACAAACGATAAAAGCTTGTCCGAATAAGGCCTTTAGGGAAGGTTGATAGACCGACCATCCCTTTTGCATCCTCGGATTGGATAGAAATAATATCAGTGTATATCGGTATAAATCTAATGCGATAAATATGAAGTTAATGTCATTGGAAAGGCAGGATTTGCATTGAATATAAACGTTTTTTTGGAAATACTAAAGGTAAGTATTTTTTTCCGTTTTATGAATCGTTTCACGATAAGTATTTAGCTTTCAGATGGTAACTATATTGTAGGGTCAAAAATAAGAGTCGCTATTAGATCAAAAGCTTAATATAGAAACACTTAATGCGACGGTCGTTTATACATATATACTTTAAGAGTAGCGCGGAATTAAAACAATGCTTCTAGCCGGAGTTGCGGTAATGGATTCCGAGGAACATTAATTGTCAATCAGTCGCTTCAGGTGTGTACATTTAGAAACATCGTGAAATTGACGGCGACTTCGATCAAAACTTTTCTAAAACGCTAGTTCAGCGCTTCATTCATTCATTAATTCCTAACATACTCTAGTCATTCAATAACACACTTTCTTTAATGCTTTTCGGTGGTTTATCGAGAAATAACGGTAGATTATCACTTGATAAACTCACCGCAAAAGCAGTGAAATTATCAAAAACTTATACCCTGCTTGTGTGCATTTCATCCTATCTGACGTCATCTATGCGGGGCGAAAAAAGTGACGTCACAATGAACGTTGCATAGCTATCACGCGCATAATGACGCGCTTCACGAAAATATACCATAGAATTTTCACATTTTGTCTCATTTTTGCATTAAAGAAATAGAATAATCGTTTGTTTTTCGTGTAAGATCGATTAATATTTCATTTCGTGAACAACAAAGGCTATATTTTCTCGTGAAAAATATAGCTTTTGTTGTTCACTCAATGAAATATAAATCGATCTTACACTGAAAAAAACGATTATCCTCTTTAAATTTTCCAGAATCACTTCGAAATTGTTCAAAACGATCAATATTTAATTTCTAACCGTGATCTTATTGGCTGATGTGGGTACTAAATGTTTAATTGGTCCCTGTAAACACACAAACAGAAAAGAATGTATATTTTGATATTAAAGGGTGGTAAAACCATCGCTAATTTTGTCCAATATGGACGAAATTTACGAAAATATATTACCACCCTTGATTTCCACTCTAATTTCATTCATAACACTCATTCAATTTCATTCAAGAACCATTCAAAAATGTTTATCTTGTCAAATGCTGTTACAGCTAACAACATCATGAAATTGACAAGATGAATGATTTTGGCCACTCAATAACTATGCAACTTATAAGCGTACTGTATTAAAACTTTACAGATGTGATCAATTTTAGACAGAGATCCATTGAGTTCTGACAAAGTTATGGTCCTTTGATTAATAATGGCTTTTCATTGTTGACAAGCAATTGTAGGGAGGGGGGGGGGTATATAGTCTGCTTAGCGACAGGCTAGTTGCAATTCCACTCTTAAAGGCAACAACAACATAAAAAAGTTAGGACTTAATTGTTCGTTTGTCCTCGTCTCCATTTTCTGAATAAAAGAAACCTTTAGCCGAACTTCATCGGTATTTGGGTGAACCAAAGAAAGATCTGTAATTACTAATTAACCGATTTTTATTTGGAATAGCTGCACTTCTCAACATTGTACTCTAAAGTTCAAATCAGATTTGTAATATTTCAAAATAATGGACTGGTTTAATTCAATTTTAGATTGAGCCTGATAATTTTCATTTTGAATTTTAAAGCGATTTCGAAGAGGTGATTTTTTTTAAAAAAGGAAGGGGGGTGGGGGTGGGTAACGAAACAAAAAAAGAAGCAACAAAAACAAACCTATCCACTCCTGTAATGACAACTGTACATGTATATTCATGGATAGAGACAGATCTTATTTTGGGTTATTAACCTCAACAAATTTATTATCATAAAAGCAATAATAATTTTTGTAATATCTTATATAATTTGAAGGAATGATTTAACTGTAATAATAATGTTTCTTATAAATTAACATATTTGCCAATAAGAATCGGGGGGAAATTGTGTTAGCTTGTCGAATAAAAGATTAGGTCACACATATCAGTTGGGATATTAATTGATGTTGAATGCAAGGAAGTTTCTCGATGCGAGCTCTGCCTTTCGGAATTACGCATTCATCTAACTGTTTTGGTTTCACATCGGGGTTTTAGTCTGATATTAACAAAAAGGGATATCAATGAGTCTATCGCTGGTGTCAAAGGGGTTCTTGATTATGGTTTTAAAAAATGATGTTTTGAGTTTAGTCTTTTTTAAGTCTCCTATGAAAATATTGATTTTTTTTCTATGAATCAATGGTAAAAAAGTAAAGACGAATATGAACCTTTGGGGACAGAACTTCGAGAAAGAATTTGAAAGTATGAATCTCTCTTCAACTCCTTTAAGATCTTGAGCACAATGGGGTTTTGATTGAATCGAATCAGATTGGTTTGAGAGCCATTGCTACTTGTTTTTGAGTTTCAGGAAAGGGTGTGAAATAATAATGTTTATATTTACATAAATACTAGATGTCTAAGACTATTTTCTATTATTATCAGTTCTACAAAGCAAGGTTTATTATATCTCGTTGATTGGCCACCGATTTTTATATCCCCCCCCCCCCCCAAAAAAAAATATAAAAAATTGTATGCTATTTGTAGTGTAAATTGATCAACTATATGATGTTTTAATAACGCACAACATTACCTGAAATGTCGAAGAGCATTTATCATTGTTTTAAAAAAATACTCACAGAATTTCTTTGAAATCAAAATAAAAAAATGATGTTCATCTAAAAGGTCTCTCCAGAGAGCAGTGTTGAAATATATATATGAAAATATGATATATATATATATATATAAAAAATGTAAATATAAATATATATATAATACACACAACGAAAAAGGTATTGCAACATCTAAATTTATGTAAATGCAAAGGTACGTTCAATTTAGGTAGAATATGATCCCCAATCGAATATCTATTGGACATTCTTGGTCGACATATATGTAAACTGTTAGCTCACATTCGAAATCTTGCTCAGTTGTTACAAGTGTTGCAAAAGTAATGACCATGTTCATATCCCACATCTGATCCAGTGTATAAGGAGAAAAGTGGGTGTCGTGTTTTTGTCCTTGTTGCAACGTACATGATATTGGCGGGATAGTAAGTCTGTGGATTACTCTTAGATTAGAGACAATAAGCAGGTTGAAATCCCATTTAGTACCTTCGATGCAACCAAAGTTAATTATGTACGAATAATTTATTAAAACATGTTCTTTTAATAATGGCTATAAAATGCATTGAATAGCACAATTTAAAAAAAAAGTATTGTTTTTTTTTCAGTTTAATTACCAATTATTAGACCTATACAACCTTGTGCATAAATTGAGTAAAGCTACAGTTACCAAGATCGTGAAATTGACAAGGTGAATGATTTTTGAATGATTCTGGAATGAAATTGAATGAGTGCGGGGAGTGAGTTTTGAGTGAAATTAATGGCAGGTAATCCAATATAACTGATTTTGTTCAGGATGAACAAAATTAGCTATATGTATTACCTCCCTTTAATAAAATATGCATAAAAATTCTATAAATAGCTTCCTTTTTCCTCAGTACCAATCAGAAGCTTAAAATCTCAATTATGTCAGTGAATTCGCGATTTGGTTCTGGTTTTATTCAGTTTGTAGGTAGTTGTTTATTTCATAATTTTTAGTAATTTTGAGCGTTTATGAATGGGTTGAGTGAGTGTTTCGAATGAATGATAGGAGCGCTAAGTGAGCAATTTAGAATGGTTTTGATTGAGAATAATGTAAATTTCACGATGTCACCAACTGTACTACTGTTCACTTTTGGTTAAAATCACTTCGCTAAAAATCAGATATTGCAATACTTGTTTCTTTGTGTATATATGACATTAGACGGTGTAGGAATTAACAGAGCCTGCACTTCCTTTCAAAATTTACAATATATCGAGGGTTTAGTGCAAGACTGTACTAAGTGTATATACAATGTATATACACTTAATACAGTCTTGCACTAAACCCACGATATTTACTTTAGCGAAGTCAATTCGTGATAACAACCATCTATCACTGGTCCGTATTTAACATCGTTCATTTATTCGGTCATTTGGTCAAATATTTACTTTAAAGTAATTCACAATTGCTTCAAGAAAGTCACAATTTCTTGTTGCAGCTAAACATCTACTTTTATTTGTCTCCGTTTTATATTTTACTTGTTTAGCTTCGCTTTTAGGATTTGTAATATAAGAGTAATCCAATATACAGGAAAAAAAGAGGTCTCTTCATTTAGAACACATTATGTCAAGAGCTTTTGGTGGATTAGATAGCTTAACGCGTAATAGAGATTTGCCTCCCTGTGGAAAATAGAAGTCTTAACAATTCGGTAAAACCACTCGAAAAGCTTTATTTCTGGAAAAAGCCCTATGTTGTGAGTACTCATTGGAATCGTCTCAATGAGACGATTCGAATGAGTGACCTCAACATAGTGTTTAATGCAGCATTAATGAATTAAATTTATCTAAAACCAAATTAACCCGACTATCTGTAGCTTAAGAAGGTGTCGAGATTCAAGAGACAGATGCTATTTCACTCAATTGTGTTTGGTATTAATTTGGTTGAGCAATGACAATGTCTGATTTGATGAGATAGTTATATGGTCAGTGTAACATTTAGGCTCTTTGTTGAATGGACTATTCCTTGACCGAGAAATAAAAAACAGATAGGTATTCAAAGACGATTATTTCATTATCCGAATTTTGTCTTATGTATGTTATTACAATCTTTACTATCAGTGGGGATATCTCTAGATGCGTTTTGTACAAAGTATGTCCCTTTTTCGACTAAGATTTTCAATCACCATCCAACAATTAACAGCCAGGCGTAGGCACCCGTAGGCGGTGCTCTTGTTTTATATGTTTTATATATCATAATAGTTAGACTGTTTTTGATTTATTTTTATATTTGTCGTTTAACACTATTTAAAATTATGTTTATAATGACACTTTTATGAGTTTCTGATGCTTTAAGGGGCTAAAATCGGTGATTTGGTGTTGGCATATTAACCGATATAAATGCGAGAGAACGCTATATCGGATTTTTTATGGTAGGATATTTTGAGCCATGAGCAGAATAATATTGGAATATATAACGACCAAAAACAAGCAATAATTTGCATTGTTGTACGTATTTTTATCGTTTGAATTGAAGTGATTGTCTTACGGGAAATTAGTTTTTCATGAAAATACGTAATTATTGGAAGGGGAAACCGTTCTAACGAAAGAGTAATACAATTTGGAAGAAATCTTGACGTTTGTCTTTTGTGTTATTTCTTTTTTTTTTTTTTTTGGATTAATGACTTCTCCGTAAGATCTTTTTGATTTCCTATTGTTGATTTTTTTTAAAATCCAATATAACTTGTACTTGTTTCATTATTTGATTCCAATATTTTTTTCAGGTTCTTCCTAAAAAGGCAGCTTGTAACGTTAATAGAGTACACAAATATTGAGGAGAATTTTGTTAAAACAGAGACAAGAACATTAATTAGTATTAAACATGATTTCCAACGACATCGTGCTAATTGACCTTTAACCGTGAGAGGTGGAGCCTGCGGTAGTTTAAGTTCTAAAACAAACGAGGAGTGTTGGGTTAGGTGTATCGTTTATAAACAGAAATTATGACATTTACCGAAGTAAAGATGGGAGTCAGATGTAAATCAAGATCCAAGAAGGCTAAGATCGGATTTGAGCCATGTATTCGAGGACTTTTCGACCGTGCATATCACGCTGTCATACATTCACATTCCAGAACAATGGCATGGAGCCTTTATCATATTATTTTGTTAGTGACAATTTTAGTGTATCCCTGCTCAGCTCACATATGGAACACTCCGGGATGCCATAAAGTCGGTGAGTCCATATACTTATATCAAAAGTTTGTTGACTTTATTTCAACTTTAACCGTTCATTAAAAGTCGTGAGTAACAAATCTATCAATATGATTTAAATTTTGAAGCAATTGTTTTTATACATTAGCAAAAAAAAATAAAAATTCTAGGGGAAATTGGAAAGAACTTATCGTGAAATTCTGGTATCCCCCCCCCCCTCCAATACTTCCATGACATCCCTTCCGAGCTTCAAGCTGATCAACCCAGTATTAGGAGACAAAAGAGCCTATGTGTGACACTTCCAACAATTTGAAATGTTCATGAGGGCGAACATTGAGTAGGATAGACAGCCACGTACTTTAAATATAAAGTTACCTTGTGGTCTACAGATACTTTGAGACCTTTTCTATCTAATAAAAGCATAGTGAAGACTCTGGTCAGACTGTGCGGATGCTTTGAAACCTCTTCTATCTAGTAAAAGCATAGTGAAGACTCTGGTCAGACTGTGCGGATGCACAGGCTGGAAAGAGTCTTAGCTTTGCGCATATTTGTAATTATTGGAAATCACACGTGCATGCTCAAATATCTCAAAGGTTGTGTACTGCTGTCGGTGATCGAACCCGTGCTCATATCGGAAGGGAACTAAGGGCTAAGGAAGCCGACGCGCTACCACCTGCACTGTGAGGGTGGTATTATTATCTGAGACGTCTTCAAGAGAACAAAGCAGTGCAAGTATTATGAAAATGTTATAATAATTATCTCAAAGCTAAAATTCCCCGGTGGCGGCAAATATCCTTTCCGATGTTTGTCTCTCACAAATGGGTAGATAATCGTAATTCTATGCGAGATAGCAGTCGGAGGCTAGGAAAGGGTGTTATGGTAGACCAGGTGAAAGAAATACCAGGAATTGTTAGGTGCTCCGGCCAACGCGATATTACTGCAAAATTGTTGAAAGCGGCATAAAACTCATTCAAACAAACAAAATCAAAGCTAAAATATCCCTCTTTCTTAAATGCTTTCCGATTGATTTTTCAGAACTAACGTAAGATTATCATTTGATAAATTTACCACCTAATCAGTAAAATTACCAAAACGTAACCCCCTCTTTCGCTCATTTCACCCTATTTGACGTTATCTAAGCGGGGCCCAGTAGGTACTGTTACATGAACGTTGCATATCAATCACAGGTAAAATGATGCGCTTTAAGAAAATTTATCCTAAAATTTGATTTTTATCTCACTTTTATATTTCGAGTAAGACGTATTGAAATTTCATTGAGTGAACAACAAAAACTTTATATTCACTCATGGCTCGCTCAATGAAATATAAATCGATCCTACACTGAAACGAACGATTATGATCTATATCTAATGTGAACACGTTCGGTTTGAAGAATCTGGGGCCCGTTTTACTAAACATCTTACGATCATTTATTGTGTAAGTCAAAAATTAAAGTTGCTTCTACAGTAGTTACTAAATATGGAATTCTGCCGTGCCTTATCTCATTGGAATCGTCTTCAAAAGACGCTTCCAATGAGATATTGCGAGGCAGAATCTAACAATAAATGAAAACACAAGGTACAATTTTTGATTTTGACTAACGATCATTTTTTTCGTAAGAAGTTTGGTAAAACGGGCCCCTGGTTAGTCTGGAGAGTCTTAATGTCAATTTTCATTAAGATGTTTTCAGTAACAACAGAGATGCAGTTAACAACATCGTGAAATTGACAAGTTGAATTATTTTAGGATGTTTAAAGAAATTGAATGAATGTGTGGAGCTATGTTTGAGTGAAAGATGAGTTTGGAGCGTTTTTGAATGATTTGAGTGAGTGTTTGGAATGAATGGTTAGAGCGCTGAGTGAGCGATTGTGAATGGTTTTGATAGGAATGAGTTTCAATTTCACGATGTATTTAACTGTATGACCAATGTTAAAGTTTGTCACACGAACCCCAAGTAAAACGCCAATGCGAACGACGCCAAGGCGATGTTACCATCTCTATTTTCCTATATTTTTCCCAAAAAGAGCGTAGGTAAAAACGTCATTGTGCTCAAGCCAAACTAAATAGTCGATGGGCAATAACAAGATTCATTCACTCATTGAACAAACTGTCGTATTGCTATTGCATTGTCGTCTCTATTGTGTTTATTTATTGTCCTTTTGACATATTTTAGGTTTTACTGAATGTCTAAATTTTACCAATTTTGGAATCGAAAAAATATAATCAAAAATTTGGTTTTCATGTGAGATCGAGTAAAGAAAGAATGGTTAAACCCTTTCTTGTTTTACAAAATTTTGGACCTGTCCAAATTCAAAGGTTTTGCAGACGATAATTTAAAGTGGATTTAATTTGAAAAATAACCATTCAGTAGGGTAGAAAATAGTGTGGAAAAAGAAGAAATTGCTTGCCAGAAGCAATTTCTTCTTTTTTCACAATGTTTTCTCAATCATAAAATCACAGACACATAAAAAGCAGGGATTAGACAGCAAAGGGATAAGCAGCTGTAGACTGACCACTCTAGATTCAGAACAGTATCCAGAAACCGAAAAGAAACGACCATATTCAGCTTTCGCTATCCGCGCATGATATGGAAAGGGTCGATAATCGTCGCACTTCCTAGATGGTCCCTTGTTAACTGACAAATACAAAATTTTGATAAGCGTTTCTCAAATTTAGTAAGTAGATGTCGACATTCCCTCAATTTCCCTGAAACTCTATCAGACAGTGACTGTCTGCTCAATTAATCGTTTTAATTTGACACTAAAATGACTTATCAAATGTCTACAAGCTGTCTTTCTTGTAAAGAAACCCTTGATATGAAATATTCGATGGGAGTCTATGGACTCTTTTAAGGTATGGTTTATCGTATGGGTCCAAAGTCTTCTTAAAGTCGTGCACGACGTACATCCGGAAATGAAATGGATTTACTCGTAAGTTTTATGGTACATACGGACGCCCGTCCATAAAATTGACATACGGACGCCCGTCCACAATATTGACGTACATCTCATTCTCATTGGTTTATCTCAGTTCAATGGAAATTCACGGAGCCAACTTCTTTTTTGTACCTGCTCGCATGGAAACATTCTATATTTGTTACTACTGTAGAAGCAACTTTAATTTTGACTTACGAAAAAAATGAACGTAATCCATTGATTTCCAAACTAAAATCACGAGGTGTCATTGGATCGTTACTCGATGGCGTAAGATATCCTTTTGACTGTTTCAAAGGGGTTGATAATCGTTACATTTAGCCGGATATCTGCTCGAAAATTAGGTAATGGAAGTATACTGCTGCGAGAAATTCTAGGAATGTATTGCTAGCTGCCCCAATTGCCGCGATGTGCCTGATGAAACTATTAAAAGCATCGTTTAACCCTATTCAAACAAATGACAACATCCCTTCTATTTGAAAATTCACGTGTTTAGCTTTGTCTTGGCGATTTTTTTTTTTTTTTTTTACAAATGATTAACAGAGATGATGACTGAGTAAGTTGTTGACATTTTCGAAAATGACAAACACTCCACATCCATTTTTCGCAATCGCGGTCGTTTAAGATTCAATAATTCAGTAATTAATTTTTGACCTAAAAGCAATTGACCGGTCCGTTCATGAGAACTTTGTTTGGTTCATTCATACGAATTTTAAAAACATCAATCGATCGCGCATTTATTTTTAGTTTCTGTGCCGGAAATCGGTAAAACGGAAGTGAATTACAAGCATAACGTGCACGAAATCCAAACTTGCTCTTTAGGAGAAATTATCGCGTGCCAATCCATAGAAAATAGCGTTAGGTGTAACTAATTGTTACTTGAATACTGTAATAGTATCAAATAGACCTGCACTCTGTACTTAATTTATTTCAGACTATTTATTTGTTATAATATCGTAGAGTCATAAGAAGACGGAATAAATTTAATTTTAGACCTGTGTGATATAAGAACAAATCCTATTTTGTCAGTACTAAATGTGACCATCTCATCGCGATGGTTCCAATGAATACCCACATTATAGGGTTTGCGTGTGAAAATTTTTTTTAACTTTCTTTGCCCTCTTTTCATAAACACATCCGATTCAAGACAAAAGAGCCAGGCCACTGTTGATATATGTCACATGAAAATCGGCGGATTAATTAAGGTTCATGTAAAGCGTTTGAGACCAAATTTTTAGGGCACTTCATTTGCCAAGAAAAAAGAGTATGTCCAGGTATATTATAGGCCTATATCAAAATGAAGCTATTTATGAGCACAAGCCGTTGGGCAAAATAAGATTGTCATAGCTATAGCGGTATAGCCATTGTGGAAAAAAGTCATTTTGTAGAGAACAAGCAACTGAATGGCCGTTGGAAAGAATTGGCCCATAACTCATGGCTTTTAACAAAGTACAGCCTAAAGTACTACCCAGGTACTACTACAACCGTTGGTATAAAACTCGGGCTCAAAGCGTAGTTATGCAAGCAATTTATTTTGACTCATTTCGTAAACACATACGTCATATACGAGGGTGAATCAAAAATTACGTAGACTATTGTTGCAGAATTTTTCATTTCACAGACTTTAAAGAGAAAACTACATTGTTATTAAATTGCGGTATTTTTTTCTTTTTGTCGTGTAAATTTGGGTGAAATCCAACTAGTTGGTCACCTGTAGCAACCATTCTAAAATATGTAGTCATTTGGTACCGGCGTACGGTAACGACGTAAATATGACGCTATGGTATTGATAAGTTCCGTCGAAAGTCAGCACTTTTCAAAATACTCAACTCAACAATAAACACATTTTCTGCATCGCCTATCCATTGGATAAGTACTATTTTCATATCCATCTGATCCAAAATGACGACAAAATGACGAACTTAAATGTGTAATGTGTCTAAACGATACTGAACTGATGTTGTTCTGTGACAATTACAGATCAAACGTCGAGGAGACGTTTTCCATTCTCCGAGTGAAATCCTTCAGAAACGCTCTCCATTCTAAAAAAAACCTTTTAAACCATTTAAAAAGAATGTATCTGCTTACATTTGAAGATCTTTTAGCATATTTTATCATTTTAACATCCCGATTAGGTTTTTCATTGGTCCAGTAGAACTTTATTATTGTCCGGTTGTCTCGGGCTGCGCCGGTGCCGTCATTTCGAAGTTCAAAAATTGACGCGTGCCCTTAGCTTACTGACTTTGACTTCGTATATAGCAAATGGATTATGCTTGAATTTTAAATATCCTTACATATAACGTCAACACGTAAATAGGCGAAGTTTTGAAGTGTTTGGTCCAATTTGAGGGGACAATTACGGGTAGTAACATTAGGAAGTAACGTTACAAAATGGGTTGCGCCGGTGGCACCTACCCAGGTTTAACAAATGTTGGATTTTTTAGTTCTTAGTCATAGCAGACTCTCATAAAGACGTTAATCTGTCAACATTAAATGGTTTGAGACGTGTACAAAGTTTCATTAATTTCCGTCCGGAAATACCAAAGTTATAGCAAAAGTCCACGTATTTTTTTATCCACCCTCGTATGTTGTTTTAATTTTGTAAACGTGTAGTTCTGTGTAAGGTTTGGCGTGTTATCACAACATAAATGGACATTAATAGTCTATAGACCTGTAAGGTTGTTTAGCACTATATCAATTTCTATTTCACAGAATGTAAATTTATAGTAATTTATTATAGATCATTGAATTAAAAAAAGATATATATCATTTGAAATAAATGGCAGAAAATAATTCACAAAATTATGGTGTGATGTTGTACCTTACCTAACATCTATTTTGAAAACAAACCAAACCGGTTTTACATGTATATAGACAAAATGAATTGAAATTGCTTGTTTCAAAGTGCCTTTTGAGACTGAGTTTTAAATTTAAGGTTGTAGTAGTACCTGGATAGTACTATAGACTGTACTTTGTTAAAATATGAGCCAATTTTATCCAATCGTCATGCAGTTGCTTGTTCTCTATAAAATGACCCCTTTCCACAATGTCTTGGCTATACGACTATAGCTATGGCGGTCTTATGTTGCTTAACTGTTTGTGCTCATGAATAGCTTCATTTTTTTTTATAGGATAGTAAGTTTTAGGATTAATAAAATGCATAAGTTAAAGATAGCGCATTCGGTATACGTCGAACATCCCTTACTTTTTTAAGGTAACGGATGTTCTATATAAGCCGAGATGCTCATAGTAACGGTTTGTCCTCCATACACCGTTTATAATAATAATAATAATTATGATAAATTATGATATCTAATAACAAAAAATGAGATGCTCAGATGATTGAAACATAACTGTAAGAACACGTGATTGAAATTGTCATTTATTAATTCATATTTTGTATATGACTATAAACCTGTATAGTTTTTGTCAATAAACTATATTCTGTTCTCAAGTTCTGTTGTTCTATTCTGTTATAAATGTACCTGGACATACTGCTTTTTCTTGGCTAATGAAGTGCCCGTAAAATTGGGTCTCAAACTCTTTACATGAACCTTAAGCGTTGGCTAAACAAAACATTTTAATTCAGTCACATAAACCGGCTGATGTGAAGATATCTCATTTCTTTGTCAGCGGTGAGGCAAACTCGCTTAATTGATTATATGTAGCCTGTGGACGATAAGCTGGCGAGACGCCGTCGACAAGTCAGTGATAGGCTACATCGGCTCTCCCTCTCCGACTTGTTGTCGATAGCAAACGGAAGTAAAAGGTCTGAAAAGACAAAAAAAATAAGTCAACGATGTATATAAAACCGATCGGATCCCGAGTGATAATCGGCCATGCCGTTGATGGCTTATACACTTGAATATAAAAAAAAAAACGTGACTGAAAATTCACCATCCTGAGACTCTAATTAACAATTTTACAATTTGCTAGTAGATGATATGGCTTGTCTGAAAATGACAACCAATTACGATGGCCTGATTCTGAGATATTTGATACTATGACTAGTAATTAGTTGCCTAAACTAGTGTTTCCTAATCTTACAAAATTTTACGGCATTTTATGTTCTTAATCTCGAGGCAGGATATGTCCTGAAAGTATTATTAACAGCCAGTCCCTTCATTAGGTTAATCCTGCGAATGGCGTGATACACCTGATAAAGGCTAATGTGTCGTCGAAAGCTAGTGTAAAAATATGACATTATTATCAGTGTACTTAATTATAGAAAAAAAAGTTAAATAATTTAGCAAAGGCCATACTTTCTAGGGCGCAATATGTTTAGTCAAATAGAAGAATAAGCCAAATATGACATTCTGCGAAAATTTAGTTCAGATAAGCGTAGAAATGAAAAGTGTGTACAATAAGAGAAATTTTACACGAAAACCTCGTTTTCCTTTTACTTTGTTTAGAATTAAAGTGCGAAAGGCCATCAGACACAGACCGTTTAAAAATATTTTCATGCTTATGCGCGCATAAATGAAGGAGGCTTTGTGTTAAGAAAACATGGACCGAAAGACTGTGCTGACGATGTAAATATATGTTCACCTTCCCATATGACATTTCACCATGAATATGAATAAACAGTGTATTTTGATTAGTGCAGATAGTTCGTGTGCGGAAGACTATCTGTCATAGAATTCGTGAAAATAGGATTAACAAACATTCTTTATTGCTTTTCGGTGGTTTACCGAGAAATAACGGTAGATTATCACTTGATAATCTCACCGCAAAAGCAGTGAAATTATCAAAATTTTGTACCATGCTTTTGTGCATTTCACCCTATCTTACCTCATCTATGCGGGGCGAAATAAGTGACGTCACAATGAACGTTGCATAGCAATCACGTGCAAAATGACGCGCTAAACGAAAGTATGTTCTAGAAATTTCACATTTAGTCTCATTTTTGCATTAAAGAAATAGAATAATCGTGTGTTTTTCGAGTAAGATCGATTTATATTTCATTTCGTGAACAACAAAAGCTATATTTTCGCTCTGCCACTCGTGAAAATATAACTTTTGTTGTTCACGAAATGAAATATAAATCGATCTTACACTGAAACAAACGATTATCCTCTATTTGGCTAATATTGTTTCATTAATTTCACAATATGTTGTAGGTAAAGAAATATATTTTTCTCTGATAGAGGTATTTTGAAGGCAGATCATTAGGCTACATGTATGGTATTTTGAGACATCAAAATTTTCAATTTCTTGAAAGTTAAATCCAACGAAATTTCCATCAATCCCTAGTAAATTAATTAGACCGATTTAATTTCCAGAAACTGTTTAAATTTTCACGACAGCATCATTCATCAATTAAACTCATGCAGAAATGACGAGGTACACATGAGAAAGGGGAGGAAACGCCAGTCTAAAATCTTTATTTCTCGACGAAAACCAATGTTGTTGGTACTCGTTTGAATCGTCTAGGGTTTTGGGCAATAACTTTGGAAATATTTGATTTTAAAATTCAAAATACTATCTATATCTGTCTCTTCGACTAAAATGAATTATTTCATGTGAAGTTGACATTGAGAAGAACTAACCAAGATTTATGTTTGAGATGTGACGTCGACGTACTTTGCTTTGATGCATTTCGTGAGAATCAAATATTTCAAAATACATGCTAATTCGTCTGTTTGTTTTTATTAGGTTTAAAGCCATTTTCAAAAATATTACATGTTTATCTCAAGGGCTGGTGCACCTATCCATGGTTGAATGTCGACTTTTTACACAAGTACATCCAAATTTTATACGAGCCACCAGCTGGGCATCTAACAAACAAATAGCACAATATCAGGTATTGTCTGAAAGTTTGTCTGTCTTTATGGACAAAAACAGACACTTTAAAACCCACACCAGCAAGAAAAAAATTAGCGATTAGAATAAAAAGTCGATCGTTTTGAACGATCTTGAAGTGTTTTTCAAAAAAAAAAAAAAAAAACAAACAAAACAAAAAACCGAGCGATTTTGAATGATTTGAGTGAGTGTTTGAAGCGCTGATGTAGCGTTTTAGAATGTTCTTAATCGAGGACAATATCAATTTCACTATCATTTTTTTACTTTACCTATCTCTTTCAGAATTTCCAAGCAAAAATGCTTACCTTTTCATTAAAACCATTGAAATGAAGGACAAAGCACGTAAGGTCAACCCCGCAATATTTAAATAAGCTGGTTTAATGTATCAATTACTCGATAACCTCCTACCCTGCATTCGGGATGAAAACGTTCGTGATTTCCTATAAATGTGGGGTATCATTTCAAAACAGTGGTAAACGTTTTTGCGATCGCAGGGCTGGTCAATGTATAGTAGAGAGAATCAGTATGTTTTTTTTTCAACATCGTTGAATATTTTTATATAACAAGGGTGTTATTAAACGAGTGAATTAATTTTGTAAGCTAAGAGCGTACAGCAATGCCTTTTCTATATCGCGGAATTGACGTCATAATACAAATCATGATGTCATTCAAAGTCATAAACGGCGTTACATGATGCACGGAAAATTCGATGCTGACGAGTTAAAAGATTTTGTCGATTGTTTTGCAAACATGCGAATCGTATTATTCTAAGAATTTCCTCATTAAACTTATCATCTAAAAAAAGACAAATACCGGCAGAGCCTCTATTTTTATCTGTTTATTGATGAAACGTTTAATAAATTTAGTTTTTCATAACCACGCATTCAATTGCCGTTTTACATTTTTTTAAACGACCGCTCACGAGACAAAGCGATGAGTGAACGGCTTTTTGAGACACATCAAAAGAATCATTGTGACTTTATATCAGTTATTACATAGTTCTTAATGAATCCTTATTTATACTTCAACTTATTTGAATCGTATGGTTTTCAAACATCTACTAATCAATTTGGAGATTTTTTTTTTCAAAATGGACATTTTGTAAACGGCATCGCTCTTTAAAAAATGATACTGATAAAAGCTACTGAAACCAAAAACAAAAAAAAAAAAATGATTTTTTATTGAGATTTCTGTTGGAGAAAGATTGACATGAAAGGGGGAAAGGGGGGGCAATTTTGACAAATAAATTTTACTACTTACAGTTGCTTTCGTTGACACAGCTATTTTCATCGGATGAACCCTGCAAAATGAACAATTATGTTAGGCACGACGTCAAAACAACGCCATTTTGACGTTGTGTAGAACATTAAAGTTAAATCCACAGGATTCAGCTGGTGTAGGCGGCTGTACCACAATTGTTGAAAAATCAAGAGCCCAGTTTCTAATGAGATGATTGTTAAATATAAAATATTTTCGTTCATGTGCGACTTAAACGTCTTAACTACAGCTTGAAAAAGCGGTAGTTACGACATTTAGGTCGCCCTCCAACGATTTGTAGCTTGTTTCATGCCTTTCACAATGTATTTTACAGATAAATGATATTTCAATATCTGAGGTTATCAAGGGGTGGGACCAGCCACCTTTCATTTAGACATGGGGGATACATGATAACGAGAAATGTAGAATGTAATAGCCGTGCTACACTAAGTAATGCCTCACAAATATTTCATGAAATTGAAATAAAACGTGAATGGCTATAAAGCTATACTGACACGTTATCACGCGAGCAGAATTCCCAGTGCGAAAATTGTTCATGAACCAGAAATTAACAATACACGCATAAGATCATTGATTGATTGGGTGGATTTTAACGCCGCTTTCACGTTTTTTTTTTTCAATAATATCGTGGCGGCTGGAGCACCTAACAATGATTTCCTGGTATTTCTCTCACCAGTTCAACCATCATATCCTTTCCTAGCCTCCAGCTACTATCTCATATAGGTCTACGATTGGTGAGAGACAAGTAGTAGGAAAGAATGAGTGCCGCCGTCGGGGATAGAACCCGGGACCTCTAGATTGACAGTTCGACGCGCTACCAACTGCGCTATGACGGCGACCCCGCATCAGAGCAAAAGATATAATTAAAAAACGAAAAAAAAAAACAAAATTCCTCACCTCGTTAAAATGAAGATGTCCTAAATGATACTGACATGACACACCCAATCCGTCTGTCTTCTCTAGAAACCTGGCCACATGTTGAAAAATCGGCAGACTGGACCTGTAACACATGTCTTACATGGATGCTAAAGAAGTGATTTGAAGTTTGTTTGCTTACATGGATGCTAAAGAAGTGATTTGAAGTTTGTTTGTAGAGGTACCATTCGACCATGTAATGTTATATACCAGTATCTATGGTTTGAACGAAAATGCTTGAACTCTATTCTCAATCTTAATATCTTTTATTTTACGAAAAGCATATGGGTTAGTATCCAAGAGAAAAACGGACCCGTAACAGTTCCGTAAAGTTTCGGAGATAATCAACTGTAACAGTGTTAACCGAGGTATCCTAATGAATTAAGTTCCGAAATGTTGCGGAACTATTACAGGTCCACTTCCTTGGGTTGACATAGTAGTCTTGGAAAATAAGTCGTTTTCTTCAATATATTACAAGAGTAGTTCTCCTGTATTTTTATGTAAAACACTATTATCAAAACTTTTGGGCTTAGATTTTCTAGATGTAGCACTTTGAAGCATTTTCGCAGAGTGCCGTTTAATTTTCAATGCCACATTTGGAATCTTGGGATTTAGCTTTCAGTAACGATTTTAAACTCACCTAAGCACAAAGTGCTCAGGTGAACTTTTGAAATCCGTGAATGTCCGTCGTCCGTCGGGTGGCTTGTACTATCAGATGTCAACAATTCAAGTGTTTAGACTCTTTGGGCTAAAATTATAACCCCATCTTCATTAAACTTTGACCTGAATGTTTGTCAAATCACAAGGATGTTCTCTATTTAAATTTGGAATGATCCATACGATATCATGGTAGATCTAAATGGGGCCTCCATAAAAATGTTCTTGTTTACACCCTAGAAGCGACTAATATGGCACAATCTTCTTGAAACGTGGTCGTAATACTTGTTAAGTCACACGGGTGAAGCCTATCAAAATTGGCAACGGTCCAATTGATATCACAAGTTAAAATTTTATCCTTTACACTCTTTATGCCTCATATATGACATAATCTTAACAAAACTTGATAAGAATTATTGTTACTTCACAAAGATGATTATTTAATAGATTGGAAAGGGTCAATGTGATATCATTAGGAAACGAATCTTGATGGCATTTTTGTTTACAATTTTCCGTTTATAATCTAGAAGCCACAAATATGGCCCAAAATTCATGGACCTTGGTCAAAATCTTTGTAAGATCACAAGGCATGTATTGAAAATGGGAAGTGCCCAAATTGATATCACAGGAAAAGGCGCCATAATGACAATTCTCTTGTTCATACTCTAGATTCCACAAATAAAGTCAAACATTCATGAAACTTGGTCAGAATTTTTGTTATGTCACAAGGATGGACCATTTTGAAAATGGGTTGCACACAGTTGATATCACAGGAAAAAGGGACTCAGTGACATTTTGTATTTACAAACACAGCATAATAAATGAATAAATCTTGGTCAGAATATTTAAATGGAAAGATCCATTTGAAATCATGGGAAAGGGGGTCTTAATAATAATTTCCTAAGAGGCATCATTTTTATTCAATATTCATAAAACTTGGTTAAATTGTCTGTCTGGTTACACATCCATACGGGAACCATAAATTAGTCAATCATAATACTTCTATAATTAAATAATCAAATCAATAATTAAATCAATGAAAACATGGTAAAAAATTGGCCATTAAATGTACTTATAGGCTTTCAATTTTTTAAGGAAGGTGTTAAAGAGACGAAGGTGTGCGATATAGGACCATCAAGTTCTAAGTTCAAATGATAATCATGGATTTATATGGATTCGCGTTATTTCATTATTTATTTATTTTTTTAAAAAGAAAATCATTGATAATTAGTTGAACTCAATCGGTTTGTTTAAGAGCAGTTCAACGGTAAAAATTACATTAAATAAACAACGAGAGATTCACAATAGATCACTCCGGGCTTGGATTCAATAGACAGTATAGAATCTACATATAGTTTCACAAGATAACTAAAATTTTTAAAATGTCAAAGAAAGAAAGACAGAAAATATACACGCACATAAAATGCTTCGTGACATGTTGAGGAGAAACATTTGAATAGATTACTGCATAGTAAATACACTTGAGATCAAGTGCTCTATATTGTTTCTTTTATTGAATTATATACATTAGCAATACTATGATAACCATGAACTTCCTAGAATCGTAACATCAAGGGCCCTCCATTATCAAATTAGTAAAGTACATAACCATAAGGGATTAACGCGCTAGATTCTACTTTGACATATATCTCCCGGGAAAACACTTGCGTAAGAAGAAAAGTAGCTGAAAATATACAGACGACAAACAAAGAACATGGCGTCATTGTTCACACGAATACCAAGTAATTTGGTAGTGCGGATGTACCGCGTGCGGTGACAGTGCGTAAACTTTCTTTGCATTGACCACGCATTGTTTGATCAATTTCGTTAATATTTTCATAAATGCATAAATGTTGAGTTTCTAAATTCTCTTTGTTACTACATACATATAAAGCTGTCATACTCATGATACTCAAGAATTTTCTAAAAATATTATGTGAACCGTCACGCGAAAAGCGACCATCTGGGAACTTTGTAAGATTAATATTTGAAAACGAGATTAGGTCCAGCATAGGTCAACCAGAGGTCATAATTCAAAACTCCTTTAACAGTAAGGTGAATTGATCATTCTAGATTCAGAAAATAAGTTAAGTGCGAAAAGTTTCGTTCGACATTAGTCAGTCTGTGCAATCCGCGCAGTCTGAATGGGGTCGACACTTTACGCACTACCTAAATGGTCCCTTTTCGCGTGACGGATCACACATGTATGTGAATGACTTTTAACCAAGCATAGATCGGAGATATAGTAATTCATTCCGATCAAAGGTTAGAATTGCGATAAGTTTCATTACAAGAAACACACATGCGGTTGTTTACATGCTGCTTGACGGAAAAAAGATCCTTGTCGAAAAATGGCCAAAATTCTGGTTGATACATGATGTTCATGACATTCAATCTCCTTATAATTGCAATCCAATATAATAAAGAAATCTGATTGATTTAAATCGCATCACGTGGGGGAATCCATTGCACTTTATTTCTGTATAAAATGCAATAGGTCTAATATGCAATACGAATTCCAAAGTTGTGACTTATTTGTGTATCATTTGTTTTACTTTAAGACATTTCACTTTAATAGCGAGTTAAAAAAATACACGATTTAAAAATAGATTGTGTTCATGTAATCTATAGGCGCAAAAAGTAGACATGAATCTACAATGTTTGGCCGAGTATTTTTATAGTTTCTTCGATCTGGAGGATTGCAATTATAAGGGACGAGTGTCTTTTTCACTGCGTCTATTGGGGTATAAAGTGCAATTGCCTTGGCACATGGCTTAATCATAACGCCCTACGGGCGTTACTTGCCATGTGCTTAGGCAATTGCACTTTATACCCCAATAAACGCAGTGAAAAAGACACTCATCCCTATATTAAAAATTGATACAGGGTTCCAAAATGGCCTTTTGTTTTTGAAATGCGCTTTCTGGTTGATACACGCTATATCTAATCTCCTTTTCAATTATAATACCACGGAGTTCCAAAAATAGTTCCTTATTTTCGAAATGTGCCGTCAGGATGGTACATGCTAGTTCAAATCCCCTTTTCAAATACAATACCACGGAGTTCCAAAATGGTTTATTGTGCTTAAGGTTCACAATTATGAATTTATAATTTCAGGTCACATCAGAGAAGAGCGAATAGCAAACTGTGTAGTCTTCAATATTACTTTAAATGTGTGTCGAGGTTTTTGTGAGTCCTTCGCTGTGCCATCTCCGAGCCGTACTCTTAGAATGAATTCCAACCATCTAATTACTTCCCGGGCAGAATGCTGTAATATACGAGAAACTCACGACGTAAGTGATGATTTATATTTCAAAATGAGACTTTTTACCGCTTTCACCTTTACGCAATTATGCTCATGGTAAGCTTTTGTGGAAGTGTTTGGTTTCGAGAAGTTATTGGTTCAAAGTTCAACTTAGGTGAAGTAAGTTTGACTATATAAAATTCAGAATTGAAAAAAAGAGAATTTGTATTGTTTTGTTTTAATTGGAAATAACTCCGCTTTCAACAAACTTCAATTATATCAAGATGGCTGGAGCACCTAGCAATGGATTCCTCGGGAATTCTAACACCAGTAATACTCTTACAACTTTTCCTAGACTCCAGCTGCTATTCCACATAGGTCTCCGATTATCAACCTATTTATGGGAGACAAATAGTCGGAAAGGACGAGTCCCACCTTCGGGGATTGAACCAGGGACCTAGTAATTGAGACACTGACGCGCTACCAACTGCGCTATAAAGGAGGCTACCAGAAAGTGTAGTAGATAGACTAGAGACTATAAAACTTGCAAGCTGTATAGATAAATCTCAAATATAGCTCAAATAATTTGATAACTGAGTCCCGGGTTAATTACAGCTACATTTGCATTTGTTTGCGGTAGCTACGGAAAAGCCATGTACAGTTATTATCCAAGATTAATGCCCTGGCAGGGAGGAGCCTAAGTAACGGGTCGTTGCACTTAAGGTTGGGGAAATCAGCTTTTATCTAAAATAACCTACTTCTAAAGAGAGTTCACATCAATAACTCGAGACCATAAATCGTAGATTGGTAACCAAATCCTCGTAGCTTCAGCTTAATCAAGTTGAAGTTACGAGGCATTGGTTACCAAACGATGAAATGTGTTCACTCTCTCAAAGCACGTGAATCCTTTAGGTTTTAGGATACAGTTATTTGCACGCGTTAACGATGATTACTGACTCACATTTGAAACTATTGAAAAGTTAACTCGCCAAATTACGTCACGGCTAAGCCCCGCCCTGCCAGTTCATTAATCACGTAGAATAACAACATCGTGAAATTGACATTCATTCTCGATCAAAACCATTACACTTCACTCGCTGAGCGCTCCATTCATTCATTCCAAACACTCACCCAAATCGTTCAAAAATCTTACATTTACATTTAATCTAAATCGATCGAATTATTCTACGATTTTATTTGCTGGTGTGGATTTTCAAGTGTCTGATTGTTCCATGAAGTCACATAAATAGAAAATTACGTATATTTTATCAATGGGATGAAATAAATATAGCTAATTTTGTTCTTCATGAACAAAATTAGCAATCTTGGTTTTCCTCCCTTGAATTTCACTCAAAAATCGCTCCGAACACTCATTCAATTTCATTCAAAATTAATTCCAAAATCATTCATCTTGTCAATTTCTTAACTGTAGCGTCTGCAGGTATTTGCTTCGAATGTCATTTCTTTCCCCCTTTGGGAATGACCGATAGATCGTTGCTAAAATTATTGTCTTTACTATATTTTTTATACAAATTGAAATGGAACCCTTAGGGATGAATAGCTAGGTCAGTATGTCAGCTTTTAAAAACGACAACTGGATACTCACGAGGCCACTCTTATGACATCAAACGGTTATTTTTGTTTCCAATCCCTTATTCGTCTAAACTTTGAATTATAATACTTTTTTATCAAATTTATCTTAACGAGATAGAATTCTAAACCGTCCAGCGTGATCTTGTGTTTTCCGGTTTGCATAAATTTACGTACATATTGTGTACAGTTAACAACATCGCAAAATTGACAAGGTGAATGATTATGGAATGTTTTTGGAATGAAATTGAATGAGTGTGAGGAGCAAGTTTTGAGTGACTTTAATGGGGAGAGGGGGGGGGGGGGTATCGCAAATTTTGTCCAAGATGCAAGAACTACCTTTCAAAGATTGATTTCAGAAGCTGAACACATGAATATTACCTTTGAGACTCTCCTTCATAGCTTATAAGTAACGCACCAGACTTTCAATTTTAAGGTCCCGCTTCGATCCTGTCCTGTCCGAACTGTAAGCTAACATGGACGTAGTGGTAGCGCTGGTGTTAAATACCAGAAATCCATTGCTAGGTGCTGCAGCCGCCGCGACATGACTGAAATATCGTTGAATGCGGTGTTAAACTAATTTTAATACGTCAACCGAAAAGGGCAATTGGCTTCTTAGGAGTTATGAGGAACGTATATATCTTTGGGCGTTATGTAGCTTAGAGTATCGTTTAAAAAGCAGGCTTGAAGAATTTCGAAAAGCAAATAAAAACGATTTTGTAAATATTGGCTTTCACTAAATGAAAAGCAACCCCGTGTTTAGACAAATAATGCACTAAAGTTGATTTAAACCCTCATTTTAGCTCATTTCGCCCATAATCCGAGGGTTTTTCTTTTCCTTGACGTTAAATCACCGTGTCATAAATCACGATTACATCAATTTTAAAAACCGAGTATCAATGCGTACACATTTTAATTGATATTTTTCCTCATTTTGTCATGTCAAGCTTTAAATTCACATTTTATTTATATTTTAACGTAAAATTATCCGTTTCCTATTTATGTTTAATAAAACATAAAAGGGAATTAAGTCTTTATATCGTCACAAGAGATCGCTATACATGAAAACATTTACAGGTCCGATTACCCGGTATATATTAAAACATATATCCAAATATAATATAAATTCATAATTCATATGTGCTTGAAAAAAACATCCATTGATAGGCTAATGTCCTACTTTAGTGCGATGAAATTCATTGACCCAGGAATCGTACCTGAAATGCTGAAATGTAAACCTTCCTGTCTTAAAGGGTGCATACATAAATACATCTAGTTACATCGTGAAATTGCCATTCATCTCAATCAAAACCATTCTAAAACGCTCACTCAGCACCGAATTTATTCATTCAAAAAACCTATTCAAACCATTCACAAACGCTCCAAAATTCCTAAAAAGATAAGCTCAACAACTTCATTCAAAATAAAAATAGCTTTAAAAGATGGCGATTTAACGGACATACTTGAAATCATATGCGTTTGATTGGTTCTTGAAGAAATATGCAGCTATTTATAGAACTTTTATGTATATTTTATTAAAGAGAGGTAATAGATATTGCTACTTTTGTTCATCAAGAACAAAATTAACGATGTTGTATTATTTCCCTTTTACACTTAAGGCTCACCCATCTTACTTATTGAATTTTATTCCGAAAACCATTCCTCAATCATTCACTTTGTCAATTTCACGATGCAGTTAACTGTAGATAGTTGTGGTCATTCTTTTAACGGAAATGTTATCTGGTCATTCTATAATCAGAAAATTAGCCAAATACAAAAAATGTAAACCCTAATCAGCATGGGCAGTCTAGGATTGGCACTTTACGCAATACCAAAATAGCCTCTGGTAGTTCCCAAATTTGAAATCTAGAAAATGTCCATGTTTACAAATTTTTGCGGAATATTTTGTAATGTCTGCTTTCGGAAAATAATGGTGTATAGTTCCGCAAGAAAGATTGAGGTCCGAGAAACCGTTATCTCCTATCATTTTCAATGTAAAATTGATCTTTGATCACTCACTTGAAATTGCAGGTCTATAGTAAAAATATTTGATAATATAACCTAGCATCGCGAGAGCGAAATAACACCGTTGAATATTTAACTCTGCGTAGGCTCTTTTTTATCTGATTACATTTGACCCATTTAATAAATTCGGTATTCAATGACCACTCATTCAATATCCTCTTTATAATTAACGACATGTAAGTTATCAAAGGTGATCAGCGTTTGTGAATATCATAATGCCAGGGCATATACTTTAATTGGACATGTATGTCCTGCACGCGAATTTAGCAAACAAAGGAACACATGGCAAAACGATTGTGTTGATAAAGGAAACCCGTGGTTTGGCTGATTTCAAAGTGAGCTATAGATCAACTTGTCTCAAACAATAACAATTTAAAATTTCAGTTCCTGACATAAACAAAAGTCCGAGCTTATTTCAACTTAATTTGAATCCTCTTTGTTAAGATGATTTAAGAATGAAGGTTATGCGCTGTCGAAAACATTGGAAGCACATGCAAATGTATACAATGACTTCTTGTGTGACTTTTTCAACAATCGTGCTTGATATTTGAATCAATTTAAATAAATGCACTAAGTTACGCACGTAAATGCTTCAATTACACTTCTTTATACATATTTTTTAGGTGAAAGCAGTGGTAAAATGTTTCGAAGATACTGGTGAAGTCGTGTATAGAGAGCTCATCTACAAGTCTGCTGTTTCATGCTCCTGCTCCATCTGCAATAAGTGACATCGCCTGACTTTAACAGGTGACATCGTCTGGCAACAGACAAACTGGCTGAATCTCAACATCTTAAACAAGTGACATCTCCTGACCACAGACATACGAAGTGAATCTCGACATCTGTAACAAGGAATCTCCTAGACTGGTCCCACTGTCGACTATCAAAATAGCTATTTTTGATAGTCGAAAGTGGGACCAGTCTACATAAACAGGATGACCTTGACCCTTTTCCAGACCAACAATCAGATAATTATACTCTCCTAAATAAAAGAGACAAGAAAAATGATTTGAAACAAGTGTTCGCTAGATAACAATCAGAATTAAACAACGGACATTTGAACAGAGATTACAGAAAAATGTAACGACTTAGAGATACCTTTGATAATAAACATTCAAGAAGACACTTGGTATTGTGTACTGAATCATCTAAAAACACTGGAAAGCCTTGTATTTCATCATTGACTTCTAGTGTGAGTAAATCGGTTCCTTCACCGATAAAAGAACTAGAATCCGATGTTTTTACCACCTATTGTATATTCTTTAATGCTTTTAGGTGGATTATCGAGAAATGACATAGATTAGCTTGTGATAAACTCGCCGCTTAACCAGTGAAATTATCAAAACTTATACCTCGCTTTCGTTCATTTCATCCTATCTGCCGTTGTCAAACCGGACTCAATGATGTCATCATGGACGTTGCAAAGCAATCACGTGAAAAATAGTGTTTTCAGAAATCTTGTCCTACTATTTTCACATATTGTCTCATTTTTAGCTTAAAAGAACGTTTGATTTTAGAGTAAGATCGATTGATATTTCATTTCGTGAGCAACAAAAGTTATATTTTAACTCGTGGTTCCGCAACTCGTGGACATATAGTTTTAAATCTGCAGTAAATAAAATATGAATAGACCTTACACTGAAAGAAGCGATTATCATTTGTATAACTAAATTAAAATTAATTTCGTTCAATTATACGTTTTCTGTGCAGTCACGGCATTTGGATGCCTGTTTGAATGGGGTTCAGTAAATAAGATATGGATAGACCTTACACTGAAAGAAGCGATTATCATTTGTATAACTAAATTAAAATTAATTTCGTTCAATTATACGTTTTCTGTGCAGTCACGGCATTTGAATGGGGTTTTACGCCGCTATTCCTGGTATTTCTCACGCAAGTGCTAATATAACAACATCCTTTCCTAGCCTCCAATGTTGGAATACAAATAGTCGGCAAGGATGAGTGCCGCTGTCAGCTTGTGCTTAAATTGATTTGAAAATATTGCAATGATATTTTTTGTTACTTTTTGAGAAGTTTGACCTCGATAGATGATATTGAAACTGTCATATAACCTTGACCTTGACCTCATTATTAGCCGATTTTCATTATTGAATTCTATCATTACGCAGAATATTGGGTTAGGTTTTGAGTAATTTGACCTTGGCAGAAATATTCCTTTAGTTACCCTTGAAAGTTGTTCAAGAAATTTGGATTGGCTTTTTTTCACTATGAAATGTTTTAAAATCTTCTCCTCCAAAACCATTGACCCAATTTCAATGTAATTTAGCATTTACGATCTTTCGGTGACCCTCTCCTTAAACCAAACATTGGCTCGATTTCAATGAAACTCTGCATGAATGACCCTGTGGTGACTCTCTTCTAAAGTTGTTAAAGAAATTTTGATTGACCCCCAAATATGGTCGTGGTATGGGGGGGGGGCTTATTTTCACTATAAGATCCTTACAGATATCCTTCTCCCATACCATTAGCCCGTTTTCAATAAAAATTGACACGAATTATTCTTGGGTGACCGTCTTTAAGAGCTATTAATTTTTTTTCTTGGCCCCTAAAAATGGGCGGGGGAGGGGGAGGCTTATTTCACTATAAAATGTTTAAGAATCTTCTCCTCTCAAACTATTGGCCCGATTTCAATGAAACATGAATGATTGTTAGGTGACCCTTTCTTTAAGATCAAGAGATTTGGATTGACCTCCATACATGGGCATGACAGGAAGGGGGAGAGGGAATTTACTATAAAATCTTTAAAAATCTGTTCATCAAAAACCATTGGCCCGATTCCAATGAAACTTGGCATGAACTATTGTTTGGAGATCCTCCTCTCAAGTTGTGAAAGAAATTTGGTTTGAGTCCCCAAACATGGGCCTGGCATAGAAATAGTAACCATAAAAATTCTTCTCCTTAACAATTGACCCGAGTTCAATGAAATTGGACTTGAATGATCCATGAATGAACATCTTCTAAAGTTAATTAAGAAATTTGCTTTGGTCCCTATATATGGGCTCGGCAGGGGGCTTATTCTAGCTTAAAATCTAAAAAGTCTTCCCAAAAGCCGTTGTCCTAATTTCAATAAAACTATTCGCTGGGGGTGGGGGGTGGGGGTTGCTTATTTCAACTATGAAATCTGAAAAAAATCTTCCTCTCAAACTATTGACCCGATTTTAATGAAACTAGACATAAGTTTTGTTGGATGGCCCTCTTCCTAAGCTGATAAAGATATTTTGATTGAACCCCAACTATGGGCATGATTTTCCCATGGAATTTTTAGAACTAATTTTGTCCCTAACTGTTTGCTTCATTTCAATGAAATTTTAAATGAATGTTCTATGATTGACTTTTTTATGTACTGCTTAAGACATTTAGATTGACCATAAAAGGGTGTGGCAGGGCGGGGCTTATTTCAACATTAATTCTTTTGAAGATCTTCTTCTCTCAAACCGTTGCGCCACTTTTAGTGAAACTTGGCATGAATGTTTCTTGTTTGATCCTTTCCTCAAGTTGTTCTAGAAATTTTGATTGACCCCATAATGAGAACGTGGCATGGTGGGTCTTATTTTTCTACCAAACCATTAGATTATTTTCAACCGAACTGCAGGATAATGTTAGTTGGGTAAATCTTCTCCTAGCAGAATTTTGATTGGCCCATATATGGGAATGGCCTGCCGGGACGAAATATTCACAAAATGATTGTCATTTTCCCATGCTTTATAAAGTATTTTTTCATTGTCAAAAATCCATCAAGATATATCTATCCTATGAAAAAAGAACTTTCCTATTTAGAATCAATACTAAAATAGATTTTGAAAAATAGATTTCCATATAAGCTTTAGCCTTTACTTTCTGTCCGTCAGGCCTCTTCATAAATTTCATTGTAAACTTCCATATCTGACTAAGTTTTTCATTGATAGATACTTGAAGGTCAGTGGAGCGATACAGTCCCTCTTGTTTTGCAGACCGACAGAGAGACGGTCGGGCAGACAGACAGACACACAACGGTAAAACAATTTGTCCCCCGATGCGGGGGTATAAAAGATAGTTAGAACTATTAACCTGTGCGATAGGTAACTAAAATTTTGAATGTTTTGCCTGGCCAATTTATGTTTTTTTCATATTACAATAATGCCTATGTTTAAACCATTCCCGAAAATATTAACGGTACTTAAAGCCGTGTCAATTAACGTTCTTAACAAAGAAAATTTCCTCTGATACAATCGGAAAGTCTCTGATTGAATGCATACTCGCTGAATGGAGTAAAGTTATGTCAAGACGGCAATTACAAAATTTGGCGGACCTTGATGAGTTCAGAAGTCACAGTCGTATTGGGTCATGTCTGATTACTGTGCAATTCAGTAAGGATGTAGTCACTTCAGCACATGTATAACAACGTTCTTCACGGGATGGTTGAAATTAATTCTGTTAGAAATCCTTTAAAAAGTTAAAAGAATTGTACAAATCTAAAAATTATTTACATTTTACACATACTTTACAATACTACGAAAGTAAAACTGCATTTGATAATATTCAAAAGTGTTTTACTATTTTAAAAACCAATATCATTCTTGCGTAAACTTGGGATTTATATTATATGGGCATGAGTTTGACTAAAAAATCAATACTTTAAGGCATAAAAACTCACTAAATCTTTATTCTTCGGAAATTCAGATTGTTCAATATTGAAAAACACATCTTTAATAATTGTTCAGTGCAATCAATCATGATCCTCGGAGTCCAGGCATAAAGCATTACGTTACTATCCAGTCATTATCTCTGGCACAATGCGCTAGCAAAACGCCGTGTCTATAATCATTAATTTGGATATACTCGATTAGCCATGACGCAATGCTTCTCTTCCAAAAATTGATCGAATCGAGTGTTTCTGGTGCTAAAAGTAATACGAATATTTCCAAATGTAAAATCTAGGTCATATAGCTAGGACGAGGGTATTCGCCATTTTGACATGGATATGAAAAAAAGTTACTAAATACAGCGAAGTCTGGCAATAAATACCGGGTAGACTAATTTTTTGAATAATGTATCAGTCTATGATTGAATTGTATACTGAAAATATGCTAGCGATATATGTGTCCGATGACGAAGGCAATGACGTAATTGCCATGCATGTAAGCAAAGAAAGCTTCGGTTGGGCAATTTGAATAAATTTTCAAAAAAGAAATGACGTAAAATGCAACTTAATATTAGATCAATATTCCTCTCAAAAACTTTACCAAATTATTCATGAGAACGAGAAAAAATTAGCAAATTGTCCCAGGGTCGATGAATGTATTTTACAGAATGAATCGACACTACATTACCGTGGATAATCAAGCATTATCGCCAGGAAAAACAAATGTTAATCCGTAGACAATACGCGAACAAGTACTTCTCAAGTAATACACGAAACTCTCCAGCTAACCTTCATTAATTCGTTTTAAGTATCATAAATTTGATCCCTGATAAGACTTTTTTTCTCTTTTCATATCATATTTATCTTGTTTTTCATGTGTGAATGTTCAGAGTAAATGTTTGTCAGAATATTTATTTTTATGAATACCTTGTGTATATGGTATGAATTGATCGATGAATAAACCATTAACGCAGCATGAAACACGTCCATTTGTTTTTATTTCCGTTCTATGGGGACCTGTCGTTAAGGTTTAATATCAAATACATCTTACCTCAAAGTTTACAGAGTAAGAGCAAAATATATTTGAACTCTTTACGAGGGCAATATTGCAGGTCTGCTAGGATGAAATGGGTTGCAATTAACGGTAAGTAAGAATTCTGCAGAGATTGTTTCTACTCAGCTTTATTTTAATACTTCCTTGCTGCATTTAGTAACATCGTGAAAATGATATTCATCTCAATCAAGGTCATTCTAAATCGCTCATTCAGCGCTCTATACAATAATTTCATACATTCTTGTAAATTATTCAAAACGCTCCATAATGACCCCCAAAAGATAAGATCAACAACTACAAACAAATACATATAAAAAATACAAAAAAACGCGATATAATTGAAATTGTAAGCATCTGATTGGTTCTTGAAGAAATAAGAAGATCGATGCATATAGAAAAATGTATGTATATTTTATTACAGGAAGGTTATAAATATCGTTTATTTTGTTCATTCTGAACAAAAATAGCGATTTTGGATTACCTCCCTTTAATTCCACTCAAAACTCACTCATCCCACGCATTCAATTTTATTCCAAAATCATTCACTTTAAGATTTCCACGATATTGTTAACTGTACGACAGTTTAATAGCTATTGTCCGTCCGTAGGCGTTAAGGACGCAAAGTACTTCTGCTTCCGGACCGTTTCAACCGCAAGCGGATTTTTTTATTACTGAATTTGCGGCTTGGTTAAAAATACCGATTTCATATGTTTCTGCTGAAGGGCATAACGCGGAATAATGATAGTATAATTTCGTAAAATAGCGATTACGACCACTATTTAAGATGAAATAATTTCAATTGAATGACTGTACCACTGAATTTAACAATTTGCGTAAGTTACAAAATTGACGTCGCGCACGGTAATGCTTAACATTTGAAATCGCACGTCTCCCGTCAAGTTCAATCTGCTTTTTCTTCCAAATCTGCTAGCCGATTGTTATGTTCTTTATACCAAATGAACAACAAGAAGGCATACTTTTAAAAAAAAAATTGTTACGCGAACTGAGGGAAATCATATTCTCGTTAAATTAAGTTTCTTTGTCACAAAAATCCTTAAATTACGTCTGTGAAACGTAACGAATTATGTATTGGCGGATTTCCTTTAGACCCTTAAATGCGTAAAAAAGTTCGTAAAAATTTGTTGAGAATGTTTATATTTGCGCGACTAGGTTCATTTACCTAAAATATGAACAAAGACGTCAGAGAAATAAGAAACAATTGATAAAGATTTTTTCAACAATTCAAAAGTTGTAAAACGTCAAATTTTAGCGAAAAACCGGCGTGAAATTTCACAAAATTGTCTCAATTTCTTTTTCAATAATTGATAAATTTTTGTGAAATTTCAAAATAAAAATATTATTTTTTTCTAGTTTTCGAAAATGTGGTCCAAAATACTAATACGCAATATACAACAAAATAAAAAGTGAAAATCTGTGTGGACACAATTTCTACATTACGTGAATTTTAAAGCCAGTTTTCAAAATGTTTCGCTGCAGCGTTTCATTATCAAAATGATAATCATAAATCATAATTTCTATTTTTGAAATATTATTTTTTCGTACAATCACCTGGAAAAACTTCGTATAGATACATTTGAAAATGTCAAAAATATTAAGATTTGTTTGTGTGGACATACTTTTCAAAAAGGAATTGTTTTTTAACGTCTTACGTTATTACTTTGCGCGCTGTCCTTTTTTGAGCAATCAATGACAAAATGATTAAAGCTGATATATGATAAAGTTGCTTCCTGTGGGAAAAAATATATTCTGTCTTACTCGGTTTATTACATATATGGCAATTTAAAATGAAAACGCATGGCAAAATCAACATGCAATAAACAAGAAGCGCTTCAGAAAAGTACGTGGTGTAATAACGTCTAAATAGCAAAATGACGTTACAAAATGATAAGCATTAGCGTGCGCGACGTCATTATTTTTATGTTAAGTAGAGGTCATTGTGAATTTATGAAAAAAATCCTTATTTGCACAGAGAGTTCGTGGGTGGGGGTGGGGGTGTAGGGGGTTATTAAAAAAGGGGTTCTTGGCATTGTTTTTCTTTAAAAAATATGCAAGGCATTTTATCATAAATCTTCAACTTTGAAAAACATGACATGCAAATGTAATTGACCAGAGAAAGTTTTCATTTGCAACAGTCATTGTGTAATGTACAAGGAATATCTCAAGGTATGTGCTTTTTAACAATCAGTTGGCTTTGAGCTTATACAAGACATAAAGCAATTATAAACATTATACTGAAAAATAACAATCGGAGAGAAAATAACAATAGCATGAAAACAAGTACGGAACGCTATTTCCAAATAACTACGACACATGTGAAGAAGAAAAGGAATTATTTCTAAAGAAAAGGTGCCAAAAGGTCCATTCTAACCTTAGGGATATGGGCCCGTAATAGTTTTGCAACATTTTGGAACTCATGATCTTCCACAATGTTATACATTGTAAACACTGTTAAAGTTCATGACTGCCGAAACGTTGCGAAACTATTACGGGTCCACTGCCTTAAGTAGGCATCCTCTAGCTCTAGAAAATATTGACCTAGGACCATCGAACTTTACATAAAATATGACAATGGCCTAAGAAATTGTCATTTCTTTAGGTGGATTTCATATAGGCTGGCGCGGTTCTTTTGAATAATAAATGTAGAAGATGTTCAATTTCAAATGAATAATTATTTCTTTAATGCTTTTCGGTGGTTTATCGAGAAATAATGGTAGATTATCACTTGATAATCTCACCGTAAAAGCAGTGAAATTATCAAAAACTTATACCCTGCTTTTGTGCATTTCACCCTATCTGACGTCATCTATGCGGGACGAAATAAGTGACGTCACAATGAACGTTGCATAGCAATCACGCGCAAACTGACGCGATTAACGAAAATATGTCTTAGAAATTTCACATTTTGTCTCATTTTTGCATGAAAGAAATAGAATAATCGTTTGTTTTTCGAGTAAGATTGATTAATATTTCATTTCGTGAACAACAAAAGCTATATGTTCACTCGTGGCTCTACCACTCGTGAAAATATAGCTGTTGTTGTTCACTCAATGAAATATAAATCGATCTTACACTGAAACAAACGATTATCCTCTATGTACCCCAAAAGCTACACAATTAAGTTTGTAAATCGATTTGAGCTCATCTAGATTCTACATGCCACATTAAGCAAAGTTGGTTATAAATTCTACATGGTCCACAATACAGTCAAACCTATATTTAGTAAGCTCACAAGAAAAATTCGACAAGTGCTTGCTTAAGGAAGTTTTTTTCTTAATAAAGATAAATTATAGTGCAAATAATCAAATTTGGCACTCAGTAATCGCTTACTTAATACAGGTTGCTTACTGAATACATGTTACCGCTAATACAGGTTTGAGCGTATTGGCAGATGTGTCAGTATAAGGTATTTTAGATCACTCCAAGGTCAATGTCAAATTATGAAAACGAGCTTACCCCGAGCACATATTACACTATCAATATTTCAAAATAATTTTGCACGTTGATTTTCGGTTTTAATCGAATATGTGGTTTAAAAATCAGATTCTCTCGATTTAAAGTTCACTAATAAAGCTGAATTATAAATATTTGTTTTATAAAGAATACATATCTGATATTGGTTGGGTGATTCAAAATTATTATCAAAGTCGTTGTCCATTATATCAAGATGCCTTCTTTGGAACAAATTTTAAAGGTAAGAGCCAAAGTCAAAGGACAAAGAAAATGGTTGTGCTTTTTGCTGTTGTGATATATTCGTCGTGCGACGTCATTCATCAGCATTTTTTTGTGAACTTTCGACTTTAATATATAATCGGCCTACAAAATGTTCGGAATAGCTGTTTAGAAAAGGTTTGTTACAAACAGAGTCAGATCTCAGTAAAAAGACATTGTTGACATTCTAAATATTCTTTGCTAAATAATTATGAAAATTGGTCAGATTGTTTGTCTTTGTAAAATCTAGAATAAGATCTTAACATGCTCATTTTTGGATCAATTTTTTAGGTCACGTAGTCAAAGTTGTAATACAAAACTCATTAACACTCTATAAATGCCACGTTTTTGTGACGATAAACCTGGCCAAAAAGCTTGTATCTTGAGGGAAAAAATGAATTTGAGTCATCTGAGGTCTGAACTTTTTTATGGGTCAAATATAAGAACAATTTTAAATCACGCTAGGTGTATTTTTTTTTCTGCTAAACTGTTTTTAATTGACTCTCAGAATGAATTTCTCGAATAAAATTTTAGCAATCTAGAAAATGGACTGACTGGTATAAAAAAGGAAGGACACGGGGTCAAATTTTAAGAATACATTTCTTAGCATTCTAGAGAACACAATTTAACCCTAAACAACTAAGATATTCGGAATGGTAAGCTGGATGTTAACATGCACAAGTTCAAAAGTATGTCAAATGGGGTTAATGATTATCTCGTATTTTCAGGTTTATGACTTTCAACGAGGAAGGGCGATTAAGGGTCACTACGCTCATCTTATTTTCCTATTGATTTTGACTGTTTAACCTACTGATCTACATATCGTAACCGACCTAATAGTAACTCTTTCATACCGATACCGGTATATTCCTGCATTGGCAGGAGGTAAAGACAAGTACAAAGATCGCCTCGCAACGCGATGTTTTCTTTTATAAGCCAAGAAAGTTGAATAGCGGTATTTTCATACGTTAATACGTTTTCATGTGGACTGTTTCATGTGCTTTCAGCACTTAAATTTCAATGTAATTATACCAAGGTTTTATTCCACATGACAAGGGAGTTACAGCCGAACAAGTGCAACAACCGGTTTGGTTCCTTTTCCCCCTTAATAATTTAGAGGAAAGCAGGAAGTGTAGGTCCAACCACACAGCCCTTTTGTGCAGGTGTCTTGGTTTATACTGTCTGACAAAGCTTTGTGTGCGGGTCAAAAATCAAATCGATAACGCTCGATCACTACGCGATTGATGCACGATCAGTCCGATCTTATATACGATTGATACAAGATCTCTTCCACAACTGCATGTCGATCAATTTTCTATTTAATCGCTTCATGAGTAAAACATCGCATAGGAAGTCTGACACCTATGCTGATCAAGTACGATCAGTACACGGTCGTTTGATCGGGGTTGATCGGATCGAAAGTAGTAAGATAGCGTTACGGATTACCAACATTCCAATTGCAATGATTGTAAACGGTGATTTTCAAATACCGGTGCATATTTTTGCATTAATAATGTATCACAGATCTCAGTCTTTTATCATTATGTTCATGGTGGCAAAGCGCACGCAAGCCTATTTCTTTTTACATACAAGCCTTCCAACTGAGAAATTGTTTGAAAGAATAAACTAAATATAATGACAAGCCAATTCGCAACTTATCGTAAAAGCATATAGATTAACCGAAAAAAGTTTTTAAGCTATCAAACTGTTGGAGATGGCCAACCTTAACGGAAAATCAGCCCCTTAAGTACTCGTATGAAACCGTTGGTGATAACCTACATTAGTAGAAACTAGAAGAAAAATTTAGTTATCATTACTGACTCTCCCCATTGGTAAAAGGGGACCACTTTGTGTTTTTGCCAAATTCGGTTAAAATTGCTTTCTTAATTTGCAGTTTCAAAATTGACGAAATAAAAGAAAACAAAAAAAATTAACCGAAAAGAGGTCAGGCTTATCACGGTCAAAACGCAAATCATGTATGTAAATACATTTAGTGGTCAGTTCCCAGTTGTATACAAGGTAATCTGTTTAAACATAGACCGGAAGCCCTTTTTAACCTATCGGATTTGTCGTTTCAATGAGGGATATCGGTTGGTTATCTCCCTTGAAATACTCCCAAAGGAGGAAGGGTCCAAATCAAAAGTTACCTTGGGTTTTGTCCTTATTTCCTTTGCACTATTAGATTTAAAGATAAGCTCTAAATCAAATATTGCGCAATTTATATGATACATCTGGTGTAAAATAAATATAACTTATCTAATTTACTATTCAAAACTTTAACATGAATACAATTTGCACAAATAAGTATTTTGCATTTACAAAAATAAAATTCGCAACTACCCCATAGAAACCATGGATAAAATCCAAGGAAAATTTCTAAAAGGACCGCTAACGATTTTGGAGCACCTTTGATTTAATCCACAGAAAAACAAGGGAGATAACACACAAAAGTCTCCCATTGTACCTATCGAAAAAACATCCCTTACTGACTGAAATTAACCTCCTGTTAAAATTCAACGGATGCTTATCATAAATACAACTTGATTACAAGGAACTATTACAATGTCCTGCAATCTGTCACGTTTTGTCTAGAGAATTAAACAAAGATGATGACGGCCTCTGATCGGTCCATAATACATTAAGATGAAATCTAATCACTTATTTTCGGAAACTTACATTGCTTCCATAAAGTTAGACACAAGATGGGAGAGATGAGAGTCTATTTCGGATCTTTAGACGCATTTTCTAGTCATCGGGGTATTTTCCGGAACCGACTGTGGAATTTGACGGCTGAGGAGGGCCTTACTTTAAAAAGTTGTCATTACTCATTGATAAAATATAAAATGGATCATGTTACATTACAAATGGTCTTTAAGGATGCGCGACTTTTCTTCAATTCTGTATAAGGCTTTACTTTCCGTCATTTTTTTGGGATAAGCTATTTCAGCCTTTTTATATGTATTGCTCGACAACGGGAAATGTAATAGTTCCCTGTAACCACTTGGCCAAATTAACTTAAAATTTTGTTCAATATAACAATCAATTATCATTGGTTGTTATCATTTGTTTTTTATGATTTAATCAACACATTATCAATGAATGGAGGATCTTGATTTTCATTAGAATTCAGTGTATATCAACCATAAAATGCTATTCTCGTCGAAATTGAAGCACATTAGTTACCCAAGACAGTATTTTTTTTTTTAAAAAAAAAAAAGGGTTCGTAAGCTTGAATGTTATATTCGAAAGTTATTTGGAAAATCAAATTGTTTGTGTCAAGCAATCAAACCAACTAGAAGTACGCACTGAAGACAATGAAAATGAATAGTTGGCAAAAAACATTATCTATCAAACCGCACAAACATTTGAAGACACTTTAGGCTTTCTAATTAATACTGTAAAATGAAAGGAATCCTATAAATAATTTAACACTCTAAAAAGTATTAGCAAAATATTACAACACTTGGCACAATTTAAGGTTTGTCTGCCACATTTTTAAACATCGTTTACAAAATCATTACCCAGGGAAAACTCGGGGTAAATCTCATTAAAGTAAAATTTACTACACAAACGCAGGTTAGACTGACGAAAGAAGGTGAGACCGATAAGGTAGACTATGACGTAGATTGTCAACCTTGCATTTGATCATTATGGGGAATTGAAATGGCAGCCCGGGAGTCGCGTGAGTTGATGTAATAATCTAAAATTGACTGTAATATGCATGCGCAGAAAGGAAATTCATGTGAACGGAGTTACTCACTGGTGGTAGTAAACAAACTTCACATTTACCGCTACAATAATTAATTAACCATGAAATATCGTTATTCGATTAAGAAATGTGATAAACTCGTGCAAAATACTATATAAAATAAGAATAATAGTAATTGTCGTTTAAAGTGAAAGAGTACATTTGTTTTATGTAATCGAACTGTTGTGCACTATTTTCGACGCCATATTGGAACCCAAGTAACACCGGCCTGACCCAGGATCAGAAGCGACCAGGTTGAAAGTTTAAAATGACATCACCAATGTCGAAACCGAGGTCGTTCTGATGATAACTCCGAGGCCACTTCTCAATTTCGTTATGCAATCGTGTCTTCGGGATATATGAACACAACTCTCACCTTATAGATATATGAACACATCAATATTTTTGTTATTCAACTAGCATAGCACACTGCGCACACGCGATTGTGTAAACATCGTGCCGTCATAGAGGATTATCGCAGGGAGTGAAAAGGCTAGACCGAATATATCAGAAAGTACTAAAAAAAGGAAATATTCAGACTTATAAATTTAATTGGAATTTTAATTTATTTTCAGGGGTAAAACCCTAGTAGATCTAACAAGCAGGCAGCGTGACTCACAGCTGCTAAACATAGCCTCTCCCTGATTCGATGATAAACAGAACCGCAATCAGCTTATCAGCGAGATGGTTTAGTAAATATACTTATGGCTCAAAGTTAAGCATATTTTTTCCAAATGTTGAGATTCTTGGAAAACTTCGTAAGACTCGGCTGCAGAAGAAGGTTCTTTGAATTCTCACGTGTATTACACATATATACCGTGTCGTTGATGATCGAAGGGTGTTGAGTCATCATTCAAAAGAGGGGAGGCATTTCAAAGTTTTAGCTGGAAGTTAAAAGTAGCCATGGACTGAAAGTTATAATTCTGCACATGATTCTGAAAGTGGTAAACAAAATGAATAAATCTTCAAGATTTCGATAAAGGGGCGGTGTTACTTTAAAGGATTTGTTGCGTTTTGGAAACCAAGTTTATTTGTTGTGAATTTCGTACGATGTAAAGGTCGACTTTCAAATACCAATACTCAGTGTACATGTACTAGTAAGTGAAAGTGTCAAAGTGTCGGTCACTCGTCTGGTCTTGAAATAAATGGCAATTTAAATTTGGTCACATCAGACAGGTTTCATTTTGGTAGTCTCACACATTCCATTGGTAATTCTTTACACGATATGCTTGACTGTATGCCAATAGAATATATTGTTATATATAAACTATAAATAAACCTAATGGTATTTACCGTGTATATTTTTAGACTGGGAATTTTCTTATCTCTTGATTCTGTTCGGTAAATGTATGTAGAATATTGTAGATCTTTCTAGAAAGGCCTTTTGGAAGGTGATTTAGACTCTAGAGTATTCTTATGTTCTATGCTATTCCAGATTGTTCTATAGTATTATATAAAGGGGTTCCTACAGCATTCTTGGTTTACTTGTTTTAGACTTATGGATTCATTTAGTAGTACTGTGTTAAACTAAAAGGGGATTTCTTGTTATCTTAAAAGTGTGTTTGAAAGCGTGTTTAATTTTAAATTCAGATATTATTGGACTTATTATTTGTGGACCAGGAACTTAAATAAATTGGATCTAAAATTAAAACTTTAGGATTAAACATTCAAGGTATTGTAATTGTTTTTGTATTAATTTCATATTGTCAATAATTCTGGTATTATTGTCAATAAATATTGTTAATTGTAAAGTTTGTTGCTGGCTTCTTTGTTCGTGTTACATTGGCACGTAACAATTTAGGGGCTCGTCTCGAGATACGAATATTAGACAAACAAACAAAACAAAACAAATCAAACAAATTCTTTATTTAAATCTGCTGTTCAAAATTATTTAAGAAATTAATTTCATATTTCAATTTTGATAAATCTAGAGTGCACTTTCACTATTATTTATCGAAATCTTACATTCTTATTCGAATACAGCAACAAGCTACCATGTCGTTTGACTTAGAAAAATTTACGCACGAACCTTCCGTGGAGTTGTTGAATTTGGGTAAAAAGCCTGATTTGCTCAATCTTGCCAAGCATTATGAATTAAAAGAAGTCAAGTCCTCTTTGCGAAAGCATGAAATTAAGAATATTTTGGTTCAATATTTTGTTGATGAGGACATTTTTGATGAAAAGGCTCTATCTCTCATTGTTGATGTTCCATCAGTTGCAAGCTCAAGAGAGCTTGAACTGTTAAAACTTCAACAAAGGGAGAAGGAATTAGAAATTGAAAGAGAAAGAGCACAATTAGAAATTGAAGAGAAGGAAAGAGAAAGGCAATTTCAAAGGGAAAAGGAAGAAATTGAAAGAGAAAGAGCACAAAGAGAAATTGAAGAAAAAGAAAGAGAAAGGCAATTTCAAAAAGAAGAAAGAGAACGAGAAGAAGAGAGAGCAGAGAGAGAGCGAGAAAAAGAACGAGAATTTCAATTACGATTAAAAGAATTAGAAATACAAGATAGAGCAAATCAGCCCAGATATATGTATAATGACCATTTTGATGTAACAAAACATTTTAGGCTTGTTCCTCAATTTCAAGAAAATGAAGTTGATACATATTTCGAACATTTTAAAAAAGTTGCAAATAACTTGAAATGGCCAAAGGAGCAATGGACCTTACTTCTTCAAAGTGTCTTAGTAGGAAAAGCTCGCAATATTTATTCGCAACTTAGAACAGAACAAAGCAATGATTATGAAACTGTATAAGAACTCATTCTCAAAGGTTATGAGCTGGTACCAGAAGCATACAGACAACAATTTAGAAGTTGTAGAAAAGAATCTGGCCAGACCCACGTTGAATTTGCAAGAAACGAAGAAAAATTATTTGACAGGTGGTGCTATTCTAAGAAAATAGACCAAAATTATGATAATCTTAGACAACTTATATTAATTGAACAATTCAAAAATTGCATTCAGTCTGACATTAAGTCACGTTTAGATGAAAAAAATGTTGAAACTATACATGAAGCAGCTCGTTTAGCTGATGATTACTACCTTACGCACAAAAATTCTTTCGTTAATAAAGCAAAACCTGCTTTCTCACATCCCCAAAATAAATCTATGTCTGGTGATTCATCTAGCATGTCTAGTCAATCGAATTCACCTAAACCAAAGTCTACTGGTGAAACCAATGTTCAAAATCCCTTATCTCGAGTACATTGTACTTTTTGTAAAAAACCAGGTCACCTTATTTCGGAATGTTTTAGATTAAAAAGGAAGAAGGAACTGAGTGCAGCCAAACCTACAGGGCTCACCAGCCTTCAGCCTAAATCACAGCCTTCTTTTGAGTTAAATTCAATTGTTAAGGCAGAACCAAATTCTGATTCCTGTATGGAGATTTTTGAACCGTTCATGTTAAATGGTTTTGTATCACTTTCAGGTGATATGTGCCCACCTACCCCTATTAAAATTTTAAGGGACACAGGAGCTTCTCAATCTCTTATTGTAGCAGATGTTCTGCCTTTTTCTGAGAATACTTCGTCTGGTACTAGTGTCCTTATTCAGGGTGTAGAGTGTGGTGTTATTAGTGTTCCTCTTCATAAGGTTAATTTGTCCTCAGATTTGGTTACTGGTTCTGTGGTTGTTGGTGTTAAACATTCTTTACCATTTAAAGGTGTACATTTATTGCTAGGCAATGACTTAGCTGGAGATAAGGTTGTTGTTAATCCTCTTGTAACTGACACACCTAATGTAGGTCAAACAGATGATCCTATTTTGCAGGAAATACCTGATTTGTACCCTTCATGTGCAGTAACTCGGGGTATGGCTAAAAAAGCTTCCTTGAAAAATTCAAATGATATTGACTTAAATGATACTTTTGTTGGTCAATATTTCAATGACAAGATTAAAAAGTCTTTTAATCTTAGTCTGCCTGATACTCAGACAGACTCGTCAAAATTTTGTCAGTCATCTCCAAGGTCAAATGACCAAGGTCATGAAACGCATTCAAAGTCAAAGTTAATCAAGGAGCAGCAAAATGATCCTGAGATTTCAAAGTTAATTGATAGGGCATTACCCGAAAAAGAAATGTCTCAGAATCCTGTTTGTTACTATAAAAAGAATGGTATTCTGATGAGAAAATGGCGACCATTTGATGTCCAAGCTGATGACGATTGGGCTGTTCATCACCAAATTGTTGTTCCAAAGTCATATCGCCATGAAATACTTAGTATTGCACATGAAAGTCCAATGTCTGGTCATTTAGGTGTAAACAAGACTTATCACAAGATTATGACTCATTTCTTTTGGCCTGGACTTAAATCGGACGTTTCCAAATATTGTAAAAGTTGCCACACCTGTCAAAAGGTAGGGAAACCTAACCAAGTTATCCCAAAAGCAAGGTTACAACCCATTCCAGCTTTTGATGAACCTTTCAGTCGAATAATAATAGACTGCGTTGGTCCTTTACCAAAAACCAAGTCAGGTTCTGAATATTTGTTGACAATTATGTGTGCTTCTACCCGCTTCCCAGAAGCAATTCCTTTAAGAAACATTAAGGCAAAGTCAATTATTAAGGCTCTTGTCAAGTTCTTTACTTTTGTTGGCCTTCCAAAATCAGTTCAGTCTGATCAAGGATCAAACTTCATGTCAGGCATATTCCAACAGGTTATGCATGAATTAGGTATCAAGCAATATCGGTCATCTGCTTATCACCCTGAAAGTCAAGGTGCTTTAGAAAGATTTCATCAGACCCTAAAGAATATGATAAGGTCATATTGTTTTGATACTGATAAAAATTGGGATGAAGGTATTCAATTGCTATTATTTGCAGTCAGAGAATCTGTTCAAGAATCTCTTGGCTTTAGCCCCTTTGAGTTAGTTTTTGGTCATTCTGTTCGTGGGCCATTAACACTCTTAAAAGAGAAATTTCTTGCTGATGATGAAACACCCTTGAACTTGTTACAGTATGTTTCTGACTTCAGAAATAAACTGTCTAGGGCATGTGAGGTTGCTAGGTCAAATCTTAAATCATCTCAGAGCAAAATGAAGGCAAGATATGACAAGCATAGTGTTGATAGGAAATTCGAACCAGGTGATAAAGTCCTTGCTCTTTTGCCAATACCTGGCCGACCCTTACAGGCAAGATATTATGGCCCGTATACTATTGATAAGAAAACAAGTGATTTGAATTATATTATCAATACTCCTGGAAGGCGTAAAAATAAACAAATGTGTCATGTGAATATGTTAAAAAAGTATTTTGACAGAGATAGCTCTATTTCAAAACCGGTTACAGTTGTAAACACTGTCCCACAAGAATCAAATGTGATTGAATCAGAAGTTAATTCAGACTTTAGTGAAAAATCCGTTCCTGGTCCACCTAAACTTGAGAACTCTGAAATACTAAAAAATCTTGACGACAAACTTTCACATTTGGAGCCATCTCAACGAGAAGAGCTGAAACAGTTGATTAATGAATATGAACACTTGTTTCCTGACATCCCAACAAGAACTGATAAAATATATCATGATGTCATTGTGGAAGATTCTCAACCAATTAAACAACATCCTTATAGAATGAATCCAGTGAATCAAAAAGCCCTTCAAGATGAAGTGAATTACTTATTGGAAAATGATTTTATTGAACCCAGCCAAAGTAATTACAGTTCACCATGTATATTAGTTCCAAAGCCAAATGGAACATACAGAATGTGTACTGACTATCGAAAAGTGAACTCTGTGACAAAAACTGACTCTTTTCCTATACCAAGAATTGATGACTGTATTGACAAAGTCGGTAATTCTAAATATGTCACCAAATTTGACCTTCTCAAAGGATTCTGGCAAGTTCCGCTCACTGATAGGGCTAAAGAAGTATCAGCATTTGCTACTCCAACTGGTCTGTACCAGTACAAAATTATGCCGTTTGGGATGAAAAATTCTCCTGCGACGTTTCAGCGGCTTGTAAATATGGTTATAGCTGGCTTAGATGGCTGTGACGCATACATCGATGATGTCATCATCTATACAGATACATGGAGTGACCACCTTCAAAGAATCAAACAATTCTTCGAACGTCTCAGTGATGCAAAATTGACTATTAATCTTGGAAAAACAGAATTTTGTCTTGCTACTGTTACTTTCTTAGGACATCTTGTGGGACAGGGTCCAGTTAAACCTTTAGAATCTAAGGTCAATGCTATCCCTGAGTTTCCTGTGCCTGCTACTAAAAAGCAACTGATGCGATTTCTTGGTATGGCTGGCTACTATGGAAAGTTTTGTAAGAATTTTTCTATAATAGCTGAACCTTTAACAAACTTATTAAAGAAAAACGTTAAGTTCAAATAGAATGATAACTGTCAAGTTGCCTTTGATCGCTTAAAAGCCATACTAAAGAGCACACCAGTTCTTTCAGCACCTGATTTTGACAAATGTTTCAAATTAGCTGTTGATGCAAGTGATGTTGGTATTGGTGCTGTTCTTTTGCAAGAAGACGATGATGGTATAGATCATCCAGTTTGTTATTATTCTAAAAAATTAAACAAACATCAGAAAAACTACTCCACCATTGAAAAGGAATGTCTTGCTCTGATTTTGGCAATCCAACATTTTGAAGTTTATTTAACATCTGCAACTTCTCCTATAGTTGTATTCAGTGACCACAATCCCTTAAGTTTTCTTCACAATTTAAGAGTAAGAACCAAAGATTATTGAGGTGGAGTTTGTCACTTCAAGAATTTGATCTTGATGTAAGACACATTAAAGGAAAAGACAACATTATACCAGATGCTCTGTCAAGAGTCTAAAATTTTGAATTGTCTTATCTTTAATACTCAAATTGCATTTAACAGTTACATTTCACTATTTATTTTTATATATGTATGTATATATGTTTGCATATATATATCTCTTTTTCAATTCTTTTGATGAAAATTGTTTGTAATTTTCATGTTAGATGTGCTGAAATGTTTCAACAAATTATGATATTATCAATTGTGTAAAGTATATTATCGTTGTATATTCTAATGATAATGCAAAAAGAAACATTTATTTCATAAACCTTTCTTTTTTCTTTCAAGGGGGAAAGTGTTATATATAAACTATAAATAAACCTAATGGTATTTACCGTGTCTATTTTTAGACTGGGAATTTTCTTATCTCTTGATTCTGTTAGGTAAATGTATGTAGAATATTGTAGATCTTTCTAGAAAGGCCTTTTGGAAGGTGATTCAGACTCTAGAGTATTGGTATGGGGTTGATTTTGTGCCAAAGGACGTTCTCCACTTTTCATATTCAGAAGCACATTGGTGCGTTTTATGTTGTAGGATGCCGATCGTCGGCCTGTCAACTTTGGTTATCATAGACCTCAATAGCAGATTTGGATTATTCCTTATTCACATTGTTTTACAATTTTATGTTAGTCAATGTTTGTACCTTGGTATATCTTATGACTAATCATGCATGAATACAAACGTAAAAGCAGTCATTTAATTATTTTTTAGTATGACACAGTTGTTTTGCATTGACCTACTTTTTCATTCTGACCCATTTTATGTACGATCGGGAATATTGCAGTAGTGCCTTAGAGATATGAATTAAGATGGTTCTAGTTCTTATTTCTAACGTATTAACTGTTATATCATTCAGTGTTTACCTGTTGTCATTGTCTAAAGTCCGAGTAGAAGCCGATTGTTTTCTTTCGTAGCCACATGTTACTTCAGTGTCGGCCATTTTGTGTGTTTATATCCCGGTGCATGACGGGAGGTTAAAGTTGTCAGTCCACAGTCGTTTCTAACAAAAAACAACAAGCCTAGTTATTTTCTTTTAATCATTCAATGTAAAGCAAGCCTTTTTATTATTCAATGTACGTATCGGCAATTTTAGGCTTTTAGGATGTTCTTTTTATAGTTTTTGGGTGAACTTTCATTAAAGAAGGGTGACGACGTTAGAATGCACAAGATTTGTTGTGCAGTGGTTGTGCACTGCACAATGTTTATTGTGCTTTATTGCTGCGCACGTCGACGATGCGCATGTTACTTTTATTTTCACACAACTTTTCGTGTGCGGTTTTGTGCAGTGACTTTACCTATACAAAGGCAGTGCACAGACAAGTAAGCATCTCCCGAAATAAGAATTTCGAAAGCAAACCCACGTTACGAATTTTCGCTATTAGGTTAGATTTTTTTAACAAGAAACACTTATAACATTACGATATTTTAACATTGTAACAAAAGGGTAAAATTATTATATTGGAATTTTTAGGCATTTTTCCTCGTTTTATTTAGTTACCAAATTAATTCCCCGAGAGATCATTTAAGTTCAAGTATTATTATCGATTGATAACGCCGGCATTCTTATAGCCTTTCGTTGGTCTACGTTGCGGGTAGAGGAGAAAAAACCCAAGTCAACTACCACTCTACCAAATTACGCCCAGAGCGATACATTTTCTTGGTGGCAGAGGTGGGATGGAATATCCCTTGAGATCAGAACCCAAGATGTCCGGAACAGAATCTGAAGAGGAGACAGAGGTCTTTTTCAAGAGTCCTAGGGTTGGGAGCAGATATCCTGGTACAGATAGCCAGGAAAACAGTGAGACTCTACATAGACAACAGGACGGATTTGAATTAAACATTGGAAGTGTAGCAGGTCCTAGAACAGAAAACCACAACATTGGTTTAGCTGTTGAAAGGATGATTAATATGCAGACCGAGATATCTGAAGTTCTAAAAGGGATGACAAATGTCTTCTCAAGCAGGACAGGAAGTTTGAAAGATCAGTAACAGAACCAAAACAGAAACAACCAGACAGAAGTCAAACGACATACTCGAGATGAACATGATGGACCCCAGATAAGCTCGCATAGACAAGACAGATGCGACTTTCATGAAGGAGAGGATGAAGACTACCAGACCAGACAGCCTAGATACGGACAATTAAGAGAGAGAAACATTATGGATCCAAGGCAACAGTGGTATAATAGTTAAGATTTTTACCTCAGAGTAAGGGCCAAGGTGTGCTACCTAGACAACGCCTTCCGCCTCAACACAGTCGATCGACACGTTCCAGTCATGTTAATCACCATTCCATCAAAATACCTCCTTTTTATGGGAAAGAAGATTGGAGAGTTGTGATCAATCGATTCGAAGCAATCGCTGATAGGCAAGGTTGGACCTTTGATGAGAGATTAGACGAACTACCTCCTAAACTACGGGGAAGCGCCGGTGATTTCGCCTTCACCCAACTACGACCAGAAGCACTAGATGACTACTGCAGCTAAGTTGATGAACTAGATTGCAGGTTTCGTGTGATCGAAAATCCGAAAACCTTCGCAGCAAAGTTTAGTCGAAGAAATCAATGGGCAAGTGAAACTGCAGAAGAGTATGCTGCTGATTTGAAGTGCCTATGCGAAAAAGCGCACAGAGGCAGGGATTTTCACACAAGAAAAGAAGATCTCGAACGTCGTTTTTTGGATGGTCTTAAAGACGAAGCTCGGTATGAAGTTGAATTTTTCTAGGACCCAACAGACATTGATGAAGCGGTCCTCCATCTGGTAAACTTTATTCAAACAAGGCAAAAGCGTTCCTCAAGTCCATATGGCGATAAGAAAATGAAGAAATTTGTTCGAAGCACCAGAAGCTTAGACCTAACTCCGGCATCATTTCTTTCTGGTTTGGGATGAAGCTAGACGTCAGACTTCACATTTAACAGTACGATACCCGTGCAGCCTAGAAAAAAAACAGTCAAGACCCCAAAAGCTCCGCTTGGGACAATAAAGGTAGATGCACCATGGGATGTAGTAGCCACGGACTATATGGGACCACTTCCCGAAAGAGGAAACAAATACATCCTAGTGCTGACTGACTACCTCACAGAGGATGTTGAAAGAGTAACTGTCCCTGAGCAGACTGCTGAGCATGTGCTTCCAAGATATTAAATGAGTTTGTCGCGAGATGGGGTTGTCCACTGTCCATTCTGAGTGATCAAGGCCGGAGCTACGAGAGTAGAGTATTCCGAGAGATGTGCCGCATGCTGTAGATATGCAAGACTAGAACCAGTCCACGCAACCCAAAGTGTAATGGCCAAGTTGAAAGATTCAACCGTACCCTCAAGAGGATGATCAAGGCCTACCTCTGTGATGAACAAGACGATTGGGACCTAAATCTAGGATGCCTAGCCAGTGCCTACAGATCAGCACCTTGTGAAAGCACGGGACTTACGCCAAATTTGTTAGCCACGGGTCGTGAAACCAGACAACCAGCAGAATTAGCATCTGGATCTGCCGCTAAAAGAAACAAGTTCGGAGGGTTGATTTCAGAATCCAAAACTGTCTATTTTCAGAAATATGGCCGACAGCAAAAGAAGAGCCTACCAGTAGCTTCCATGCTTTCACAAGAGGAGTACAGTTTAAGTAGAGGCTAAATACAGGGTAGAGGCACGCATCCTGAAGCAACATCTGGAACTTGATGATGTGCCACATTATTGCAACTATGCCTCTTTCGCTCCTATAAGCTCGCCGACCTTGACGCCCATGTTAAAATTTTTCCAAGACACGCCCTAATGCTAAAGGAGAAGGGCATTCCAGATAGTGAGGATCTATTGGTGTCAAACGTGAACTACTATAAGACAGGGGAAAGGGGCATGGTAGCCCTATCAGGAGAGGAGCCCGCCAATCACTGGATGTCAAAGAAGAAAGAACGGGTAGACTTGATGTCAAAGGCCATAGATGTCGTTTTCCCGGAAGGAATACCTGGGTCACCTTTGAAAACAACCCCTTCAACTATCAAGCAACGTCCCTCTCCAGCGATTTTGCAGCACAACAACTACTGGGGGCAACCACAACTCCAGTGCAACAGCCCATACTGTTGATACAAGGATCTGGTAAGACCTGTGTAACCAGCCTTGTGATATCAGTTACCCCTGAATGCAGTTCAATGACGGGGAGACCTACGCCAGCAAAAGTGCCTGAACACACAGCTACAATGACAGGCTTATCAGAACAAACTGCAACTACAATCCTACCAAGAGCAGCGGCTAGCACAACCTCATCCACCCCGTTGCTTCAACATCAAGGATGATTCAGATCCATGAGTTCTGGTAAATGATGAGCTAGATTATGAGGATAAACCTGAGGTAGAGGAGAATATCTTGAACCAAATACTCCCACCCACATCCGGGACAGCCTCTATCCCTTCAACCACGAAGAAAGCCCCTGAGCCAGCACAGATCACTGAATTGAAGACTGCTCCTACCAATAAGAAAATTGTCACCGCTTTAAACGAAGTGGAAGCAGCAGTGGAAGCAAACACAGAGGCGATAAAACAGTATGGTGACTGGTCAGAAGATGCTGCAGATGTTCAACGCAGTCCATGACTTATCCCAGGTAGTGACCCGAGGAAAAGAAGAACGGCAAGACAAAAAAACAGAGGAAAGTGGAGAGAAGAAGCCAGAGGAAAGTGGAGAGAAATCTAGAGAAAGGAGACAGGAGAAGAAAGAAGAAGAGAGGAGAAGTCAGAAGAAAGAAGATGAAAGGAGAAGTATGAGAGAATTACCCGGGATTAACTAATTTAACCCACTTTATTTCTAATAATACCTTTAGTTACCAAAACAGATAATCAACTTATATAACATTTGACCAGCATTCGCTCACTACATAGAGCTAAAAAGGCACATAATTTGCAACCCCTTAATTACTTAACAAGCATATTATGGGTACAAGCAGAATGATTCAACTTTATTTCACTTCACAGAGGATTAAACTTTCATTATCTTAGAATTGGTTCGCTTGTCTATATGACAGATCCGTACAAAACGTTCCCAGCTTTGTGCGAAAAAGCCGCTAACCTCAGACGGACCAGGGTGAGCCCACATTTTGCTTTAAACCACAATCCCTATGAGCAATTTGTGGGTACAGAAGTCTCAAAACTTCCGATGCTACTAACGAAGCTAGACAATCGACTGAAGACAGCACATTTTCTTCAATACGTGTTATAATCTCGCGAATTTTAAGCCTTAAGCATATCTGTGAATCAGACTGTGTGTTATCTAAGAGTTTAGAAAAGTGTCAATTTGAATTTTCTACAGTGAATAATCCGAGACGTTCTCCTTAGTTAACACAGTGTTATGGACGCTAGTGCTATTTTCAAGTGTATTGTTTTAATTTTTACGCTAGTGTTAGCGGGAGCTTTAACACCGATCGTCGGCCTGTCAACTTTGGTTATCATATACCTCAATAGCAGATTTGGATTCTTCCTTTTTCACATTGTTTTACATTTTTATGTGTCAGCCAATGTTTGTGCTTTGTTATATCTTGTTATGACTAATCATGCATGAATACAAACGTACAAGCAGTCATTTAATTATTTTATAGTCTGACAGTTGTTTTGAATTGACCTACTTTTTCATTCTGACCCACTTTATGTGCGATCGGGAATATTGCAGTAGTGCCTTAGAGATATGAATTAAGAGGGTTCTAGCTCTTATTTCTAACGTTTTGATTGTTAAATCATTCAGTATTTACCTGTTGTCATTGTCTAAAGTCCGAGTAAAAGCTGATTGTTTTCTTTCGTGGCCACGAGTTTACTTCAGTGTCGGCCATTTTGGGTGTTTTTGCATGACGGGAGTTGCCAAAGTTGTCAGGCCGCGTTCGTTTCTTACAAAAACCAACAAGCCTAGTCATTTTCTTGAAATTATTCAATTTAAAGCCAGCCTTTTTATTATTCAATGTACGTATCGGCATTTAAAGCTTTGAGGATGTTCGTTTCATAATTTTGGGTGAACTTTCATTAAAGAAATAGTGGTTTTGTCGAGCTTTCTGAGTGTCGGGTGACGACGTAAGTATGCACAAGATTTGTTGTGCAGTGGTGCACAATGTTTATTGTGCGTTATTGCTGCGCACGTCGACGATGCGCTTTTTACTATTATTTTCGCACAACTTTTCGTGTGCGTTTTTGTGCAGTGACTTTACCTATATAAAGGCAGTGCACAGACAAGTTAGCATCTCCAGAATTAAGAATTTTGAAAGCAAACCCAAATTACGCATTTTCGCTATAAGGTTAGATTTTTTTAACAAGAAACACTTATAACATTACGATATTATAATATTGTAACAAAAAGGTTAAATAAGAATATTGTAAATTTTAGACATTTTTCCTCGTTTTATTTAGTAACCAAATTAACTCCCCGGGAGATCATTTAAATTCAAGTATTATTATCGAATTATAACGCCGGCAGTCTTATAGCCTTGTCGTCGTTGGTCTACGTTTCGGTTAAAGGAGAAATACCCAAGTCCACTACCACTCTACCAAATTACGCCCAGAGCGCTACAACGTCATATAATTACGCGCAGATCGCACCTCATTTATGGCAGTGACCGTATTATTCCCCTGAGATCTATTCTGTAGAATCGCAGGGGTTCCCGATTGGCTCTTAGGCATCGTATTGCGTGCCATGTAAAATCCAGCAAACTAGGTCCCTAAATTAACTTTAATTTTAATATCGACTGGTTCAGTAGCATACATCCGCCGTCAAAGTGCAGACGGACTGTCAATCCTGAAGTCCCGGGTTCGATTCCCGATCGCGGCACTCATTCTTTCCGACTATTCGTCTCCCACCAATGGGTTATAATCATAGACCAATGTGGGATAGCAGCTGGTGGCTATCTTATGATGTAATTATTGAACTATTGTGAGAAATACAAAGAATCTAGTGTTAGGTGCTTCAGCCGTTGCGTCATAACTGAAAGATTGTTGAAAGCGGCGTAGAATTCCCATTCATGGCCTGGTAATTTAGTCGTTTACTTAGCTCACTATGTTCATGCATGGTGTATGACAAGCGCATATTCCATACGCTGACAAGTTTTGAACTTGTTAAAAAATGAGCCTGTGCTTTTTAGTACGTATACTGACGTATACCTTCGTCTTTGGACCGTAAACGACTCGTGAATAACGGACACAAAGCGTACGAGGATTTTTCTTTTTATATACGTAGACTTCTTTTTAACAGCCTCAATATTACATTACCGGTAACATGAATGAAATATAGATACCAGAATCTGCTTCCTTTTTTTTTTCATTCAAATTATCATTTCTAGAAAAACATCTAAAATAATTTGACCAAGCTGCACGGGATATGTTATTATTTTTCAACATATCTTTTTGCATTCGAAACATCTCCCGGATAATCCGTTACCTCGAAAGTACCACGGACTTGAGTGAAGTAATGTTCGGTCATTTTTAGGCAATTTGGCTTCAGTTGGTACTTCTGTTATTACAGGTGGAAAAAAGGAAACTCTTTCCATTGTTTTCCGATCTTTTTTGCAGATGTTAAGGCAAAATATATTTTGATGACAGAACGCAGTTAAAAACTGCGTTTTTTTTTCGGAAAACTATATACTACTTTAAGTAAGCTAAGCACCAAAACTTTTTTAAAACTATAATTCCAGGGAAAAAATGAAATTTGATTGTAAGAATGTTGGAAAATGGTCTTTTGTTATCAGTTTATTAAATTTTAAATATAAACAAAGCTTTATATTGATAAGACTTTAAATGTAGACCAAACAGGGAGACCCTAGAAATTGGTCTGTTTTCTTGAAAATTGAAAAAATCGAATTGGACAAAAAATTGGGTTCCTCCAATTGCATTTCATTCAATGAGAGCCGACACTGTCAATAACAGCCTGTCAGCGCCTTTGCATACTCCTGTTTAAGTTCTGGATTACTCTTTGGGGAATAAACTGACCATTCTTCTCTAAGGATCTAGCCGAGCTCCTGGAGTGTCCTCGGCTGGACCATGCGAGCCGAAACTCGGACCTTTTGTTCATTCCACATATGCTCTATCGGATTTAAGTCCGTCGAGCGAGTCGGCCAGTCCAAACATGGAATGCCCTCTTCTTGGTGATACTCTTGAACTATACGGACCGTGTGTGGACGGGCATTATCATACATTAAAATGAATCCATCCCCAATAGCACCACCGTAAAATCTAATGCGGGTTTTGAGGATTTCATCAATGTACCTACGAGCTGTCAGAGTACCTCTTTTTAAGATAACAAGATCAGTCCGCCCATCCCAGCTGAGGCCACCCCAACCATGAGGGACCCATCCCATAACGATGGCGCTCAGCAATGTTTGCTGCATGAAACCTTTTCCCCGGCCTTCCCCACACCCTAGCCCGCCTATCAATGTAGTCAAGGCAATACCTGGACTAATCCGTGAATAGCACGGGGCGCCAACGTGGTCCAATGCCTATGTTAACCGACGCTGACAATGAACTCGGGGCAGCGGAATACGAATTCATGGTTTTCTTGACCTCATGTTATGCGCATGCAGCCGTGTTCGTATGGTTTGAGTCGAAACTCGCACATCCGAGGCGTTTTGAAGGTCGGCACGTAGCTGCGTTGCCGTAGCAAACCTGTTCCTTCGGGCTTGAATTACCAAAGAGCGGTCTTCTGCGACGAAGGTAGCTCTACTCCTACCTCCATCATGTCTCCTTTCAGGCGTACCATAATGTTGGTATCGTGCCCAAGCTCTGGTTACAACAGTATGGTGTACCCCCCAGTACCATGCCACCATCATGATGGGAAGCCCCTTGCTCCACCATACTTACAGCACGCCACAATTGTTCGACAGATAAATGTCGTCTGACATTTAGATTAGCAATGAGTAACGACTTAAAAGTCAATAAAGTGAAAAACAGAAACTAAGCATCTACACGAAACCTGTACATGTAGAAAATGAGGAAGGACAGGTAAGAAACCGGGGTTCCTCATTTTGCACAAGTCTCGCGAGAAAATTGCGCGTCAAATTTGGTCATGTATACATTAGATATCTTGTCAATACATCATTGTACAATTTTAAACACGAACACGAATATTTTTTAAAACCAGCTCCTGTAGGACAGCGAAAAATTTCGAGTAGTATTTTAGTTCAACCATCAATCTTGCATTGATTTAAATTGTTCGAAAAGTCATCCCTATGTTTTCACGTCATGTTAATCAGCCTGCTGAACGATGTGCGTTTATGGTTGCACCCGTATTTTTCTCGATGTCTATTCTTCAGAATCGCCTAGGGTTCCCGATTGACCTGTACATACTTCTCGTAATGTAAGCGGCTGTGTCTTAATCCTCGAAATACACTAAATTCTATTTTAGTAAAACCTGTCTCTGTATAGGGCATGTCTTATTTTACTTTCGTGTTTCGGAATACCAATGGTCGGTATTTACACTGTTATTTGTCTTCAACGGCCCGAAGCCCTTCTGTTGAACTGATTGTGACTGTATTTAGTCATTAGATCGAGCTACTTAAAATTCGAATGTTGTTAATCCACTCCAACACTCATTTTTTCACCGCCCCAGTTTTAACGTCGACATTTTCCCGTTAAACAAAAAAATCGGTGTACAGCGCTAGTTTCTGATATTGTAAATGCTGTCAATGGAATTGTTTATATTTTTTATTACAAATCCCCATATTACTCCACGTCTACTTTGTATAATTTCGAGCCAATTTCCTGCTCTATCATACTTACTTTAAGCTTGTTTGCAACTCCCTTTTGCGTTTGCGATGTTTTAAGATACGGTGTAACTCTACACACGTTCTTATGGTGATTTTCATCTACGACGGGATAAAAAACGTAAAAAAAACATTGTTGATACAAGATGACATGGTAATTCAATTGTTTCATAACAAATTGTTCTTCAATTAAGACATAAAAGTACGGGAGGAAAAGTTTAGGAATATAAAAGAAAAACGACCATTGTATATCAGCGTGAGCGCGCGTATAAGAAAATGTTCATATATGCTAGTATCATCCGCCGTGGTGCGCCAACCCCCATAACAAGAAATTCTATAAAAATGGAATTCTTCTTTTGGATGTTTGCAATTAATGAAAGGCTTCCTAACAATTACTCTTAGAAAATAAGATTCTAAAAAGGACATAATTTCCTAGACAAGTTTGTGAACACGTGCGGAATTTTCTTATCTGTAATTACAGACCAACCCTTTAACAGTGTGCCATACTTTGTTAAAAAGCTTAAATATTTGTCCCCTAGTACCAACTTATATAATCAAAGCATTGAAAGTACTGATGGTGAACGAATCTGTTGGCATTCTAGAGTGATATATTGAATTCGTTGAGAAAAGAGAAAGTATAAATGTAAAAAAATAATCAAGGGAAAGTGTCTCGACAAAATTTCGGCAACTTTGTCCGAACTGTAAATTCAAAAAAAAAAAAAAAGAGAAAAAGAGGGAAAGAAAGGTAGAGTGATAGACAGAGACAGACAGAAAGACAAAGGGACAGAGAGCGATAGAGAAAAGAAAACAGGCAACTATAATGTCTAGACTAATGAATCTTTTCTTAACTAAAAAAATAGCAGTCGGAAAGGTTTTTCGATTTCCAAATGCGGGACCAATATTTTACCATATTAAACAGCAGTCTTTCTGCATTTTGACTTTTAAACGTCATCCGCTATGGCTCTAGAACGACATGAATGGGGTCCCCCAATCCTCCGAATTAAAAGACCGCTGTATCGTCTTCAACCAAAACGCTGTACTTACAGGGTTTTGGTCTCTTTCGGTAATATACAGTTTTGTGAAAGGAATAATTATCTGATGCCATAGCGTAAAAAGGATTTAAGTTGGTAGGTATTTTATACGGCTATAAATTGTCCAGATATAGTCGTTGTTTACATTCTATTGCTCCTATCAAACGGCGGATAATCGTAAACCTAAGAGGGTAGGAGATGGCAGCTATGTACGGATGTAAGCTTATCATAGTTCTGGTGAGACAAATACCAGATTTCATGTTTAGGTGCTCCAGTCCGCAGGCGATTGATTTCCAATCTAAATGTCGTTTTTTTGTAATATTTTAAACACCGCAGCTGTAGGTTAATTATAGTTACGACGTTTCGGTTTCCATTCGATGTTAAAATTTGAAATTAGATCTATTGTATTGGGATAATTGTTTATTCTTTTATTTATTTATCTATTTTTTAATGCAAAACAACAACGGCATTCATATATTAACAGTTAATCGCACCGAGATGGCTATTTCCCCTGTTTTCCGTCCTTGTTGGAAAAAAAACCGAGGATTTGGGGAATATGATACCAAATTACCCGTAACCGAAGATATTTACATTACACAAGAATGCAACAACAATATTTAAGATATAAACGGGATTTAGGCAAGAGGTGTAAATTTGGTAGTTGAGAACATAAGTTGTCTGGTAATGGGTTAAATTTTACTAGGTATCAAGGTAGGTCACGGTCAAGTAGTTTGTGTTTTTATAAAGAGAATTTGAACTGAATATGAGAACATTGATTCCATTCGTTTGTAAACTTGACCTTTCGTTACTAATGAGTACATAGTTCATTCATAAGAAGGCAGATAATATCGTAGTAGGTCATCCCGTGTGGTATGGCCAATCGGAGATGTGTAGAAGTTTAAGAGTTCACGACCTAAAGAAACACGTATTTCCGGCAAATAACTTTAAGTTGCGAGGGCTTAGGTCAAAAACATAGTGTCTTTCTATACAAAGAATAGACACAACTTTGTTTTTACTCTAAACCCTCGACAAGCTTACGCGGGTCATCAATATGCTTCTTTAAACATTGCAACCTCGCTTTGTGTTTTGAAATGGTAATTTTCATTATCTTCACTTGATGACGAGTTCTAGTATCACGCCATTAACGAAATAAACAGTGATTTTGTGGAGAGAAGTCTTGAGATATACTAAATTGTATCTAATGGGGTACTGCTTTATTTCGAATCTATTTAGATCCTACAGGATTTTCCACACACAGTATAACACTGCTGAACGAAATTTTCGTTCACCAAAAACAACATATTTTAGGTAGAAACCCCTTGGAGAAATGTTGGCATAAAATCTGCATTCTTCGTTTTACGACAAAAAGTAATTGACGTCATCGTCGACGCGATTTTTAAAAATTTGGAACAGTCGAATATCTTGTGGCTAACTAAAATGTTCTAAATGTGATGGTACAGTTAATAACATAGTCAAATTGACATTCATCTCAATCAAATCCAATCAAAATCGCTCACTCACTCCAAACACTCGCTCAAACCATTCAAAAACACTCCAAAATAAGCAAAAGCTATAAGATCAACAACTTCATTCAAAATAAATATAGCTTGGAAATCCATAGTTTCACTGACAAAATCGAAATAACAAGCGACTGATTGGTTCTTGAAGAAATAGGCAGCTATTTATTAAACTTATATGCATATATTTCTAAAGAAAGGTAATAAATATCGCCAATTTTGTTCATCCTGAACAAAATTGCGATTTTGGATTACCTCCCATCAAATTCACTCAAAACTAAATCATCGCCCTCAATCAATTTAATTCCAAAAGCATTCCAATATTATTCACATTGTCAATTTCACGATGTTGTTAACTATATTACGTCACAAAGTAGATTTTCTGAAAATTGGGGACATTTTACACCATTCAACGCCGTTTAAGTATTTTTGTTGTTTACGTCAAGCGACTTAATCATTTTTACAATCGAGATAATTTTATTGCTGGGCATGGTGAAAATGGTCGAAACAAATGAGTCGAACACATTTTGAATACAGTTAGGGATTCACCTTAGTTTCAATAAACTTCTAGTCATATTGATAAGATTGATTTGTCAAAACTTGAATTCCACACAAATAAAGCCATATTTCACTTAGCTGTCAAAATGCGGGTTTTTTTTACATCAGAATTTGAAGAATAACAATTACTGTTCGTTGATTAAAAGAATTTCGATAAGTCGATTAGACTATTACAAAGGTACTTTAATCTATTTAATTCAGAGCTCATGAGTCTGTTAAAGTCATTATTAAAGTCTTTTATGCGACTAAGACACGAAATATTTCACTCACATCTTTGACCTAGTTGTCCTTTACTTAATTAAAATCAGGTTAAAATCAGGAAATGTCACAATGAGATAAAAAGTTATTTCGTATCGTCACCCACTGTGTATTATTGTGACCCGTCACGTGAAAACACGCCACATTGGAAATACGTAAAAATATGTCACCCGTCAAGCAATAAGGACCTTTTAAGACCCCTGTTAAATCAATACGTAACGGGATTGGTTCGTTTAGCGGTCAACCAGAAGTATCCAATTAAGCTTTGCTAGATTACCTAAAAAGGCAATTTTATCTCAACAAATTAATAATAAGACAATGTAGAATATTTTAATTTTGTGGAAAAAGGGCATTTATATTTCAGAATGAAGCAGATATATTTAAAAAAAAAAGCAACAGTTTATCACGCCATTGTCCTCTTGAGAGCTTAAGTTCGCTTATCAGTCGGTGATCTCTAATTTTCGCGGCTTATTAGACGGAAACTTATCAAACTTATAATTTTAACTATTACGGTTTACGGTCGCAAGCTAATATTTACGAACACATTCATAAATAGCTCAAGGGAAAGTGATTGATATCCGTAACTTTACCTGTAACTATCTATAGATTTGTGAAGGCATGAAAACCATGTGTCGGAATTTTGAAAATAATGTTAAGTTGTTAACTTTGTTTTATTGATTTAGCTATGAAAAGAAAAAAAAGCTGGGTGAAATACGGCAATATTTCATACGGACCTTATTTGAGGTAGTGGAACCGTAATAGTTACGCAATATTTCGGATCTCATGAACTTTCACAATGTTGACCGAGGTTTCCTAATGAAAATCATTAGGAAACCTCGGTTAACATTGTTAAAGTTCATTACTTCCAAAACGTTGCGGAATTATCTCGGTTACAACACCTTAAAGCACATCAATCATATCAACAGACTTATATAGATATTGGAATGAAAATGACGGTTCACAATTTTCTTTTTGTTCTTATCGGAGAGACAATCAGCTCTCTAAGCAACAAAAATACATCAATGTAGAATTAGGGGCTCGGACTTGTAAAAATTCGGGGCTTCTTTTATTTGTTTTTTTTTACATTTATCTTTTCGAAAAAATGTATTGTGACGTTGTGACGTACTACCGTTAGGATGTGATTATTAGCCCCTTATGAGATACTCTACTGTATATTGTTATATCTAATCGAATGTTCAGCAAAAATGCGTGTTACTGTTGCAATCTTCACCTTTCTGTTGTATTCAACATGTGACCGTATTTGCATATGGCCCAAATTCAAGGAAAGAATTGTTCAATTGATTGATTGAATGGAGTTTAACGCCGCTTTCAACATTATTTCAGTTATATCGTGGCGGCTGGAGCACCTAACAATGGATTCCTGGTATTTCTGTCACCAGTACAAGCACCACATTCTTTCCTAGCCTCCAGCCGCTATCTCACATAGGTCTACGATTATCAACCCATTAAGGAATTGTTCAAATGAATAAGGAGACAACCAACGTCTTAAAGAACGCCAAATAAAAAGGCAAGCTCAAAATGATACTAAGGGTCTACGTTCATATGAACTCTAAGGACAGCTTGAACGGAGCCATGCAAAAAATAATTACGACTCGAGTATGAAACTCTAAATACCGTGTCAGTAACATTTCATTAAACGATTTTGAACCGTGGCTTTTCTAAATATTAACTGCAACTGCCCTCAAACATATAAGCATTACCAATTTTGGACGAGTGAAGGCAATTGCTTGTCATCACAAATATTAATTTCACAATAAAATTGACTGACAGAATATGTATTGTTACAACTTAACGATTCCCCCAATGGTCACAAATGTTGTTATTCTTGGCCGTAAATGTCCTCTCAAATGAACACTATGGGTGGAGATTTATTGAAATGAATGGCGCATTGTAGGCAATATCTGTATTATCTTAGTTTCAATGACCCAACGTTCAATTAGTATTCTGATTAATTAGACATTAAAGTGACGAAACGTATTTCTTATGCAAAACAACATAAGTTTTGGCATGAGCTAATCGAAATACTTGATGTGTATAAAGATAAGAAAAAGTATTTTCACAATTAAATCTTAATTAATTGTGTCCTCTTCATTCAATATTTATCTAAATTAATGAGTCATTTTTGGAGTTTAAGGTAGAGGACACGCAATAGTTTCGCTATATTTCGGAAAACATTATCTTTCACAATGTTAATCGAGGTTTCCTAATGAAAATCATTAGGGAACCTCGGCTAACATTGTTAAAGTTCATGACTTCCGATACGTTACGGAACTAATACGGATCCACTACCTATATTGAAGTACGCGAGCTCTTTCTTAATAGCCTTCCTTTCTATATAAATTATTTACTTTCCTCTCTCTATTTAGTAGAATTTATAACATTCATTTAATCAGGAAAGAAGACTTTTACTTTACCAAGCAGGGTACTGAAAGTAGCTTTTAGAGTGGGTAATCGTCAACCTTAATTGGATTGAAGCTGCAGGCCAGGAAATAATGTAATGGTAGAACTGGAGTGAGATATACCTGAAATCCAATGTTAGGTGCGCAAGCTACCGCGATGTGACTGAAAGATTGTAAAAAAGCATCGATTAACCGCATTCGAAAAGGTGTTTTCATATGGAAGGTTTAACTGAATATGTTGTAATCGACAATGAGAAGCAGAAGGGATGAGATAGAAAAGAATATGCCGTAATATAATGTTCAAGAATGAGGGAATATATCCTGTTTAGAAACATGAAATTTCATGATTTTTTTATTCGTCAAACCTTATGTTGTTTGTACTTATTTGAATCGTCCTGTCTTAGAAACATGAAATTTTGGTGAATTATTATTTATCAAACTTTATGTTGTTAGTACTCATTTGAATCGTCTAGACGAGACGATTCAAACGATTACAAACAACAAAAGGTGTGACGAATAGTATATCATGAAATTTCTTGCTTCTACATAGGAAGCTTCCTCAATCTTGAACATTATATTTCGACATGCTCTTTTCTATCTCTTCCCTAATGCTATTCATTGCCCATTGCAATAAATTCGGTTAAACCTTCCATATTAAAACATTTTCTTGAATGCGATTAAAGGACGCTTTTTAAAATGTTTCAAATTCAAATGAGTACCAACAACATAAGATTTGGTAGAGAAAATATGAAATTTAATTTTATTTATCCTGTCTCATTTATCTTTCTTTGATTTGATTTCATTTACCATAGAAGCATCTTATCTTGTCAAGAATAATTAATCAAGCGGTTCCCAAGAAAAAGTTCCAATAACTGGATTACGCAACATAAACTGTTAAACTACATTTTACATATCCAAAGAAACGGAAGGGGCACATCGGAGACAAGCTTTGTTGTTCTTTGCAAGAAACCCATTTGATTTAAGCAACCGTCATAGCGCAGTTAGTAGCACGTCGGACTGTCAATCTAGAGGACCGGGGTTCGATCCATGACGGCGGCACTCATTCTTTCCGACTTTTTGTCTGCGGGATAGCAGCTGGAGGAAAGGAAAGGATGTAATTGTAGTGGTAGTGTGAGAAATACTAAGAATCCGTTGTTAGGTGCTCCAGCCGCCGCGAAATAACTGAAAGATTGTTGATCGCCCATTCAAACAAACAAATCGGTAATTCTACCAGTTTGGATACTTTTCAAAGAAACATTATGCAACTTGGCTGTAGACCAATTGGAGATCTCCGTACAAGCTCTAAAATTGTGTGCCTAGGATATATCCAAGTACATTTTAAACAAACATAATCTTTGAATCCACAACCCAAAACTTATCTGAAACACAAAAATGTCCGGCGCTCCATCCATTCATTCCAAACGCTCACTCAAACCATTCAAAAACGCTCCAAAATGACCATAAAAGATACGATAAATAACTACATTAAAATATATAGAAATAGAAAAAAATCGCGATTTCATTGATATAATTCAAAATGTAAGCGTCTGATAGGTTCTTGAAGAAATAGAAACTATTTATAGAGTATGTATGCATATTTTATTAAAGAGAGGTAGTGAATATTGCAAATTGTGTTCATCCTGAACAAAATTTGCGATTTGGATTACCCCCCATTAAATTCATCAAAACTCACACCTCCTATCCATTTAATTTCATTTCAAAATAATTTCAATATTCTTCACCTTGTTAGTTTTACGATGTTATTAAATATCACGTGAACATGATCGCTGAATGCTTTCTTCTGCTCTTGGTCAACGATTGTCTTACTTTAAAATCATTATTCTCCTGGGCAGAAAAAAAATTACAGATTTAATAACTCAAGGACTCAAAATGTTTTTGAAAATAGGCCCGGTGCATGCATTTGCTCCAAGGACCACATTTATAGCTCAATTATTGTTTGAACTTTTTTATCTACATATCTGATAACCTTTCATAAACCTTCCGTTTAGTCTGGAATGCTAACTTTTTGTCATGCTTCACAGTGTTAATCTCTTATATGACGATTTAAACAAAGATTAAAATGGGTCATCTGACTAAACTGGGGCAAACTTTACAAAAACCTTGCTATACTCCTAGAAACCATGAATTGGACTCAAGGGTTTTAGAATTTATTCAAAATTTATATCTAATTGATGTCTTAGTGATTCTAGATGGTCATATCGGTTTGAGAAGAATGTCCATGTCATATTTTACCACGGCGGTAACAGTTTGTGCTTAGCAATAATTAAAAAAAAGAATATTTTTCCTTAAATGAATAATGCCTAGTAAAAATATTCGGACATGTCGACAAGTATATAAGTCATCAGGGCAAATATTGGAAACACCCTGTAAATAGTCGAGGTACCCGAATTTTAAATCAAATATAATAAAAAAAAAATTCTTCGTCATACTAAAAAGTGGATTACGCCGGATAGAAAATAAGAATGTCGCTTAATAGCAATTAGAAACATAATAAATGTGACCCATTTAGAAGTGCAAGATTCTTCAGAATGTACTGATAATTTTTCGGCAATTGGCATGGATCGCCAGGGTCTAAAAGTGAATCAAAAGGTTAAACATTAGAAAACAATAGCAGCGCTCTAGAAATATGTCATAATTTTAAGCCAAATCATTGCCAAAATATTTCCAAAATAGGCCCGAATATGCATCTTTGTGGTATCTGTGTCTTGGCTAGAATGGACGTTGCAAAGTAAAATAGGAGGTCAGATGGTAGATTTAGAAACATCCTATTTTGATGTTTAAAGATATATTAGACCTTTTACGCTTAATGAAAAATATTAAGTATGTACTATGTATGAAATGGATCTCAATCTGGTACCCGTTCCTTGACGTTCTAGCCGAAAATGATATGGAATATTAAGTAGTGAATGCAGGAAGTTAGTTGTTCATGCAGAGATCGTGTTGATAAATAAAGACCAAACTTCCAGGGCATTGTGATAACTTGTATACTACAGCTGTGTTTAAAGCTTGGAAAAGGGTATTTTAAAAAATGCTTTGATTCAAGTCTCACTAACTTGTAACCAGTTTGTTACAAAACGATACATATCAGCGCCTCTCCATTTTTCTATATTGTTAAAAGCTTCATAAATCATTCCTCATTTTATTGAAGAAGTTTTATTTTCCACAAAACCGAAAACAAATCTGAAACCTCGCATCGGGCCAATGGATGCCAGAAAATCAAGTGAAGGACATAGAGTACACTATAAAGAAACTAGTTATGAATGAAAACGATTCCCAATTTACCAGTATACTTCAATATTGCCTGTATAATTGATCTATACGATAGAACCCATGTAATTACCGATGACATATAGCGATATATTAATGGCCAATTCGAGACTTTCAGTTCTAGTTATGTCAATGTTTTCCCTTCAATGCTCCAAAAAGCATAAGTGTGAAAAAGTCATGACTTTTATGAGGTGTGGTCGGACTTCTGTCAATGAGTACTGTGTCCCACTTTTGCAACCCCGATAAAGTTTTTTTGTAGGGGAAGACAAAGAAACTTTGAGTGAAAAAAAGTCGACGTTCCCAACGCTACTTGTTTAAGTCATTACGTGAAAATATCGCATCCTTTAGATTCTTAAATAAAGACCGAAAAATCTTAATTTTAGAGATTGATTCATCAAGACGAATCATTCTCTAAAATCAAGTAGTTTCAGCCGTTGTTTAACGTTAAATTATAAATCTAAAGATAGCGCATATTGTTTCTACGCTAGTTTTTCTTACACAGTATCCGCCTAACAATTGCACAATTTTGTGACGTACCCATCGGCCTAATATACATCCGAGCCCTGTTGCAGTTTACGGAACTGGCCGAATGATGTTTCGGAAGATTCTTAGGCTGGTTTTTTCATGGATCGAGATTTTGTTTGGATTGGAATATGAAACATTTCATTATCTGATGCCTTTCTGATAACTAATTATATATACTTCAAACATCAAATACTTTCAGTTTGCATATCAGCAGTCGATATACCTTTGGCCAAATAAAATTTTTATAAGACATGAGGTCTTACATCGTCGTCGAATTTCTTCCAAAACCTCATAAATGCAGCTTTATGTAAGCTTAAGTTACGCGGTTTAAGAAGAAAGCCGACGATATTATAACCAATATGACAAAAAAGTTCGTATAATCAACCAAACGAATGTAGTCTCATCACAGTAGGCATAACTAGGATTTCGAAATTTATACGCACTCAAAAGGCGACCAACATAGAATATTTAGGATAAAGGCGATATGTGGACTGTGACAAAAGATGAATGAAATATGATCGCTCCCCTTTTCTGTAATTTGAGCGTTGGTGAATAATCAAAACATCGTAACTACAGGTTTAATTAGCTGTAGTTTCGATGTTATGATCATTCATCAACGACATTTTTCGAAAGGGGATTTATTGCGTAGTGAGCGTACTGGTAGTTACGCGATTGATCACGAACACTATCATTCGTTTACATACATATGACATATCTCAAAGAACCAGAAAGGTGACCATGCTCATCCTCTAAACTTTAATACGTCGTGCCAATTTTATCCTTGTCTGTGCTCCAGTCACCGAGATATAATTGAAAAAATGTTGAAAGCTTCGTTAAACTCCATTCAATCAATCAATTTATCCTTGTCTACTCTAGACACTGATAAGTCGTTTCGATAATAGAACAAATTGGGATTATTTATACGCTTGGCCTCTGTGACATAGACTCTTGGATTGGATCGTTATTTGCGTGACTGTCCACACTATATCATGTGTAAGCGTAACACTCAAAATGGGATTGTACTCAATCAGTTTGTCTAAAACCAATTTGTGCTTAATTAGCTTTAGATGGTGGGCCGCCCACAAATTGCTTCTATTCAATGATCCTGTTACACTTACTAAACAGTTCCGTTAAATTTCTGTATCTTGGAGTTTCAGATGAAATTCCCCCACACGATCAGAACCAAAGGGGTATTTCGGGCATTAGATTAAAATATCTTGATTATTCTTCGACACTTCCTTTGTTGCGTTCGTCTTGTCCATATGATTCAAATGAGAACCGACAACATAGTTTTTTTCATGGATAAATGAGTATAGTATAGTCCGTTTGACTTCTATATGAACCAACCTTTTCATCAATAGCATAAAATTGCGTTTAAATGGAGGATTTGTATGTGGTAAAATCTTCATTTCAGCTTAATACTATTCCAAAAAGTACTTTTTGAAAACAAAACGATTTAAAATTTACGATTTTGTCTACCTTGTTATGATAATAATTTCGATTTTTCCGCTCTTAAACACGAGGGGTGATGGAGGCTGTTTAATAGTAAGAAAATGAAAACATATAATAAAACACGTGGTTTTATACTAGACATTTGACAGATGAAATGTCCATCATTCCTTATTTGGACATGCTTATTAGCATGTCAACGGTCATATCATCTTAAACTTAAATGTCACGTGATTTTTACCGTTATTACTCGCCTTCTTATCAAGTTTTCCTCGTGCAATTCCCAACGACTTCGTTTTTTGATTGTTCTTAACATGTGAATATGGGGTTCATCTCAGAATAGAAAAAAAATCAATTATCTGGTCAAACGGTTTCTGAACAAAGAGAGAATATATTCCGATTCGATATCCAAAGGTAAAAATCTTCGACAAACTTAATTTTATGAAAATACTCGATTTTATACTAAAACAACTCGCTTTAAATCTTACACTCGGCCCCTATGCAAATAAGTACTATTTTTTTGCTATATAATTCGCTGTTCCGTTTAATACAGACACAGGTAGGTTTAAAAAGCTGAAAGTTAACATTTAGACGGACGGACAAAAAAACTATTTTACATTCAAAAATTCTAAATAACAAAACTCTTCGTGGTAATAGTTTGAATATATGATATGACAAGGAAAAAAACGTTCCAGTAATTCATTTCTGAGATTTTTAGCGAATTGTTGGTCCATATAGAAGTCAAACAGACCATAGATTGGTTTAACCCCCCCCCCCCCCTCCCCCTCCTTCTTATCTGCTACTCTGACGATGTGCGTTCTTTAGCAAACACCGATCTTAAATATAATCTTACTCATTTCAACTGAATAAGAGTTTTGCACGTTAGAAACATTAATTTGGTGTTTATTGAGATTAATAAAAGCTGTTGTTACCAATGAAAATAATCTGATCTTCATCTTGTTTTAGACTCGGTTACGAGTCGGGTTGCAAATAGTTACATACATTAGCTAGGTAGAAATTTACTTGATGTGTACAGTTAATAACATCATGAAATTGACATTTACATCAATCATAACCATTCTAGCTCACTCAGCGCTCCATCCACTCATTCCAAACACCCACTCAAACCATTAAAAAACGCTCAAACCCATTGAAAAACAAAGAATCAACAACGTCATTCAAAATATATTAAGATAGAGAAAAATCGCGATTTCTCTAACATAATTCAAATTGTTAGCGACTCATAGGTTCTTGAAGGAATAGGAAGCAATATATACAGCTTGTATGTATATTTTATTAAAGGGAGGTAATTAATATTGCAAATTTTGTTCACCCTGAACAAAATTTGCGATATAGGATTACCTCCCATTAATTTCACTCAAAACTCACTCCACACACTCATTCAATTTCATTCCTAAATCATTCCAAAACCATTCACCTTGTCAATTTTACGAAGTTGTTAACTGTACCATTGCCTGTCTTCTGACTAGAAATAAACAGCGATACTGCAAAATAACATTCTCAAAATTGGATCTGTATTGATCACCACTGTCCTTTTTGTACTTAAGATACTTTCGATGTTCGAATTTCTCTCCAAAATCGCTATGGAATGAGCCAAAAATTAAATTATTTTTTCCCGAGAGTCTTTATTATTTCATAGAAGTGATTAGTAAGTGTCAATGAACCAGTAATGATATTCCAATAGTCAGATAGAACACAGTGACATTTTACAAAGCTCGCATGGGGATTGGGACAATTAACCAAACGCTTGGTCACGGATGCTTTTGGTTCTAATTGTTCTGCAGGACCTAGGTCCATACGTAGCAAACAAGAAACTATCCACTTTTCAACTTTCAATATGAGCATGTGCGTGAGATTTCCAACAATTTCAAATATGCGCAAAGCAAAGACTCTGACCAGCCTGTGCATCTGCACAGTCTGGCTAATGTCTTCACTAAGCACGAGGTAGATAGATAAGGTCTCAAAGTATCTGTAGAGCATCAGGTAACTTTATATTTACAGTATATGGGTGTCAACTCTTGTCAACATTTGCACCTCATGAATATTTCAAATTGTTGGAAATTTACGCACAAGCTCATATCTTCTTTAACATCTATGGTCTGTAACGAAAAGGACCAAAGCAGGTACATTGTTTTACAAATGGGTTTGCATTGCGTACTTATCTCATTTACATATCATTTTCATGAAGGCAACATTGAAACTTGTTGTAAGGCAAGAAGTACTGATTTCTTTTTCAAGTTGACCTACGGAACATTTTAACCGATCTCCGGTTCTTTTTCAAATAACTGCAACCTTTAAAGCTTCTTTTAGAAAAGCAAATCAAATAATTTCAGTCAGACGCTGTATTGAAACGAGGCAAAGAAAAATTTGTATTCGTGTATAATCAACACTATCCAAACGTTGCGTACATTTTACAGGCTTTAGATGAGAGAAGAATAAGTGACTTTACATATTTCGAGTATAGAGGATATTGAATAAGTGGTCATTGAATACCGATTTTATTAAACGAGTCATCTGTAAACAGATAAAAACGAGGCTACGCCGAGTTTTTATCTGTTTGAGATGACGAGTTTAATAAATTCGGTATTTTATGCTCACAATTTTGATATTCTATTAAAAATATGACCCGAATTTTTGCAAAAAATCGTCAAAATTCTTTAAATTCAACATATCATTTTTTCCGCGAAAATTATAACGCCATTTAGAACTGACGACACAATTATACAGATTATAACGTCATTTTCGCGGTTACAAAATAGCGTTGCTATTTGCACTAAGCTCATTTGCATAGTTTTTCCACTAGTATAATAACACCCGTGTAACATCAAAAATATTCAACAGGTTTATTTTACTCCTATTTTACTATTTTACGTCATACCATAAAAAGAAATATTGTGGATCACCCTGATCAACTCAAAACGCCCACTGTGAAGGCGTAAAAAATCGCTCTATGGCGTGGACGATTTTGCGTTCGCACATCCTATTTTCCATTTTAAGGTTTTGGACCCGTAATAGTTCCGCAACAATTCGGCACTCATGCATGATCTTTAACAATGTTGACCTAGATTTCCTAAAGCCTTAACGTTGAGGAGCTATTACGGGTCCACTACCTAAAAGGGAAAGACCAACACAAGCTATAACCCTTCAAACGTCTTGATCTTAAAAATGCAATACAATTGCTAAACGGGTATATATAGTGTGCATTTTTCAAAGAGGTTCATATGGGTAGCCTATTTCGTATGAGTCTTGGCTTACGCTAACATAACACAACAATATAAAGATGTAAGCTTAAAGCTGAAGTATAGAATTTTGGGATAAGTTTTCTGGACATTGACACTCATGGACAGATTCGAGTGAATTATAGCTGTATATCTGCGTGAGATGTTATGTATCACTTTTGGCTGATTTGAGTATTTTGACAGAAAGCAGCAGAAAGTTGCACGTTAGATCACTGAATCCGGGCATCAAATGTGTTGTTATTGCATTTTACAAAACATTAATTATCTTAGAAAAACAAATGCAGATTTCATTACAGAAGTAAAAGCAGCAGTATACTTTTTTTTCTTTTTTTCATTATACAAGAATTATACCTCATAGCAAAGCGGACATTAAAAAGATAAAGTGGAAGAACAAAATGGTCAAGATACAGTTAACAACAATGTGAAATTGACAAGGTGAATGATTTCGGAATAATTTTGGAATGAAATTTAATGAGCAAGTTTTGAGTGAGTTTTGAGTGATATTAAAGGAACGTTATCCAATATCGCTGATTTTGAAGCGTTTTGAATGCCTCGACTGAGTGTTTTGAATGAATGAATGGCGCGGTGCGTGAGCGAATTTGGTTTTGATGAAGATGGGTGTTAATTTCATAGAATGTGGTCGACTTCCTAAACCTTGAACTTTTCAGCCTACATTATTATTAAAAGCAAATGAAATTCAATAGTTATAAAAACATTCTTGATGCCAAGAATGAAATTCATTAGATAATTGTGCATTCGGATGAAGATCTTTCATAGATACTCATTTCCCTAGGGTCAAGGTTTTCGCAGGCGGAACTATTTGCAGAACAACCATTTCAAGCTCCAATTAATTTAATCAATCAAGTAAGAGTGACTTTTAGGTTAAAAAAACACACATTTATGTAATGCCAGTTCAGTTATTTACATCGTAAAATAAACATTCATCTCAATCAAAACCATTCTGAATCGCTCACTCAGCGCTACATTCATTCTCTCCAAACACTCACTCAAATCGTACAAAAGCGCTCCATAACCACATATATTTGTGTTACTTCCGGATAGTCACCAAAAGTAACTTGCAATCTCTCTCAAAGCATTCCGAATTGGATAAATGACAAGAAAGATAAAGTTTGAATTGAACATAGGGCATTGTAATGAAATGTCGGAAAAAACATACACATATTAATTATTGGCACGCATCCACAAATCTCGGTTTACACTGTTAAAGTTCATTACATCGGGAATGTTGCGAAGCTATTAAGGGTCCACTATCTTAACAGTTGAATTATTTTGGAATGACTTTGGAATGGCTTAGTGGAACGAGGTTTTGAATGAGCTAAGGGGATATACTACAATATCTGTATTTACGTCCAAAATTTATTACCTCCATTTAGGAAAATCTATGTACTTTTCTATCAGTGTGGCTTCACGGACAAATCAAATGCTTTAAAATCCACACCAGCCAAAACAAAAATGGAGGAAAAATTGATAATTTTCATAGAAATGCTGATCGTATTGAAGAATTTCGAATTATTTTTATGGCTGTCGGGGCGAAAATGTTTTGAAATCTATTCATACAGTAGAAAATTTATATATGCTCTTAATAATTTCGGACGCACCGACTCAACGTTACAAACTGTTTTTCAAATTAAATTCTGCTTTGAATGCACGTGAACATGCAAAGCATGGTATAATCTGCGAGCAGTATTTGCTATTTTGTCATCCTGAACACAGGGATGGGGGACCCACTAATCATTTTGTACATGATCTGGGTTTGGTTATAAATCAAGTTAATCAGGGATTGTTTGAGTTTCTTTGTTGTGTTTGTACTTTAATAGAAACCACGTGCCATAAAAGAATGACTTTAATGCAAAAATCGATGTTAATTAGAGAAAAAACAAAACACCACAAACGAAAAGGTTTTAACCGATTTACAAATAGGCCACAGAAACAAACCTCAGTCTTCTATCACGAATGAGTTCAAGCGTATGGAACAATACCTTTGTTTTAAAACGTTTACCCCGACTTTCAACAGTATTTGAAAAGAAAATCGTAGACACCGGTAAACCTACCACTACAGCCACATTTTATCCTGTCTAACAATTGCTTTTTCTAATCCTTTACTATCATGAACTTACCATTCGCTATTTGATGCGAGAGAAATGAAGCGTGTTAAAAACTTTTATATAAAGAAAAAAAATCCAGTTGATTTTTACAAGCTACTTAGGATGCACAGGCTCGCTTGGGTGATCTGTCTAAACATCGTTTGGACGGGGTTCGCTTTTGATCGCCCACTCGAACTTGTGCAACTATGAAATCAAGCTTCAACACAGGATACGAGTTTTAAACGTAATAACGTATCTGTATGTTTCGCATGTGTATATTTGATTGTTTATATGTGTGTATTCTGCGTGATTAATGAACTGGCTGGGCGGGGCTTAACCGTGACGTAATTTGGCGAGTTTACTTTTCAATAGTTTGGGTTCTTTCAAATTTTAGTCGGTAACCATCGTTAACGCGTGCAAATAACTGTGTCCTGAAACCTAAAGCAATCACGTGCTTTGAGAGAGAGAAAACATTTCATCGTTTGGTTACCAAGGCCTCGTAACTTCAGCGTGATTAAGCTGCAGTTACGAGGATTTGGTTACCAATCTACGATTTAAGGTCTCGAGTTATTAATGTCGACTCTCTTTAGAAGTAGGGTATTTTAGATAAAATCTGATTTCCCTTAACCTTGAGTGCAACGACCCGTTCCTTAGGCTCCGCCCTGCCAGGGCATTAATCATGGATAATATGTACAATTGTATTTATGTTTGTATTTGTAACCGTTTCTGTTTGTATCATGTGCAGTCTCTTCTAAAAGGAGGCAATAAAGAATATCTATCTATCCGCTTTGCAAATAGCAGCAACCCCTACTGAATCAGACTTGATGAATAGAAACGTCAACGTGAAAATGAGATTATATCCATTATAACTCGATTACAATTCTGAAAAAAGTTCTATTATCCCTTTTCTGGTTGTAAAATGGTTTTAAAGTATTTTTCTGGATATATTACTTATGGACAAGTAATGATATTTTCGTTGGGAGAATTTCACAGAAAGCGAAGTGCGTCATTATGAACACAGATTTATTGACGTCAAAAGCATCAACGTTCCAGCTAAGTATGACGTTAACTAAAATAAATGGGCGGAGCTATCTGTGTACACAGAAAACACTTTACATATGAATTTTATTGCTAATAAAGTTCTATGCAATTTCTTATTATTTCATATACGCGATTTGCCCCATAGTGTGATAATGTATGATAAAAGTGGTCTGAGCATAGTAATTGAAAAAAAAAGTAAAAAACAAATTAAATAAAGACACTCTCATTTTACAATATTAACATGACTAAGCAATATTTAACAAAGACAGATAAATGACCAGAAAAAATGGGGGAAATGATATTTTTTGCTATATTCACGTCATAGTTTAAAAAAAAAAACGAGATAAAAGCTGCTATGAAAACGTGATTTTTGCTTTCAAGTCAATGTCATGCTTATTTTTGTATTAATGATTTACGTAAACATCTGTTTTTAAAAGAACTCTGTTTGATATAATCAAAAGTCCAATGAATATTTTTCTTGAATACTATTTTTGTGCTATAGAATTGAAACCTGAGATAAAAGATCTTACGTAAGTAAAATTTTATATTAAAGGAAAGAGGGATTGGCATTTTTGCGTTCAAAGAGTCTGTAGGTCCTTTGTTTTTCAACAATTTCATTTTTGGAATAATTCTTTTAGAGTGTGGACTTTTCAAACTGTTTCGGAATCTATGCAACAGCTAAAGTGAATTTAAGACTACGATCATTTGGTCTTATTTTGTGACGTTGAACTTGAAGCTGTGCAAAGTTTTACAACATGGTTCCTGATAAGTAAAACGAGACCAGAGGTGCGTTTTAGAGCAAGATGAAAAATCCCGCTGAATAAGATTATTAAGACGTCATAAGAAACTTAATTTTTATTTACATGAACTTTAAGCAACCCAAAATCTTCCGCGCTATATACTAAATTTAAAAGTCTTGTCCGGTTCCATGAATGTACAAATGAGGCTTAGTTTGTTTTTTATAAGATATCAAACACTTGTGAGTGTGATGTTGTGTTAAATATGGCGTTTGAACCTTTCAATCTAAGGTGGTTTAATAAAACATTGATTTATGGCCTAGGAATGAAACGTCGAAAGATGAGACACGTACGTTTCAAAAGTTACAACTTGCTCTTACTAGGCAAGGGAAACAATTATGGACCAAAAATCGTGTGTACATGGACGAAGTAGTCATCTGGGTGATTTTAGGCAAAATATTTTTGAGAAAACGAAATGGTATCGAAACAACGTTATGTCGACGGTTAAAACTAACGTCTTCACAATAGCGGCCGTTGGACGCCCGAGGTCTGGAAATGGTGTCGCACTTCCCTAACAGTACCTATTTAATAATGTGTATCCTTAAATAAATACGAGAATGCCAGAAAGTGCCATTTTTTTCATGCCCAAACAATCAAACTGCAAAAACGCAGTTCACTTGCTAGAATGAACACAACGTTTCCGATAGAAAATCAACCTTACAAAAAACTTTTGAGGTGATTTCCAATTGGATTAGCAATGCAGAAAGGATTTCGATCAGAACTTTACTATGATATGCAATATGCCGCTTGTTAAGGGAGAAAACGTCATTTACGTCATACGGATGAAATTAAAGTCACTTAGAACCCATTGCTGGTGAAAACAATCACTATGTTTTGAAGACAACGCCGATATTGTCCATCATTACTTTCAATACATTATCTGTAAAAATAATGATTTATCAAAGAAAACAATACCGGACAGTACTTTTGTCCTGAAGTATATATCTTCACGAACTTTTAGCTGCCAACCAAATTCTTTCGTAATATATATCTGTATGATCTTTAAGCTAGCCCCCCCCCCCCCCCCCTGCATACATACACACACATTCTTTTGCAATTCAAATCTACATGAAGTTTAAGCTACGCCCACATTCTATTGATACGTATATCTATATGAACTTTGAGGTACCATCCCCCTTAAACGATAAAATAATCATAATAATAATGTAAATAGAAAAAAACATACGGAGGTCCGGTCATCCGGTTTTTGATTTTCCGCCATTTAAAAAATGTTTGCTTTTTTATGATCGTTATAAGACTATGAGTACCAATTCAAACTATGTTTTTGGATAGAACAGCATATAAGGTTGACAAAACTCGAAAAAATATATATAAATTCAAACATTTATTTTTTCAACTTTTGGGGGAACATTTTTACTCATTTTAGAGTATTCAGAGAAAACGATAAGCTTGTATTCAATATTACCTGTTGCGTGTCTATCGGAAAGAAATCTAATCAAACTTATGAAAATTGTAAAAAGAACGCCTGCCTCATATCCACGGACCAAAATATCAACAAATTTGTCGTTTCCAATATTGGATCAAAACGCTAAACGCGCTGAAGGCCTGCTTTATAAAGAGGCATGGTGACATTTGAAGGCATTCATTTTTTTAAATCTTTTTTGCTTTTTAGGCTAGGAAAACCAAGTGCTCCATTTATCTATAGGGATCTTAAGCCACATTCCGACTCACCTCAAAGAAAAAATGTCGAAAGGTATGCTCACTATATAGCGCGGAGGCCGCGAAAACTACTAATTCCCTAGGTATATATTACTACGCCCGATACACCTTTGCAGATAGGCACAAGTCTCAAACTCTCGGCTCTTTCTTTTACATTGAATTGAATTCCATAAAGAGGTTGTATTTTACTGTGGGAACACAAGAAATTGATAGGGTCAACTTCTCCCTTTCCCACGGTGTGGCCAACCCTATATTCATACCCCTTTATTTTAATTTCTACCCTAGAAATATATCAAATTACACTCATGTTGATTTATTGTCTCCAACTTGTTCCAAGTAAGCCTAGTCTAAAATTTTGCCGTCTGTTTAAGAGACTTAAGGATGGGCCAAGACTTCTAATTTTTTTCAAATTTAGATCAATCCATTAGAAGACAACGAATGTTTAGACAGGTCCAAATTGTAAAGGGTTGCAGATAACATACAATATGTGGGCAAATTAGTAAAATTTGTAGCAGAGAGGGTAGATAATATGAGGGAGAAAGGAGAAAGTGTTAGTGAGCAGCATTTTCTTCTTTTCTCTTTTAGCAAGGTCGTCTGTCAAGATCAAATATAAAAGCTATGTGTCTTTAACACAGTGGTGATTTCGGCAGTGATAAATAATAAAATATTTGGAATTCATGATAAGGACAAGGTGCACAATCAAGGTTATATTCCAGAAAATTGACCTCGTGTGTTGTTTCGTCTATTGAGTTCCCTCGCCTTCAGGTTTATCAGTACTTTGAATTTAGCACATCGTAGTGATATGCAAGCTCTGTGTTGAACACACAAAGTACTTCGTGTCGCACAAAAGCTGATGACGTATACTAGACCTATTTTTTGCTCGCGCATGAGCACAAAAAAGCTACGTAGTACACACGTTGTTCGCTTTTTGACTCGATTATCTTTTTCCTAGGCAATTTTCAGGATACAGGGTTGTTTCCTATGGCCTGCTAAACCAATCAATAATCAAAGCGCTAAAAGAGCTGAAGGCCTAGTTAATAAAGAGGCAAGGTGACATTTGAAGGCATGCACTCCAAAAACGTGTTTTGAAATTTGAGTATTTTAATTTCCTCCCTATATTTGAACGAATAAATCTAAATATGTAACAAAGTAAGACTGTGACACCATTTTTTCTTTCATACCAAAATGTATACAATGTATATGTCTATGATATTATTTTTACTTATATATGTATGGGCCGGTGGCCTCATTATGCATTAGAATGTTCTATGTTCTTCCATTATGTCACACATCTTTATTGAGACTTTAAGAAAAGTTTAATAGTAGAACTTTATTCATTTACTGTGAAATATATATAAGTAGTCCTCAATATTAAATGAAAAATACTTCTATCAAGGACCGAATAAGGATGTGATATTCTTCTTTTGCTTCATCAAAATTCCGTATTTTAATAATTTGGTGGAATGGGTTGTTTTTTTTAACAAAAATTAAAACGAAGGTTGTCAGAATATTCAATTGTCCAAAAATGATAACCTCAAACGAGGAAGCGTGCTCCAAAAGCGATAGTTTTTTGCCTCGTGACATACTGGTACTTCCGAGATAGCTGCATAAAGCGAAAATTTGTCAACAAGGTCAATGTGAATCGCATTTTAATTTAATTGTTTAATTAACAGCGATTTTTAATCGAAATCGATATAGAGAATAACATGTTAGTGTCTAAAAATAACAATGTTATCTGGTCGAGGTTGGGAGAATTTATCAGGACGAGGCTCTGCCGAGTCATGATTATTTCTCGCAGCCGAGACCAGATAACATTGATATTTTAAGACACTAGCGTGTTATTCTATTTATCATGCAATCATTTGCAGCGCTTAATTATAATAAACCCTTAAAAATCAAAGAAATCTAGGTGAAAGTGTATGCAAATTGTTTCTAAAAATAGACTGACTGATGTCATGTTATGTTATCAGGCAGGTGTTATCAGGGTAATACAGGCTTCATTGCATGATAAAAGAAATATCCAATTGCTCTAATCAACATTCTCCTTAATATGGAACTGCCTCTTCGTCGAGGCACCTTGTATTCTCCCAAATTTTTCGAAAATTGAACATTTTTTATTTGAAAAATCAAAATTCTTTATATTTATCAATTTTCTGGACTTTTAAGTCCAAGATATGTTGTATTTGTAAGATACTTTGTTATACTCAGTACGGTGGGTAAATATGTGTGTTTAAATTTCCGAGTAGCAGTTTTCACTTTCGAATTAAAAAGGTTTTCAAATGATTGTAAAAAAAACCCTCCTTACTATCGCCATTAATTCTAGATCAAATGTCTTCATATTACATCATCGCCGGATTTTTCAAAAAATTGCTGCTAACACCTATCTGTTTGACACCTACCTTTATTTGAAGATCTTTGTTTTATGCACCTACCTCTGAAGTATCCGTTGGTTTCGAGGCAACAAAATATCGTTGACTCTTTTTGGGTCACGTTTCCTTGTTTACCACCCGTGTTTAAAGTGATTGACAGATTTATACAAAAACATTATTCAAATTCAACCTGAAATATGGGGGAAAGGTTCCAGGTCAGTTGATCTGTAATCTTAAGCTTTCCCAAATTTCTGTTTAAGTATGCATCTATCGTAAATGGAGTACGCGTATTTATTCAAATTGTATTCAAAATGTATCCATAGATTCTAGGAGAAATTGGCCGGACAAGCTCGGACGGAATCCGGAATTGAGGACACAGGCGGATAATCGGGGGCCTTTGGCGATTCTACAGAATAGATCTCGGTAATAGAAAGGATGCAGTGATGAAAGCGCATAGTTTTGCATGTGATACATATAAATGTAAAAGTACATATACATATATTGTTGGTGTATATGAGCTACATAACGTAAGAAGCATTAACGTTTTCGCTAGAGTTGGAGCTTGGTCAAAACTCTTCAAACTTCAAAACTCTTTAATATTGGCAAATCGGCACAAAAGTATCCATGGCCATAAACACAAATATTACACAAATGTAATACAAAAACAAAATCAAACAAAATCAACGAAGAATAACACTGGTTTATTTTGATGTGATAACAAAATAGAATAAAGAAATAGAGTTTATGACGTCGGAATGTCCTTCACGCAACCATAATGCACGATGCTACCGTCTGGCTTGTGGGCAAAGAAACTGAAAAGAGATGAACAATAACATGCATGTACTTTTTATGTGTTGCAATCACAGGTGATTGTTTCTTGCTCCTATTTTTTCATTCGTGTTAGAATGTGGCATGTGACCCACCACAAGAAAAAAGGGACCATCTGGGAAGTGTGTAAAGTATCGAACCTGGTCAGATTGTGCGATCAGCGCAGACTGACTAGGGTCGAAACTTTTCTTGTAGATGAAATTCTATGAAAATAGGATGATCATTCTACCTCACTGTTGAGGTATTTTCTAAATACGATTTCTGGTGGATCTCCGGTGGACCAGATCTCATTTTTAAATGTTTATTTCACGGACTTCCAATATGGTCCCTTTTCGCGTGACGAGTAACATGAGTATGCACTCATACGATTAAAATGGATTTATGAAACAATCACCTGTGATTGTAAGGTTAAAAAGAAAGGCCTCAGGGGCCTGTTTCATCAAAATATTTAAGATGTATTTTTGTCTTACCTACGACTTACCACATATCTAGGACAAAAATCCTGTATCACCAATTTATCAATACCTATGTTAAGTGATTATTGTTGTAACTGTTTCGAAAGTCATCAGTAAGACAAAAATATGTCCTAAATGTTTTGATGAAACTGGCCCCGGTTTACACATCATATCGACTGGTCTAATGCCAGTAATACAATCTAGGTGCAAGGTAACCTGGAACTTCTAGATTTGTATATGTTTATTAGATCTTGGTGAAATTAGATTAATCATTCATCATTCAAGTCGTTTCTCGTAATTTCGAAAAATACCTTTAACAAATAGGAAATCAAATAAGCAAGATACTGTGTAACTATAGTAACTGATTTTCTTTCAAAATGTGTCATTACATTTTTATATGTGTTTAAAGACATATTCGTCTAATATGTTTTGTTGTTTTTTATGTTGTCCCCCCTTTTTTTTTATTTTTTTTTTTGTTTTGTTTTAATTTGTTTTTCTTTGATTTTCGAGTTAACCCAATAAAACAGGATAAAATGCGAGCCATTTCTTGCCTTTAAGCCGAATATTTTCACAAAAATAATTACATATATTGTTCATTTGTATTCTGTGTTGCCAGTTGTTCCATAGCTTTCTATTAAGCCGGCTGAGGCGACAGTAAATTGGTATCATCTACTCCGTCTGTCCGTCTGTCCGTCTCTACGTCTGTCCGTGCGTCCAATTCTTGTCGACGCATCTCCTTCTTTAAGGTGGTCGACCTGTAAAAGTTACGCAACATTTCGGAACTCATGATCTTTCTCAATGTTAACCGAGGTTTCCTAATGAAATCATTAGGAAACCTTGGTAAACACTGTTAAAGTTTATGACTTCCGAAACGTTGCGTATCTATTACGGGTCCACTACTTCAATTATTATTTTTATTATGACGGACTTGCATGAAGCAGTCAAGAAATCTCCCTAATGTGATTATGCCCATATCATCTCTACTTTGTGATATTAATTTGTGTCTCCGAAAGCAAACGACCATCATTTTAGGAATCCTTGTTCTGTTGTTACATTGCTTTAACGATACACTTTTTACAAACGAGGTATCGGGCGTAAAAGTAGTAATGCCCTGCGTTCAGGATTAGTGAACGGTGCGAATAGTTTGCCAATTAAACCCCGCTTTACAATCACAATAGCGTTCAAAGCGAGGTATAAATTCGCTAACTGTTCGCACCATTTTGTGATCCTGAACGCAGGGCTGGTGCGAGAAATACCCGGAATCCAGTCAACTTCACGATATTTTAACTGTAGGAGTGAATTAGTGAATAGCGATGTAGATTTCCTTCTCGCTCTTCACTCGACAAACTTACTGAGTTTTCGCAAAACGAGTTTTCGCAAACCCCATTTTCGTGTATCAATTACAGAATCATATAATGTAATCATTGGCATAAATTTACAGTTGCTATCACATAAATTTACATTTGCTATCCCTTTAGAAAATATAAATAATTAAGTGATGTAAATATCGCAACTACAGCCTTGATAATGATGTTCAGGAAACTTTGGTCGCTTATCGACGGAAAGACATTTTTTCGCAAAAATGTTTCCTACCTTCTTCCAATTTTCAGATTACATTCTTCGCACGATTTTTCATCGTCTAGATATATCATCTTTTTACAAAGATCTCGTTTTCGTCCATACGCCTGTAAATAAATGTGATCCGTCACGCGAAAAAGGACAATCTTGGTAATGCGTAAAGTATCGACCCTTTGTTAGACTGCGCGGATTGCGCAGACTGACTGGATCGAAACTTTTCGCAATGTGCTAATTTTCTGAATCTAGAATGATCAATCTACCTTTCAGTGAAAGAATTTTTGAAATGCGACCTATGGTTGACCAATGCTTGACTCAATCTCTTCCTCCAATATTCATTTTACAGAGTTCTGAATTGGTCCCATTCAGCGTAACGGGTCACAAATGTAAGTTTCATAGCCTGAACGAGGGGATAGGGGACGTCACTATGCCAGTCTTCCTGACGTCAAGAGTTCTGGTTAATGTCCTTGTTGATTACATTATTATTTGAGCCTGTGTGAGACATTTCCAACAATTTGACATGTGCGTGAAGGGCAATCATAGAGAGGCCTAGACAGCCATGAACTGTAAACATAAAGTTACCTGATGGTCTACAGATACTTTGAGACCGTATATATGTGTCTATTAAGGGCATAGTGAAGACTCTGATCAGAATGTGCAGAAAGCTGAATTTTTTCAACGTCACGTGAACATGGGGTTGTTGGAGATGTCACGCATGGGCTCATAGCATAAACGCCCTCTTTCTGCAAATTATATGGCCAATGACATAGAACAGAACAATCTGTAATTTGATTACCTAAAGGTCGTAACTTAAGACTTTTAATCTTAATATACGATGCTAATTTACACGAAAATATTTTAAAATTGTCGGAAAATGACGTAGGTAAATAATATCATTTTGTAAAAATGATTGATTTCTTTGGTCTAACCATCTACAGCGATCTACTTTTAAGACATCGCATAATGAATGTGTAGTTCATATTGCTCAAGTGACAATGCTTATTGAGCTATTATTTTATTAAGCAACCGCTAAATATATCCACTTGTTCAATTTGAATAACCTAAAAGGTAATTTTTTATTGGTCTTACAATTTGAATCATTTGTTGATGATACTCATTAGATTAATTTCCACGAGTCAATCAGTATATGACCACCGAGAATTTCGCAATGATATACGCTTCGAATAGAATTATGCTTCTAATTATTGTGTTTCTAATTTGTAAACAAACGCTTATTAAGCGATCACCACCTTTAACGGCCGTCTTTTGTGAGCCCGTAGAAGATAACACGTTTTACTGTAATTTTGTTGCTTGTATTTTACTTTAGTCGTTAAATCAAGCTCGCAGTCAAAAATTGTATCTTATTTTCCCTATTACAGTCTGTTTGATCTGATTTTGTAAGCACAAGTCTCAGCGCTAAGCGGTCAGGGCATCACAATCACGTCATAACATGGCATGATCGTGATGCAGTGATGACCATAACAGAGAAGTTTTAGATATCATCATTTTTGACAATGCTAATTATTCTGAACCGAAATACGGTGGGAGACAGAGAAATGGATCAATCTCAACATTAATGCAGTCTCGTCCGGATCAACACAAATTACTTGTCTCTCGAAGAAAAAAGAGAAGAACATGACTATGAATATAATGTTCAAAGATCTGTTTTTCTCTCTTTTTCTAATCCATAAATTCATCTGCAGTTATTCAAGCCATTTTATAATATAATTTTTGACTCTGCATGCCAATCATTGGTAGATATAATTTAATCTTAATGTAACATTTGTGTCACCAGCTGAAAACTACTTTACCTCTTTTTTCTGATAACTTATTATCAACAATGTATATACAATATTTCTTAATATCTTTACAAATCTATTTTTTGATATCTTTTTTTATGTCAACGTTAACTTTCATTATCTGTTCACTTTTAGGAGTGTTTTGCATGGTTTCCATTTTTGGTCGAGGAGATTGCGGTCTGGTTTGGAAAAAATTTGTTGTGTACCCGATGACAGCGCGTCACACCTTAATTAAACTTTTTGATCCACCATAGGTTGTGATCTAGCTTTATGGCGCGCCTCTATCGGACATTTTTATGCATGTACTCATTGCTGCATCAAACGATTTCGCTATGTCGCTAATCTTCTAAGTTTCTTACTGGGTACAATCTCTTATATCTTACACACTTATATTGGATCCTTCCTCCTTGCCACATGTAATGGTACTCTAATTTCAATTTCCACTGTTTGTTTTACAATCTTACATCTTTTACTCATACTGTCTGGAGATATTGAGTCTAATCCTGGTCCAGCTGCAAATGTGCCACAAGAACTTGGAGGTCTTTCGATTGTTCATCTTAATATCCGCAGAATTCGAAATAAATTGAATTTTATCTCCGACTACCTATCTGACTTTGACATACTGTGTTTTACAGAAACCCATTTGGATTACAGCATTCCAGACTCAGAATTGACACTTGACACACATAACAGTACATTGTACAGACATGACGTAACGTCACATTCCGGTGGTCTCCTTATATACATTAAGAATGCTCTCTATTCTACAAGAAGGACTGATTTAGAACATCGCGATATACAAGCCATTTGGGTAGAGGTCAAATACCGATCTGCATCATTTCTTCTGTGTACCATGTACCGACCCCCAAATACACCAGTTATATTTTGGGACAGTCTAAACAATTCACTGGAAAAGGCATACGAAGTCAACCAAAACATCATAATAGTTGGTGATCTCAATGAAAATTTACTTGACAAAAATGAAACGCACCTCACAAATATTATGTCCTTAAATGATTTAACAAATATGATTACCACACCTACCAGAGTCACGAACACCTCAGCAACTCTCATTGACCCAGTATTGGTAACAGACTCGACTAAAGTCATACACGCTGAGACGTTAGACATCGAACCTGACATAAGTGATCACAAAGCAACTCTAACCGTACTGAAATCTAACGAAATACCGATGCAGTGCATCAAAAGGAAAATATGGTATTACAATCGAGCAGATTTTAACGAACTCAATCGACTTATTTCAACTGAAAACTGGGACTTCATAGACGACTCAAACATTGATGAAGGATGCAGGAAATTCACAAACAAGCTTTTGGATATGATGTCAAAGTGCATACCCTCGAAACTTATCACAGTTAGACCAAATGACAGACCGTGGTATGACTCTGAAATTAGAAGATTCAGTAGACAACGAGACAGACAAAAGAGACTTTTCACGAAAAATCGACGTCAAGCAGACTGGGACAAATATAAATTTCTTCGAAACAAGGTGAATAATCTAAAGAAATTTGCAAAACAGCGTTTCTTTAGTCATTTGGAGGAATCTTTATGTGATTATCGTCTTCAAAATCCTAAACAATACTGGAAATATATTAGGAATCTGGTCAACACAAACAAAAAATCTGATTTAATTCCAACACTTTTAACAAAAGAAAATGATGTGGAAACATTGCATTACTCGGATTCAGAAAAAGCAGAGTGTCTCAACAATTTTTTTTCGTCTATCTCTAATGTGGATGACTCACAAACCACCCTCCCAATTTTTGTTCCTAAAACTGAAAAAAAGCTAGAAAATATCCACATAACAGTTGATGAAATTGAGAGTATCATAGGCACGCTGAACATAAATAAGGCAGTCGGTCCAGATCTGATTAGCCACAGGCTACTCAAAAATGTTAAATCAAGCATTTCTCTACCATTATTTAAATTGTTTAACAAGTCAATAAGAGATCGGACATTTCCAAAGATGTGGAAGGAGTCAATAGTAAACCCCATATTTAAAAAGGGAGATAAAGCCCTAGTAAGTAATTATCGTCCTGTTTCTTTATTAAGTTGTATTGGAAAACTCATGGAAAGATGCGTCCATAGACACCTCTACAATTATTTGTATCTCAACGATCTAATCTATGCCAAACAGTCAGGGTTCCTACCAGGTCATTCAACTGTGTATCAATTGCTAGAAATATATCACCAAATCGTCTCTTCTCTTGATTCAAAACAAAATTTATGCATGGTATTTTGTGATATATCGAAAGCTTTCGATCGAGTTTGGCATAAAGGCTTGATTTTTAAACTACGTCAGCTCGGGATATGCGATCCTGTTATCCACTGGTTCACTGATTATCTATCAGGTCGCTCTCAGTCAGTAATCGTAAACACCGTCTGTTCAAGGTCAATGTCGATTAATGCTGGCGTCCCACAGGGCTCTGTATTAGGTCCGTTGCTTTTTCTCGTATATGTAAACGATATATCCGAAAATCTTCTAAGTATATCTCGCCTTTTCGCTGATGATACTTCATTGGCATGCTCTGCATCACACATTCCTGATATAGAAGGTATTTTAAATCATGATCTCTTTATCATATCAAACTGGGCTAAGCAATGACTAGTTGACTTCAATCCATCAAAGACTGTGGCTATGCTCTTCTCTAGCAGACCCGCTGGTATTCCAAACCTACTTTTTAATAACACCCCTATCCAGTTTGTTGAAAACCACAAGCATCTTGGGTTGAATCTAAGCAATAATTGTAAATGGCACGTTCACATCAGCAATATAACAAAATCAGCATCTAAAATACTTGGCATTATGAGAAAGTTAAAATTTAAGCTCAAGCGTGAGTCCCTTAACCAAATATACATATCATTTTTACGTCCTATACTTGAGTATGCTTCTGTCGTCTGGGACAATTGCTCTATTCGAGAAAAGGAGTCATTAGAAACAATCCAAATCGAGGCAGCAAGAATTGTAACTGGCATTACTCGTTCTGCACCTTTATTTTTCGTGTACAGGGAAATCGGATGGCTGAATCTGTCAGATAGAAGAAAGTATCAAAAACTTGTCTTAATATATAAAATATTAAATGGTCAAACTCCAAATTATATACATGATCTCTGTCCTCAACAAGTAAGTTCTAGAACAAACTATGCACTGCGTAATGCTAACCAACTTGACATAATAGCACGTAGAACTGAACTTTTTGCTAAATCTTTTTTTCCATCCGCAGTCTCACTATGGAACCAGTTGCCCGAAGAGCTAAAGTCCATAAATTCTCTTTCCCAGTTTAAATCTGCAATTTTGCAAACTTTCCCACAAAACGAGGTTCCCCGCTACTTCCTCAAAGGAGAACGTAAATACTGTATTTATCAAACTAGGATAAGGAATAAATGTAGTAATCTAAATTCTGACCTCTTTTTAAACTATATCTCACCAAGTCCTGCGTGCACTTGTGGTCACTATATCGAGGATGACGATCACTATCTTTTTAACTGTAGACTCTACATTGAACCTAGAATCAAAATGTTTCGTCAGTTAAGATATTTCCATCCTTTAAGTGTAAAATTGCTTCTCCATGGCTCCACAGACTTACCATTTGAAGATAATGTCAAAATTTTCGAATCCGTACAAACTTTTATCAAAGAAACAGGACGATTTAAGTGAAACGCAGCAATACTTTTGTAATTAGTTTTTTACACAACAATTTATATTTTTATATTTTTAGCCAGAACCGCGGTCCGACCATTTGTGTAATATCCTGCAAAATACGCCCTAATGTATTTGTACATATATATTATTTTCATACTCCTTATGGTATTTAATTTCAAGTTGTCAGTAGCTATCAACATCTCCAAACCGGAATGCAACTTCTTTGGTCTTACAGGTAACTCTATTCAAATAACGTAGTGACTATATTGTTTTACCTGTGCGCAATATTCGCAATTGCCTTTACAACTTGTAGGTCTTTTCCGGCTATTGAGCACAGGGAAATCAAATTAAACTGAAGAAGATAACTTTTGTAAAAAATCAAAGGGAATGACCGTATCTAAGTTGTTCGAACTTGTGGTCAGACCCCTTTGCCATATAATATATGTATATGTATTTCTTTGATATAAATTCTTTGTAATTTACTGGCAATAAAATATGTTTAAACTAAACTTTGTTAGACTGCGCGGATTGCGCAGACTGACTGGATCGAAACTTTTCGCAATGTGCTAATTTTCTGAATCTAGAATGATCAATCTACCTTTCAGTGAAAGAATTTTTGAAATGCGACCTATGGTTGACCAATGCTTGACTCAATCTCTTCCTCCAATATTCATTTTACAGAGTTCTGAATTGGTCCCATTCAGCGTAACGGGTCACAAATGTAAGTTTCATAGCCTGAACGAGGGGATAGGGGACGTCACTATGCCAGTCTTCCTGACGTCAAGAGTTCTGGTTAATGTCCTTGTTGATTACATTATTATTTGAGCCTGTGTGAGACATTTCCAACAATTTGACATGTGCGTGAAGGGCAATCATAGAGAGGCCTAGACAGCCATGAACTGTAAACATAAAGTTACCTGATGGTCTACAGATACTTTGAGACCGTATATATGTGTCTATTAAGGGCATAGTGAAGACTCTGATCAGAATGTGCAGATGCACAGGCTGGTCAGAGTCTTTGCTTTGCGTGTATTTGAAATTGTTGGAAATCTTAGGCACAGGCTCTTTTTCAATTATTATTATTTTCATTATTATTATTATTTTTATCATTATCATTATTATTATTATTATTGAGATTATGTTATGTGCTAAAGGTTTTACACCCCTAATTAGAATTTTTGAAATTGCCTCGGCGTGGGAAAGCTTTGCGATTGGTAATTATCGTCATACATCGGATTAACCAAATATGTCCGTTGATAAGGTTATCGCCGCTGCAGAAACAGTTAAAAGGCACTTCCAACATTTAACTACTGTAATGATCAATATATTCCGCCAGAAATCCATAAGGACAAAAAAGACATCGTCCGAAATACTCGAGTCATGTATTGTTATTCAAAAATTTTCATTAGTGGTTGACTACCTTACGTAAAAGGATTAAGGTAGTGGACCCGTAATAGTTCCGCATCATTTTGAGAGTAATGAACTTCAACAGTGTTAGCCGAGGTTTACTAATGATTTTCATTAGGAAACCTCGGTTTACATTGTGCACGTTCATGAGTCCCGAAAAGTTGTGGAACTATTACGGTTGCACTACCTTTAATGCTATGCAGTGTGCTTTTAAGACAACTGGCTTAAAAGAGTAGTCGCCTTATATATTTATCTTTCAGAACAGTGGATGAGCATTTTTGTTGCATTTAAACAGTTATTGCATGATTCACCTTTACCCGTATAGAGTATTATATGTAAACAGTATAGTCTCATTTGCAAATGATACTAGTTTTCGGAGAGAGAGTATATTACTTGAAGTTAAAATGGTTGCTTTACTAAAAGGGTCACTCGAATCAAAATGTTCATACTAAGAATACAATTGCACGTCGTCGTAAAGATGTACAAAAATCAAGTGAGTGATTGAGCGTCAAATGTCTATACACATGTACCAGTATAGACGAAGTTGACTTTTGATCACTCACTTAAACTTTCACATCTACAATGTAAATTAGCAAAAAATGGCTTAATGGAGGAAAGCTATTAAAAGTAGACGTCACGCTATCAGTACAAAATTCAAATTGTTCCTGAAACTTGAAGGATGATTTAAAAAACATTTCCGATTGAATTTCAAAGACTGGTGCAACTAGCCATGTGTTTAGTCTATGCTCGTTACTGCGCAGACAAGATCAACATCAAGTCATATTGTTGTTTGACAATAATTGATTATCTGTTTATCATTAGCACACTAACGATTAACAAAGCTGGTAGACACGATGACGCATGTAAAACGCTAAAAATAGCGGTTTTTAAAAGCCAATTTTCTAGAAGAAAATGGCGGTCTTTAAATCCGCTCGATAATTGTCGAATCTACTGTAACTCGTAGAGCGTCCGTGAGCATTGATTCTAAAATTTTATCATCTTACAGGCAGGACTTCACCATGATCACAGAATGAATGCTTATTCTACCCAATTCCCAACCATGCAATGTGGATGGGATACAAAAGATCCATCAGAAGAAAAATCCCAGCTTTTTAATAGCGATTTATTTTGGGCATTGAAGTAGAGTTCACCTGCGAACATAGTATTTATAATAATTATGAAATTACCAATTGTATCATTGTGAACTTTTTTTGATAGTGTTGTCAAGCGATGCGTTTCTGTTTAACAACGTTCTAAGGTAGCATTATTATTCCACCCCATACATGCCGCTATAGATATTAATTGTGATAAAAGTTATTTCGATATCAATTTTCGAAGTACGTGTCGATGACTTTGAACAGACAAAATGATTGTCACTGGCAAATTTGAATATCTTTCGGCATGGGTCTCCGGAATTGGGATTGTTTTATATCATATTATTTCATAATTGATTGGGTTAAATTAACGAGGACGACACAAGACAGGTTAATTACCTCGACAAATTCGATTATTTGCATCCGTTTTCTTATTTGATACATTCTATTTAGGGAGACCCGTGACTGCATCGAACTGTCTAAAAACATGGCCACTTTTCTCATTAATAGTTCGTCAGGAAGAATGTCAAGTACCTGTAAAAACAGAAAAAAAGACACAACCCTGCTAATATTCTACATGGATGACATTTTGTGAAGCCCCATCCCTATTTCGAAGTCTCAACGGGCGTTCTAGGTTCTTTTTAAATTTCGCATGCATTAATAAAAGTGAAATTTTAATTGTGTAATAAGGATTTCCTTAAAGTCCTGTCACATAAAGGCGGCGATGCCATGTGATCTTACATTCGGAACACCACTCGGCTAATCTCACGATCAACCTCGGATGTACATAGACGGACTATTATTTTTAAAATAATACTGGAAAACCTTGGGAAAACTCGATGAAGACAGTTAAAATTGAGTTAGATCTCGAAACTTTGAGTGAAAACATTCGACGTCGCCAATGCTCCTCGTTTAAGTCACTGACGTAAAGCCATCGTATCCTTATATAAATATCTTTAGATTCTAAAAAAACGGCTGAAAAATACTAGTTTTTGAAAATTATTCACAAAAAATAATTGTTTTCGGTCGTAATTTACTGTAAAATAATATATCTAAAGATAGCGCCGGTTGTTTCGGCGCTAGTTTTTCTTACATTGTTTCCGCCTTACAAAATGCACAATTTTGTTACATACCCACCCGCCTTATATACATCCGAGGTTTGTTGCAGTTTACGGAAATGGCCGAGTGGTCTTCCGAATGGGTGATCTTACGGCGATCTGAAAATCGCAAGATCGCAGAGAGAATTCCGTGGCATCACCTGAATCGCAGCAGAAGCGGTGAGATCAAAGTGGAAACGTCATGCAATTTCCTCGAAAGCCTAAGGTCGACACAGAGCGCGATCTAACGGCACAAACTTGGATCATGCACAAAAAATCGCCTTGAGATCGCTACGTGACAAGATCGCAGTATGAGCGTCGTGAGTCCGCGGTAGCAGCGCCTTGGGATCGCCATCAACCCGCGAGAACCGCTGTGGCCACGCCGTGACATCGCAGTATGATCGCAGTGAAAACGACATAGAGAACAGTGGCGCTTGTATTGAAACTAAACTCCGATTTCAATAAGGCCCTACTACGATGTTCAGAATTTTCAACAACGAGTGAACATATGACGATTGTAACAAAGAACTTTATCTAATGATGATGGATATGCGATAGGCATGATTGTTGATTCGGTAAACCTCATGCAACCGCTTCATGTTGATATTGAAATGCAGTAATGCACATTCTTATTTGGACCTTGTCTCTTACGGTTACTCTTATTCAAGCTGTAGTTACGATGTTTTGATTATTCACCAACGCACAAATCATTAAAAGGGGGGAGGCCGACGGAGGACATCCATCTTTTGGTCACAGTACACATATCGACTTTATCCTATAAAATTTATATTGGTCACCTTCTGAGTGCGTATAAATTTCAAAGTCCTAGATACGCCTATGGACTTGTCCGATACGGGCTTTTCTACTTGCGGGCCCCACTTGTTCGTGAACAAGTAAATACCAGAGCAAATCTTGAAACAGAAATAAACAGATCTAGGAGAGAAGTCATCCTTTTGTTTGTATCAAAGGGAAGCAACATTGTCTTTAATTGAGAAAATACTGGGTTACAGCATTTTCTTCATTAAAAACAATATTTTCTCCATATTTATCGGCCTACTTTTTTGTGAACAAGTTCATTTTGATCCTGGACAAGTAAGAAATCAGCTTTTACGTGTCCATGGACAAGTGAAGAATCACTGTATTTCCACATCCCTGCAAACAATTATCTCCTATAATTATATATATTTATTTTCAAGGTGTTGTTTTTCTTTTAATATCAGGGCCAGAGGTTATTAAACTTTTCTCAATTAAAAAATTTGAAATTGAAGCCGTAACACTGATACAATACTAATATAAAAGTATAAATGAACATAAAAGATAATATTGATGAATAACAACTTATATATTAATGTTTTCTTTTATGTTCATACATCTTTTTTTTAATTCCATATTTTAGAAGATTTTTTCAGTTGAGCACGAAAATGGTTTTATAACCTCGGGCCCTTAAATAGTCTGACATGTAGAAATCCACAAGGCAAAAACTAGGGTTGACACTTTATACACTTCCCAAATGGTCCCTTTTTGCGTGACTAGTCACATATGTGTAAGGCAAAGATATCTCTGAAGGCTTTTCGTTATTGAAGACAAGGTAAGCTATGTGAACAATCTTTCTGTCAATAGACATAATTTAGATAAAACAAATCTACGTTTTAGTGGGAATAACATGTACCTTTTGTATATCAAGATGTGCTGCATGGTTTTGTAATACCGATAGAGCCGCTAGCATGTCTGGTTGAGGGGGTGCGTCGTAACTCGTCAAACCGAGGCTGGAGGACTCAGGTGGACATAAATACACTTTCAGGAGGTCCAAGTATACCTGTTTGCAATTCAACTTAGTTTCGTCTTACAAAAATGTTTTATTTGTGAGTAGCTTCATATATTAACAAAGCTTTGAGTATACAGCTATTGTCCATACTATGAGTTGATTTTTTAAAATCCTATTTTTTGTGTAAGTTTTTCCCTTTTGCTCGTAGAAAAAAAAGTTCTTCATTTATGTATAAAAAAATAACTACTTAATTCTCACGTTTTAGTGTAAAAATGAATGCATGATTACATAAACCGTATTGATACAATAAGGTTTAAAGACCCGGTTTCACTGCACTTACGGTTGCATTGGGGATGTAAAACGTGTGAAATTCTTTACATCCGTTGAAAAGACGCTTTGTATCTGTTTCATATCATGTACATACGTTTTGCATACGCTCTGTCCGTCAAGCGTCCACCCATTGTGATTTGATCCGCACAGAAATTTTTGAGCTGCAAAAAACTTATAGAGCGGATAAACTTTCCGCTTTGTACGATACAAATTCGAAACAATACGAGAAACAAACGCTAAGTTTCCGATACCATTCGTTATACTTCCACGCCATCCTCAATCCATCCGTTAGGCTTCCTCGGTACTCTTATCCGCTTTTGTTGAAAACGTACAGAGGGTCGAATTATAATGTAAACAAAAAGTATATAAAATGGAAGTAACACGGATATTTAAGTATGCAAGCGTATGCATCACGTAAAAATGAATGTTCCGCGCTGTATCCGTTTTGTTCCAGCTCAGCATACGTTGTGTATATGTCCAATGCTTTATGCATCCGCTCTTTGCGCTGTTCGTATACGTAATAATTATACCAGGTAAGCTATTCTGAGCTGCCATACACTCTTATCCGCAAGGCTTCTGATGAACATCCACTTAACATCACGACTAAATACTTAACGAATCCTATATTTTCCGTTCTGTTTTTGCAAATTTGCCTGTATTATCAGTTTTAATCAAGCGTATGAAAACGGGTGGAAATTTCACTCCTCCGTCGTGTACGTTTAGCATACGTTTTGTATCCGTTTGGCAGTGGACCGGGCCTTAACGTTCTATACCTGGATAAAAACACTATTTACTTCATATCAGGAGAATATCATGAATGAAATGATGATAGAACTCTTACATTCATAATACGAAAACAAGAAGCATATACGTTTCACTGGTGCTAAAATTAAAAGGAGAGTTTAAAAGTTTCCGTTTTTCCATTACATGCAACTTTTTGCCCTAACTGAAAGAGTGTTACTTACATCTTGGTGACCGTCCTTGTGCTTTTTGAAGCAGTACCTGCAATAAGTATTCGTTTATATATACTGACGTCATTATAAAAGATCCTCAGTCATATACAGTTTACAACATCGTGAAATTGACAAGGTAAATGATTTTGGAATGATTTAGGAATGAAATTGAATGAATGTGTAGAGCGACTTTTGAGTGAATTTAACGGGAGGTAATCCAGTATTGCAAATTTTGTTCAGGATGAATAAAATTAGCAATATTGATTACCTCCCTTTAATAAAATATGCATAAAAGTTCGATAGAAAGCTCCATATTTCTCCAAGAACCTGTTATACGCTAACAATTTCAATTCAATCAGTGAAATCCAGATTTTTTTCCAAGCCATTTTTATTTTAGAACGAAGTTGTTGTTATATGTTTTTCAATGAGTTTGGAGCGTTTTTGAATGGTTTGAGTGAGTGTCTGGAATGAATGAATTGAGCGCTGAGTGAGCGATTTAGAATGGTTTTGATTGAGTTAAATGTCAATTTCACGATGTAACTAACTGTAGAAAGGGCAGTAATTTTCAAACGACACATTTCACGTTAAAGATTTTTTTCTCATAAAATTTAGGACTAATCCATTGCAGTTAACAACACGCAAGAACTGTTTTTCAATCAATAGATGTAGAGTAGTTACCAAGCTTGTGCACCCCTCATTCAGACGCAATAATGGTGTTGACCACGTGGACTGGTAACCAAAGCATCAGGTCGTTAGGACTCATTGAACCACGAACTTTGCACATAAGGTAATGGATAATACAATTTCCTTATTCTGGAAAGGCATCAGCTATTTTTTTTAATAGAATAAGGACTATAAAAACGATTAAGAAAACGTTATCTGAAAAAGACAACGCACGGGTTCTCTTTGATTTCAAACCAGAATAGAAGCTGATAAGGCTATGGTGTCGGCTCATTATTTCGTGAAGTACTCTCCAGTTATAAGCGATATGAACCAATGAGATTTTCACTAAAAAGAGAAGAGGCAATGGCTTTAAGTTGGGCCTACTATGGACAATGAGGCTTAGCCGATCTTGAGATTCGGAGATCTCCGTCTTCTACAAATGTTTCGACTCACTGATTGTCCAAAAGCCCAAATTAAAAAAAAATGCCAAAGATTTTGGTTATCACTTACAGATTACGTAATTGATGTTTTCCTATGAAGTTACCTAACCGTACAGACGTTAAAAGCGGCCCACCTTGACCTAACCTAGTTGATTATCTCTTGCTAGAGTTTCCAAGACGCAATGCATTCGGAACATCATTCGGCCATTTCCGTAAACTGCAACAGATCTCGGATGTATGTAAGGCGGATGGGTATGTAACAAAATCGTGCATTTGTTAGGCGGAAACAGTGTACGAGGGTGAATCAAAAATTACGTAGATAAACGTTGCAGAAATTTTGATTTCACAGACTTTGAAGAGTAAACTACATTGTTATTGAATTTTCTTTTGTCGTGAAAATTTGGATAAAATCCAACTAGTCGGTCACCTGTAGCAGCCATTCTAAAACGTGTAGTCATTTGGTACCGGCGCACATTTACGACGTCAATATGACGCTGCGGTTCTGATAAGTTCCGCCTCGACAGTCAGCGCTTTTCAAAATACTCAACTCAACAATAAACACGATTTCTGCATCGCCTATCCATTGGATAAGTACTATTTTCATATCCATCTGATCCAAAATGATGAGCTTAAATGTGCAATGTGTCTAAACGATACTGAACTGATGTTGTTCTGTGACAATTACAGATCAAACGCCGAGGAGACGTTTTCTATTCTCCGAGTGTCATCCTTCAGAAACACTCTCCATTCTTAAACGAACCTTTTAAACCATTTAAAAAGAAGGTTTCTGCTTACAATTGAAGACCTTTTAGCATATTTTATCATTTAAAACTCTCGATTAGGTTTTCCATAGATCCAGTAGAACTTTATTATTGTCTGGTTGTCTCTGGCTGCGCCGGTGCCGTCATTTCGAAATTCAGAAATTGACGCGTGCCCTTAGCTTACTGACTTTAAATTCGAAAATAGCAAATGGATTATGCTTAAATTTAAAATATCATAACTCATAACGTCATCACGAAATTAGGCGAAGTTTGAAAGTGTTTGGTCCAAATTGAGGGGACAATTAAGGGTAGTTACACTAGGAAGTAACGTTACAAAATGGGTTGCGCCGGTTGCACCTGACCAGGTATATCAAATGTTGGATTTTTCACGCCATTGTCATAGCAGACTCTTGTAAATTTGGTATTATGTCAACTTTAAATGATTTGAGACGTGTACAAAATTTCATTTCTTTCCGTCAGGAAATTCCAAAGTTATAGTAAAAGTCCACGTATTTTTTGATCCAACCTCGTAAGAAAAACTAGCACTGTAGATTTATATCTTTTACAGTATATAACGGCTGAAAAATTTTAAATCGTTTGAGAATGACGAATCATTCTCAAAAATTAAGATTTTTTCAGCCGTTATTGATTATTTTATAATAGGATACGATGGTTTACGCCAGTGACTTAAACCGGAGTAGCGTTGGCGACGTCGAATGTTTTCACTCACAGTTTCGAGGGCTAACGGCATTTTAACTGACGTCATCGACTTTTTCCAAGGTTTTCCCGCATTTTTTAGAAATAGTCCGTCTATGTACATCCGAGGTTGGTCATGTGATTGGCCGAGTGGTGTTCCGAATGGACGCAATAATTAAAGAATTGTCGGACACGACTCGTTCTTTAGTTTAAAAACGTTTTTTTTTTAATCGACGCTATTTAAAGAGCCAAAATGCACACGGACATTTATCGTAATATGACCTTGCAACAAAAAGAAGTAGGTATCTTTTTAACACACATTGCGTGGAAGGCGCATGGGTAGCTCTGAAACTTAGTGACCCCTATGTTATGGCATAGAAAATTTGGGTAAACGAAATGACAACATTTTGGTAAGTGTAAATGGTGTTTTATTAAAGCCAGCCTTTATTTTCACTGTGTAAAGTTCCTACCAGAAAAGAAATGACAATTTTTCACTGAGGCGTTTTTTTTCTTGGCGTCAGTATACATTAAAATTTGTTAGAACTGAAACAAACGGAGGATATATAACGAGTGACCACGAAACACCGATTAAACGAATCATCCATAATTATATATAAACGAGTATATTATTCGATGACGAGTTTAATCAACGAAGTTTTTCATGGTCACGAGTTTGATATAGGATTTATGTTATAACCGAAATATTTGCGATTACGTACGAACATTCTGAAACCCACTTATTAAAGATGTACTTCGCGAAAAATATAATGCCGTATGAAAATGACAAAAATCCATACAAGCGAATAAAATCGTAGGATAATTTGAACGAATTTAATAGAATATTGAGCAGATTAAGAAATTCCGAAATGTTTTTGATGATTCCTGAGCGTTTGATCGATTTGAGTGAGTTTTTGGAATAAATACATGGAGCGCTGAGTGAATGATTTAGAATGATTTTGATCGGAATGAGTGTCAGTTCCACGGTGTTTTTTAACTGTAATGCTGAGATTGTCGTGCAAATGTGACCCATCACGCAAAAGGGACCATCTGGGAACTCTGTAAAATTGACTATTTGAAAAAAGAGATTGGGTCCAGCATTGGTCAACCAGAGGTCGCATTTAAAAAATTCTTTCACTGGAAGGTAGATTGAACATTCTAGGTTCAGAAACGAAGCACATTGCGACAAATTGCATTCCAAGTCAGTCTACGCAAACCGCGCAATCTGACTAGGATCGACACTTTACGCACTACCTAGATGGTCCCTTTTCACAAATGTGAAATTAACGTATCGCTTGCTCGCCCCTTGGCCTCCGCCATGACATTTCACTTCAGATTAGAAAAATCCTTTATCTGCAAAAACCTTAAATATTGATGAAAATAAACCGACTGGGGCGATATTAATCGATAAACGTCGTAGCCACAACTGATTTACGACGCTGTTAAAGTTCACGAAAATGTTTGAAAACAAAATGGCAGAAAATGTCGAAGGCTAGCAGTCATCACGGTATGAATAAGTGTTTTACTTGGCCAATCCATACCTTTATTGACAGCAAAAAGATGGGGCCCGTTTTTCTATAGTTCTTACGAAAATATCAATCGTAAGTCAATATCACAAGTCGTACCTGTTGTTTTTGTTTATTGTTATATACTGCCTTGCAATATCTTATTGGAATCGTCTTTATGCATGGCAGAATTCTATATTTAGTTACTACTGTAGAAGAAACTTTAATTTTTGACTTATACAAAAAAAAGCGCTCGTAAGATATTAAGTAAAATAGGCCCTATTTATTTCGTAATGCAGTCAACTCCCGTTTTAACGACATTAGATACAACGATATTTTCACTTACCGACACAAATTTGTTGGGAACGTATTTGCACAGTGCATTTTCATTCGTTATAACGGAATTCTCGTTTTCCGACACCGACATTGATTTTCAGGGAACGAAATTGCATATTTCCTATATAACCTTGTTCATTACAACGACACAATAATTTTAGTAATTATGGTTAAAAGATAGAGAAGTAGTTCGTAAAGAATGGAAGGCATTAGAAGGTACAAGCTATAAAGTGTTCGAACAATTTCCTCCGGAGATCATCGAGAAAAGAAGAAAACTTGTTCCAAAATTGAGAGACGCTAGAAAAGCCGGAAAGAAAGCCTGGATTATTTATGACACTTTATACATTGATGGGGAGAAGATTTCTGAATGAGAATACGATGAGGGTGGTCTCTCAGTATTAACTTGGAACGTAAATGGTTTCACAAGTATTAAAAGTGACAGGCAAGAATTTGTAAATATTATCGCTAAACTCTTTATGAATCATGGACAAACGATAAAAGTAACATTGATCTAAGTGGATATGTAGGCCACAACTTTTACAGAAAATTTAAACATAGAAACGCACGTAGAAGTAGCGGCGGGATTTTATTGTACTATAAAGAGCATTTGAAAAAGGGCATTGAAATTGTAAAGAATCAATATGATACAATAATTTGGATAAAATTGAAAAAGGATTTTTTCAACATAAAAAATAATCAAATTAAACGATGCATAAAAAAGGATCGATAGACCTAGCGGTCGATGAATTTACAGAGACATTACGAAATATTTCAGACCCTTTATTTGCCAAAACTTTTAGTAGTAAAAGAAAACCAAGATTCGAAACAAACACAACTATAAAAAATGCAGAATGGTTCGATAGGGAATGTGCTTCGGCAAGAGCTCTATACTCAGACGCATTACGAAAATTCAATTTAACAAAAAGTTGTGAAGATAGAGTAAAATTATGTTCTTGTAAGAAAATTTACAAAGATCTTATACAGAAGAAAAAACGACCGTTTTATAAATTGAAAATGAGTGAAATAGAATCATTGAAGAAAAAGCAACCAAAAGAATTTTGGAAGTATTTTAAAACAAATTCTAAATGCCAAAAACACGAAATTACTTTAGATGAATTTCGAACATATTTTGAAAATCTAAGCAATGAATTTTGTAAACCAGATAATGAAACTGAATACGATTTTGATGAAAATAAAGAAACGAGCTTTGACGAGTTAGACTTACCTATAGAAATTCAAGAAGTTATTGATGCTATTCATTCACTAAAGAGAGGGAAAGCAGCCGGAAACGATTGTATATTGAATGAATACCTGATCGAAAGCGCAGATATTTTAGCTATGCATTTTTGTGACCTTTTTAACGCTATTCTAAATTCGGGTTCTTTCCCCAAAAGGTGGACAGAAGGTGTTATTTTGCCAATACATAAAAAAGGTGATATCAATGATACGAATAATTATAGAGGCATTACATTAATAAGCTGCTTTTCGCAACTATTTACAAGTATTTTGAATAAACGCATCGCTTCCCTCTGTGAAAACAATAATGTAATATCCGATTCGCAGTTTGGTTTCCGCAAAAAATCATCAACAATAGATGCTATTTACGTTTTAATGTCTTTTGTCGAGCATTATATAAATAATAATAAACGTCTTTATGTTGCTTTTGTCGATCTTACGAAATGTTTTGATTCTATACATAGAAATAGTCTGTGGATGAAATTATTCCGAATGAGTATTCGAGGAAAAACCCTAAGAATTGTTCGTGATATGTATGATAATGTAAAGTCATGTGTCAAGTCTTTTTCTGAATACACAGATTTTTTTCAATATGCAGTAGGATTGCGCCAAGGCGAGGTATTATCTCCTTTGTTATTTTCCTTATTCGTCGAAGATTTGGAGTTATTCTTGCAAAAAGGTCACGAATCTGGTATCAATATCGACGATATTATATATATATTGCTACTTTTTGCTGATGACATTGCTATCATTGGAAAATCGCCAGTGGAACTTCAAAATAGTCTAAACTTGCTATCAGAATACTGTAAAATTTGGGGACTTTCTGTAAACGATGAAAAAACTAAGATTTTAGTCTTTAGAAAAAGAGGTCCAACATTGCCAAATGAAAAGTGGTCTTTTGACAACCAAATTATAGAAGTGGTCGATAGCTTTAATTATCTAGGCGTCGTTTTCTATTACACTTGTAATTTTGCTGATAATAGAGAATATCTTATAGGGAAAGCTCTTAAAGCAATGAATTATTTGCTTATCAATTGTAAAAAGTTCGACCTTCGCTTAAAAACTCTTTGTGAATTGTTCGATTCGTTTGTCGTTTCAATATTAAACTATGGAAGTGAAATTTGGGGATTTACTAAATCCAAAGAAATTGAACGAATCCAATTAAAATTTTGCAAACGTTTATTGGGTGTAAAACCAAACACTTGCAATGCTATAGTCTACGGTGAACTCGGCCGACACCCTTTATTCATTGAAAGATATTTGAGACAAGTTAAATATTGGTTAAAAATTGTTAACACGAATAATACTCTTATTAAAACAGTTTACAGTAAATCACTTACAGACTATGGAAAGGGACTAAATAATTGGGTTACAAAAACCAAACAGATCCTTGATCAATACGGATTTTCGCATGTTTTTACAGAATACAACAAAGTCAATGTTAAAGTTTTTATATCCGTTTTAAAAGAGAGAATGATAGATACTTTTAAAAATGAATGGTTTACTACAATAAATAATAGCAGGGTAATCCATACATACGTACATTTTAAAAATTCGATCGATTATGAAACATACCTAGACATATTACCTAGAAATTATAGATCATATTTTACTAAACTGCGATCATTTTCTTTACCACTACGCATTCAAACTGGAAGGTATTCTAAAAATCATACGGAAAGAGAAAGGAGATTCTGCCAATGCTGTAACAAATCTGACTTAGAAGATGAATATCACTTCATTTGTAATTGTGAATTTTACACGGAATTGAGAAAAAAATATATCGATAAGAAAATATATCACCGCCCATCAGCTTATAAATATTATAAATTATTGTCTTATACGAATAAAAAAGAATTATTGAATTTATGCAAGTTTATTAAAGAAGCACTCGAAAAAAGAAATAACTTTCTTAACCAGACCTTAACATAAGGTCATCCTCTAAAAATACTATGTATGTTCTTCGTAAACAAACATAATAGAAATTACCTGTCTGATCCACTAGCTACTTTCCTTGTTTATTTACATGTTGTTTTTTTTTCACTACTTTGTATATACACGTGATGACATTTATGTATACATTTATGTGATATGACTATGTACCATACATGTACACGTCAGAAAATAAATAAATAAACTGTTAATTACACAGAACCATAAGCATGATAGATAACCACCAAAATTTAGTTGATATTTGACAAGTCTTTCACTTGAAAATGTGTGAAAATGCAAGCAAAAAATTGCAATGTTGCACCTTTACACATTTATTCTTTCAATACACTTTATTAAGAGTAAGTCTACATTTGTCTATTTTGTTTTTCTCTATTTTGTTATACAGAAAATGTTAGTTTTAAGATCATCACATTTAAGTTTTGATAGAAATGTATAAAGCAAAAAAAATGTAAAAAGATCAGTTCAATAAAGAGTTACACATTAATAGTTATATAACTGAAAAAAGTGTATCCTGTAGTTTGTACATGTACTATACATAGCATATTATATAATGGACACTTTTACATTCCTGCATTGATTGACTTCAGAATTCATCCAATACACCGACATTTCTTTCGTTACAACGACATATTTTCTCGAAACAAACGTTATAACGTTATAACGTTATAACGAGAGTTGACTGTACTTACTCTTCGGCCTCCGCTAGTTCATTAAGGATGTAGATATAAATACCAAGGACTTGCTCGTGTTGATTCATACGACCCAACACCACCGCTCGCTCCTCGAAAAATGCTGAAAGTAAATGGTATATGCTTTATATGTAAAATATGTTAAATAAGTCACCTTAGCGTCGTTGGCTTTGGGACACCATTATTGGCGTTGTGGTTACCAGGCGTTGTTATTAGAAATATTCACTTGGAACTTTGTTAATTAAATGTTTACTGTCATAAAGAGAATTGAAACAACATGTTCAAAGGAAAATAACCAGTTCAAGATTTTTCTAAGAAATGAGGCATTTATTTAACATAGTCTTTTTCTCTCCGGCATCTGTATTCTGTGCACTTCTGTAAAAGACCGGTGAACATAAAAATCAGAGGATCTGACAAAAGGGGATCTTTCCAGTCTTAAATCTTTATTTCTCATTAAAAACCCTATGTTGTAGGTACTCATTTGAATCGTCTTGGTTAGACAATTCAAATGAGTACACACAACATCGGACAAAAGGGGATCTTTCAAGTCTTAAATCTTAATTTCTCATTAAAACCTTCTGTTGTGGGTACTCATTTGAATCGTCTTGATGAGACGATTCAAATGAGTACCCTTAACAGAAGGTTTTTACAAAAATAGTTGAAATAATTTAATTTGAAATCTTAAATGCCTCCTCCGTCTGTAGCTCTAAAACACTTTGCGGGAATATATGAATTTTACTCACAATCAAATGGGAACTTTGTTAGGACCTTCTCTGGTTTATATATTGTTGAGTAGGTGAAAAACCTCATCATTTGTTGACGATATCTATCAAACTTTTCAGATACTCTATCTGTTGGAATGTGTTTTACACCTGAAAGTGGAAAAATAATTATTTATTTATTAGTAATTATGTTCCATATCCGGTCGGCTGGCCATATCGTTTAAAGAAATAGTCGGAAAATGACGTTTAGTTATTATTTAGTTTTCTATTTGTTTATCCTTGAGATGGGACTTTATTTTTACACAAAAGCATCGGCAGACGGCAACGCGCGGATGAGCTAGCAAGTACACAAGAAAACTATATTGAGACCTTGAATGCTATGACTTTAAAACAGCCTAACATGCACATAATTCAGCTTCCGTGTCTTGTAAAACTCTTAATAAGGTAGATTTAACTATATTACATAAGTATTCTGCCGAATTTATGAAGATAAATATTGAAACAAACATGAACAAATGTTAAGCAGTTGTCATGCCCATTTACATGTATTAACTATTACAACCTCTAAAGACACCTACGTTTGGATTTGAACTGTGCCCGTCTGTTGTATGACTTGGTCACTCTATCTCTTAACTGTGCTGCTAGCTCATCGTGGAATTCTTCTGTCTCGTCATTCCATTTGTAAATCACATGTTCCTGCGATGGTAAAAAATTCATGAAATTGACATTCATCTCAATTCAAACCATTTTCAAACGCCCACCCAGCGCTCCATACATTTATTCCAAACATTCACTCAAATCATTCAAAAAACACTCCAATTACAACAACAACTACATTCAAAATGAAAATTGGGAGATAAAATCTATGATTTTACTGACATAATTGAATTTTGTAAGCGTATAATGGGTTCATGAAATCATAGAAAGCCATTTATTGAATCCGTATGAATGTTTTATTAAAAGGAGATAAAAAAAAAATCGTTAACTTTGTTCATCTTTACCAAAATTAGCGAAATTAGATTACTTCCCTTGAAGCTCATTCAAAACTCGCTCCACACACTCATTCAATTTATTCCATAATAATTCCAAAATCATTCATCTTGTCAATTTCACGATGTTATTAACAGTAGCAAATGTTGAATAAACTTATTGATTTTGCTCATGGTCTGTCACACGAATAAGGGATGAAAAATAATAAAGAAATAGCATTGACAATCTTTATTGCCTTTCTTTTTCAAACGCATAAATACACCACGCTCAACATGCATTTAGATGATGTATTTAACGCCATTTGGATGGTAATTATTTACATATGAACATATATACATATGAAAGACGTAAAGAGATTTCGCTTGAACAAATTGGCCTTGCCAAAGCCCGTTTGATAACTGTTAATCAAATCTAGACTCGGTTAAGGAAGGTTTGTCTTAGAATATTTTGTGATAGTTCTTGTATTTCTAAAATTAAATCACGTCGATTTTTAACAGAAAATGATTATTAAAGTTATCGTCAAACTCTGAATTTAGAAAACAATCTCTTGGCTGGACATCGTACACACTATTCTTGCTATTCGAATTCATTTATGAGTCAGAATTGTTTGTCCGAAGTACATGATTCAAATCAGAAATTCAATTGGACACCTTTTATTTGAGCCTGTGCAACGAGATTTTCAACCATTTCAAATATGCGCAAAGCAACGACTCTGACCAGCCTGTGCAACCGCACAGTCTGACCAGAGTCTTCACTTTGCGATTAGTAGATAAAAAAGGTCTCAAAGTATATGGATCATCAGGTAAGATTATATTTACAGTATGTGGCTGTCTACGCCTGTCAATGTTTGTACCTCACTTACACTTCAAATTGTTGGAAATTTCACGCACAGGCTCATTTTTTTTCTTAAGTCTACTTTACCAAATAAGGAATGACTAATTCCTGACAGTAATTCTTCATAAAACTGAGCACGTGACCTCGAGGTAGATCCACTGCTGGTTCCAGACGATCTTCAGTGAATATCTGAAAAAAAGTTAATTTGAGTTGCGTACGTTAAGATTTGCGCATTCTGATTGGCTGAAAAGTTGGTTTTATTCCCCAATGAAAACAATTTTGAGTAAGCAGCTATTTTGTAAGCTTCCGCACAATGTAGTCCAATTACAAATCTGTTTCTTAATTGATAAATCTGAAAGATTGTTCCTTCGATTTATTAAATTATAAGAAATATAGAGAGTATAAATTGATTTCATAGAGTTATGAAACTAAAAATCTTATCACACTCATGTATGAATCCGCTTCGCGTATTCATACAGTGTGATTAGGTTTTTAGTTTCATACCTCAATGAAATCAACAAATACTCTCTTCATCTCTTAAGTATGAAAATTATTTATTTCAACGAAGATAAATCGCCCCCTTTATGCCCGTTTCATTTGTTGTTTTAACAAACTTCAATTGTTATTGTACAAAACAGTTTAATCATACAAACTAATTCTATGCAAAAAGGATACCAACGTAAGTATACTTAATCGTTATTCTCTCTCAACATACTCAAAAGATGTACGAACTTTAATGAATGAATATCTACGTTTAAAGATATTTGACTAGGTTAAATAAACTACCTAATCGCCAAGGTTTGACGACTCTCATAGACCATTTTCAATGTAATCTTGAATATCTTTTTATCGCTCCCTAAAACTCGTAAATCTATAAATATACATCATTGAGATCTTGCTTACTAAATAAGTTTCCATACTTTCCAATATTTATGTATTTCCAAAAGAAAACAGTACAAACGACAGTGTCCCTTTCTACCTAAATTGATAGTACTATCCAAGTAACTAAATATAAATTGGCCTGTACACTACTGATATGGCCAATATTATTTTTGAATGAGCCTATGCGTAACATTTGCAACAATTTGAAACGTTCGTGAGATGAAAAAATTGAGCAGCGTGGACAGCCACATACTGTAAATATAAAGTTATAGCACGGTTTTATTGACCAGAATCTGACCCCTGCATTTTAGACGAATAAGAATCCGATAATTCCTACTTGGCGTTGCACGTCTCTCCATAAAAATGAATAACAAACGGTATTGACAGTAATATATGTTTTGTTAATTGATGAAATATGTCTGTAATTGTTATTTAAGCATTTTTTTCATAGAGGTAAAATTCGGATCAAATAAACCAAGGTATAACTGATTGCCTACAGATACTTTGAGACCTTGTCCATCTACTAAACGCACAGACAGCGCTGATGCACAGGCTGGTCAGAGTTTTTGCTTTGCGCATATTTGAAATTGTTGGAAATCTCACGCACAGGCTAAAATTAAAAAACAAATACTCCTGGATGAAGATGTAGACTGATGGACCAAAACTCTAGCCATTGGTTACCACATTGGAGAAAAGGTTCGAGTCACTTTAACATATATCTAAGTAGTATGCATAGACCATTCAAACTGGGCCAATAGTAGATTTGTGCTTTTGTCAAGACAAAGGATCTGACGGAAGGATGGCAAAAGATAGACCACAAAGAAAACAATAAGATTTACACACCTTGAGACCATCATACGCATCCATTTCAACAACCCATTGGGCGTGGTCAAATATCAGCTGCAGATTATTTGCATCTGAAAAATATTATCAAAGGTGTAAACTCTTTGCGTATTCTTAAATGAATTTAAACTGAAAGTAACTGCTACATTGTAATCAATAATTGCATGCTTTCTCTTACCAACATAAAGCAAAAAAAAGTTACATATTAAAAGTTTTAAAAGCAATTAAATTTCAATTATTTTGGTACATTTTGGTGGATTTCAAGGGTCTATAGGGGATATCAGTCATTCGTATGAAAACTTTAACAAGAGACCCAAGAGTGCCTATATCAATCCAATGGCTTTAACATCTGCAGACTTCCATTAAATTAAGCTTTCTTTGACTGAAAACAATAATTTGCCGTCTCTTTAGAACTGTTTTGCAATAACTCACTAAGCCTGGTCCATATTGCACCAAAATGTTCATTCAACATTAATCTGCATACTCTTTACCCGTCTTATTACCAACATAAAGTTGATTGAAATAAGTAGACAATTCTTAACACATTTTCAGTAAAAATTAGTAAAATGGCCATTCAACGAACATTCTTATCAGGATCCAGTGAAGTTAGTCCAATTTATTGGGAGGAGAACAGTTTTTGAGATGTCAAAGTGAGCATTTGACCTCGCCCTGCCAAACCAACATGTATGGGCCCATCAAAATGTTGAGACCAATTTAAGTAAAAATGCACCTAAGGAATATTCATGCCAAGTTTTGTCGAAATTGGCCAAATGATTCGACAGGAGAAGATTTTTAAAGACTTTGAAGTAAAAAATAAGACCCGTATTGCCACGCCCACCTTTGGGGGGTCAATCAAAATTTATTGAACAATTTAAGCAAAGGGTCACACCAGGGAACATTCATGCCTAGTTTCATTGAAATAGGCCCTATGGTTTGGGGGAAGTTTTTTAATGATTGATTGAAAAAAGTGGAAAAAATGCCCGCCCTACCATGCCCATAATTGGGGATCAATCAAAATTTCTTTAACAATTCAAGAAGACGGTCATCCAAGGATCAATTCGAACAAGTTTAGTTACAATCCGCCCGGTTTAGGAGGGGAATATCGAACATGTTTAAAGAAAAGGTTCACGCACGGACGCACGACGGACAAACCGCCATGACAAAAACTTGTTGGCCTTCGGCAAGTGGAGCTAAAATGAATACAACAAGTACCACTGTTTTGTCTTTATTTGAGTAATCTGTTAAGAATTCGTTTGAATATTCAAAGTCTGATTTAATATATACTAAGTCAAAAAAGTTTGGCAAAAGTTGATATTTTTTCGCTTATTTTTTGAAGCAGAAATATTGCAGTCGAATGAAGTAAAACACTTGTTCAATCTCTATGCCATACATTTATGCTTTTCTTTTGTTCCATTGGTGACTTTACAGTTACAAAACAAAGCAAAAACGGCGCAAGGGGCGGATTTAAAAGAATCACAGCATCATTTTTTTGTCAAGATTTCTGCTTTGCGTTTCAGTATCACGCAGTCTGGAGCGACAAGCACTTAGGCAAATGTTATCTTTGGTAAGTGGTCTTTGGGAGGTTCATGAGCCAATTTACTCGTCTTTTAAGCAATTGACGTCATAAAAAATTGACAGTACAGAAATAACGTTATGAGATAATCCTCCGTTAATTGCCCTGTCACTGTTGGATGATTTGAGCGGCTCTCTTTGAATTGTTTTAGTACCCATTTAAAGTGATGAAAAGCGGAAATTTGAGACTGACTTTATCTTGTAAATTAGAACAACCGAAGGATAGAGCACGAAACCCCACGTTAGGCCTTAACTGGTGATCTGCAAAGAAAATATTCTCGATTCGGATAGCCAATAGAAAATCTTATCGGTCAGGTACCAACTCTTTAAATGGATATTAACGTAGACTTTTTCACAATACAACCATCAGCGTTGCAAAATTCTTTTGAATGTGTATATTGGGTTCTACACAATCTACAAAAATTGCAGTTGAAAATCTTAACAATATTTCCTTTTTCGGATCTAAATAGTGGCAATAAACTTGTCCAAAAGAAAGCTTCACGACTGGTCCTACATAAACCAAGCGAATATTATTTTACCTCCAATGTCGTAATATATAAAATGATGTTTAAAAAATGCTATTGAGGTGTGATCTAGGATAAAAAGAAATGAACCCCCTTTATCGAATTTACTCTTACCTAACTGTTGAAGATAGTAGACAGCCATTGCAGTTCCATACAGCGGAGACTTTGTTTTAGTAGACTGTTCTTTTATCATATCCAGCGCTGAAATTTGTTGACGAATGTACGGGGTTTAATATCTAACTTTAATATACTACAGAAATATTTACTCAAAGAAAGGTTTACTTAATTTTGTGATAGCTGTGTATACTTTGGTCAATTCCAAACAATTTCACGTGTGTGCAATAGACATATATTGAGCAATCTGGACAGCCACGTAATCGAATAAATAGAGGATATTGAATGAGTGGTCATGGAATACCGAATTTATCAAACGAGTCATCTATAAACAGATTAAAACGAGGCTGCGCCGAGTTTTTATCTGTTTTAGATGACGAGTTAAATAAATTCTGTATTTTATGAGCTCAAGTTTTATATTCTATTTTAAATTTGACCCGAATGTTTGCGTAAAATCGTCGAAATTCTTGAAATACAACATTTCAATTTTCCGCGAAACGTATAACGCCGTTTTTAACTGACGTCACAATAGATATTTTATGACGTAATTTTCACGGTTACATAATAGCGTCGCTTTTCGTTCTGAGCCCATTTGCATAGTTATTCCCCTAGTGTAATAACACCCGTGTAATATCAAAAATATTCAACGGGTTTATTTCACTCCCGCGACGAAGGTCATATTATAATATTATTCTCTTACCGCTTAAGGAGGGGAAAGACCTTATCTATCTCCAGAGTGCATAGTGAAGACTCAAATTAGCCAGTGTGAATGCAAAGGCTGTCCAAAAGGTTTTGCTGTACGTACTTGTGGAATTGTTGGAAATGTCACGCACTGGCTTATATAAAGCTCGTATACATAATATTTACATGTATATAATCAAAATGTGTCTTTTAATAGGAAAGCTTCACTATTTGTTATACATATTCAGTTTCAATCTGAAACAATTTTGTCAGGATGTTAGGCATTAAACAATGGATTAAAACATATGAGGAAGACGAATTCTTTTTTTATTAGCATTGACTTCTAAAGTTCTTCTAATCTCAATAGTTAAATGAAAAGTTAATCAACTAGCTGTACCTTCTTTGTGCATTTGTTCTTGTTCGTATAGAATAATGAGATCTGAAAACTTCTGGTTTTGCTTAAGCACCTTCTCTGCTACCTTTGGATGGACTTTATTTCCTGGAGTCCTGAGTAATGGGGCAATGAGCGCTTCATTTACCTATCAACGACAATAATTCAACAACATCAAAAGTGAAGCGTTACCGTGAAATGAATTTACGTAACCGAATTGGCAATACAGATCTATTCAACCCATTAATTGAAGAAGCGACTCCATCTTCCATGAATAGAAGCCTTTGATAGGATTATTAACTATCCCTTTCAAGGACGGCAAATTTTCATTTACATAGATGAAGCGTATCAATTTACAAAAAAAGAAATACGTGTTTGTAGGCATTTAATGAAGACTTGCAAAAACTAGTGCTCCGGGGAAAATACAATTAATAACATCGTGAAATTGACAATAAAGCGACCAAAACCATTCTACGTTTTTCACTCATCATCGTTCAAAACATTCGTTCAAAATACTCAAACGCTCCAAAAACGCTAAGAAACCGTTTAAAACGATCAAAATTTCATTCAAATCGATCTTATGATTGCGCGATTTTATTTAATGGTGTTGATTTTTAAACGTCTGATTTGTCCATGAAGACACAAACTCAGAAAAAAAGGTAGGTCTTATTATAGAGAGGAAAAAATTCGCTCAACACACCTATTCAATTTCATTCTAAAATCAAAAATCATTCAACTAGTCAATTTCACGATATTCCTTACTCTAATGATTGTGTGCAATATACTAGTCATATTCAGGACTAACCTGTAAGTAACACTTCAGCAACGTCGTGTCTATCACATTCAGTGCCTGATCTTTACTTTTCAATGTCTGGTTTTTGTCCTTCTTTTCCACGGTAAGTATTGGTTTGAACTCCACTATCTCGCCAAGCTGGTTTGCATAGTCTCGTTTCTGGTGTAAAAGAAGATAATTCCTGCCTTCAAGGTGACAAAACGGGGAAAGGTGTTTGTAAATTATATCCCAATTTGGACGCAAGTGCACTTGCAAAGCGGGGTATAATTCGCGAACAGTTTGCACCTTTTTTTTATCCTAAACGCAGGAAATGACTAATGGCTATTAACTGTGGAATATGGATTTTTCTGTTTTCTGGTCCATTTTGAATACGCTGTTTTCTATTCTAATCAGTTTTTTTAGTATAAATTTTATAGATTATATACCCTTGATGATTGATGACATTTTTCTTGGGACATTCTGCTATTTCTGTGTTTTTTATGAAGTTTCTAAATTTTCTTTTAAAAATTGAATCTTTTACTTCCTGTGTAGCAATGCGGAAATATTGCTAACACTTATGTATTTAATTTGGTTAACAAGATAGGATATTTAAAACCTTACTTTCCCCTGGATATCAAAATAGCTTATATACAGTTTTGCTAAAAAATGCTAAAAAAGAAAATTTAAACAGAAGCACGATTTTTTTTCTCTTTTAAGATAAAATAATAATGACTTAGAAGCAAATGGACAAAATTTCATTACATTACCTCCTTTAGGTAGTCAACCAAGGCTAACAGAGCTCTGTCTAGATCGTGCCCTTGTAATTGAGGCAGCTTATCCGGGTATTCGAAACTTTGTCGTAGTTTTGTGGGCAATAAATCAGGGAACATTCCTACCACATGTGAAGGATCTGAAAAGAAAGAAATTGAATTTTCAACGTAAAGAGATACATTTGCTCTTAGGAAAGGAAGAGTTTTTATTCAGTGGAAGTGCAATGCATAAGTTTGAAATAGACCCGACCAATGATTTCCGGTCCTTTCTAACACCAGTGCAACCTCAACATTTCATCTGAACCACCAGCTGTTTTTCCTACTTGAGCGTCATGCTTAACATGATACTAATTGTAGGTCGAATGGGGGTAGACAAATGACTCTTGGCACATTAACTTTTGTCAAATGTCGAATGAACGTTTGCCGAACCCGGGTTCAAACTCGCGACCATAGGATTAACAGTCCGATTCGTTACCGCCGATCTAGCCGGGCTCGGAGGAACGTTTGAGATAAATTCTTCTAAAGCAATTCATACATGATTACGTAATGTGAATACGTCATTACGTCTAAGCGGACCATGCTTAGATGCCTTAAAAAGAGTGAAATTGGCGATAACAGGAAACAATCGTTTGGAATTAAGATAACAGGAAACAATCGTTTGGTATTACTACAGACTTTGCAGAGAGAATGCTAAGTGATACTCTTCCGAGAAACCTTGATAATCCGCAATTTAGAAAATATGATAATCATTCGTCATACCTGTATTAAGTGACATGAAAATCTGCATGGATTCCTCAAATTTCTGTAGGTAAAACTGGTGGACACCATTATGTGTTTGAAGTTTATAGATTTCCTGGTTCTTTTCTTCTGTATGGAGATCGGAGTACTCCTGAAAATTAGATATCAGCGTTTTCTTCTTCGCCATGCTTACATAGAGGGTAATCATTTATTTCAGTGTAAGATTGAATTATATTTCACTGAGTGAACATCAAAAACTATAGCTTTCGTTGTTCACGAAACGAAATAATAATCGATCACACTCGAAAAACAAACGATTATTCTATGTCTTCAATGCAAAAGTCAGACAAAATGTTAAAATTTTCGAATATTTTCTAAAGCCCATCATTTGGCAAGTGATTACTTTATGCAGCATTCATGATGACGTCACTTATTTGGCTCCGCTTAGATAACGTCAGATAGGGTGAAATGAACGAAAGCGGGGTACAACCTTTTGATAATTTAACCGGTTAGGTGGAAAGTTTACCAAATTATAATCTACCGTTATTTCTCGATAATCCACCGAAAAGGATGACAGAAAAATTATATGTCTGCACCAATGTTTCAATCACGTTTATTGACTGTTTTATTAAGTAAAATGGGACTGGATTCGAGTAGAATTACGTTTAGAAACTATTCATTTTAAAAGAGTGAGTTATATAAACTTTTTTAACACTATAGTACATTTGTTTATTTGACCAAAGTGCTTCAAAATAGTTTCCCAGTGGAAATTGCAAAATAAAGGCAAGTAAAACAAAAAGCCTTGACAAAGAAACATTACAACTGCCTGTACTGCCAGCTCAAAATACTTGTGTTGTATGATGTATTTTAACCGCTCCTTCAGTGGTTTCATAGTGATGGAGTAGATACTGTGTGCCGTCTTTAGGAAGGTGATTCCACTGAAATAACAAGAATGATTTCTTGAAAACATGCAACCATTTTAATAGCTCTGTGGCACTTGCAATTGCTTTATAACACGGTTTCTGTTAAAAAGGTTGTATGATATATTGCATGTACAAGACAAAAGATCGAATTATTGTGGAACAATCACCAGTGCTCTGTTAATCAAGTAAGTGTAATAATTATGACCCATGATAGTTATGACCCTAGGTTATTTTTAAAGAAACTGGGTTTTGGTTTACTCACCTGCCCTGACAAATACTTTCGACATTTTTGACGTCCATTTGTTGTATTGAGTAGGAAGGGTTGGCGGATTTGACTTCAATATACCGCGGTAATACTGCAACTAGGTATGGTTTGTCGTAAACTAGGAGTAAATACAATATACAAACACTTCTTACGTGAGACAAGCGAATTAATTCAGAGTAATCGGATACTAACATTAGTAGTATGTAGTATGTACAAGTATATTGTTATATGATATATTTTCATGTTAAAAGGGTTTGAGTCTCCTTTCTTTCAAGCTTGATTTTTTCCACCATATTTCTGCGTTCGCTCGTGAAACGGCTCAAATGAATTGTTAAAGGCACATTTATGAAACCTTAAAAAAATCGGTGAAAATTTGAGGAAAACTCTTGTGAAACTATTTTTTTTTTTTTTTATATATATAATAATTGACCTGGATATGTGTCATTGAACTTGTCATAAATCTTGATCGTATAGCAACTAGGTATACAGCGAGACTAGGTATACAGCGATATGAAATTTTCAAGCGGCCAAACTTTTTCAGATGTTCCATCCGAAGACAAAAACGCTGATGGGTGGAGAGACAGACAAACGAAAAAGTAACGAAAACAATGTAAACAAATTAAATACCAAGATGTTGTGGTATTCCCGACCAGACCACGGAAGCGTCTCTGACAGGTTTCCCCAACCTATTTACATATATGGACCGGTTACTGTAACCTAGCAACACTGTGTCGTCATCAATCTTCGTCATAAGTGGTTCTTTCTGCTGACTGTCGTACGCAAACACGTCATGAATCTGGTCTGTCTTCGGCTATAAAATACAATAAATCTCAAGGCGTGATGTCGGGTGCGTTATATGCGTTCAGGGTACAAAAACATTCGCAAGCAAATGCGTTACAAGATACACTTGGGCGTCTTATTTGTCCAGCAAGACTGAATGACCTGATTATGATTTGACGAGAATTGTGTTTATGGGTTTTGTAAAGATGTTTACTTCGAAGGGTGGTAACTCTCAAACAGAATTACCTCTACGTTTTAATGTAGAGCACAGGGCAGTATTCGGATGATGAGCTCAAAAGTATTTTGACAACGGACCGATTTCATTTTTTTCATTATGGGGCTAGATTCAAATATTAGTACATATGTATATGCAGTACTAGTTGCTTTAACAATATAATTATTATTTGAATGAACTTTAAACCTATTTGCCAAGAAATTCACGTCAGAAATTGGTCATATATAAAATTAATTAGATCAAAGTTTGTAAACTTTTCTTTGAAAAGTAACATATTTCCTTATGGTCAGATTGAAAAAGAACTTAAAAGTAATGAAAATAATGAATAAAACAACACATAAATGATCTACTAACCCTCATTACAAAGTACTCGCTTTTAAGACCAATAAACAAGTTCTTCTTGCACCATAACAAAGCTTTGGGTGGTGAAACCAGTACCATGTCTGACTAAAAGATAAATATTCTGCGTTATAAATAAACTGGCAGGGCGGGGCTTAGCCGTGACGTAATTTGGCGAGTTAACTTTTAAATAGTTTGAGCACATTGACAAGTTAGTCGACAATAATCGTGAACGCGTGCAAATAACTGTATCCTTAAACAAAAAGGATTCACGTGCTTAGAGAAAGTGAACACATTTCATCGTTGGTTACCAACCTACATATACGGTCTCCAGTTAATTATGTCGACTTTCTTTATAAGTAAATAATAATGAATAAAGGCTTATTTACCTTAACCGCCCTGCCAGGGGAAAAAATGGATAATAATTCTGTGAATATATGCACCCCCTAAGAACTGTTACAACTGACAGATACCTCTGCATGAAAACATGTTATGGATTCGCAATGAAAACTGTTAAGGCGTCTGCTGATTTGTTTAAATACATGTCCGTTTCGACATTATTTGTACAATCAAAAGACACGTTAGACTTTTTATACATTCCTATTCCCTTCCTTAGATAATGCATAATCCTGATCGAAATATTGTTGATACTGATATTTCGGTTAAAAAGAATTTTGAGGTAAATTTGATCGAAAAACAGCGTTTTGTCTACTTCTTTTTGGATTTTTAGACCAGAGAGAAGAAATATTGTAACCGTTTATCTGTTTGGCGTTAAAACACCTCAGGCTTCCCTATTATACCCGTTATCTGAAAGGAAAGTCTTCTGCTTCAAACTTATATGCACTATTTCAATGTTATGTGTATGTTACGAACTCTGCCTAATTCTTTTTGTATGTTACAGTTTCTTCCCTACAGCGTTACAACCTCTGTCATTGATATTGCATACAAAAAAAAGTTTTCTTGACGCCAGTATTTTTAAAAAAACAAAAATAGAAAACGCAACGAAATCCGAGTTATCTTATATTTAAGTCTTTTATGGCGAAATACGAGGTAGATGGGGATAAAAGTCCCAAAACTCATTTAATGCGATATATCTAAAAATAACAATCTGATCTCCTTTTTAATTTATGAAAATCAGTATGCCTTCCTTTTTTTCAATTATATCTGTCTTACTTTCAGGAGTAGAACGCGTTCGCAAATATTAATTATACGAATGGCTATACATGGTGTCTAATCAACATCGAACTACTTTCTCCTGCTTTAAATGAATGGGATCTTGTCAAGAAAGTGTAAGCTTAAAATCCCCAAATCGAAATGGATTGAACATTCGCAAATCATCGGTTTAAATCTTTACTACAAATGTCGATGTTACGATTGTTCGATCAGCATTTCTCCAATATGAAACTTTTTTTAAAAAAAATAATAAAAAAAATCTTCATTTGCTGCTTTTGAAAATAAAATAATTGGGTCCGTGGCACTTATCTAATACCTAGACCTGTTTACAAAGGAGTATCATCAGCCAAGTGTGTTGTCTGAATCGCTTTTGAAATTCTAAGAAAATATTTTCTGACAGGATAAATCCGCCGAATTACTAGATGATTTTATTTTTAGTTTTTATTTTTTTCGAAATCACAGGACGTCCACGAGAGCCTGGGGCGCTCTACCGCCTCCTTCCCTGCAAAAAGGTTCAAGAACTGGTTCTTAAACGTTCTAGAACGTTAATTGGCAATTCAAGAACAGTCGAACTAGCTCTTGAACCAGTTCTGGAACTAGTTCTTGAACTTCTAGTACAAGATATTGAGCTAGTCCTTAGATTTGAGCTCAATACTAGTACTTGAACTGACAATAATTGCTCTACAACGTTCAAGAATCATTTCTTGAACTTTTTGCAGGGTGTAAAGCCAATGGCTGTATAAGATATAGTCACGTGTTACTTGAAAGTACTTAAGGTACACCCATCTATCTAAGGTCAGTTAATTGTCAAGGTTCCGGATTATTTTACCAATTATCATAAGGCCCCTTTTCCATAAATACTTCACTGCCCTAATCTATTTTCAAAAGAAACAATTATTTTATTGGTACACTCCTTATTTAACGTTTGTAGTAAATTAGATTAAAACTGTGGGCTCTATTGCGATAGCAGATATTTTTTTTAAATCAATTCCCATAATGTTAATTTTCTCGTGGTACTTGACGGACTTGGCATAACGCCGAAAGGACCAATTCCTATGTTGATTCAATCATTGTGTGAAAGCATGAAACAAATTGGACTTTAATGCTATAACGAGTATATTGTAATTAAATTTCCTTGATGCACCTTTTCCTTTGATGTTTTGGTGAGCTAATTTCTAACAAAAATATTCTGATGTTGGTATAATCATTATGTGAAAGTTTGAAGTAAATCGGATAGAGATTGTGGACTCTTACGGGAAAATAAGTGTAAGTTAACAGACAGGCGGACGGGTAGACATAAGGACAGACGTGAAATCATAGCTAGAATAGCTAATAAATCCCATTCAAATAAATATAACAAAAGAAATATATTCAATAAGAATCTGTAACCTCTATCTGTGATGTAGTTACTATACTGTAACACTCTCTGTCATGCACCGTAACATATATTATATTAGATTTTTTCGTTTTTTTTTTTTTTGGGGGGGGGGGGGTATCTTTAGTTGTGATAATAGAGAGGAAAACCATTACCAATTTATTCAATTGGAATTATTGTTTCAGATTGCATGAATTTTAATCTAAAAGCTTTTAATGCATTTACTTTGGAAAATGACACACAGTACTTCCAATTTCCCTTAATTCTTCAAAATTCTAGTTATTTGCAGGATAAGATGTGAAAGTAAATGGTTATGCGGTGTATCAGACCTTAAAAGGTACACCGTTGTCTTTTTTACATTCGATGGATAAAAGATCACATATTATTTGAAAGGCGTAGCGTTTCTGTTTTCCGTAAGACCAGAAATCGTGACTGTTTTCATTGCGAATCCTTAACATGTTTTCATGCAGAGGTATTTGTCCGTTGTAACAGTTCTTAAGCCTAGTTTACATTTGCCACGGCCGCCGTACGATATCGCAGCCTGCTGTTTTTCTTACGATTTTTTGGACATCTCAGACAGCTACGGTTTGCGGCGTATGTGTTCACAATGCCGCACGGTGACCGTGCGATTTTGAAAATATTTGAGGGGGGACATACCTTAATGAGACCGTACGGGTCCCGTGCGATATCGCAAGGTAATCGTGAGAATCCCGTGCGGAGATCGTACGGGTTCCGTACGGATATCGAGAGGATGCCGTGCGGTCATCGCACGATTCTACGAGTTTTATTTTGGATGTTTGATAGTTAAGATATCGTGCTATTTCCGCGCAAGCATCGCAAGGCTTCCGTGCGATGTCCGTGCGGCGACCGTACGGTGTCCGCACAAGGCTACGGACTTGCGATTTTTAAAGATGTGTATAACATTTTTTTAAACGAGATCGCAGGTGTCTTCGGTGCCCGTAAGATCGGGCGTTGATCGCACGGGCACCGTATGTCACCGCACGGGCACCGCACGATTTTATGCTTACGGCGAGACACGGGTGCCGTACGGGCTCCGTAGGCCAAATGTAAACGAGGCTTTAGGGGGTGATATGTATTTCTATGTTTAAAGATTTCGCGTGTGTACCATGTAGCCTATGTCTTCAGTACGAGCTATTTAGCCACTTACAATTTGTAAACGGCAAAGCAAAATTATTTACCTTGAGCGTTTAAATAGACTGCTTGTTACTTATCGAAATTAATTTTGTTCAATTTGTACAAAATATACACGGCAACATCTAAAAGGGCCATGTAGTTGTTATAAATCAGATGATAACTTTAAAACGTACCGCTATTTCGTCGAATTTGTCATTATTCAGTAGGAACATCTGTAAGAAATAAATTTAAGAGATGAAGCGAGTATTTATTAATTTCATGGAAAAATGAATGGAAAATCTAATCACACTGTATAAATAAGCGAAGCGGATTCATGCATAAGTCTGATTAGGTTTTTAGTTTCATTTCTTCACGAAATTAATGAATACTCTCTTCATATCTTATAATTTGATAACTAGAAGAAAAACTGATCAGATTTATTAATTAAGTAACAGATTTGTTATGGGACTACTTTGTGTTCTGGAAGCTTATGAAATAGCTGTGTACTCAAAATTGTTTTAATTGAGGAATAAAAACGATTTTCCACCCAATCAGAATGCACGAATCTTAGTGGAAACAACTAAAATTAAATTATTATGAAATGAAGAGAACATTTTTGTAAACCTAAAACGAATCACAGCGTCTAGAGGTGCATTAATACGAGAAGCATTGAGATATCAACTATGGAATATAATGTATTATTGATCTACAATGACCTGGCACTCATTAAATATTACTTTTGACCCCTATTGATAGTCGGTAAATGTTTCTTAATTTAGACTTATACTCCCGAAGTTAAGTGGTAAAAATATGTATCACAACTCATAATGAACACGGAAATTTAGCGGTGGTGGTAAGGATGCTTTCCCATAATCTGGAGATCACGAGTTCAAGCCGGACCATGACCAAAAATTTTCTTATAGGGTAACACTTTTTGAAGTACCTCTTTTGATACTTTTGATATTTTGAACAGTGATGCATAAGACTATTGATATTCGGCACAGTTTATCCGCCAGACCCAATTTGAACATGGCAAAGTCCTGTCTATAAATCATTGGAAATGATTATAAATTTTGAAATGTATCTAGATATAAATTTAAGAGATAAAGAGGCACTTTTTTTTAAATGTATGAAGGTATGAAATTACAAATATATACATGGTTTGAACACATTAATCGAATTCCTGTTTAAGTGTGATTAGGCTATTAACGTCTAAAACTCGGTTCTCTTCATATCACATTATTCAATATCATGAAGCAAATGAGATCTTTATTAGGACTACTATTTGGTACAAGGGTACTAACAACTTATATTTTTTTATTGAGGTATGACACAAATCTTACTCTCGATCAGAATAAAATAGCCCTGGTTGGTGCAAACAACCTAAATTGAATGATGGAGGAATAAAAAATATTAACCGTAACTGGCAATATAAAACCTAATAACAAAGTAATGATAAGAAATGTAATTGAAAAAAACGCGAAAAAAAAATCAATATGTTAATGATATTCACAATAATTAAAAATATCTGTCTCTGTCGGGAATTGAACTCGACCCGACAAATTATTGCTGAACGGGAGGGCGTCTGTAACCACTGAACTACCGCCACTTTTTAACAAAGATGCGAAATAATATAAGTAAAACGGTGAAAAGAAATTGGGGTACGCTGCGGGAATACTCGAGCACTGACGGAAGTTAATGAGTGCCAGTTCATTTTAGATAAATAATATCGATGGATTCTTATAAACACATACTGTCGGTATAAACAAATATCGCTTTCGTGAGCAGTGAAAACTAATGGATTGATCGTTTGTTTAAGTTTAATTTCAAATAGACATTTCAATGCAGATAAATTTTCCATTGTGATAAAAACAAAAGGTATATTTTACGAGTGGCAGAACCACGAGTGAACATTTTGCTTTTTTTCAAAAAAGGAAAGATATATCTATTTTTCACAGATTATTCTATTTCTTTAATGCATAAATCGGGACGAAATGTGAAAACCTTATGAAAAATTTACATAAAGCGCCATTTGCACTTTTTTTACTAGGAAACATCATTATGGGGTCAGTAAGATTTGTTTAATCAAAATTCGTTTTTTTTTTTCATATTGGAAATGAAAATGAATTCTCTGAAGGTTTTCCGAAAGCAGAGGCATTTATAAGTAGACTATTTTAATAAGAATTGCATTTACCTTTAATTTTTTACCTACAGCGGCACAAAGTTCGGCCGTGACTCGGGCTTGAAACCTTTGGTTTTGGGAAACACTTTCCTAGAAAATGTATATGAAAGAAAGAAAAGGAGTTCTCTTATAAATCAAAGTACTGAAAGTACTGATAAGTTGGAATGCGTTCTAGAGACGGTGACCTCAAGCTACTAACGAAGCTGACGCCTCCCGCCCACCACAAGTAATCACATAATACGTCTCGTCTTTTGACAATGTTTTTCAACAACGAGAATCGCTATACAGGCCTGAATCTGATGAAAGAAAAAAAATAACAAGAGAGCCAGAATGGTCCTAAATTGCTCACCTGAATTCGATTGGTCCAGTGGATCTTATCCAAGAAACTTACTGGCAAAGATTCATTCAAATTTGCCTTATTGTTGAAGAGGAGACATTATTCGAATTATAAGCAGTCATGATAGACCCTGCCAACCCATTCATTACAGAGGAGACTGAAAATTAGCTCTTCCCTGCCACGCTAATATTTATGGGCAAATGAAAATTGTGCCAACAATATTTGAAGAGGGTCATCAAAGGAACATTCTTGTAAAGTTTCAGTGAAATCTGCCCAGTAGTTCAGGAGGAGATATCGTTCAAAGATTTTTGGCTCAAAATAAGCCCCGCCCTGCCATACCCATATTTATTGGCCAATTAGAATATAGCGACAATTTGAAGAGGGTAACCCAGGGAATATTTTGGCAAAATTTCATTGAATATGCATCAGCGGTTTAGGAGAAGAAGAAGTTTTAAGAAAGTTGACGACACACGACGGACGACACAGTCAGGGTGATCCTAAAAGCATCCCTTGAGCACGTTGTGCTCAGGTGAGCTAAAAAAGGAAGAAAATGATACGGACCATACAGCCAACTAATGGACGCACAGGCGAAAACTTATACACTCCAAACAGTTTTTTATATTATTTTTCAAATGACTTCTGCTCCAATTACATTTTTAATTAGAAGTGTCGCAAGGTGGACCTCAACAAGCGATTTGTCCAATGATGAAAAATTATTTTCGCAGGGAAGACTTTTACTTCACGAGTTGGAATCTCAAGACAATTTTTGGACGAAGTTCAATTGTGATTTCGACCTTTGTGACTCCAGGATTGGGCACTTTCTCGGGTCATTGACAACATTTGTGTCAAGATTTATGATTTGGGTCAATTGGTTGTTCAGTAAGAGTGGAAACTGTTATCTGTTAAAATTTACAGATGGCTGTGACATGAATGACCCTGAAACAATAGGGCATTTCTTCGGGTCATGGCCAATATTTGTGTAAAGTTTTGTTATTGCAGGGAAATTGCTTCTCCGTTTATCTAGCGGAAAGCAAAAGGTCAATGGACTGAGAGACATACATGATGAAATCAATATATGCTTCTCTACTTCCGAGTTTGGGGTATTCTAAATAACATCGTGAATTTGATAAGGTGAACGATTTTGGAATGATTTAGGCATGATGTTGAATGAGATAGCGGAGCGAGTATTGAGTGAAATTTAATGGAGGGAATCCAATGTCGCTTATCATGTTCAGGTTGAACAAAATCAGCGATATATAAAACCTATATAAAATATGCATGAAACTTCAATTAATAGCTTTCTATTTCGTCAAGAACGAATCAGACGGTTTTAATTTCAATTATGTCAGTGAAATCGCGATTTGGTTCTTGCTTAATTCATTTTGAATGTACATGTTGATCTTGTTTTTTAAAAAACTTTGAGCGTTTTTGAATGGTTTGAGTGAGTGTTTGGAATGAATGATTGGAGCGCTGAGTGAGCGATTAAGAATGTTTTTTTATTGAGATGAATGTCAATTTCACGATGTAACTAACTGTATGATGGTGCTCTTAAACGTGTTGATGTGTAAGAATGCGAAGAAAACAAGTTGAACTAGTTGGTTTGTTTCCAATGGCAAATTGTCTTGGTGATGGAATGCAAATGGGCAAAGATATTCATAATTCAATTAAAGATGTTGTGGCAAGGGTTTTATTGGATGAGTATTGGGTTTTTACAATGAAACATTCATGTTAATAACTGCAATATGACGAAAACAAACGTCAATATGTTGTAAAAATATTTATTAACTTTAAAAGTGTATCATCACTTTAAGAAAATATTTTTTTTTCGTAGCTTAGACAGAAATTTACAATATAACACCTTGTCAAAAGTTAAATGTGTAATAAAGTCGTTCAGAAAGAGAAACTATTCATTTAAAAGAAGCTATAACATAATTCTACGAAAAACAGGTCGCGACCTTGCCAAATAAGCAGATCACGTGATTAGTCTGTGCTTTTGCCACAATACTGAGAAAACAGATCGCGACATTACCAAATAAGCAGATCACGTGATTGGCTAATGTTATTGTCAATCACTGACCTTATCGGACTTGACTTATCACGTGATTTCCAAATAAAGTAATGCAAACATGTGATACTAATATATTCGTACGCAACTTTCAATAAATATCGTTTAAAACATGGATTAGCGTGTTAATAATATACATGAAGTGATAGTTGGGTATTTGTACATCATTATTACTTTTGATGAAATAAACTGTATGTCTTTGTCAAGTTGAGATATACAAAATAGGCCGAAGTGTATTCACATCCTGTTCACGTGATATGTGTTCTCAAAAAACCCGAAATGAAATTATCTTGTGTTCATTTTGCGGTTTTGTTAAATCTCCGCATTCCAACTTAAAAAGGACATCAAAACGTTCTGCATAAAGTTGGTTGACCATGAAACATAGTAACTCCCGTTGTTTCGAAACCTTTTCTACTCGTCTTAATTACAATATATTACCGACGACAGTGGGGGATCGGCTTTCTTTTAAGTCAAACCAGTATTTCAGGAAAAATAGATACTTCTTAAAAGCATTTTTTCTTTTCGTAATTATTCTTTCGAGTAAACAAATCAAAGGGTATTTAAATACTGCCAATGACATTTAGTCGCCGATGTTTTTTTTTATCGCTGCAGAACTTTATAAAATTTCGATTTGAATTTATTCACTTATGAATATTTGAAAAGAAAAGAAATAGAACACGATGAATGGTGTCTTTTGAACATATTATGTCTTCGAGGTGTTAAAGTATTTGGCATGATTACTTTTTTCTCGTTTTTAAACTGTTTTCTAAATTACAAGAATAAGTAATTGTAGCTAGGATTAAAGGTGCCACAAACAGTAGGATACTTCAAATATACCGAACAATAATGTAGTGAAGAAGTGATCAACCTCCAAACAATAAGAGACTCTTGAATCCAAAACTGACTGGTCTGAACAAGTATGCATAAACTTACATAAACTTAAACTTACACGGAATAAAAACTGAATGCTAAAATATAAGCGAATGACAAGGCTGCAAAGTTTTAGCAAAAACGGAAAAATAAGATATTAACATTTCCTACCTTCGCCACCACATCAAACTGTGTTACGCCTTTTGTGCTGGTCAGCTGAGATTTCAGTTCAAAACTGTCAAGGTCGTGTACATTTAGCATGTTGTCTGGAAACGAACAATTAATTTTAGCTTTTAAGGCATAAACGCGAAACATTACACATACAAACGTAATAATACATTAGTGTTTTTTTTTTTTCTTCAGATATATATTAATTAACAGAGGAACAAAGGATTTTCTTCGTGTTTAGTTTTAACAAGTTTTAGTATAAACATATTTTATTGCCTATATATACGCTTCAAAAAAGTTCTTTGGTATTGAAAAAATATTTAAAAAAAATATTTATACATATGTAATATAAGTCGAGGAAAGTGAAATTCAGGCATCTTTTTACTGAATTAAAACATAATTACTGATTTTCGGTCATAGGTTTGCAATGGTGACGTCAAGTAAGATCGTTAGGCCGAAAGAGTATTACTGTTGCAAGCCTGGCCTCTTAGACCTGGTTCCACACTTTCTGTAGGAGATTTTGAGCTGTCTATAGATGAGAATTGTCTTTGAAGTTGCGGTAAGAGCGAACTTGCCCCAAAAATGTAAGGTTATTCGCCGTGCTGGACAAACGTTGTTTTTACGTTTCAGCCTTATCTGGCTCTTTACATATAGTAGTGATTCGCGTTAAAGTGGTACCAGACGTTGGAGATGGTTGGTCCCGAAACATCAAAGTCATTTACAACGGCGTGTCTTATGAAGCCTGTCGCATTAGGACCTAAATCATTATGATATGATCCCCCGTACATGAAACCATTTTTCATTTCAAATCACTGCGAAGTCGTTTAATTGAAAAACAATTAAGGAATGGCATTTCATTAAGAACATATTGAAGAACTTACGGGACTATCGAATGAATCTGAAATTACACGTGCTGTTTATGATGGGCAGATTTTGCGTAATTTGACGTTGACGTTGATATGAAAACGCTTTGAAGTAATGCATCGCAAATCGCACGAATTTCCTTAGATACAATTACTGTTCGTAAAACAACCAACAGTCATGAATTTTTTGTCATATTTTAGAAAAGATGAATTTTTGATAGGTGTCAGAGAACATTTTTTGAAGAGTATATGTTACATGATTACAACATAATGCATACACAAACATTTGATATAGACAAAAGGTCTGTTCCCAAGTAGTGAAATTAACAAAACTAACAATTATTGAATGTTTTACATAACTTGTCTAATTGATGTTTGATCTGCGTAGTCGAAAAATAATGGGACACGATGCTCAGTCATAAATAACGATTGTATAAAGTTTCATGATCTGCTCACCCTTGGATCTTGAGTTAGAGTCCGGAAACAAAATTGTCAACAGGCAGGCGGACGGACGGGTGTAAGAATGGAAAGACAGGCGGACAGAAATTGTGCAACCTCTTAATTCCTCTTCTTCGTAGTACGGGGATATAATAAAGTGGTGCATATTTATGACGGTACTTTTTTCAGAAACCAAAACACATAAAACACCATTGAGGGGCCATGTGAATGAATTCTTGAGTAATTATTAGAAGGGTTACCAAATTAAAACCTGCGAATTCTTGTTTTTCCCGTCTTCTCTCTCTTCTAGACCGTGTCAGTAAGAACATCTGACAATTCAAGAATTACAAGTACAAAACAAATACATAAGTTCAAATAATGAAGTAAGCACCTTTGAGAAAACAATTGACAATTACATACCATATGCAGCGATTAATAAAGAACACTTTGAAACAGCTTTCATCTGAAATTACATCATTATGTAAATAGATTGTGATCGAATATGTAACACACTTATATTTGAAACTTAATATTTACTTTGAGGTTTTTCTAACGACATGGTGTTGTCATCATTGTCGTCTTTATGATTTTTTTTTTTTTTTTTTTTTTGATTTTCTTTTTCTTTGAAACCCGGAAGTATTGCTATGCTCTCTGTGTCGACGACATTCGCACCATTGCAGGTATAACTCAAGGCATTCAATTGAAACTTAAAAAATAAATTCACTTTAACAAGAGGAACCTATATTTGCTAGGGCGATGATTCTTGTAAATTTTGCGAGTAATATGCTCCCTTGGATGAACTTTTCATCGACTTCAGTTTCAATCGGCCGACCATAAGACGCCGGTAGTCCTTGCACTTGTTGATTACTGTCGAATATTACTTCTTCGGGTATGTATTTTGTAGGCTTAATTTTATAGACAAGTACACATTCTAGAAATACTTTTTCGTCATAAGTTAAATTAAAATTCTTTCAAGCTAAATGGCGAACTAAACACTGTTAGAAACTATAATAATTGGTGGCCATTTTTTTCTTGGCATTAAATCTTTCGCTTATTTCAAACCAATAGCTGTAATTCTTGTCCGCTCTGTCAGACCTTACTATGGGTAATAGTCGTGTTAAACACCCCACAACCTGTTAATGTATAGTAAGTTTACCAGAAGACTTAAAAAATACATCTGAAACTTTTGTATTGTTTTGGATGCATAGAGTTAATTTGCAGATAATCAACGTTCTTAATGCTTCAATAAAGCAATTATAGTATATCTAAATATATTACCTTGGTTACGGGTTTACTAAACATAGAGGGAAAAGTTTCGCATTCTAATTTCACTTTCTGCTTGTCCTCTGAAGTGGGAATATAAACATGTACTAGTATAGGATAAATATATAATACGTACTTAGTGTTTTGTTCGAAAAAAAAATCTAACGAGGTTTTGGGAATCGATAATTGTCGAGACTCTGCCGAGACAATTATCAATTCCAACAACCGAGTTAGATACTTTTTTCATACAATATACCAAGTACGTATTATATTTATCTGATAACTTCTATTTGTCTTGTTTTTGTCGATGTTTCTAGTAGATATGCAAGTTTCTAAAAATAACCGCATTGTGTCATTACTCTAAAAGTATCCATGTGATATCATTAAAAATATCATATGGGATGTTATCACATGGATACTTGTATAGTTATAAGATAATTATTACAGTCACTACGTCACAATGGCTAATACCATACCCGTTTAGATCATAAGAAAATTTCAATGTTACAAGAAAACTACTTTATTTTGTCGCCCTTCATTCTAAAAGATCCCGTACATTTGCGTTTCTTATATATTTGTAATAATATTTAACATCAAACATGCAATATCTTAACTTCTCATCTGTTATAAGTTGTTCTTGGTCCCTTTTCTAAAACGACATAAAGACATCAGCACCTGTTGCATGGAATATGTAGCATTCACTTACTTTGTATATCGTAGATAAATTTCACTTACTTTGTATATCGTAGATAAATTTCACATTGTACTTTCGGAGTTGTCCCCCTTCTATAACCACGAGTAACGTGTCGTCTGTAAATATGAAATGTAACACCAGCAATTTCATACGAGGTGTAAACATTGCGCGGCAAAAACAATGCAGTTAAGGTATTCGCTGACCGCCTGAAGATGAGTTAAAACATTATCTTTCATCAAAGCGCATAGTAAAGACTGGTCAGACTGTGTGCAAGCACAGACTGGCCAGTGGCTTTGCTATGCGCACATGTGAATTGGTTGAAAAATTGCATGCATAGTCTCAAATAATAACTATTATATATGGATATTTCGTCAATTGAAATAACTTTAATCATTCTATTCTGTGAAAAACTGGGGTCGCGAGAATATCATTCTTTTTTAAGCAATTTATCGATTTAACACGTACACCGTTTATAAACCACACATAGATCTTTGATTTAAAAAGCAGAATGCTTGATTCATCATGCTTTTTTTTATATCTTTTTAGGTAAAATAATATCTTCAATTTCAAAAGTAGGGCGGCAGTGTGAATATTATCATTATATCAAGTCTGGTTTCACAATAATTATGATAAAGAAGTACCGTAAGCTTCTATACACTCCACCGTCAAACCAAGTTTTTTAAAACTTTGTATCTTTTCAACGTCATACGCATCCATTTTCGTAATGAAGACACGGTACCTTGATCACATATCGGGTTTTCTTTAACCTGAAATAAGCATATGACTAACTTTTCAACTAAGTAAGAGATCGCTTATTCATTAACGCCTTCTTTTTCCAGGAGCAGTATATAACCCACGGGTATTTGATCCAGAAATTGATCCTTTAAAAATTATATATTTTTAACAGTTGCATATGTCGCGAAGTAAAGGCCAAATTAAACATACGTAGTTGCGCAAGCTTAATAAACATTTGTGACCCGTCAAACGAATAGTGGTCATCTGAGAATCTTGTAAAGATAGATATTTGAAAAAGAGATGGGTTCAAGAGCAGGTCAACCAGGGGTCGCATTTCAAAAAAAATCTTATTTTGGGTAGATTGATCATTCTAGATTCAGAAAAAAAGCATCTTATTTATCTTGAAAAATCTTGAACAATTCGGAACGTTCATAATGTTGACCCAGATTCCCAAATGAAAATCATTCGGAAACCTCGGTTAACATTATCAAAGCTCATTAATTCAAAAACGTTGCGGAACTATGACGGGGCCACTACATGTACCATAAATGAAAGGATTCGAAACTTGAACTCTCTGGAATCGGTTCGCCTTTTGAAGAAGCGTTTCAGGCACACATGTAAAAGTCGTACGGCATTTAGTATTTAAAAAAACGTGCTTCAAACCCAATGTCTATTTATTTTGGATTATAATTAGATAAAATGTGATTGTACTTATTTCATGAAACTGAACATTATATCCGTTTAGACTGCAAAACCTATTTCACATCCTTCTTATTAAAACTACACCAGCCCATATACTATAATTATATGAATATAGTGTTAAATCACTTGCGAATACCATCGATTTCCTAAAATGATTGCCAATATCAGTTCCCGTAATGGCTTCCGTCTCCGCATCGTGTCATCGAATGAGGGGAGGAAACTTGAAAAGTATGAAGAAAGTATCATTCCTGGGAAACTTTGTTGAACTTCAGAAAACATGTTTTGAATGAAAGTGTTAAAGAAAAGGTACTCGCACGTACGAACGTTGCTAAAAAACAATAGCCCCACTAACTTAGTGTAGTAAAAGGTCTCTGAAAATTGTATTTTAACCAATTAGGAAAAGTAGAAAGAAATATGTTAAAAGGAAGTGAGTGTCTAGATGGACGGACGGTCGAGCAGACGGTGTCCCACGATACCCCCCCCCCCCCCTCCGCATGATACATACAAATCAAACAACTATAATCCATTACAAGTTGACTTATGGTGATGATGTTTAAACATCCTTATAATCTAGGGTCCAATCGACAAGGAAATCCTTAATTTAAAGCTTTACTTCCGCGACTAAAGTTAAGCTTAACTTTATTTAGGTATCATATTGAAGGAAGTGGCGGATCAAGAACGGGTTCGAGAGCTTCGAACGTACCCCCTCTGTATCCAATTACTGCACTGTAGTGGACTAATCCAATCCAAATATTGCAAAACAAGAAAAACAACCCCCTTTTGAAGAGTTCGAATCACAGTAGCATGAAATTCTACAACTTAAAGAAATGTGCAAAATTTAAGCAGTTAGTCCCGTAGTATCCTTATCTAAAGAGATATGGTTACTCTTGGTCTATTTACTCGAAAATTAGGCCGACATCGATCCCGGTTTCTAGAAATCGTGGATCTGCCGCTGGAAGGGTTTTGATAAGACAAGTGTTAGAATTCATAACATAATGTACATTTTATTCGCATTTTGCGCTAAATCCCATCCTGTATTTAGAATGCAGATATGTTTGCAAACTATTAACTTTAATGTTGTCACAGGACAACTGCTGTCCAGCCCGCAAACCTTTTACCATGAAATGCGACCTTGACCTTTGATCCACCACCATTACTTCTTTAAATGGCACTTCTATTCCTTGAGGCGCAAATTAATTATAAAATCCGCCTATAAAGGTAAAAGTTATGCTCTGGGGAAAATTTGACCTTGAACTTCAGTGTGGCATTGAACTTTTATATACATGTGTACAGGAAAAAATCTGTAAAATGGCTTATCTTTTTATTGTAGGAAACCATTGTGTGGTATTATTAATCCATTCTTAAATGTAGGGGTAATGCTTTGGACGTACATATTATTTGGCTAATTTCGCCTGAGACTCTGTGCATATTCCGTATATCTTCGGGTGATCTTCGAGTTCTTATTACACAAGCTTGGCACATATCTATTCATACGCAATTTAACCAGCGATAGAGAGCAAGAAAGAATAGCTCAATCGGTTAAGGTGTATCGCTCTCAATCACACAATCTTTGAGTTCGAGTCTCACAGGTGTTTTTTTTTCCTCATACTTTTCTTCGTCCCTTTTACAAGTTCACACTAGGGGAATATTATTTTTGTTGAATTATTAAACGGCAACATTCAGCTGGTTAACATCGCGACATCTCGTAAGTTGCAAAAAATCTTTTATTGTTGTATAAAGGTGAAATATAAACTGCACTTATTTGTCGTAAACCACGAGGAAAAGATATTTCCCAATTTTCAGAAAACAGCATTTTTTCCGATTAAGCCTAGTTTCGAACCTGTTCTCAAAAAGAAAATAAACACCGCTGCAAAAGTTACCACAAAGGTACCCTGCACCAGCAGAGCAACCTTTGCTGGTGTAATTGTATAGTGCGGTTTTATTAACTTGAATCTGACCCCTGCTATGTAGATGATTTGATTTGATTTGAATTGGGGTTTTACGTCGCTTTCAACAATCTCTCAGTTATATCGCGACGACTGGAGCACCTAACGATGGATTCCTGGTATTTCTCACACCAGTACTACCACCACATCCCTTTCCTAGCCTCCAGTTGCCATTCCACATAGGTTTACGATTATCTACTCATTGGTGGAAGGCAAATGTCGGAAAGGATAAGTGCCGCGGCCGGGGATCGAACCCGTGCGATTTTAGACCCCGCTATGTAGATGAATAAAAATCTGATTATTCCTATTCGGCTTTGCACGTGCTGATATAGGAATGAATAACAAACGATATTGAATGTATTATATTATTTATCTAAAATGACCTGGCACTCTTTAATTTCCGTCAGTGCTCGAGTATTTCCGCGGAATAGAAATTTCGTTTTACCGATTTATTCATATTATCTCAAATCAATAATATAAGTCGTTGTAATACATTGGTTATAGACGCCAAACCTTAATGCGTTAACTTGTCGGGTCGAGTTCAATACCCGATAGGGAAACATATTTTAATCCTTGTAATTATTATTTATTAATATTTTGATTTTTTCATTTATTTCTTACATTAACCCTTTTAATTATTCTTTTCTTATTAGTTTTTTGTCAGTTGCAATTAATATTTTTGGTCATTCTCATATAATTCAATTTTGGTTGTTGCACCAACCAAGACTATTGTATTCTGATCGCCCGAAAAAAGTTTCATACCTAAATGAAAATAGCATTTGGTATTTAGTAAGCTGCACTAAAAACAAGTCCCAATAGAAATCTCATTTGCTTCTTGCTATTGAATATAAGATACGAAAAAAATCAAGTTGTTTTACATTAAGAACGTAATCACGCTTAAAAAGGATAGGCTTCTATTTTCAACCGTCATAAATTGAATAAAGAACAAGAAAAAATGACTCTTCATCTCTTAGAAATAGATACATGTCAAACGTTCAATTATTTAGTTTCGCTTGCGGTGTATTTTGAACTACAAAAACGAGATACACAATTGTTATTGTTTCCATAATGCACTATTATAATTTACAGGGATGAATGAACAGCACTTTACAATTATCAAATCTTGAAAAAATAACGTCTGACTGTCAGATAACAGATAGCCTAATGCAACATTGTTGTCTCAAAATTTGAAAAAAACAGTGCTACCCTAAAAATGAAGAATTGTAGATGATCAGGACCCGGTTTGAACTCATAGCATTTCTGTTTAGGGACAACAGCCATACCACCTGCGCTAAATTTCCGTATGCGAGATGAGGTATGATCCATTTTATTGGATCTAAACTTCGCGAGTTTGAGTCTATATTAAGAAACTTGGTCCTCTACTGTTTCTTTGCCACATAAACGACCTACCAGAAGCTGTAACATCCAAAGTTAGACTGTTTGCTGATGACTGCCTCCTATATCGCACAATAAACTCCTTCAAAGATCAACTAGAACTACAAAAAGACCTTGAAAATTTGGAAACTTGGGCTAAAAACTGGGGTATGAGGTTCAATGCAAAAAAAATGTTACATAATGAGCATAAGGAAACAAATCTCAAAATTCTACTCGCTTGACAATCACATACTCGAAGAGGTAAATGACAACCCATACTTAGGTCTTCAAATATCATCTGACTTGAAATGGACAACCCACATCAACAAAGTGGTAAAAAAGGCAAACTCCACACTTGGCTTCTTGAGGGGGAACCTAAGACACTGTAATGAAAACTGCAGAAAAACAGCCTATGTCTCCATGGTACGATCACTGATGGACTTCGGATCAGTTATATGGGACCCGTATCTACAAAAAGATATCGACAGACTAGAAAGAGTCCAAGAAAAGCTGCCAGATTCATTAAACAAGACTATAAAACTCAACAAGATGGATTCATAAAAAACACTCTAGAAAAACTGGAACTACAACCACTCACCACAAGAAGAAAAAGCCTCAGACTGGTGATGCTGTACAAGGTGGTTGAGGGGTTGGTGCCAGGGCTGCCAGCAGAAAAATTTCTAAAAAGATCCAGACCAAGGAGAGCTGTAAGAGCCAGAAAATTTGAGAACTGTGTATCAGTAAACATTGTCAGCAACCAAATCAAAAACAATTCCAAGTGCTTTGAGGCAACACATGCAAAAACTGTCCAATATAAACAATCCTTCTTTGTGAAAACCATAACAGAGTGGAACAAATTGCCAGAAGAAGCAGTTTGCGCTAATTCGATAGGGGCATTCAAATCAGCCCTTGACACTTTGGTCCATAAAGTCTAATCGCGCACTCCCCCGTCGCGTTAAAACCAGAAGTGGGAACTGCGACGTAAAGATACAGATACAGATACATATTATCCGACTATCAATAGGGGTCAAAAGGAATATTTAATGAGTGCCAGGTCATTGTAGATCAATGATACAGTCCGACCGACCAACATTGCAAGTGACGTCATGATTTGTTTATTATTGTATTGCTTTGTGGAGTACTGAAGGGTTAATAAATAGTAAAAACCTTAATTTGACAAATGGAAAGATAGCGCAGGTAGTTAGTGAGTTCGGACATACGTCACCGCCCCGCTTATGAAAATTTACATATAAAGCCGGGGTTCGAACCTCTGTCGGGATAAATGTTTCTATGTTATATAATTTTTTTTTCGAAACAGAAAATAGTTTATTTCATTATTTCAAAATTGACTTGCTTATTCATTACATGTGTAAGAAAACCTTTCATTTTATAATTTTTTTTTTATTTTCTCTACTGCTTTATCAGTATATTCATATTTTTTAATATCAATTATACACATGTATTCATTAAATATCACAAAAATGGAAAAGGATTTTTTTTTCAAAATCGTTTCGCGTAAAATCTCTGAAGCTAAAGCAATGCACCAAGTTTTGATTCTTGAATTTATGAAAAATAATAATAAAAAAAAAATGAAAAAAAATCTTTTGCGTTGAATTGAACCCCTGAAGGACGTTACTCAGACCATTATGCGTTACCTACTGCGCTAATTACGACAGCTATTTGATTGTGAGTTGAATAACAATTTGTCTTCAACTTTGCCTTTGAAAAGTAAACAAAAAGTGACGTCACTTGCAATGTAGGGTGGTTGATTTGTACATTTTGTTAATTGATAAAATATGTCGTTAATTGTTATTTAAGCGTTTTTTCCACAGAGGTCAAAGTCGGGTCAAATTAACCAGGCTATATTTATCAAAAGCAAACCCAATATATGAAAAAAATACATGGCTTCAAAATTACAAGAAAGTGGATAAACCCCCAATACCTCCCGTCTAAAAAAATAACTTTGTAAGACAGAAAACAATAGAAATCTTGAGGTAGAAATTTATATTTTCTCTTACTTGGTTTGAACTTGGGTTATCTTGTATCAGAGGCGGATGTTTTAACATCTACACCAAATGTCTGAGTAGTATACATGTCCCCTGTAAACACTTAAATCTTAATGTTAATTGCCGCAATTCGTCGAGTGATTTTCCGATTTCACTCACGGAAAATAGACTGAGTCTCAGGCGTATATACCGATTTGTGGCGGGCTTGAAAAAAATTGTGACCCGCTTGGAACGTAAGAGCGCTAAAACCTGGGGTTAAATTACAGTCAATCTTGCTCGAGCGACCACGTTACGTCTTTAAAGCGACCATTTTTATTACGCGACCGTTTCCAAAATTCCCTTTTTAAATAAAGATATCGTTGAAGGTAGATTTATTGTTTGTCTACAAATAATTGAAAATGAATTCTATGTTGTTAATACTCACCAGAATCGTCTCAATGAGACGATTATATTGAGTTTTTACAGCATAGGATTATTGAGAATTTCAAAATATTATGCATATTCAATTAAAAAAGTATGTTTTTTTTGTTAAGATACGCGTTTTAAGCAACCTTTTACTGAAACGCTTGCTTTATTGTGGTCCCGTTACTGGTCGCTATAAACGAGTGTTTCTGTGCTTAACCGTTTTACTATTGTTTCACCTTGGTCTCAGTGCTGTCTGTACCAGTCTTATTGTCCTTTTGTCAGAGATGTGTTTTGTGTGAACTGTGCTTACGATGCTTTAGGTCAAACACTATAGGTAGATTTTGCGCGGTGAGCCGTGAAATCAACTTTTTACTGTTAGATTCTCGTGTCTTTTGATCGAAATAGATAAAACAGGTTTAAATAGCGCATTAAGAAAGTTTACAATTTACCTTGTAAACCAACCTTATTGCTTGTCTTAAAACGTACGGTTCACTCAAATATGTACTTTCATAATTGCAGTGAAGGGGTCAGGTTAAATTTCTATCATTTTCTTTTTAATTATACCCGATTTATCTATGGTAATGGACTCGGCGCCTACGTCAGAGCTCAGTTTACAAAATACACCTATAACGATTATCCAGCCCTGCGTTCAGGATGACAAAACGGTGCAAACAGTTTTCCAATTATATCCCGCTTTACACGCAAGACCACGTGCAAAGCGGGATATAATTGGAAAACTGTTTGCACCGTATTGTCATCCTGAACGCAGGACTGCTTTATCCCCGACCTCACAGTCGCCAACAAATTCAATCTGATAATGAAGGTAGACAGACGTGTTGGAAGTCAGTTGGAATGCGGTTAGTGACCCGTCATCATATTGATTTAACCCTATTAAATATTTGAAATTACATGTGCGTTTTCCCACAAGTAGCATAACAATGCAAATCAGCTCAAAACATAAGGTGACGTTATTATGTTGCAGTGGTCATAGTGGATGTGGTGGCATTGTTTTTTTATTTGGCTTGATATGTTACGCCGAAAACCAAATCCTATCGATTTATAACAAAGTTCGGGTCATGTTGTAAAGACAGCATAAACTTTGTGTTAGTAGGCCTTAAAATACAAATTTTATTAAATTCGCCATCTAAAACAGGTAAAAATTGGACAAAGCCTCGTTTTAATCTGTATACAGATTACTGTAGAGGGGAATTATATCCCCCGCCAGCGCCTTATCACAATAAAAGTGCCGTCAGTGCGACAAAAAAAATAAAAAAATTTACTTGTTTGTTGAGTAAAGAGTCCGGAAACGGTTTTAAGACAAAGTACAGTTGTGTCCTTGACCTTTGACCTGCATGACCAAAAAATAATTGGGCACATCCTTTGGTCATGGGCAACAATTGTACAGTTTCATGATTCTATATCATTTTGTTCTAAACGTCGAGTCCGGAAACAGTTGTCAAACAATATTTGAGCAAAAATTCATAAGGCTCTACAATCATCCTATGAAAATTTCAAATAAATGTGATAATATTTGCGAATTTTTATCAAATAAATCATAAGGCCCCTTCTCCTATGTTTTCAACAGATTAGCCCCATTTTTGAAAGGACCATTTCTCAGACCATTCAATCATCCTATGAAAGTTTCAAGGAAATCTGATAATATTTGTGGAATGTTTATGGCAAAAATCTGTAAGTCCCGTTTCTCCGTGTTTTACGACAAATCAGTCCAATTTACGAGAGGAACTCTCCTACTGTTCCTACAATCATCCTGTAAATTTTTATGCCCCCGTATTGAGAGATCGGAGGCATATTGTTTTACTCATGTCCGTCTGTCTGTCCGTCCGTCTGTCCGAAAACTTAACCTTTGCCTTTCGAGAGATCGCTGTAACGGGGGCATTCGTGTTTCACAAACACGTCTTGTTTTAAATAAATTCAACAGCTTTTAATTTTGTAAGCCAGGGTAACAGGAAAATTTACAATCCTACAACCCCGTGATTTCAAAAGGACTCTACATATTTAGACATTCTGACTAAGTTTCATGAAGATTGTATCATACTTGAGGTATCTATGGTGCAAACTTGAAAATTATCATTAAGGTCCCATGATGACATCGGATGACGTACAACAGACGCAATGCATTCAATGATCACAAAAGTCCATCCTGAAATTTACAAATGCATGCACTTGTGGAGAGATGGAGCACAGGAACTTGAAATTTCATCGATGAATCCCACTAAAACAACTTATAATATGCAAAGATATACCATATAGCATACATGTCTATATCTTTATATAAACATTAGATTGAGAAACTATGGGATACATTGCTTGAAATGTGTACATCAAATATCTTTTATTGATAAAATTTTTATTTCCTGTGGATGGAGGCACAGATTATGGTCATTTTTCCCGATACAATTTTAAACCAAAATTTAATACTGTTTTTGTACCCACATTTGATGGCTTGTCACTTTTTTTTTAAGATATTAAGACTGAAAGTTGATTATAAACCAAGACCTGTTATCGACACATCTTTTTTAAGATATTTAGATTGAAAGAGTTGATTTGCCCTTCTTTCTTGAGGTTTCAGATCAAAATTATTGTTCGTGCATGTAAATGTGACCCATCTCATGAAAAGGGACCATCTGGGTAGCGCATTAGGTGTCAACCCTTGTCAGACTGCGCAGATTGACTTGGGCTTGCTTTTTGCTCATTTTCTGAATCCAGAATGATTAATCTACCTTTTTTTGAAAGAAATTTTAAAATGCGATCCATGGTTGGCCTGAACTAGAACCAATCTCTTTTTCAAATATTCAATTTACAGAATTCCCAGATGGTCCTTTTTTAGCCAGACCGGTCCCAAATAAATATTAACTTACAAACAATTTGTACTGACTCCTCTAACTGTAGCTTACAGGCAATCAAAACTAATTTGAAGAAGCAACAAAGATTTATTTTTCTTTCAATTCATTATTTAATATAATAATCTATCTTAACAAAATTTCAGCATATCACATAACATAAGCATTATATGAATTGAAATGATGCAAGCATTTTAAACAGTAGTGAAATGTGGCTTACTTTAATTGTAATTTACAGATTGCTCATGTCAATAAATTATTGGACATACCAAGCAGATAAATAATTCTGACAACCCTCAAGCTAATCTTTACCCTTTACCTGCTGAATTTAATTTTCTTTAAAAAAAAATGCCATTTTTAGAACAACCTGTTTTGCTGGAATTTACTCACAAAAAGTGACTAGAAAACAGCTTAGATCAGACTGCATGTATGTGCAGGCTGATCTTAGTCTATACTGTCTGTAAAAACTTTCAGTGCAACAGGAACATCTTGAACAGCATTGGAAAGGTTAAATTTAAATCTAAATCATTTTTGCTTTCAGCCAAACCAAACATTGAATTATATACATGTAGAAAAAGAGAAATAGGTTGTTTCAACCAATTTCTTATTTCCTTGCAATATTTTTTCGTTTTCATTCTGTTTTCATTTCATCAAAACAGCAATTTTTGTGATATCAGAAGATATTGTGGTTGGAGACCAATTCTCGCCAAGTAACAGTTCTCGCCAACAGACCATTTTCACATTTTTCAACATAATTTGTAATAAAGAAGGGTTTCCTTTCCATTGTTACCATGAACCAGGGTAGTTGGCAAGAACTAGCACTTGGCGAGAATAAGTCTCTAACCAGTAGACATCAATTAATCATGTATGATCAGTCAGGTGGAAAATGACTATCTGGATAGCAAGACTCGACCCCAGTCAGACTGCGCTGATGGCGCAGGCTGACTGTGGTCAGAACTTTTCATGGCTGACTCTTTTTCTGAATCTAGAATGATCTTTCTCCCTATCTGTCTATGAAATTTTAATGTGTGACCTCCACTTGTCCTCTACTGGAATCAATCTCTTTTGCAATATTTATTTGCAGAAATCCCAGACAGTCCTTTATCGTGTGTCTAGTCATATATAATTATTTCAGTAGGAATATTTCAGTAAGATCCTTACAAGCAATATCCTCTTCCTAATGATTTCCGTAGATTCTCTCTTAATGCACTTTAAGATTCAATCCAAAGTATAATATTAAGATTATTTAGGCTGTAGGAATTAACCCACTTCACTTTATCCTGAATGTCAACATGGAAAAGAAATATGTAAATGGATACACAGCCAAAAGGAGAAATAGCTTTTCGCAAGCAGTTTCCTTTTTTCCAATAATGTTTCCCAATACATATCAATGGCTCAGCGAAAAACAGTTGTAACTGCCTATAAACATATGGACAGTTACAACTCTTTCACACTGAGCAATCACTATAGCACTTATTTTTCCTTTATATGCACTTTCAAACATTCCATATATCTTCCTCTCATAAATATATAAAAATTTTGTGTCATGCAAGGGTCATATTTGAGGTTTATCTTTTTACTGGAGAAGAAAAAGGAAATCCCTATTTCAGACTGATACAGCTTGCACTATGTGATGGCAAAGGTTTTCATCAAGAATCTCCAGGTGGTACTTTTGGATCTTTTAAACATCCATAATGAACTATAACACCATTGGGATATCTGGCAAAAAAGCTGAAATAGACAAACATGACAAAAATAGAATCCAGACAGAGGGACATACAACACAAAAACGAATTCTATAAAGAATCAGCAGGGGCTAGTTATTATTCTAACCCGAAACTTTTTTTTAAATGTGCAGCACTATGAACCAAGGTTGGTTTCAAGATAAAGTAAAACAAGAGGGCCAGAATGGCCCTAAACCGCCCACCTGGTTTTTTTTTGGTTCAGTGGATCTCACCCAAAATACTTTCTAGCAAAGTTTAATTCACATTTGCCTAGTTGTTGAAGAGGAGATGTTATTCCAAGAATTCAAGGAGAAAATAGACCCCTCCCACCCATTGGTTACTGAGAAGAAGATGTCTAAAGATTTCTGGCTCAAAATACCCCCCCCCCCCCTGCCATGCCCATATTTACAGGCCATCAGAATTTCACAAACAAGATTTGAAAGGGCTCACCCAAGGAACATTCTTGTAAGGTTTCATTGAAATCAGCTCAGTGCTAATAAGGCCCCGCCCAGCCACGCCCATATTATGTAATCAATAAAAATTTTGCAATCAATTTTTAAAAAGGGTGTCCCAAGGAACACTTTGGTTAAGTTTCATTGAAATCAGCCAAGTGGTTCAGGAGGAGATGTCAATCAAAGATTTCAGGCTCAAAATAAGCCCCGCCCTGCCATGCCCATTTCTGGGGGTCAATCAAAATTTCGAGAACATGTTTTTGGAAGAGTCACTCAAGGTACATTTCTGCCAAGTTTAGTTGAAATTGGCCCAATAGTTACTGAGGAGAAGATGTTTAGAGTTTCAGGGTCAAAAACTGCCCAACCCTGCCACGCTCATATTTGGAGGTCAATCAAAATTTCACAAAAAAAACAAGTTTTAAGAAGCGTCACCCAAGCAAAATTTCTGCCAACTTTGGTTGAAATCGGCCCAAAGGTTACTGAGGAGATGATGTTTAAAGATTTCAGGGTCAAAAACTGTCCAGCCCTACAACACCCATATTTGGGGGCAAATCAAAATTTCACAAACAAGTTTTGAGAAGGGTCACCCAAGGAACATTTCTGCAAAGTTTGTTTGAAATTGGCCCAATGGTCATCTGAGGAGAAGATGTTTAAAGATTTCAGGGTCAAAAACTGTCACGCCCTGTCATGCCCATATTTGGGTGGTCAATTAAAATTTCACCAACAGGTTTTGAGAAGGGTCACCCAAGAAACATTCCTGCCAAGTTTGGTTGAAATCCACACATTAGTTACTGAGGAGAAGAAGTTTAAAGAATTGTTGACGGCTTCCGACGCACAACGCACGACGTACAATTCACAACCAACAAAAGGTGATCACAAAAGCTCACCTTGAGCACGTTGTGCTCAGGTGAGCTAACAAGAGATGTTTGCCAAACATTTATGCCCTCATAAAAGCAGGTCGGTAGCCTATTCTTTGTCAATTAACAAAAGGCAATAAGAATGATGAGTAGAGTTATGGTTCTTAGGCACCGCATTTCTCAATTGAGATCTATCCACCTGTGAAGTTTCATGGTTCTAGCTCGCATACTTTTTGAGATATGCTCCGAACAAAAAACAGTCTATAGACAGACCTACAGACCTGCCAACAAGTGCAAAGCAATATACCCCCTCTTCTCCAAAGGGGGAGGGGGGGAACATAATAATTATAACATTGAACATGCTTCATTACAACTGGTGTCAGGGATTGAAACATACTCCTCAGTTCTGCAAAAAAGAAATTCATAGGACTCCCAACTTATGAAATCAAGGAGTCCAAGCTAAAAGTAAGGGGTACAAATTTTTCGTAATTGGAGAACATTGAGGAAAAGAAGAAATTGCTTGTTAAAAGCAATTTCCTCTTTTCCTTAAGTTTCTCTCAATAAAAAAGGTTTTGACAAGGGGTGAAAGGGTCACTACTCTGTGTATTTGTTTGTTAGATATTCTCATATAAACCTTGTGAGTTCAGTAGACTCCCTACTTGCAAAATCAAGTGGTCTAAAGTGGTAAGCAAGGAGTCTCGGACTCTAGCACTCTCCTTAGTGTCAAACTCTGAGTGTCATTTAACATTGACCAATGAATAAATGATAATAAGTGTGCCTAATTTAGAAAGCGTTTTGTTATCAAATTATAATATGCAAAGTTTTAAACTAGATTTTGTTGATTTGATTTTATTAAACGTTATTTTGATTCTTGTAATGGCATATAAATACCGCTTAATGACCTGCTTTCATGGCTGCACCTGTATTATTCTATGAGGTCTATCCCGTAGAGTTGCTGAGGGTACCAAATTGAGTGTTTACCTATTTCCTATCCGTTTTTTACACACCATACAACTTTTTAAGTCTGTTATCACAACTTTGTCTTTCTCGTAGAACATCTTCTGTTCATGGACCTGCAGTAATGTTCAAGTATGGTAACAACATGTACACTTAATATGAGAACTGTGGTGTGCTTTTTTTTAAGATATTTGTAATGCAATATAAAATTCACTTGTTATATGTTGAGACAGACAGACAGACAGACAAGGAGTAAATAATCATGAACCTAAGTGGGATGAGCAGTTTTGAGCTTTTATAAGAAGTCATTGTTAAACTGGTTAAGTAACATCAGGGATTCTGTTTAATTGAACATCTTATGATTATTTTTTTTCATATGTCAAAAATTAAAGTTGCTTCTACAGTGGTACCTAAATATGGAATTCTGTCATGCATCATCTCATTGGAAGCGTCTTCTAAAGACGACTCCAATGAGATATTGCAAGGCAGAATCAAGCAATAAATGAAAACACCAGGTACAATTTGTAATTTTGACAAACAATTAATTTTTTCGTAAGAGGTTTAGTAAAACAGGCCCCGGGAACCCATGGTAAGGTGCTCAAGTCATCACTAAATCAGTAGAATAACATTTAAGCCATGTCAAACCAACTAATCATTTTGTTGCTCCAAATAGCTGAACTTACAATGACATCATTATTTTTTCTCTTTTCTGGATATAAAACTGTCTGTTACAAAAAATTGTTTGCTTCCTCATTCTCTTTTCTTTTGTCTTAACCCTATGCTGTTTAATCCCTGCTTTTTAGGTGCCTGTGATTTTATGATTGAGAAAACATTGTGAAAAAAGAAGAAAATTGCTTCTGACAAGCAATTTCTTCTTTTTCTAGACTATTTACTACCCTACTAAATGGTTATTTTTCAAATTAAACCACTTTAAATTTTCGTCTGCAAAACCTTTGAATTTGGACAGGTCCAAAATTTTGTAAAACAGGAAAGGGTTAAACTGATGGTGGAAGAAAGGTTTACTGACCTGAAGACTCTCTGAGAACAACATACTTCGAAGCACTTGACTCCTGTGTTTTGTAGCAGAGGTTAACTCTAGTACATTCTCCATATAACTGAGTATATCACATAACTTGATATCCGGTGGTAATAATTCTAAAGCCTAAAACAATAAGAGATGTTTGTAAAACATTTATGTCCCACATAAGAGCAGGTCAATGGCATGTTCTTTGTCAATATATGACAAGTAGAGTTATTGTTCTTAAGCACTGTACTTCTCCTCAATGAGATCCATCCACCTGTGAAGTTACATGATTCTAGCTTTCTTACTTTTTAAGATATATAGTAAATAGTATATACTTCTCCTCCATGAGATCTATCCACCTGTGAAGTTTCATGATCCTAGCTTGCATACTTTTTAAGATATATAGTATATAGTTCTTTTCATGATTCTAGCTTGCATACTTTTTAAGATATATAGTTTATACTTCTCCTCCATGAGATCTATCCACCTGTGAAGTTTCATGATTCTAGCTTGCATGCTTTTTGGTATAAAGTTATGGTTCTTAAGTGCATACTGCACTTTTCCTCAATGAGATTTATCAGTCTTTGAAGTTTCATGATTTGACAGACGGACAGACTAACAGACCGACTGACTGACAAGTTCAAAGCAATATACCCCTCTTCTTTGGGGGGAAGGGGGGGGGGGGCAGAGTCTGCAAGGCAGAGTCAAGCAATAAATGAAAACACCAGGTACAATTTGTAATTTTGACAAACAATTAATTTTTTTGTTATTACCTTAAGACTTATGTGATGAATAAGGCTAGATAGTAATTTTGCTTTTAATTTTCAAAAAAAAAAATCACCTACTTTTTGACTAATGCAACAAAATTTAAAGATTTTTTTGTAAAGCAAAGAAGTTTTGTTTATATTTGCAAACACAATTCAGTTACAATTATGTCTAGACATTAAATCAGAAGGCATGTCTTATAACTTTAAATAGTACTCTGTACAATTAAATTTACCCTTAGACATGTATTCATTTTAAATTTTGTCATTTGACCATCACCTGTGCCCTTGACAAAAAGCATAGCTAAACCCACTCTTTACTTGATATATTCTGATCACAGAAAAATGTGTGCAAAGTACTTTCAAAGCTACACAAGTTTTATCTAGCCCTTAACAAGACTTGCTCACATGGTTTCAGTTAAGACCATAAGATGTAGACCATAAAATACAGGTCTACCTACCCTAGTAGTGTCTATACAGCCAGCATGTTCCTCCATGACCCGTAATGTAGCCTGTACATTAGTTCTAGGTTTAGGCCCATCTTTAAATGTAGACAGTCCTAGAACTCTCACAATGTGAATACACAATCCTACCTACCCTAGTAGTGTCTATACAGCCAGCATGTTCCTCCATAACCTGTAATGCAGCCTGTACATTAGTTCTAGGTTTAGGCCCATCTTTAAATGTAGACAGACCTAGAACTCTCACAATGTGAATACACAATCCTACCTACCCTAGTAGTGTCTATACAGCCAGCATGTTCCTCCATGACCCGTAATGCTGCTTGTACATTAGTTCTAGGTTTAGGCCCATCTTTAAATGTAGACAGACCTAAAGATGAAGGTTCTGGAGGTTGGAGATAAACCTTCAGTAAATGATAATATACCTGGAATACAGAATGCAATATTTGTTAATTTTCATTATTGCATGTAGTATGCATTTTCAGATTGTTACAGAGATTAGTTAACTGACAAAACCTGAATGTTAAAGTAGTGGAACCGTAATAGATCCGCAACATTTCAGAAATCATGATCTTTCACAATGTTGACCAAGGTTTCCTAATGAAAATCATTAGGAAACCTCATTTAACACTGTTAAAGTTCATTACTTCCGAAACATTGCAGAATTATTGCGGGTCTACTTCCTTAACAGAGGAAACAGGTGGAAAATAAATTCATGTGCTGTTAGCACCCGCCCAGCTGTTAATACTTACATATTCTCAAACTGGGCACACTTTATTAGTTTCTAAATCTAACACAAGAGCCGTCAAGAGATGGATTATGCTCCCTGAACAAGGAATTGTCACAAAAACAAAAGCCATGTTGGACATGGACATCCCCCGCCAAGAAAGCTTGATAGTAAACTGAAGCCTAATAGATAAAAGATTCTTTTGTACTGTCAAAGAATTGCCTCCTATAAAATCTAAGTAATAAAAATAACAAAGGGCAATTACTCCAAAATCATGCAAGCAAGAGTTGTAGTTCAGGTGTATTGCACTTCTCTTCCATGAGATCTATCCACCCATAAAGATTCAAGTTGATAGCTATTATACTTTAGGAGATATGCTCTAGACAAAATCTCAGTAGCAAAAATAACAAAGGGCAATAACTCCAAAATTATGCAAGCAAGAGTTGCAGTTCTTGTACACTGCACTTCTCCTCTATGAGATCTATCCACCCATGAAGTTTCAAGTTGATAGCTATTATACTTTAGGAGATATGCGCCAGACATAATCTAAGTATCAAAAATAACAAAGGGCAATAACTCCAAAATTATGCAAGCAAGAGTTGTAGTTCTTGTGCATAGCACTTCTCCTCTATGAGATCTATCCACCAATTAAGTTCCAAGTTGATAGCTGTTATACTTTAGGAGATATGCTCCAGACATAATCTAAGTATCAAAAATAACAAAGGGCAATAACTCCAAGATTATGCAAGCAAGAGTTGTATTTCTTGTGCACTGCACTTCTCCTCCATAAGATCTATCCACCCATAAAGTTTCAAGTTGATAGCTATTATACTTTAGGAGATATGCTCTGTGGTCAGATTGCAAGGACTCAAATAAGGTGTTATCTTATACAGCAAACATAAAGGTAACAAACATTAAACCCCCTTTTTGCATGACATATTTTTAGACACAAATTTCAAATAGTTTATGGTAAAGGGCATCTGATTTGCTACTGAAATGTGAAATTTCATCAAATTCTGAGCATAAGACTAGGAGAAATGAAAGAATAACTGTATTTTACGCGCTAGCATAAAGGTAACAAACATTTCGCCCCCTTTTTCCATGATACATTTTTTTTTACGTTAATTTCAAATTTTTTATAGTAAAGGGCATCTGATTTGCTACTCAAATATGAAATTTCACTAAATGCTGACTGTTAGACTAGGAGAAATTTGGGAAAAACTGTTTTTTACCCTGAGTCCCCTTTCCTGTGACGAGGCCTCAAATCCAAAAACCGTCACAGATGCATCAACACTATATCATAGGAAGTTCACATGGTAAGTTTCATTTGATTTGACCCAAGGGTTATGGAGAAATAGGTGGGGACGGACAGACGGACGGAATTACGGACGTATGGATGGACGGACAGAAGGACAGACAAAGCGGCTGCTATATGCTCTCCCTTCGGGGAGCATGATAACGATGCATAATGCAAGTGTTCTTATAAATCACTTTGAAATCTATTTTTGAATAAATAAAGAAGTCTTTATATTTTTACATTAATACCATAAATTCACCTTTTTGGACACTAATGTTTAAATTAGGAATCCTCAGTTTAACATTGTGAAAGATTATAAAACAAAAATGTTGTAGGTCCACTACCTTAAAGAGACTTAAAAGACATTCTAAAACAATTTCTCTCTTGATTTTGCTATATCATAAGGTACTAATTTCTAAACATACGTTCTCACATTAAAACAAGAGGGCCATTGGCCCTAAAGCGCTCACCTGATGCATGGCAAAACAAAAGTCAAAGAGATCAAGAAGAAAACATTTCAGTTAAAAATGTTGCCTCTAAAGTACTAAAAAACGTTTTTGACCCTCTATCAAACTTATGTAAGATTTCGAGGCAATTTCAAACTTGACCTAGGTTTCATACAAACATATTGACCAAGTTTCAGGATATTTGAGTAAACATGTTTTCTTCTTTTTAAGATTTGACCCCTTGACCCCAATTTTGACCCCCACTTGACCCAATTTTGAACATGACTGAGATTTGATGGAGACAAACATGTTTCAAGACATTTGGACCAAAGATGTGGCCTCTAGAGTACACACAAGGTTTTTCCAAGATTTGAACCCTTGATCCCATTTTTGACCCTACTTGACCCAATTTGAACTTGACCAAAATTTGATGGAGATATACATTCAGACCAAGTTTCAAGACATTTGAGCCAAAAATATGTCCTCTAGAGTGCACACAAGGTTTTACTTAGATTTGACCCCTTGACCCCATTTTTGACCCCACTTGACCCAATTTCAAACTTGACAGAGATTTGATGGAGACAAACATTCTGACCAAGTTTCAAGACCTTGAGACCAAAAATATGGCCTCTAGAGTGCACACAAGGTTTTTCTAAAATTTGACCCCTTGACCCCATTTTTGACCCCACTTGATCCAATTTTGAAATTGTTCTAGATTTGATGGAGACAAATATTGTGACCATGTTTCAAGACATTTGGGCCAATAATCTGGCCTCTAAAGTGCAAACAAGGTTGTTCTAAGATTTGACCCCTTGAACCCATTATTGACCCCACTTGACCCAATTTCAAACCTGGCTGAGATTTGATGAAGACAAAAATTCTGGCCAAGTTTCAAGACATGGACCAAAAATATGGCCTCTTGATAGCACAAAAGGTTTTTCAAGATTTGAACCCTTGGCCCCATTTTTAACCCCACTTGACCCAATTTCAAACTTGACCAAGATTTGATGGAGACAAACATTCTGACCAAGTTTCAAGACGTTTGGATTAAACATATGGCCTCTAGAGTGCACACAAGGTTTTGCTTAGATTTGACCCTTTGACCCCATTTTTGACCCCACTTGATCCATTTTTAAACTTAACCGAGATTTGATGGAGACAATTATTGTGACCAAGTTTCAAGACATTTGGACCAAAAATATGGCCTTTAGAGTGCACACAAGGTTTTTCTAAGATTTGACCCCTTAACCCCATTATTGACCCCACTTGACTCAATTTCAAACTTGGCTGAGATTTGATGGAGACAAACATTCTGACCAAGTTTCAAGACATTTGGGCCAAAAATATGGCCTCTAGAGAGCACACTAGGTTTTTCTCAGATTTGACCCCTTGACCCCATTTTTGACCCCACTTGACCCAACTTGATCAAGATTTGATGGAGACAAACATTGTTACCAAGTTTCAAGACATTTGGACCAAAAATATGGCCTCTAGAGCACACACAAGGTTTTTGTAAGATTTGACCCCTTGACCCCATTATTGACCCCACTTGACCCAATTTCAAGCTTGGCCGAGATTTGATGGAGACAAACATTCTGACCAAGTTTCAAGACATTTGGGCCACAAATGTGGGCTCTAGAGTGCACACAAGGTTTTTCTAAAATTTGACCCCTTGACCCCATTTTTGACCCCACCTGACCCAATTTCGAACTTAACCGAGATTTGATGGAGACAAACATTCTGACCAAGTTTCAAGACAATTGGACCAAAAATATGGCCTTTAGAGTGCACTAAAGGTTTTTCTAAGATTTGACCCCTTAACCCCCATTATTGACCCAACTTGACTCAATTTCAAACTTGGCTGAGATCTGATGGAGACAAACATTCTGACCAAGTTCAAGACATTTGGGCCAAAAATATGGCCTTTAGAGAGCACACAAGGTTTTTCTAAGATTTGACCACTTGACCCCATTTTTGACCCTACTTGACCCAATTTCAAACTTGACCGAGATTTGATGGAGACAAACATTCAGACCAAGTTTCAAGACATTTGGACCAAAAATATGGCCTTTAGAGTGCACACAAGGTTTTTCTTAGATTTGACCCCTTGACCCCATTTTTGACCCCCCTTGACCCATTTTTAAACTTGTCCGAGATTTGATGGAGACAAACATTCCGACCAAGTTTCAAGACATTTGGGCCACAAATGTGGCCTCTAGAGCGCACACAAGGTTTTTCTAAGATTTGACCCCTTGACCCCATTATTGACCCCACTTGACCCAATTTCAAACTTGGCCGAGATTTGATGGAGACAAACATTCTGACCAAGTTTCAAGACATTTGGGCCACAAATGTGGGCTCTAGAGTGCACACAAGGTTTTTCTAAAATTTGACCCCTTGACCCCATTTTTGACCCCACCTGACCCAATTTCGAACTTGACCGAGATTTGATGGAGACAAACATTCTGACCAAGTTTCAAGACATTTGGGCCAAAAATGTGGCCTCTAGAGTGCACACAAGGTAAAGTTTGACGACGGACGACGGACGAAGGACGATGGACGACGGACGACGGACGCCGGACAGCAGCCCATCACAATAGCTCACCTTTAGCACTTCGTGCTCAGGTGAGCTAAAAAAAATCAAGACACATGTAAACTTTAATGAGGGTTAATCTTGTACTGTTTTGTCTCACAAAAGACCAACCTGCAGATTCCTATGCTTGGCTGTTGGGTGTTGGATAGTGGATAAAATAAGTGGCCAATGAGGGCCTGAGACACTCCACTGGCTATTCAATTTTTCACGAGTCTAATTCGATATTTATGGAACTTATTGCTCTTAAAAGAATGTATAAATCTAGCGGACTTTATCACCTTCAATTAGATATTAGTAATTATCATTTTTCCCCTTTCAAAACAAACCCTCCTTTGGACCCTATAGCCATCTTGTAGAAGTGTCAAGGAAATACACTAGTATATGTGGACTTAATTACATTTATAATATGACATACGTCGCGGGAGTGAAATATTTTTGATATAACACAGGTGTTATTACTTGAGTTGAATAACTATGCAAATGAGCTCAGAGCAAATAGCAACGCTATTTTGTAACCGCGAGTATGACCTCATCATCTATATATTGTGACGTCAGTTTTAAAAGGCGTTATAAGTTTTACCGAAAAATTGAAATGTTGAATTTCAAGAATTTTGACAATTTTTCGTAAAATATCGGGTCATATTATTAATAGAATATAAAATTTGTGCTCATGAAATACAGAAATTATTAAACTCATCATCTAAAAGAGATAAAAACTCAGCACAGCCTCGTTTTTATCTGTTTATAGATGACTCGGTTAATAAATTCAGTATTCCATGACCACTCATTCAATATCCTATTTAAACAAGATCATTCTGAGGAGAAATCCATAGGCTGCTTCTCCTGTATAACAGACAAACCAACCAAATTTTTGATAAACACTGTCAATATTACCCTTCAATCAACCTGTGAAAGGTTCACCAATTGCTTAAAGTACTTTGAAAAGTAGAACTAAGTAATTAAGTCAAATGGGAAGGTTCATCACTTGCTTAAAGATCTTTGGACAGTTTACCTAAGAATTTGGTCAAATGGGGGCAGAATTTGCACAAAATGCATCAAGAGTTAACTACCTTGAAAGTCAAGGCCTGCTATTCTGATGGAAAACGTGTGCCAAGTTTCAAGTGAATGCCTAAAGTTATACCAGAGATATCATAAATGTCAAAAAAGTTTAAGCATATTGTTGCATAAAATGTAGGTTTCGGGTCGTTAAAGGCATATGTTAACAAACAAAATCTGGGCGTTAACAAGATAAAATGTGGATTAATCAGTAAATTCACGTGCCATTAACACCCTGGTTTTTAATTTAAATATTCTCGGTCTGAGCCTATACACTTTATAAGTTTCCTTTTCCAACACTATTTTAGAGCATACCTAAAGATGTTCCTCTAAATCCCGTGTTAAATTGTGTGACGTCTTAAATGCATGGAGCAACATCTGTATAAACAAGATGGACAGTGTTATGCATGACGGCACATGAGTAGGTTTGTAACTGGTTTTATTGTTTCTATGAAGTTATTTTTCTCTGATCCATCTTTTTATGCAATAATAGCGTCAATTCACGCTTTTCAGGCGTTAACATTTGCAGAGACCCTCAAAATGCTTTAATGCTCTCGTGCTTTGCACTCGGGTGTTAAACCATTTTTCGGTTCTCTGCAAATGTTAACGCCCTCAAAAACGTGAATTACCCCTATAATAACAACCATGCCATCAAAAACAATACTAAGATTATAGTAATACCTTGGGTTTATCTCTTAAAATAGCTGCTTTTAGTGGGTCAACATACTTACATCTCTATCACCTGCTTTACTTTGATTATAATATTTTGCACAGTATCTGAAAGAGGCAAAGATCATCAAAATAATCTGACATCTGATTATAGGTAAACGTTACAGTAAAACCTGTATTAAGCAACCACTTGTGGGACCACCCAAAAAGGTTGGTTAAAGAGAATGGTCACTTAATACATGATTTGTTTACAAATAAGAAACATGATTTAATCTGAATATGATTATTGCAAATTTCTCAATTATTCTATGTCGTAAAGACTCATTAGAATCGTCTCAATGAAAGGGTCTTATGAGTTTTAACTACATGTTTATAGGGTTAGTTAACAATAATTTTTTGAACAATAACATCTATCATGTAAGACTATTTTGATTTTAAGAAGGGGATTTGAAAACTAAAGCGTAATAAAATTGGTCACCTGATAGACATGGTGGCTTGAGCAAGTTTGACTGTTTTTGTTTGAATGGGATTTGATCCCCACATTCGACATCAATACAGTTCTATGCCAGAGACAACATGGCTATGAGAAACCATAGAATCTATGGTCTCACCTGGCCATGGTTTCCTATCGTTTCTCAGACCAGTAAAACCACAACATATCATCTAAAAGACCAGCTGTTCTTCCCACTTAGGTGTACCATGTACAGTAAAACTTGTGTTAAGGGACCACTAAGGGGACCACTTAAAAGTGGTCGTTTACTGGAATGGTCGCTTAATACAAAATATCATGATAAATGTGACAGGTCAATTTGATATCATTTATTGATGGTCGGTCAAGTCATACTGAATCTTATGTTGTTGGAGCCCATTAGAATCATCTGGTTGAGACGATTCTAATGGGCTTCAACAACATAAGATTCAATAATAACCATTTTTTTCGTTATGAATATCCTCTATTCATAGATTTTGTTTACGGCGAATGGACATTTTATGGTGGTCGCTTAATAAAATTGGTCGCTTAGTAGACATGGTCGCTCAAGCAATATCGACTGTATAATACAGCCATGTGTCGGAGACAAATGACTCATGTCACATTGACTTGTGTCAAATGTCAGATGAAAGTTGGTCAAACCTTGGTCAAATTCATAATCATTTATAACTTGCCACCACTCATTCAATATAGAGCTATGATTAACTGTATTTTGTTCTACTGTAATATTATTTTATTCAATATATCAGGTTTTTTTTATTGGGTTTTATGTTTTTCAACAATTTTTCAGTCATACTGGGGAGGCAGGAGAACCTATAACTATATTCCTGGCTTTTCTTGCACCTCATCCTTTCCTAGCCTCCAGCTGCTACCTAGCATAGGTTTACTATTACACACCCATTGGTCAAATTCATTTGTCTAAATGGTAATATGTTACCCCTTGGGATCAAAACCACAAACTCCATGATTGTAGTTTTGGAATCTGATCAAAATATCATCAAGCTATAGTTATTCAATTAAGGTAGCTGGCCCATAATAGCTCCGCAACATTTCGAATCTCATAATCTTTCACAATTTTGACCGAGGTTTCCAAATGAAATCATCAGGAAACCTCGATTAACACTGTTAAAGTTCATTACTTCTAAGACCTTGCAAAACTATAACAGGTCTACTACCCTAAGGTAAGCAATCAACTTTTGTGTTGAATTGATTTCTCCTCATCAAAATACATTTGTATAATCTATTCATATTTTTAGAGCTACAGATAGAGGGGGTATTTTGGTTTTTCAAATTTTAATATTTCATTATTTATAACTAATCCCTTTGTTGTTGGTACTCATTTGAAAGGTCTCAATGAGATGGTTCAAATGAGTACCCACAACATAGGGTTTCATCTGGAAATAAAGTTTTTAGATTGGCTTTATCCGCTCTTATCTGGACCCCTCTTTTTGCAAACTGATTGCCACAATGTCAGACAATCCTTTCTTGGTTAACCCTTTCCCGTTTTACGAAATTTTGACCTATCCAAATTCAAAGGTTTTGCAGACGAAAGTTTAAAGTGGATTTAATTTGAAAAATAACCATTCAGTAGGGTAGAAAATAGTGTGGAAAAAGAAGAAATTGCTTGTCAGAAGCAATTTCTTCTTTTTTCACAATGTTTTCTCAATCATAGAATCACAGGCACGTAAAAATCAGGGATTAAACAGCAAAGGGTAAAACATATGATATAGAGGATTATCATTTGTTTCAGTGTAAGATCGATTTATATTCATTGAGTGAACAATAAAAGCTATAGTTTCACATGTGGTGGAGCCATGAGTGAAAATATAGGTTTTGTTGTTCACAAAATGAAATATTTATCTATCTTACTCGAAAAACAAACAATTATTCTATTTCTTTATTGCAAAAACGAGACAAAATGTGAAATTTCTAGGACACATTTTCGTAAAGAGCCTCATTTTGCCCATAATTGCTATGCAACATTCATTGTGATGTCACTTATTTCGCACCGCATAGATGACGTCAGATAGGATGAAATAAACAAAAGCAGGGTATAAGTTTTTGATAATTTCACTGCTTTTGCAATGAGATTATCAAGTGATAACGTACCGTTACTTCTCCATAAAACACCGAAAAGCATTAAAGAAACAATACTTGATTCAAAGGAATGTGAATTTCAGAAAAAATACTTACGCCTCAGCACCATCTAAATCATCAAGAACAATTACATACAACCCTAAGGCCACTTCATGTCGTCCTAAACGACCTAGTAATATTGCACGCTCCTCAAAAAAATCTGAAAAACAAATAAATCTTAATTTTTCAAGAAGCTAAATACACAAGACTTACAATGTAACAATAAAATATTTAACTTGTCACTGTTTAATCCTATCCCGAGTGATCCTAAATCAATGTTGATGTTGAAAAACAAGAATTCCATTATAACGAATGAGAAATGCACTGTGCAAATCTGTCCTAACAAATTTTTGTCAGTAAGTGAAAATGTTGTTGTACTGAATGTTGTTAAAACGGGAATTGACTGCAGATCTTCTAGAAAAGTGGAAAGTTTGATAAAGAATAAACACATTGTTAACCATTGTCATACTGAACTTGGAATATTCCTGCTTTGGCAGGAGATATAGACAAACATCAGCCTGCACAAATGTGCAGTCTGATCTTTGTCCATACCACCTGTTTTTCCTTTTTTGAAACTAGAAAAGCTAGAAAAATTAATTTTTAAAATGAATACCTAATTACAATAAGTGCATCAAGAGCTTTGAGCACTTTGATTTTGTTGCAATTTTGCAAATTTTTATACAGCATGACAAGGGCTAAGAAATGTTACATTACTCACCATTCATAGGAAATTTGGGTAATAATTCCTCTGCCTTATAATAAACAGAAGACTGTAGAAAATCTATCAACTTCTTCCTATATTCCCCTAATGGAGAAGGTTCAGTACCAGCTTTACATGGTAAATGACCTGGAATTATATTTGACATGGATTTTAATCATTGGTGTTTGAAATATCAATGATCCAAATTTGCTATTTTAGCTTATCATGATTGTTTTGAAAATCACATACATCTATTTGAAATAGAAAACAATTTGCTATTTGCATTTTCACATAGTTATCTTCTGTTAAGTTATTTGTTTTTCCTTGAAAAAGCTGTTTTTACCTTAATACTACAATTAGAGTGAATATTAAAATCTGCAATCCCTTAAATTATTTCATACCAATATTCTATTATTTGTGGTATGCTGCTTCTTTCAATTTGAATTTTAAAAAATCAGTCCTGAGTTCAAGATGAAAACTTTTGAAAAACATTAATGAAATGGAACCATGCTTTGCACAAAGACTGACATGCAAAGCATGGAACCATTTTGAGCCTGTGTGTGACATTTCCAACAATATCCCACGTGCATGAAAGGCCAAAATTAACCAACCTTGACTGCCAAGTATTATAATTAGAAGCTTGTATGACTTTCTAAAGACACATTTGGACTCTTTCTATCTACAAAGCACCAAAGTGAAGACCCTGGTCAGACTGTGCACCTGCACAGGCTGGCCAGAGTCTTTGCTTGCCGCACATTTCAAATTGTTTGAAATGTTATGCACATACTCATTCTATTTTTATTTTATGTATTTTTTTAACATCTTGAATGCAGGGCTGATATATATGATAATAATTACTACTATACCTTCTGGCAGTGATTGTTTATATTCTTTCATATGTGTTTGTACCCTCTCTCGTAGTAACTGAGCAAATTTACTGTGTATTTCCTCACTCTTGTCACACCAATCATTGATTACATGCTCCTATAATGTTAAATAGAAACTAGTGTTGGGCAATCAGTTTCATATCACATTCAATAATTGGTTTTTAGTTGGAAGAGTATATCAACTAATGATAGATTGTACAATTGATTTCTTAGAAATTAATACAGCACTCCCAGCATCATCCTTTGAAGAATAGAAGATGAAAGTTTAGGTTAAACTCATGACCTAATGACTCTTTCTGCAGATTTTTCTACCAACTTCATGGCTCAGCATGAAACAGTTTTAACTGCCTATAAATATATCTTACATCTGTTTCATGCTGAGCCATCAAACTGATGTTGGTTTCGAAAACAATATATAATAGCTTTAATTTATGCGGCAGGAACTGATTAATCCACTATGAAATTTCTTAATCGATTATCACAATCTGAGGCCCAAGGAACCATTAATTCATGATTTGAAAATTAGAGTGCAAAATACTTAAAATAAAAACCAAAATAACGTACAAACTTACAAGATATTTAACAGGCAGATCTTTCTCCTTCATATTTTTACTCCCCCGGCTCAGGTTTTCTAAATATTCCAGCACCTTTTTCCTTGGTAGACATTCTATCTCTGGGGTGTCTTCTGTGAATATCTGGTATATATAATTTGAGCTTCTGCATGACATTCCTAACAATTTTTAACAAGAGCCATGTCGGGCATGGCCATCCCCTGCCATGAAAGTTTGATAGTATACTGAAGCCTAATAGATTAAGGATTCTTTTGTACATTAAGAGATTGACCCCCTACAATATCTAAGTATTAAAAATAACAAAGGGTAATAACTCCAAAATTATGCAAGCAAGAGTTGTAGTTCTTGTGCACTGCACTTCTCCTCCATGAGTTCTATTCATCCATAAAGTTTCAAGTTGATAGCTATTATTCTTTAGGAGATATGCTCCGGACAAGTTTAGTCACGGAACCTCGAATCCACAGAATGACGGAACAATGGATCGATGGACGGAGACCATTACTATATCCCTTCACCAAATGGCAGGGAATAACAAGGACAAAATACTAATATTTTTTAGTCAACAACACGACAACAAAACAAAATTTTGGGCTCATTATAGGCATTTGTTAAAGGACAAAACCTGTGTGTTAATAGGAAAAAAACATGCGCCATTAACACACATTTTTTTCAACTTAAATATCCTCCTTCTGGGCCTATATACTTTGATCAGTTTTCAAATCATTTAGGAGCCATAGCAATAGCGCAGTTGGTAGCGCGCCAGACTTCTAATCCAGGGGTCTATATTCACATGGATTCGATCCCCGGCCATGTCACTTATCCTTTCCCACATTTGTCTTCCACCAATGGGTAGATAATCGTAAACCTATATGGAATAGCAACTGGAGGCTAGGAAAGGGATGTGGTGGTAGTACAGGTGTGAGAAATACCAGGAATCCATCGTTAGGTGCTCCAGTCGTCGCGATATAACTGAGAGATTGTTGAAAGCGACGTAAAACCCTAATTCAAATCAAATCAAAATCGAATCATTTAGGAATCTCGGTTTGAATAAATACTATCATCTCTCTTTTTTTTCAGTAAAAACATTCATTCATTATGTTTTTGCGGCTTTAACATTTGCAAAGACCCTCAAAATACTTTAACACCCACTGGTTTTGCACTCAGGCATGAAACCATTTTTCAGGTCTCTCCAAATTTTAACCCTTTAAAAAACATGATATAACCCTATTATAACCAACTTTTTAAAGACACTTTGATATCTTATTTATCTATAGTGCCTATACTGAAGACACTAGTCAAGACTAAGTCAACGCACAGTTCGATTTACACAGTAGCTATGAATATAACATGACCTATAACACAAGAGAAAAATAACCCTGTAGAATATTTTTGTTACACACAGGTTTTATTACACAAGTGGAAAAATTATGCAAATGAGATAAGACATATAGCAAATATCTAGTTTTGTTGAGAAAAATGATGTCAAATAGTGTTATATGTTTAGTGGAAAACAACACTTGAGTCTCTTTTGAACTATTGTGTAATGATTGCTGGGTCTGGTACACATTGTACCAAAATAATCCCTTTACCAATCTTATTACTAACATAAAAGTGATTGTAATAAGTATAGTCTGTTTGACTTCTATATGGACCAACCTTTTCATCAATTGCATAAAATCGAGTTTGAATTAGCAATTTGTATGTGGTAAAATCTTAATTTCAACTTAATACCATTCCAAAAAATATTTTTGAAAATAAAATGATTTCAAAATAATGATTTTGTCTATCTAGTTAATGTTAATATTGTCACATTTTCTGCTCTTAAACACGAGGGATGAAGAAGGCTGTTTAGTTGTAACAAGATGTAAATAATAGTAAAAACACATGGTTTTATACTAAACATTTGACAGAAGAAATGTCCATTATTCCTTATTTGGACATGCTAATAAGCATATCGACGGGCATGTCATCTTAAAGTTAAATATCTCGTGATTTGTACCGTTATTACTCACCTGCTTATCTAGTTTTCCTCGTGAAATTCACAACGACTTCGTTCAATGGTGCTTTTTGATTGGTCTAAATATGTGAATATAGGGTTCGTCTCAAAATAGATAACAACAATTATAATTTATCTGGCCAAACGGTTTTTAAACAAAGAGAAAATACATTCAGATTTGATATCCCAAGGAATAAAAAATCTTCGACCAAATTAATTTTATAAAAATACTCGACTTAATACCAAACGACTCACTTAAAATCATACACTTTTGACTCGGCCCCTATGCAAATCAGAACTAATTTTGGTTGGGCAAGTCGCTGTTCCGTTTATTACAGACACAAGAAGGTATGAAAGGCTGAGAGTTAACATGTAGACGGACGGACAAAATCATTATTTTACATTCAAAATTTCTGAAAAACAAGATTAGTCATGGTATTAGATGGAAAATATGATATGACAAGAAATAAATATGTTTCATTATTTCAATTCTGAGATTCTTTACGAAATGTTGGTCCATATAGAAGTCAAACGGACTATAGACCATTCTAAACACATTTTCAAGAACAGTTTTAAGTAAAGGGTCATTCATTGCAAGATTCAATGTAATTAATCCAATTGATTGGGAGGAGAAGGTTTTTTTTTTAATTTCAAAGTGAAAATAAGCTCCTCCCTTCCACACCAACATTTATGGGCCCATTTAAAAGTCTTAAGCAATTTAATTGAAGTTGCACCTAAGAAACATTCATGCCAAGTTTCATTGAAATTGGCCAAAGTGAGAGGAAAGGAGACAATTTTTGAAGATTTTAAAATGAAAATAAGCCCCACCCTGCCACACCCATATTTGGGGTCAATCAAAATTTCTTTAACAATTCGAGTAGATGACCAAAGAACATCCATGCAAAGTTTCATTAAAATCGACCTAATGGTTTGGAAGAGATAATTTTTGAAGATTTTAAAGTGAAAATAGGCCCCACCCCCCACTGCCACATCCATATTTGGAGGTCAATCCAAATTTCTTGAACAACTTTAAAAGAGTGTCACCCTAGGTTCATTTATGCCAAGTTTCATTGAAATTGGGCCAATTGTTTGGGAGGAGAAGATTTTTTAAGATTTGTAAATGAAAATAAGTCTCACCCATCCACGCCCATATTTGGGGGTCAATCCAACTTTCTTGAACAACTTTAGAATAGGGTTACCCAAGGATCATTTCTGTCAAGTCTCATCAAAATGCACTTTCATATGTTTAAAGAAAGGTTTATTCATGCATGGACACACAACAGACACCCTGCCATGACAATAGCTCGCTGGCCTTCAGCCAGTGGAGCCAAAAATGAATTAATTAATATCTAGAATTTTCTCAATTTATCGCAAAAGTTCAGGTTATGTTATAAATAGAATATAAAAATTGTGCTCATAAGATACCAAATTTATTAAACGAGTCATCTAAAACAGATTAAACAAAACTTGGCAAAGCCAAGTTTTTATCTGTTAATAGATGACCCATTTTATAAATTCAGTATTTAAAGATCACTCACTTAATATCCTCTAATAACTTAATGATAATTACCTTCAACCCTTCCTCAGCATTTTCCTTTATCACCCACTCTGCATATTCAAATATCAGCTGTAAATGGTCCGGGCCTGAATGGATTAAGACAAAGACTCATCAACAGTGATAAAAAAAAATGGCTGAACTTTACCACCTTAATTTAGATTGGGTTTGAAGCAAATAGCCAAATTTTTGGATATTTCAAAAAGTCTGACTCAAGTTTAACCACATAAAATAAAGTTGAAAGCAGGCTGATCTTAGCTTATTACATGTATTATCTGAGTTTATTTCCAAGCTTTAAAAGGCTTTCAATTGAGAGTATACAACAATTTTAAACAAGATGTGTTTGTGAAACACGAATGTCCCCGGAAAAGCATTTTTTTTTTTAAAGTTTGACCTTGACAGATGACCTTGACCTTGTCACATGACCTTGACCTTGTCCCATGACATTGACTTTGGTGTACAGCTTTGTATGTCAAATACTTTTGGAGAAAAGGCAAAGGTTAAGTTTTTGGACAGACGGACGGACAGATGGACGGACGGACAGATGGACGGACAGATCTCTCGATACGGGGGCATAAAAAAAAAACAATTCTTATTGTGACTTTAAACTTTAAAGTTTCTGAAGACAAAATTTTACTTTTTTGGTCATGGTAATTCTTTACATGGAATTTGACAGCTTCAATGTGAATTGGTATAGTTTTATGGTGAAGCATGGTAATGGTTTTCAATCAAAGTTCATTTGTGACCTAACTCTCAAACTACAAAATAGGTATAAACCTGCAGACTGTTTTACAATTTCCATTTTTTAGGGAGATAATTTCTAGCTTCTTGTTTAACTAGTATGGCCCTGAACTATGGAACCCTAAGTTTTATGATTCATTTTTACCCACCTAGTCTCTGTAAATATTGGACTGTTCTATCATGACCACGGAGAGGGGAGTTAGGTCTAGCTGCTTGTTTCATCAGAAGGGCCAAGGCTGAAAATAAATGCAACCAAATAAATTGCAATCAAACATCAAACAAAGTAGCATCAAGTGTGCTGAAAAATGTCTCTGTACAAAAAGCTAAAAACCTTTGGTAGACAAGATGTGTTTGTGAAACATGAATGCCCCCGTAACGGCATTTTTTTTCAAAGTTTGACCTTGACAGATGACCTTGACCTTGTCCCATGACCTTGACTTTGGTACCAGCGGATGTGGATCATTGAGATCTATCATCATGCCAAATATTAGCTTTGTATCTTGAAAAGGCTTGAAGATATTGGCAAGGTTAAGTTTTCGGGTTAAGTTTTCGGATGTTTGACCTTGACAGATGACCTTGACCTTGTCACATGACCTTGACTTTGGTACCAGCAGATGCGGATCATTGAGATCTTTCATCATGCCAAATATTAGCTTTGTATCTTGAATAGGCTTGAAGATATTGGCAAGGTTAAGTTTTCGGACAGACGGACGGACAGATGGACGGACAGACGGACATGAGTAAAACAATATGCCCCCGATCTATCGATGCGGGGGCATGAAAATGGAGCCTGAAATTATTTCATTTGCATTAAGATATCTTATGATGGTTTTTCAATAAGAATAATCTGTTTTTCATACTTGGTATGACTTGCCAGATAATTAACTCTGATAATATATATTATTAATTTTTGAGAGCATATCCAAGAATTTTAGAAAACACCAGACAACACAAGTTCTGAAGCATAGTTTTTTCTAACTAACTTCTAAACTCACTCATTTAATGGTTTTCATTTTCAAAATTAAAGAAATCAGACATCAATATGCGTAACAGTTGAAAATAGCCTGCAAAGTATTATGAAAACATTTACAAAAGGGGAGAAATTGCTTGAGACAAGCATTTCTCCTTTTCCGTAATGTTTTTCCTCTTAATTACATTCAGTGCATAAGACATTTCAGTTTGTGGAAAAATGGTTACAGTAACAGGAACGAAGGCTCTTATTCTTTTTGTAAATAGCATGTTATATTGATTAATGAATGATTAATTCTGCATTTACTAAGAATTGATGATTAAGTCTCTAGTCAATTTTACTGCCATTTAGGCAGGTTTTCCTGGAGAACCGATCATATTGATAATGATTGTTTGTTTCAGTGAAAGATTGACTTTTCTATTTCACTACAATGGTTGTCTAAGAACAACTGGTTTCTAGACTGAATAAGATCAATTTTTACATTTGACCTTGACTTGTCACCTTGAAGATATCTGATAATCTCTTTAAAAAGATAAAATAATCTCATATTAAGATCAATTTTAACACTTGAACTTGACTTTTGACCTTGAAGGTATCTGAACATTTCATTAAAATAGATCAAAAATTCTCATATTGAGATCAATTTTAACACTTGACTTTGATTTGTGATCTTAAAGGTATCTCAAAATTCTGTAAAAAAAGATCAAATCTTCTCATGATGGAGAACACTTTTTTATGAAATCCATCCGTGAATGCAGTGGTAATTGTCCAGATAAAATCAAAAGGGCTGATGGACTTACATACCATAAAAATTCTAATAGAGCCCATGCTCTAATAAAACCTCATCTCTATTATCAGAGTATGAAATCGACCATTTTTGATGTATTATGCACCTTTTCCCCAATCAAATTTTGATATTTTGCATGGATTATATTTATGTTTTGCCATTTCTTTACTGTCATTACAATTGTCTATGGCTCAGTGTGCAACAGTTGTATCTGCCTCTAATAAAAGAGCCCATCCTTTCTAATGGAAATGTGATGATTCTAGCTTTTACCGAACTCATCCAATTATTGGGTATACACCTAGCTGTCTTTGTGACAACTATGTCTTGCTGCCCACAAAAAAGGGAACAACAATAAGAGGCCCAAGAAGGCCTGTAGTGCTCCACTGACCTAGACATCTCAAGATTAGAGAAATAGATATTCAAAATAGAAGTAAATGAAAGAAAATCAAAGTACACTTAAACTTGTGTTAAGCGACCACTAAGGGGACCACCAAAAAATAGTTATTTATTGGAATGGTCGCTTAATACAAAATATCATGAAAATTGTATCAATATCATTTGATAGCATTTATCATTGACGGTCAAGTCGTAGTGAATCGAATAATGTTCGAACCCATTAGAATCGTCTTATTGAGACGATTCTAATGGGTTCCAACATCATACAATTCAATCATAACATATTTTTCGTTAAGAATGTTCTCTTTTTCAGAGATTTTGCTTATGGTGAACGGACTTTTAACGGTGGTTGTTTAATAGAATTGGTCGCTTAATAGACGTGGTCGCTCAAGCAATATCGACTGTATACTCATTCAAGGAACATTCATACCAAGGTTCATTGAAATTTGTCCAATTGATTTTGAGGAGAAGAACTTTTTAAGTTTTCGAAGTGAAAATTGGCACCACCCTGCCATGCAACATTTACGGCTCCATAAAAATTTTATGAACATTTTAAATTAAGGGTCACATGTTAAATATTCATACAAAGTTTCATTATCATAGGCCAAAATGAGTGGAGAGGAGAAATTTTTAAAGTGAAAAAAGCACTGCCCTGCTTCAGCCATATTCAAGCTTCAATCACAATTTCTTGAACAATTTAGGTTAAGGATCAGCCAAAGAAGAATCCTTGGAGGAAATGTTTTTTAAAAGAGTTTAAAATGAAAATTTGCCATGCCTTTATTTGGGGATTAATCAAAATTTCTTGAACAACTTAAGAGGAAGGTTTCCAAGAAACAATTTTGCTAGATTGGTGAAAACTGCTCAATGGGTAAGGAGAAAAATTTAAAGAAAAATTTCATAAACACCGCCATGACAAAAGCTTGCTGACCTTCCGCCTGTGGAGCTTTAAAACTATTCTGAATTTTCTCTGACCTATGACATCAATAGACCCACCTTTTTCATGAAGTCCTCTAGTTTCATACAGGATGATCAGTTCACTAAATTTTTCCTTTTTCTTCAAAGATCTCTCTGCCTCCTCGATGTGTACTTTTGTATCTCCTAATCTCGATAATTATGGTAGTGGTTTCGTAATAGTCCGCAAAATTTAAGCACTCATGAACTTTCACAATGTTGACAGAGGTTTCCTAATGAAAATCATTAGGAAACCTCGGTCAACACTGTTCAAGTTCATAACTTCCGAAAAGATCTGGAACTGTTACAGGTCCACTACCTTAACTATGACATCAATAGACCCACCTTTTTCATGAAGTCCTCTAGTTTCATACAAGATGATCAGTTCACTAAATTTTTCCTTTTTCTTCAAAGATCTTTCTGCCTCCTCAATGTGTACTTTTGTATCTTTTAATCTCAATAGGGGAGCAACAAACGCATCATTAGCCTGTAAAAAAATAATTATCATTGAAATAAATACTGCTAATTCTTTTATGATTGACCATCAAAAAACATAAGTGACAGGATAGGTCAGACTAGGAGAAGATGTTCAAAGAAATTGCATACAATGGACAACACAGGGCTGTTATTTGACGATCACAAAAGCTAACCATGTGCACTTTTTGCTCAGGTGAGCTTAAAATGTAGAATTTTTCGCGGGACAAATGGACAAACAGAGAAACATATAAACACAAGATTGATTGCTTGAATGGTGTTTTACGCCGCTTTCAACATTTTTTCATTTATATTGAGGCGCCTGGAGCACCTAACAATGGTTTCCTGGTATTTCTCTCACCAGTACAACCCCCACATTCCTTCCTAGCCTCCAGCTGCTATCTCACATAGGTCTACTATTATTGACCAATTGGTGAGAGACAAATAGTCGGAGAGAATGAGTGCTGCCGTCAGGGATTGAACCCAGGACCTCTAGATTGACAGTCCGATGCGCTACCAACTGCGTATAAATACAAGAACAGACAGAAATAAATGCAGGAATAAATGCAAGAATAAAATGCACCCTATCTATAGAGGTTGGGTATAAAAGTGGAGGAAATTGACAAAGGTCAACATAAAATCCTATCTAAACACATTTTTTGGATAAATAGTATTTACCCTTGTCATGCTGACCCTAGAATATTCCTCCTTTGGCAGGAGGTATGGACAAACATTAGTCTGCACATATCTGCAGTCTGATCCTCGTCAATACAACTTTATTTTCCCATTTTAAACAAGAAAAGTTTTAGAAATCATATCACAAAATCAAATGCTGACTTACAATTAGGAAATACAGAGCTTTTAGCACTTTGATACATATATATATTTCCCAAGTGTATTTTATTCAGCATGACAAGGGTTAACCTATCCATTTTTCCAATTTACCTGTAAATAACATTTTAAGAGTGTTGTGTCAATAATCTGTGTTATCTGTTCTTTAGATTTAACCGTGACATTTCCTTCTTTAATGGCAGTAGTTAAAACATGTTTCTCTTTGTTTAGCTGCTTCTTTTTCTGAAATGAAATATATTGAACAAAATAACTGAAAATTGATTCAAATACAATCTAGTTATCAAATCATATCATGTAAGTAAGATCAGGAAAAATGTCAGCCATCTCCCGCCTGTTAAAGCTTGATTGTTATCAGCTAGATTTAGACTTCTTGTAAATTGTGTTTCTTCGAAATGAGTTCTACCTCTTAAGATAGTGGACTCGTAAAAGTTCTGCAAGATTTGGAAAGTATTGAACTTTAACTGTATTAACCTGGGTTTCCTAATGATTTTGTGAAAACTCATGAGTTCAGAAATGTTGCAGAACTATTATTACTATTATTCCACTACCTTAAGTAAACTATTTGTAGCTCATGTGGCCAGCAATTGTACCTAGACTGATCTATTGACACAAGAAGTTTCAAGTTGATAGCTTTTATACTTGATATAATAAACAGTCTACTTTCATGTGGTTGGATATCTTATTTAGTAACATGTCTTACAATACAATAATAACTATGCAATACTTACTTCTTTTAGATAATCTGTTAAAGCTAAAAGACCTTTCTCAAGGTCACCACCCTCAAGGTCAGGAAGTTTTTCTGGATATTCTAACTGTTTTCTGAATTCATGAGGTAGAAGATTTGGAAATAAACCTATCACATGGGATGGATCTGTAATCAAAGTTACACATATTTTCATTAAGACATAGACAATAATTACTTGATTCAGTGTAAGATAGATTTATCTTAAATTATGTCATCAACAGAAGCTGTATTTCTATGAGTTGTGAGGCTTTTGTTGTTTACCTAATGAATGATTTATTGATCTTTGCAATAAATACACACAATTATCATATTTCTTTTATGCCAACAATTAGACGAAATCTGAAATTTTGAGACAAATTATCTTAACATGATTACTAGGCAACATAGTGATTCCAATGTTTATATGGCTCCTCTAAGAAAGTGTCAAAAACTGATTTTCAATAAGATCTTCTTTGGCTCAGTGTCCGTTAGCACATTGGACTTGTAAACCAAATTAAAAATATTACTTGTCCCTGTGGGTTCGACACCGGCTTTCATCAGTTATTTTCAGCTATGCATCAGTTGGGGACAGTTTGTTTGTAAGATTAGGCCATTGAGCCATTGATGTTGGTATTGTACCGACTATGTTAGTACATAAAGCACATTACTGGCTATATAGGCTTATTGTCATCAATATATGATGACTCTTAAGGGGGGTGTGTTATGGGAGACCTCTCTCACCACTGTCCTTCATAGCTCCTTTGGTTTAAATTTAATGTCTGACACCTGCATTAGGGAAGATCTTCTTTGGCTCAGTGAATAGCGCATAGGACTTGTAAATCAATAATTTTAGTATTACTTGTCCATGTGGGCCCGACACCGGCTTCCGTCAGTAATTTTTCAGCTATGCTTACTTTCGACAGTTTGTCATCTTATTAACATACCAGGGGTGTGGAATTCCTACGCCCGACTTGTCCGACTAGGGCTTTTGTACTTGCGGACAAGTAAATTTTTCTAAGCCACTTGTCCAAGGACAAGTAAAAACCAGGGCAAATCTTGGAATGTTACTTAAAAGAATTAAGAGAGAAATCATCCTAATGTTCATATCATAGGGTAGAAAACATTGTTTTTAATGAAGAAATGCTGGATACCAGCATTTTCTTCATCAAAAAGCAATGGTTTTTTTTGTAATTTTTTTTTTTTACTCTTTAGCGGACAAGTTCATTTTGATCCTGGACAAGTAGAAAATCCGCTTTTACTTGTCCAGGGACAAGTGGAGAAAACTCGTATTTCCACACCCCTGCATACTGTCCACAACTTAAGCATAACTGAAAATAACCAACCTGAGCCGGTGTTGAACCCTTGTGGATAAGTAATATTGAAATAAATATTTTACAAGTCCAATGCGCTAACCACTGAGCAAAAGAAGATTTTCAAAACAGAGGCATTTGTATACATTTTGTTAACCTGCTTATTACCAGTCCTGTGTTCAAGACCTACAAACATTTAGGAATGTTTCAAAATGGCACCCTGCTTTGCACAAAAGTCCATAAGAAAAGCAGGGCTTTGCACCAAAGTCCTAAGGTAGGTACCATTTCTTGAACATTTGCACATGCTTTATTTTTAGGTAGCAGACCTGTAATAGTTCCCAAAAGATTCAGAAGCAATGAACTTTAAGAGTGATAACTAAGGAAACCTCGGTCTTCATAGTGAAAGATCATGAGTTACGAAAAGTTGTGCACCTATTACAGGTCCACTACCTTAAATGAAGGCAGGATCTTGTAGTCCATATGAAAATTGTACTTTTGTAAAAAGAAACTGAAACCAAACAGTATAATTACCAGTATCTAATTTAACAAATATATCCATGGATTGTTCGAATTTGAGTTTACAGAACAAGTTGACAGCATGTAGAGTTTCTATATGACTGATTCTGGGCTTCTTCTCGCTCTCTGGTTCATCTGTCATATTCTGTAAAAATATCAAACAAATAAGCCCTGCCTCTGACTATACCATAAAAAAATTCATAGGAATCAAGAATTACTTTACCATCACTATTTTAGCATTTTATCTCAAGTCTATATAGATCTATGGTTGAAAGTTTCAGATATCCAAAATTATATTGTATCATACAACCTACCTGCCAGGAGTGAAATAACCCTGTTGAGTATTTTTGATATTACACTAGTGGAAAACTATGCAAATGAGCTAAGAATGTATAACAATGTTAGATTCTCATTATGAAAATGAAGTAATATTGCATTTCAAGGGGTCTGGGCAACACTATTGTAAGTGCCAATAAATATGAAGGCACTTACAATAGTGTTGCACTGACCCCTCGATTATTTGACATCATTTTTGGCAAAAACATTAAAAAAAAATTGCAGAATGACTTAAATCAATAAATTTCTTGAACTTCCTTGATATATCACAAAAGATAAGGTCATATTATAAACAGAATAACAAATTTGTGTTCATGAAAATTGAATTTGTCAAAGTCGTCATTTCAAGAAGACAAAAACTTTGCTAAGCTCGATTTATCTATTTGAAGATGACGTTTGACAAATTCTATATTCAATGACCAATCATTCAATCTCTTATATAAAATCTATGCAAAGCATTCAAGAAAGAAGGAATCATAAAAAATATCAATAGAAAATTTAGAACTTCTATCCCTTGTAAATATGAATCAACAACAATGCAACACATTAAAATTATTCAAAGTTTTCAACACTTACTGCTAAATGTAAAGCCAATTCAAATTCTTTATGATGCAATAATTGTCTAATCTGATTGGCTATTGGCATGGCAGTTAATCTCCATACATGGTTCCCGGATGCCACATATATAACACCACTGCCCTGACAGATATATTTGGCGCTGGGCAGCTCTATACTCTGTATCATCAGATGTGGATCTATTGTACGAATTTCTATCACTTTTGGAAGAATTGAGATCAAATAGGGGGCTTCATGAACTGAAAATTGAAACTAAGATTTAAAGGTTTTGATCACAGCTTAGTGTTTGCGCAATTTTACTTGCTTTCAATGTCCTTGGGCGTACAAATCAGGGTACTTTTTATAAATATTTTCAAACTTTTTTACATCCTTAACAAGACGGGAAATGATGGTCTACATTCTTCATTTCTCAATTTGGGCTATACTGTGGGTGCCAATTAAATGGTCTGACCTGAATGAGTACAAGCTTCTAGGATATATGAAAATATTATGGAAATAATTTAGTGGTAAAATTTTGACAATTTTCAGACAAAGTCCAAATATATATATATTTGTCGGAAATTCATAACAAATGCCATTATTTTGAATATTTCACACATAATTTAGTGAGATTACAAAGTGATATTTCACTGAGTAATCCTGAAAAGCCATTGTAAAGCTTTAAAGAAATTTTCTTACCAACAGAGACAGGTATATCAGACCATTTGGCTGGATGTTTTTTAGTTGGTGTGCCATCTTTATCTACAAATATGGACATGTTGTCTCTACCCACAACAAACCCATGGTCCTCTAAAAGGGTGATAACTGGCTCTGTTTGCTTACTGCCCAGGGGAAATAACTCTTTGGTTTGACCAGACTCATCTACCTGTCAATGTAAGGATTTACATTAACACTTATCATATCGATTAAAATCCCTCATCAGTATTGCTATGAATTAATGGGAATAAGCAGGGGCTACGCTGCCGTTAGCCAATTTAGCCAATGGCTAAAATTTAAAAAAAAATTAGCTAACGAAAAATCCAATTGGCGAAAATGCTGACTAAAGGGTTTAAAAAGGTAAAATCAGTTTAAACAGCTGTCCAGTGAGACAAATAGTAATACACATTAATCATGTTCAGTCAGCCGTTACATAAACTTTTACAGTATGAAGATAACCTTGATCAGAAAACACACAATTAGAAGACAGCATACTGATTGTTTACTATGCAGTCTGGATTTAGTTTAAAAGTTTGATTTATTGGTTTAGTGTTTTATCATAGTGCTTCATCATCCTTTAAGGTGACTGCGGACACATAGAGGGCCATTTTAGGTCCAAATTTTAAATTGTCTGCAAACCAAGCCGAATGCGATCAAACTGAACATTGAGGGACCTGCTTTCGTATTTCGGTCATAAAAAGTAATTTCAGAACGTAGAGTTGACGTCATGACGTCATTAAGGGGCCGACCCCCTTTTTAGGGAGCAAAATCAGTTATTGTCCATTTTTTCGGAAATATTAAACCAATTTTCATTCAGAAAACGCCATTTGCCTCGTTTAAAGACGCGTGATGTTATGTATTTTTGCTATGAAGATATAAGTGCAAGAAGTACAATTAAGTGTAACGTTTTAAATGTTAATGCCTTCTGCGTTGCTGTTTTCGAGTAGAGTCGCTGGAAATATTTCCTTTTTTCTCGGAAATTTGTCCGGTGACCTATGCTGAAATTTATATATGTTACTGCCAAACCATTCAACTGAAGAAATTTGAAATAAATACCATGTGTCTTCGGGTTAGATTTTTTGTAAAATTCGATTCCGCGAAGATATTGCAAATCAAACGATATTTCAACGTCGCTTCAAATGTTCACAAAAGCTGTCTTTCAAAAATGCATAAAACTTAAATGAATTTTTGTATTTCTTAAATCACATTCAGATTTAATACTTCTGAAGCCTATATCTTACAATAAACCTTAATTTCAAATATGTTAGAATACGTTATTGCACGGAGATTGGCTCCAAATAAGCATAGTACCGATGGTTTTGGTGCGACGTCGAGTTCGACGAAAAATGTTGCAACAACTTCCCAAAATCGAATTTAATACAAAATCTAACCCGAAAACATATTGTTTTTATTTGATTTATGCAAAGCATATTCTTTTCGCCTCAAAATAACAAAAAATCAGCATAGGTCACTGGACGAAATTTTGAGAATTTTCTACTCATTTACAAAAAATGAAATGAAAAAAAGGAACGTCAAATCTTAAATTTCGCGACATAGTTAGCGTTTCGGGCTAAATTCTCTATTTGAATGTGCACAGAAATCAAATGATTAGCTCGGGCATTCTCAGACTTTCAAAATGAAACTTTTTTCGTGAAAATCAGCCGATTAATTCAGAAAATATTTGCAATAATGATTTTGGCGGATCGAAAAGGGGTTGGCCCCTTAATGACGTCACGACGTCAAATGAATGAGCTTCAGACCCTTTTAATTGCGTTTTTGCTAATTCCCGCACTTCAAATATAAATCTCAGATATTATTGTGAGATTTTAAGAAAGTTGAAAATTCGACCATGTTATCTGTCCGCAGTTACCTTAAATGGGTGATTAGCTGAGATTTGTTCGGCAATGGAAATTAATGGTGGCTTATGTTAATTGATCAAAAGTTTAATGACTAGATTTTCAGACACAAAGACACAGCTATTTTTGACATCCCTCACAATTTTTTTCAATCACCCACTAAAAGACTGATATTTCTGCTGATATTGATACAATTTTTGAGTATTTGGTCTCTTTTGGGTACAAAACAAGAATTAAATTCATTTTCAAAATTTTCTAGAAATCACCATTCAATTGGAAGTAAGTCTGTGGTTTATATAAAACATGCCCTAACTTGGCATTAAGAAACAAAGAGACCTTTCTAGCTTGTTGTGAACTTGCTCAAAGATTGCTCATTGCACCAGTTTCTACTGCCGATTGTGAACATGGGTTCAGCAAACAAATTTGATAAATACACTATCAACCCACAAAATTTGGAAAATCTCATGCGTCTGTCTATAAATGGGCAATGGCCCTGACAAGATTACTAGACAAATTTGATTTTAAGAGAGCTTTTGAGGTCAGGGCTGAAAAGAAGAATAGGAGAATACTGAAGTATAACATCAAAATTTTTCAATTCTGTCTTCAAAAAATGGAATAAAGCAACCTATGAAAGTAAACTAACGTATAAATGTACAGTATCAAAAATGACTTTTTAGTGCTGAATGTATATGTTATTAATAACTTGTGTGTGCTACTGCTTTGAATTTGCTATTTGATATGTATACATATTTTATAATATCGAAATAAATAAACTTAAAAAAGTAAAGATTCCTTAAATGTTATTTCAGCCTGTTTTCTGACTAAGGATTGGCTAAAAGTCCCACAAATTGGCTAGGAAAATATTCAATTGGCTAAAGTGTTGGCTAAAAGAAATTTTGACCCAGAGTAAGTCCTGAATAAGGTACTTGAAGCAATTGTAAGTTAAACACTGTTATGGCTCAGCATGAAACAGTTGTAACTGCCTATAAACATTACAACGTTACACCTGTTTCACTGAGCCATTGACTGGCTAACCAAGACACAAACAGGTGATACAGGTCTGATGAGGATCAGACTGCATATGTGTGAAGACTAATCTTTGCTTTTGCCTGCTTACAAAACCAGGATATTTCAGATTTAGCATTATAAGGGTAAAGTCTTTTGAGATTCACATTAAACAACAGCACTACAATTTCAGTGATTAGGCTATATGTAATCACTTCATGTACAGCTTATTCATAGACTCTGGTATAATTCTTATGGCAATGAAGAAAAGTAATTCAAACATACAAAAATATCAGCTTACACATGTCAAAAGTTCAGTTCTCCCAAAAATGCTCCAGAAATTAAATGAAAACATTTAAGTTTTGGATAATCAGAGGCTTTCAGGCTTGGCTCTTATCAATACTTCCTATTGTCCAGGGGCATGGGAAAATAGAACCCAGGCATAACAATTCAACAAAACTATCAGTAATATTTTTTTTAAAGATCAAAGAAATTCCTGTCCTTATTTTAGGAATTCTTAAAACTCTAGATCTTTGAGCCTTACCTTAACAATAAAATAATCTCGTTTGAACCCAACACAGATTCTGTCTCTGTACCAGGTCATGGCCCTTGGAATGTCGTAGAAATTTAAATCAGGCTGAAAATATATTGGAGACTTTTTCAGATTAGGCAAAGTCAGGCTTAAAATATATACAAGAGTTATTCAGACTAGACTTCATCAGACTGAAAATATGTTGTTCAGCTCAGACAGGGGTCTTGATAAATTCCATATATTTTTGCATTGTCTTATTTATGCCACTTTTATCCCTATTTTAGTGGATTTACTTTGGTGCCTCTTATTTTTGCCATCTAGCACAAGTGGCTAAAATGAGATGCACCAGAATAAAATCTTATTTACAAGTGGGTCATTCTTGAATAATCAATTTAATGAAATTTTCTGAGATGTTTAAGAAGGAATTTAAGGAAAGTAACTGAATTACCGCAAAAGTCAAAGATAATTGAATTCAGTACCCACAAAACAGGGTTTAATGCAAAGCTGTTGAAACATTTAAAATCTTATATACTGGTACTCTCTTTTTAAATTACTTATAATACCATTTTTTAAATGAATTTTCAGTCTAACAAAAATTACTATAGGGAAAACTTCTTGAACAGTATAAACAATAAGTCCACTGACAATTTGTTGTTTCTGTACCAGAAGCTTCATTCATATAATTTGTATATAGCATAAAGATATGGAGAGAAAAGTTGACTCATACTACTTCACTTAAACATCCATAGACATCATAGACAGAGTTATGGTAACAGTGGACACATAACTGGTCATTGTAGATCCTGATTTCAAAATATCTTCAAATCTATAAAATCTGTGAAATGACATCAAATGGCCGAGCTTTGAAACCCTTTTATTGCATGTTGGTAATGCCCACACAATTATTGTGGGATTTTACGAAAGACGTAAAATTCTACCATGTTATCCATCCCAACTTACCTTAAGTAATGATTTTGCTTCTAAATTATATCCTCTATGAAATAGGAAATAATTTAGAAGCAAAAACATTACTTAGCAGACTCTATCTCATGATCAAAACAAAGTTACTTACCACTAGTTCTAAGAAATCCCTATTTTTCCAGTACATAACCTGTATCTTTCTTTTATTGGCCACACACATCTGTACAAGAGCATGGGTCTCACCACTCTGTGATACATGTTTCTACAATATAGAAAATAGTTTTTATTTAATCATTTGGAGGAATAACAGCCAATTTATTACAAAGTTGTCAATTACTGAATATGTAGTTGGAATGTAATTTATTTCAATTCAGCTGAAAGAGGGTTAATAATACTGACCTGTCTCATTTTATATGAAAAGATTTGAAACAATTTGTTTTCAATGAGATAAAAAAAAATCAGAAGCTCAATTATACTTTCATGTGATTCTGCTTCACATATTTAAAGTAAGATAAGGATTTGAGATTCTTAATGAGTATAAAAAATGTGACCCTCCACACAAAAAGAGACCATCTGGGTGGTGCGTAAAGCGTCGACCCTTGTCAGACTTATAAGCCTGACTAGGATCGAAACTCTTGCAATTTGCTCATTTTCTACATCTAGAATGATCAATTAACATTCCTTTGAAAGAATATTTGAAATTTGACATCTGGTTGACCTATGCTGGACCCATAATCTTTTTTGAAATATCTATTTCACAGAGTTTCCGGATGGAACCTTTTTGCATAACAGGTCACATATTGAAGACTCAGTGCAAAACAGTTGTAACTGCCGGTTACAACTGTTTTGCACTGAGCTATCCATATATTTTATTCATCTTTTCATGAATTACCTGAACATCAAGAGCAAAAAGTGTGGCTCCCTTTGTTTTCTGTAGAGTTGTTATCAATCCAAAAGTTGATAGGTCATGGACACTGATAACATTGTCTGGAATATAGCATTTGAGAGTTGGAAAGAGCATATCTGTAATTCATGGAGGTATGAAACTCAAAACCTAATCTCACTGAATGGATACCCAAATCTGATTCATACATACATGCAAAAATGTTTTTAGTTTCATGCCTCCATGAATTCAAGAAATATTTTCTTCATATTTTTATAATTAAATATCATAAAGCAAAAAATGTAATGATTTCTTTGAAATAAGAGAGATTCATCATTGGACTACTTTGATTGGTAACTTACAAAAAACACTGCAAGCTCAAAACTATTTTCATTCATCTATGAAACCAATTTTTCAGCCAGTCAGAATGTGAATTATTTGATGGACACAATGAGAATCAAATAAATGCCTGTTGTAATAATATTGACATTTGACAAGATTTACAAGGTTGAATAAAAAATTACATAGACTTATGTTACAGAAATTTTGATTTTACAGATTTTTAAAAGAAAACTACACTGTCATTAAATTGCATAAATTCTACAATACCTGCAAGGCTGATCAGCAAGAACAACTCTGGAACAGCACTTATCTGAAATTATTGCATAAAATGTAAGTTTTCGGGTTGTTGAAGACATACGTTAACAGACAAAACCTGGGTGTTAATGGGAGAAAATGTTGATTAATCAGTAAATTCACGTGCCCTTAACTCCCGGCTTTTTAATTTAAATATTCTCGGTCTGGGCCTATACACTTTATCAGTTTCCTTATCCAACATGATTATAGAGCATACCTAAACACGTTGCTCTAAATCCCGCGTTAAATTGTGTGACTTCATAGATTTACCAAGTAACGTTTGTTTAAACAAGATGGACGGTGTAATGCATGACGGCATAAAAGTAGGTTTGTTTCTGGTTTTATATCGCTTCTGTGAAATTATTTTATTGTAATCTATCTTTTTATGCAATAATAGCTTCAATTCACGCTTTTTCGGGCATTAACATTTGCAGAGACCCTCACAATGCTATAACCCTCGAGTGCTTTGCACTCGGGCATTTAACCATTTTTCAGGTCTCTGCAAATGTTAATGCCCTCAAAAACGTGAATTAACCCTGTAATATATTAGAGAATACAAGGTGATGCTCTTTCCCAGCATTGGGCTTCAAGAGAGATTTTGTAGGAATGGGTTATAACATTGTTCAATACCTCATATGATAATGTCTTTTTAACAGCAAAAATAACACAGGCAGAACTGCTTGCAAATGCATTACGGAAATGAATTGAATTTCTGAATGGTCAGAGGTACAGATAAAAGGAGGTACAGCCGGCCTAAAATCTTTATTTCTCAACAAAACCCTAAGTTGTGGATACTCATTTTAATCGTCTTGACAAGACGATTCCAATGAGTACCAACAAAAAAGAGTTTGTGCTATAATTATTGAAAAACTCTGACCTAAAATCCAAAATATCCCCTCCTCTACCTATAGCTCTGATGGTTTGATCTATAACCAGGTGACACCAAACAAACTTTAAGTTATGACTTCGAAATCAAAACAATTTAAGACTGCCAACTTAAAAGAAATCATGAACTCATTTTCAAAGAACATTGTAAATGTAGGTGCAAATCGAAAATTGATACCACTCAGAATGAGAAGTATTATGATTAATATAGCAAGCACTTTCTCCTTTCTCCAACATACTCTCTAAAACAAATATCAAGCCTGCGTGAAAGATATAATTTGCTTCTACCTGTTGAATTGGTCTCTTGGCAAACCACACAGAATGAGAAGTATTATAAAATAATAAAACAAGCTCTTTCTCCTTTTTCCGACATACTTTCTTAAACAAATATTCAGCCTGCATGAAAGATCTATGTCGCTTTTACCTGTTGAATTGGTCTCTTGGCAAACCACACAGAATAAGAAATATTATGAAATAATAAAACAAGCTCTTTCTCCTTTTTCCGACATACTTTCTTAAACAAATATTCAGCCTGCATGAAAGATCTATGTTGCTTTTACCTGTTGAATTGGTCTCTTGGCAAACCACACAGAATAAGAAATATTATGAAATAATAAAACAAGCTCTTTCTCCTTTTTCCGACACACTTTCTTAAACAAATATTCAGCCTGCATGAAAGATCTATGTTGCTTTTACCTGTTGAATTGGTCTCTTGGCAAATCCTTTCAGAGTCCTCTCCAATGTCACTTCATACTTTTTGTCACCTGTAAGATGAGAGATGAGTCATTTATCCATCAACAAACAAAGCTACACATAAAGGGGGGATTTTTTAGATCAAAGTCTTTATTTAATTATAGCACAAACTCTATGATTTTGGTAGTCATTTGAATCGCCTCATCGAGACGATTCAAATGAGTACCATACCATCATCATTGAGTTCCATTGAGAAATAAAGATTTTAAACTAGTTTTACCCCCCCTCTTGATCTAACCCCTGAATTAAGATGCTATACAGTTATTAGAGTGACTTAAGACTGAAAATAATGTATGAAACTGAACAGTTGTGACAGGGATTGACACTAACACAAGACCTCAGGACTGAGGCCCGTGATTTTTGAAGGAGGCTTGCACTTTTTTCTATGATCTAGGTCCTTCTAGCTTGTAAATTTTTATCATTTCTACAGTAATCTTAAATATAGTAAATATAATACAATTTATAATATGACATACGTTGCGGAAGCGAAATATTCCCGTTGAATATTTTTGATATTACACGGGTGTTATTACACTAGTGGAATAACTATGCAAATGAGCTCAGAGCATCTAGCAACGCTATGTAGTAACCGCTAAAATGATGTCATAATGTATATATTGTGACGTCAGTTTCAAGCGGCATTATAAGTTTCGCGGAAAATTAAATGTTGAATTTCAAGAATTTTGACGTTTTTTCGCAAAAATTCAGGTCATAATATAAAAAGAATATAAAAATTTGTGCTCATAAAATACAGAATTTATTAAACCTGTCATCTAAAACAGCCTCGTTTTTATCTGTTATCGTTTAATAAATTCAGTATTCCACGACCAATATCGTCTTTGTATTGTGTCTCTAAAAACCTAAAAAAGTATATAGGTATAACTAGGATTTTGAAATTTATATGCACTCAGATGGCATCCAACATAGAATATATAGGATATAGGCGATATGTGGCCTGTGACAAAAGATGAATGTCCTCAGTCTGCTCCCCTTTTCTATAATTTGACCATTGGTGAATAATCAAATAAGCTGTAGTTTGTAAGTTATAATCATTCATCAAAACATTTTTTGAAAGGGGATTTATTTCTATTGCGCACTTGTGTAATGTGCAAAATGGTAGTTACACCCTTGAAGTACATATGTAGGAAAAACATTACAAAAAAGAAGAAATTGCAATTTCTTCTTTTTTCCATATCATTTCACTCATGTCTGAAATTAACTCATGACTCTGTAGCAACCTATTGAAAGCATAGTGATGGCTCAGATCAGACTGAGCGGGTGCACAAGCTGATCTGTGTCTTAGCATTGTGCACATGTGAAATTGTTGGAATTGTCACACATAGGTTCTTGTATTACCTGTCAATGACTTCTTCACCTTGTAAATCAGTAGAAATCCTGTCTGAGTTCCAACTAACAATGTGTTGTCTGAAAATATGGACAAAATGAGATTTATATCAGTTTCTATTCTAAAATTGTAAGCAAAAGGAACTTTGGCAGAAATTCGCAGTAAATATAAAAAAAAAAAAAGTTGGAAAAGTTTTCCTTTTTGTCTAAACAACAAATTCAAACATAACCTCTAACAAGAGCTGTCACTGTAAGATGACAATGCCCCCGACACCGCTTTGATTTTAAATTATGGCCAATCTATGTTGAAGGTCAAGGTCATCCAGGGGTCAAGGTCACCAAAGTATGTGCCTACAGAAAGGTAATGTACCAAGGAATGTTGTGGTAAAGTATGATGCGAATATGTTAAGTAATAAGGAAGTTATGGCCAATGTTAAAGTTTTTGGACGGAATGACGGACGGACAGACAGACGGACGGACAGACGGACGGACGGACAAGTCAAATTTATGATGCCTCCCTATCGGGGGCATAAAAAGAGAGGAATATTCTTTTCTAAAAAAAATATGCTAAAATGCCCATTCTACCCTCATTACCCTTGTCATGCTGAACCCAGCATAATCCTGCTTTGTCAGGGGCTATAGACAAACATCAGTCTGCACATATGTGCAGTCTGATGTTAGTCTACACCACCTGTTTCTCACTTTCAAACCAGAATTATCAATATAGATTTAGTTTTTCAAATAAAAATTCACCTACAGTTGGTACTTTCAGTGCTTTTTGCCCTTTGTTTTTGATGAAAATTTTTAGCAAAATTTTATTCAGCATGACAAGGGTTAAATTGACTCGGTAGTAATCTTTGCATGGGCTAACAAGGTGACAAATTGTTACAAGATACGCCCTTTACACTGCTGGACCTCCAAATTTAAATGACAACAATGGGAAACCAGCCACCAGCCCGCCTGAATGCCAGTGGCCAAGATGCTATGAGTGATCTCATAGTATGTCTGATCTTTCGGTTGTTGTATAAAAAAGACATGCTTATCCTGAGGGCACAATTTTCTTAGCGTATATAAATTATCTCAGTGCCACTTAAATCAGGTTGGCTGCGACTGGTTATTTACCCATTAAGCCCTATATTCAAGGAACTAAATGGAATTTTCTTATTTTAAAGGATGATAAGACTGGTTTTACTCCCTCTTATCTGGTGCCTTCATTACTTGTTAAGTCCAGGCAATGGTAGGCAACCAAAGCGACATAACTACAGCATGATAATGACATCAAGGAGTGATATAATTGGTGAAGTCACAAGGTTTTAATAACAAGAGCTTTGCAGAGCGGCGCATATACGCCCTATGGGGCTTGTCAGTAACCTTGGCTTGTCAGTAACGTGAGCTTGAATGATAGCTAAAAATATTGCAAACAGACAGACAGACAACTGGTGCCATAACATTTAAATATGAAAATATATTTAGTCTTAAGCACAAAAAGAAAACCTACAGAGTCATTATGGCAAGTTTCCTTTCATTCTCATCCATAATGTAGGAGAAAATGAGCCGACAAGAAATTTTTTCATCAACTTAAGGGCAGATAATCCAAAATAACTCTAGAATAACTGGAGCATTTTGAATTGAAAAGTCTTATGCAAAACTAGACATCATAGAGAGTAATTGTGTCTAGTTTCAGCTCATTTCAATTGATAGTAAAGGAGGAGTTGCACACAAAATAGTGATTTTCGTTTAATTCAAGGGCAGATAATTCAAGGTTTCTCAAGATTGACTGGAGCGATTTGAATTTCAAAGGTCTTATGCACAACAAGACATCATAGGGAGTGAATGTGTTAAGTTTCAGCTCATTTCCATTGATAGTTTAGGAGTTGCACACACAAAAAATAGTGATTTTCGTTAAATTCAAGGGCAGATAGTGTTGGGCAATCGGTTTGAAATCATAATCGATTATCGGTTTTTAGTCGGAAGAATTAATCAACTAATGATCGATTATATAATCGGTTTCATTAATATCAAAACAGTACTGCATCATCTGTTTGTATCCTTGGGAATTACAAGACTACATTTGAATTTATTTTAAATTGCAATATCAATGCATCATTACTTAATTGATATGATTGAAGGCTTAAGAATTTGTTATTGAAACTGTTTATGTTGTATAAAGACAATTGGAAAATGTTTATTGTTTTTGTTTATTTTTAGTTTTACCAATTCTACATCTCTCATCCCCTCTCTGAACAAGAAGTTGCAGTTACATGTGTATTTGTATAAAATGTGAAACATCAGTGCCAAATAGGGTAATATATATCTTGAGAAAAGAAGAAATGCCTGTTTCTTTTTCCACAATGTTATCCAAACAATTTGAAATCAGCACCATAGACAGATTGTCAGAGATTGGTCAGACGGATAGTTGGTTGGACACTTAGATAGAAAGCTGTAAACCAGTATATACATATCTTCTTGTTTATGGTCATAGAAAGAGGATTGTCACTTGTCAATCATTACACTATTTCTTCCTTTCACCAAATGTTTCCCCAGTTTTCATTTCTATTTTTATTAAAATACAAAAGTGATTATGGATACAGGGTGTCCACAGTTTGAGCAAAGCAAAATTCCCTGACTTTTCCCTGACCAAAATCAAATCTCCCTGACTTATGTTTACCGTATTTTGCTCTTTAATTTATGAAAATGTTGGCCTCCCACACCCCTACAGGCAACCCTTTCCACCTCTAACTTTAATAACTGTAACTGTTTTATTATTTGTATGAATATTTTTTTTCTTTCTCTTCATACATACGTAATGCATGTTTTATGAACATAACCTATACTGCTGGGTGTGAGTTTTGAAATAAGATGCATGCCTTAGCCTTTATTTTTTTTATCTTTTTATCATTCATACACCAATTATTCCAAAATTCCCTGACTTTTCCCTGACTTTTGCTTAAACTGTAAAATTCCCTGACCAATTCCAAAATTCCCTGACAATTCCCTGACCTTGAAAAAATATTTTTTTCCCTGACTTTTTCCCTGACCGTGGACACCCTGGGATAACAATGTTTTTTGTAGAAGCCAAAAAACATCGGCAAACTTTTGACTACATCCAACCACCTGGGTAACAGACATGGCAAGGGTACAGAAAAACTGTCAGACAGTCGGTCTAACAAATCCTAATAAACTGTCAGACTGAAGCAAGACCTATCAGACCAAACATTTTAGGGGTCAATTATATTATAACTGTTTTCTTTCCTCATTAAATTAACTAGCAGTAACATTATGGCCTATCTAGGTTGTTAAAAGTCCTCCCAGTGTTTTCAGTGCTTTGATGTAAAATCTGAGATTAAGAGATTAAACAGAGTTATTAAAAAAATGTTTTTTGAAATCTTTTCAAGTCAAAAGGCTACAGTCACTTGTGGTTTTCATTAAAAATAACAAGAAAGAATTTGATGGGTCGAACATTCTTGGGTACGAATAAGCAGAAATTATTTTAGTCTGTGTGCTTTTGATACTGGAAAAATACGAAAAATTCAGGTAAAATAAGACTAGCTACCAATAATTCTTTCTTAATTGGATCCTAAAATCATCTCTTCTTCCTCTTTATTGATACATTTTAAAGAAGAGATTTTTCGCTTTCTAGGGGTGCCGAAAGTCGTAGAGGAACTGTTTATTGACGGAATCTAGACCTATGTAAAGTAAGAAAAATGTTTGTTTTCGTGAGAAAGATGTCCAGAATAGTGTTTTCTTAAGTGAAAGACAGGATTTACTGTTAAATTATTTTTAAGCCCACAAAATAGTGTCGGACATTCGGACCACCGATATGGTAAAATTTACCAGACCAAGGGGATTTTTGTTCGACATTGCCGACGGTCCTTCGCCATGACGGGGGTAAGGAAATATCTCTTAATCCTCGGGAATATTATTGTTTGCATCGGCTTTTTCGTTTCTAGCAAGGATTATATAAACTGCTAATTGCATTGTGATTGTTATATTCCCGGACCAAATGTCCGGTAAAAAAAACGTTCCGGGCCGACTACAATCGATTGTGAAATTTCTTAGTCGATAATCGTAATCGGAAGGCCAAACCAACTGATTTTCGATTATAATCGATCATCGTCCCATCACTAAGGGCAGATAATTCAAATTTCTCAGGAATGACGCGAACAATTTGAATTTCAAAGGTCTTATGCACAACTAGACATCATAGAGAGTAATTGTGTGTAGTTTCAGCTTATTCCCATGGATAGTTTCGGAGGAGTTGCTCATACAAAAAACAGTGATTTGGGTTATATTCAAGGGCAGATAATTCAAGATTTCCTCAGGAATGACTGGAGCGATTTGAATTTCAAAGGTCTTATGCACAACTAGACATCATAGGGAGTAATTGTGTGTAGTTTCAGCTTATTTCCATTGACAGTTTAGGAGGAGTTGCGCACACAAGAAACAGTGATTATGGTTATATTAAAGGGCAGATAATTAAAGATTTCTCAGGAATGACGGGAGCGATTTGAATTTCAAAGGTCATATGCACAACTAGACATCATAGGGAGTTATTGTGTTAAGTTTCAGCTCATTCCCATTGATAGTTTAGGAGGAGTCGCGCACACAAAAAATTTCTAATGGACAGACAGACGGACAGACAGACGACCGAGGCCATAACATAATACGACCCTTCGGGCATATAAAAACGCAAACCATCACAATAGAGTAGATAATGCTCTGATTGACAGACATGATCCTTTAATAACTGAAATGCCCAATGCCCAATCTAAACTGCCTTGCTAGCTTAAGGAAGAAAGGGAATCATGCAAAGTCGTCTAAGAGATTAGATATATTTTAAGGGGTAAGGGAAAGATGAACGGTTGATTTCCCCTAATTTTCTAGTTAAGGTTAAAAGTTAGGTTAAATAAGAATCATGTTCATGGTTTTATGCTTCTTTTACTATCATGATGTTTTATTTGTCAAGAAAATGGTTTAAATCACTTGATGTATGATTTCTTCCTAACCCCACCCACTTTTTTAAGCACTCATACCATAGCAAGCGATCGATTCTATCTTCAATGGCAGCTTGTCTAAAATAATGCCCGCTTCGTACGCATCATGCATTTTGTAATTTGTTCAAATAGATATCAAGTAGCTTCAAAAATCATTATTTTTGTGCATATAATAAGGGAAAAAATCTCAAAAATTATTTCCTGTTTTCACATGACGACCTATTTTTGTTTTCACTGCGTTAGAGAGTACCCAAGTCATTTGACTGGCAAGCCTGTCTCAATCTATCGATACAGATCGAGGGAAGCGTAGATGGGACAGGTTAACCAGTCTACCAAGTTATCTCCCTTAAACTTAGACTGTAGTTTCGATAGTTCGCTCGGCCTTTTCCTACTATTAACACTTTTCTTTAAACCTGATTTTTTAGAAAGATCTAAATGTTTTATTTCAATTTTTGAAAAGAAAAAATGGGGTCACCGTGCTTATTTTTCTGTGAGTGCCGTTTGAAAATAGGTACCAAAAACATTTAGTGCACTTTAGTTCTTGCCTTTGAATTTCTTTGAAAATTATACCCTTGATTGGAAGTTTTCACTTTTGGACAAATAAATATTCTGAAAGCAAGTGATTTAATTAAAAACGTCAATCCATTCAACTAATTTATTAAAGAAATATGAAATTTAAACAAAGCAAAGGAAAAATATCACATCTTTATTTGGTCCTTAAAAGAAGTATTTTTCCTTTAAAATTAAGGGCTTCAAATACATGCTTCACATTAAAAAAATATAGTTCTACTATTAAACTTTTTCTTATACCCTCAATATAAATTTGTGACATAATGAGGAATATTTTTACATGAAAAAAAGTTGGGGGTCACAGTCTTACTTTTTTAGATATTTTGACTCATTTGTTAAAATAAAGGGAGGTAATTCACAAAAAATGATTAAATTTTAAAACATATTTTTAATATTGGAAATAGCAAATTTGTTGGTATTTTGGTTCAGGGATATGAGGTAGGGGTTCTTTTTAGCATATTTTTAAGTTTTATTTACTTTCTTTCTGAAAAATATGCAAGGGGTAACATTGAATACTGGCTTGTCGTTTTCTCTCAATACTCTAAAATCGGCAAAAATGCCCCGAAAAATTGGGGAAAAAATACATTTTTGAATTTATACAAATTTTTACATGTTTTGACAACCTGACATACAGTTCTATCCAAAAACATTGTTTGAAATTCGATTCATAGTTTCATAAAGAATACAGAAACGCAAATGTTTTTTTAATGGAGGAAAATCCAAAACCGGATGTGCGGACGTCCTTAAGTGTGTGTGCGGCTTCCGAAAAAAAATTCTGGGAAGTAAATAGTCGCCGGCTTGTGCGCGCGCCCGTCCTTATGTCCGGCCGTCCGACATCATATCTTAGACTCAGGAACCCCTGGGCGTAATTGAATGAAACTTCATATAGAGATCTATAGATCTAATCTTTCTAGGAAATTTCCAAGACCCCTTTTTGAATATTCTAAATCCATGAAAAAAGAGGCAATACTGTAAAAGATTGTCTTTTGTCAATTACCATGTACTCCTAGTCTAATAGTCAGAATTTAATTAAATTCCACGTTTGAGTAGCAAATTAGACCATATCAGTGACCTTAAGCTATCGAAAATTTACGTTTAATTTTAAATTTAATTTTCTAAATTCCGACCTTAAAGCAGGAACTACGAAACATTAAGAGAGGGTCCGTAAGAGCTTAAGATCGCGTCCGTGCAACCATATTTTGTTGACGCCTTACAAAAAACACAGAGGTTAGTTTTCCTACTACTACCAAATTTGTGATGAGTTTCCCCATGACAAAAAAGCGGATAAATAGGCATCAGACGGGGTCCGTTTGGACCCACCACTGATCAGATACATTTAATTACACCGTGAAATTGACATTCATCTCATTCAAAACCACTCTTAATCGCTCACTCAGCTCTCATTTCATTCATTCAAAACAATCACCCAAACCATTCAAAATCACTAAAAAGATAATATCATCCAATTGCGATAATTTTTTATCTCCCTTTAATCAAAACTACTTACTTGTCTGATTTTGTGTCTTTACGGACCAATCAAAGAAATGTTGACCAATCAAATAAATTTAACTTAGTACTTAAAATTGCGATTCAAATGAAATAATTGAATTCCGCTCCTGGTTGGTTCATGTAGAAAGATAAAGCTACTTATAGAACTTGTATGCAACTGGTGTTCTGACGGTTCTGATTATAGATAGTCTTTATGCCAGACTCTTAAAGTCTGACAGGGAAATCTATATTTCATAAAGATAGAATGTCTGAAACGACCGTAAGTTCTGCCGATTCTTGAAATCTATATTTCATAAAGATAAAATGTCTGAAACGACCGTAAGTTCTGCCGATTCTTGAAATCTATATTTCATAAAGATAAAATGTCTGAAACGACCGTAAGTTCTGCCGATTCTTGAAATCTATATTTCATACAGATAAAATGTCTGAAACGACCGTAAGTTCTGCCGATTCTTTGAGTTCCTGCAAACGTCATGTATACTGGAGAGTTTTGTTTTGTTTCCCGCATAGCAAATGTATAGGGCGAAAAGGAACCATCTTGGTAGTTATTAAAGTCCCGCCTCTACTCAGACTGCGAGGGTCACGCAGGCTTGCGGGGATCGAAAGCTCCCCAACTGGGCTGATTTTCTTCAGCTAGAACTTCGTGTATAAGATTTTTTTTTTTGAAATCATGCGCGATCGCTAGTTGGTCTATACTGGGTTCAACCCCCTTATCAAATATATTGCGTAATTCCACTATGGTCCTTTTTCGCGTGGCTAGATACACTCGGCTAAAAATTCCTGACATGGATTCTTTGCTCTCTTGGGCCCAACTTCAGTGATTTCAGTTTTTAGTTCCATGCACTGGCCGGATTTTTTTCTTGAAAAATCTTCACATCAGAAGCTACTAGACGAATTTCAACCAAACTTCAAAAGGAATGATCCCACTGTGACTCTTTTTCAAAGTTGTCCAAGAAATTATTTTAATCCAATGAGACACATAGCCTTAATGGACTTGTCTAACTTCCACACAATTCGTGCCCAGTGCGTACAATCTAGACCGACGTGCGAAAGAAAAACAATAAAAACCCCATTCTATGTGCGTACATTCAATTAGACCCCAGCTACGCCACTAAATGTACCTAATTATATTGTCACCTTCTTTGCTTCAATTGCTTAATTGTTTACATGTAAATATATGATGAATTCATTATCTTCAAAAATAGGGGAGATAAAGAATATAATATCATCATCATCATTCTCTGATTATCATTATCAACAGATTCAGGCCTGTGGAGCGAATCAGGCGCCCAAGCGCCTCTAGTTGCAAGAATTGATATGCTTTTAGTAAGTGCTGCTCAGGACCGTAGAAAAGGGGGTGGAGACTAATTTCCCCTTATTGTAAACAACTTTTATGATATCCATCCAAACCTCTGATGAACTATTTCATTCTGCGAACCTGTTGTCATAAATTAGCTCGGATTTTATTCTGCGTTCGTAATGCTTATGTCGATCTCCGTTGAAATAAAATTTGTTTCATGCCTTTTTAATACAGCTAACAACATCGAGTCGTGAATTTGACAGGGTGAGTTATTTTGGAATGAAATTGAATGAGTGTGTGGAGCGATTTTTGAGCGAAATTCAGGGGAGGTAATTCAATGCCGCTTATTTTGTTCAGGATGAACAAAATCAGCGATATTCATTACCTCCCTTTAATAAAATATGCGTACAAGTTCAAAATATAGATGTCTTTTTCTTCAAGAACCAATCAGACGCTTACAATTTCAATTATGTCTGTAATATCGCGATTTTTTTCTATTTTTATTTATTTTGAATGTAGTTGTTGATTTTACATTTTTCTTCGATAAGTTTGGAACGTTTTTGAGTGATTTGAGTGAGTGTTTGGAATGAATGGAGCGCTGACTGAGGTTTTGATTGGAATGAGTGCCAATTTCACGATGTTAACTGTACCGAAAGCTTTCAAAATCACCCATTTTAAGGATAAAACCATTTTCTTAGTAGTTATGCTCTTCTTTCTATGAGTCTTACATGTATATTGCTGATTTAATCATGTTTAATATCTGAAATTTAAAATAATTATAAATAAAAAAAACTATCGTGGTAATGAGAGCCGAATGACATATTTTTGAATTTGTTCTAACTCCTACAATCCCCTTCCTACACCTGTCTTTCTCTCCATCCTTCCTTGTTTGTCAGTTAGATCTATTAGTGTTTTTTCTATTTTCTTAAATGCTTTATGTTGTAAGGCTCGACGATCTGGCTGAAAAGAATAAAAAATAGCATTGTTTGTTTGGGTTTTTTTTGGATTAAACCCTTATTTCAACAATATTCCTTTTATATGGCGTGGTCGGTGCAACTACCCATGGGTTCACGTTTAACGGGCCAGCTTATTTCTGGCCCGCTTTCGGGTCGGGTTGAGACTGGTCTCACTATCAAATATCAGAAAAGCCTTTTCGATATTTGGACCAGTCTAGAGCTGGTATCCCGCTTTCTGAGAGATACTCTGCTTAGGCGAGCAACAATACCCGCTCAGGGTCAGAAATAAGTTGGCCCGTTGTTTCTCTCACCAGCACTACCATAATATTTCATGCATGCCATATAGATAAATTAAAAAAATAATAAATGGATGTAAGCCGTTATAAAATTCTAAACCTTTTGTTTAACACTGCAATATCTTCAGTTTCGTATATGTACTAGGACTGAACGAAATTGTGCTAAACGTTTAATCCATTCGGACTAAATTTAATCACAGTACGGAATATATCCGGATTAATGAAAATTTCAATGACATTAACATAATTAAATCATTTGACCTGCGTCATCAGAAAATGTACCATTGCTCACTGAAGCCATGCCATGCGATCAGAATGACAAAACGATGCGAACAGTTTGCCAATTACTCCCCGCTTTGCACGCCTTGCACGTGCAAGGCGGGGTATAATTGGCAAACTGTTTGCACCGTTTTATGATCCTGAACGCAGGGCAGGTTGATATTTCAACAAGAAATCATCCCGTAATCATCTCACAAAACAAATTTCAAAAACGTGTTTCTTTCTGTCGTGGTGTCGTTTTATGATTAGATAAAAAAATCATCGTAAAATATGGATCATTGGTTTATTCCGAAACTATAAATGAATTCCAGACACATGGGTGACAAAAGCCTCTTGATTCAAGCTTGTACGAAGCTGCTATACTGGTAGTCCTCCGACAAAACTCGCATGCAGAACTCACGAATGATATCTTCAAAATAATACCGTATAATTTAATCGGATTGTATCGAGATTTGAGAACCATTAGTATATGTCGGGGTTTATGTATTTCAATCTGGGGGATTATGAAAGTATAATCTAACCCTTGTAGAAGAACATTTATTCTGTTCACGTCTATCAAATCATCAAGACCACCGATGGAACCTTCTTCCAGATCAACAGCATCTGCAACAAAAAGATCTGTGAAATAATTCGGACTTTCACAGACTTTCTAAGCCTTAATTGACCCTTAAAACAAATATACGCTCAAAGGTTTTCATAGATATTAAATACGGAAGGTTTTAACCAAAATATATTTGGAAAAGGGTAGAGATTATATCACCACCTGAATTCTGTCTCTGTGTCAAAGAAACACAAATCGGTTATAAACATGGCTCGGACTGGATGTGAACCTTGTTGGAATAGTGGTGAATCTATTACCGGATGATAATGGTATTCGGATAAATTTAGTGTTATTTTTCTTATTAGTGTTAATTTGATATGGCTAAATCCGAGAAGGGGTCGGAGAAAAAGGACAAGGATGACTCGAGTGATCGTGAAGACGGAGATACGCAAAGAACTCCTCGTGAGAAAAAGAAAAGGGACCATCTGTATGGCAAAGGAGGTGAGTTGATCTACACTTTGGTGTAGTCATAAAGTGTGATAAGGTTTTTGTTTCATACCTCAATGAAAACAACAAATAATTTCTTCGTCCCTTAAATGACACCAGTCTCACGAAAAGAAAGGTTGATTCGCGTCCGGAATGAGAAACGTTTTCAAATTATGAGAAATGATAGCCCGCTTTTCATTTTTCGCGCAACGGTGAGAAAAAAAAGATGGATCATCTGTATGGTAAAGGAGGTGAGATGATCTACACTTTGGTGTATTGCATGTAGGACTCTACCGTACAAGTCAGGGTTCGACACTAAGGGGAGTCCGGGAGTCCGAGACTTCCTGTTTATCTGTTTGGACTCCTCCCATTTGCAAGTCAGGAGTCTTATAGACTCTAAAGGTCACATGTGAAAATTTTGAAAAATAAATGCACAGAGCAGTGTTGCTTCTAACACTTGCCAAAACTGTAGATATTTTCACTAAAAAATTGTAGAAGAAAACATTTACTTGCATCCTGTAGTGTTTAGAGATAGAAAAAAATCTCCTTTAGAAGAACATTGTGGAAAAAAGAAGAAATTGCTTATAACAAGCAATTTCTTCTTTTCCACAATGTTCTTCTGTTATGGAAATTCGGACTCCATACTTTGAGATTGTACTCCTTGATTTTATGTGTAAGAAGTCCAATTGACTCCTTGATCACAGAAGTTAGTGTCAACCCCTGACAATCACAGGTGACAGTACCGAATGCGTTTTAGGAATAAAATGATAATTATCAAATAATGACAAATATATGTTTATTTGTAAAAAAAAATTGTTCTGATACTGTCACCATGCGTAAAACTACGCAAACTACTGTTACATTCAAAACGTTATAAGTTCGTAATACAGAATATTATCATCTGTTAAAATTTCGATCGATGGACGATGAAACATCGTAACTACATATGCAAAAGGCTACCAATGATTATTTTGAAAGCCGTAGTCGTCGACCGATTTTTTATCATGACCCGACCTTCTGATGAATAACCCTGCCTGATGTGCCCTCGCGTTGCCTCTACATGCATTTTAGTGCTAATCTTTCTCTCGAAACTTAAGGTAAGGACCCGTAATAGTTCCGCAATATTTCGGAACGCACAATCTTTCACAATGTTAACCGAGCTTTCCTAATGAAATCATTAGGAAACCTCGGTTAACACTGTTAAAATTCATGACTTCCGAAATGTTGCGGAACCATTACGGGTCCACTACCCTAATTATTCGATAAACATTTTCTCACAGTTTCAGATCAAGCCCCCTTCCTCTTCCCTTCCTCCAACTGCACGGGTGGATTTGCGCATGTCAACTGGCAACCCAATCCTTGAAACTTGTACAGATTATTCAAGCTGTAGTGGCGAGGAATTGCTCGCCAGCCGGCCGTATGTTTGAAATAACGCGAACAGTGACTATCATGTAAAATGACGAAATTTTGATAACGCCTCTTTGAATTGATTTACAGTCATGCGGTAGCTGAAGCTCTCGACGGAGGATTTGGTGGTATTTCTCACATGAGTACTAGTATACGCTCACCATCTTTTCCACGCCACTAGCTGCTGATTTGAATCCACATATGTATACGTTTATATAACCATTAATTGGTCTGAGACAATTGTCCGAAAGGCTGTGCAGTCGATATTGGTCGAGCGACCACTTCTATCAAGCGACATCTCTTACTAAGCGACTATCAAAAAAAAAGTTCCTCGCCGTTAGCAAAATCTGAAAAGTGGACATTTGTAAACGCAAAGTATTGTTTATTCTTTCATTGTATGATGTTGAAACCCATTAGAACGATTCTAATGGGTTAAAATATCTTGGTACTCAATAAGGATAATGCGACAACTATATATGATATCAGAATGAACTGTCTTATTTATCATGAAACATTTTATGAAGCGCCCATTCCCATAAGAGACCGCTTCTTGGTGGTCTTTAAAGTGGCTGCTTAACAAATATTTTACTGTATGTATCCGCCTGGGAGGACCCTGTGTATTTTGATTGGGAAACAGAGGAGCTACCAAAAGCGCTTTATTTCGAATAGGAGTTTGTAAACCTGTTGATTTTAATTTCACTGGCTGTAAAAAAGATTTCATAAGGTATACATCAGAATCTTCCAAAAAAAATAATCAGGACAAAATTGAAACTTGCTTTGTAACTCAATAATACAATCGCGCATACAATACTTCAAAGCATCTAGACAAATAAACTGGAAAATTTTCCAAGTAATTAATTTAGTCGAGCAACCATACTTTCCAAAAAAATAATTGACTGGAACCAAACTTGAACTTGTTTTGTAACCCTTCATTACAAACTCAAATATATCAGCGTAATATTTGCATACAATAAATGAATATTCATGCAAACTTACATGCAAAAATTAAGAACAAAACCCTAAAGCGTTTAGAAAGAAAATTCGTAAATTTGAAATTTCCAAGTTTTTTTTTTAAGTTCAGTATCCGTATCTTCCTATAAAATGAATAGATCGAAACAAAATAAGAACATCTTCTGTAACTCGTGGATGCTTTTAAAATTATACACCAATGCCCAGCTAAATATATCAAAGCGTTTAGGAAAAAAATGTCAGGAAACTGAAATTTCTGAGTAATTTGTCTACGTCCATCATCCGTGTAGATCTTCCACATACATCAATGGACCAGAACAAAACTAGAACTTGTTCTGTAGCTCATTTTTAAATGCTTACTCATATTCCAAAACTCAGCTAAACTCCCTCTATGGTTCTTCACTTAATCCATAAATTCTACACGAATAGTTTTGCATCAGTATATAAATCCATTGCAAAACTATATTCTTGTAAATACTTATTTCCATTTGAAGCAAAATTAAGTCCAGTAGGTGCCTTTCAATCAATTCACCAGATCATTATTTACATTATGAATATGTTGTCATCACCAATCTTGCTTTACTTGTTTTGTTATACATTGAATTGTTTCAGAAAGCCTCATTGTAAATAAGTTCTTCATTATATCTTTTGTATGGTGATAGCATAATGAGCTACCTTCTTCAGATAAAGATTTTGTAATAATTATCATGGTTTAGAAAAGTGTAAAGAAATTTGAAATTTCCTAGTAATTGTCGCATTCCAGCAGCCGTATCTTCCTAAAAGATCAGTTGACCGGAAACAAGCTCAAACCTATTCTGAAATTCATTTATGCGCACGAAAATACCTAATATTATCTCTATACCTCAAATGTATATACATAGAAATAATATGTCCGGAAAACTGAAATTTTCTAGTAATTTCCTCAGTCCAGCATCCATATCTTCCCAAAAAATCACTGGACCGAAACCAAACTCGAACCTTTTCTGTAGCTTTTTTGTGTGGACATACAAAATGATAAACTCAATATATTTAGAAAGAAAGGTCGGAAAACCGAATGAATGGCAGACAGACGGACGGAGTGCAAATCTTAAACCCCCTTCGGCTTCGCCGGTAGGGGATTAATAACAAGTACGGAAGGTGGTGCTGAACAAGTTAAACAGGTTTAGCTTTTTCAAAACGGTATCGTTTCTTTTGACTTGTCACTATAGTTCTAGTATTCCATCAACAAAATGTGACCCCAAGGACTTGAAACAGTAAGGCCCATCAGGGTCATTGCTTATACTGCGTTTCCACTATGTTCCCGGCGGCCGCGGAGGTCCCGTGTCTCCAAAACGTGGCAGCTTATTTAAGCTGTAGTTACGATGCTTTGACCACTCATCAACGCTCCAATTATGAAAAGAGAGTAAACGGAGAGCATTTATCTTTTGTCACAGTTCTCAAATCGCCTTTATATCCTATACCCTTTATATTCTTTAGTTGTCGCCTTTTGAATGCGTATAAATTTCTAAGTCCTAGATACGCCCATGCGCCGTGGAACTTGGTCATATATGTTTCAGTTAACAAGTTCTACTACGTTTTGAGAACTCAAACTAGAATGAAGCTGATCTCCGAATTTCATCTTCTTTTTCTCAGCCCGCATGCGCCGTGACGATCGTATGATAACTTAACACACATTAGCAGGTCGTACCAAACACCGTCACACACCGCAGTACGCCGGAACTCAACGCAACAAAACGTGTCAAGTTAACCTTAGCTTGCCGTGAAGAACGGGATGAGACGTGAGACATCCGTGGCAAAACGCGACAAAACGTATTTGCAATCGCGGCTTGCCGGGCTGCAAATAAGCTTCCCGTTGTGCTACGGATCTCTTCCAAGTTTCGCTACGGTATGTTACGTGCTGTCACAGTTTGTTGCGTTTATCCCGTTTTGTCACGTTTCTCATTTCCACCGGGATTGCAGTGGCAGATTTTTTGATAGTTCAAAAATCTGCCACGATGGCCACGACAGTCCCGTTTTGTTACGTTTGCTTATCCCGTCAACTTGCGTTGCCCCACGTTTGTCCCGTTTTAGCCACGGTTGTCTGAAACGGGGCCGTCGTGGTCGCCGGGAACAAAGTGGAAACAGAGTATTAAAGTCAAGTTTTGGGAGTCCCTGCTTAAAACTACTTCTTATTAGCTAACCTCGAAATTTTGTGTAAATATCGAAATTTTCTCTTGATAAGACCATACACGTACGGTAGTGGATAATATGTACATTTGGGGACAGCTTAAGAAAAGAACTGAAGACTGGTTAAAATTGGCTTCAATTCTTTTCTAAAGTTAATCCCGAGAAGGTCCGAAAGACTCTCATCAGGGTCCGAGGCTATAAAAACTTTTCTCAGGCTTAACTGAGAACTTTCTCAAATCTTAAATGTAGCTAAATGTATGAAAATAAAAGATAATATTGATAAGTTGTTATATATAACAACTTATTAATATTATCTTTTATGTTAATACATTAAAATGAGTATTAAAAAAAGAATTAAGGCTTCAATCTCAAATTGAATTTTGAGAAACTTTTGAATTGAGAATGAGAAAAGATTTTTAACCTCAGGTCCAGATAGTTTTTAGAGCCACTGCTTTTAGTGTTCGAATCTCAGACTCGTAAAACGTTAGTCCTTAACCTGAGTCACACTGTCAACCTTAAAGTTCCTGTCACAATAAAGCATTCTAGTCGGCTAAAAGAATTAACTTGAGCTTCCACAAAAAGAAAATATTTGAGAAAATATCAAGTACGTAAATGCTTTTTATGCTTTCTCGCAAATCAGTTTTGATGCAAACGTGTAAAAAATAATATATTTTTTTTTGTCTCATGCCATAAGACCATGAGAATTGAAGATATTTATCATCGAGGTACGAAGCTAAAAGGCAAATATTAGTAACAGGCACATATGATTCGTTCAGCTAAATAAGCCGTTTCCGCTTCGTACCTGCACAAAACAATGAAAGAAATATCATTTTGGCATGATGTCAGACACCGAAGGGACTCTGTTAACATTAGTTAATCTGAAAATAGAGATGCTTTTCTCCACCAATAACTAAGATCTAACTTGAAAGATCCCTCTAATTTGATTGGGTCTAGCCGTCACCAGAAAGGTGTCGGCGCTTGTCGATTGGCGACCTAAACGTCGTATCTTCAGCATGTCATTCAGGAAGAATTGAAAGATTCAGACTGACCAGTACCTCCGTCGAATTAAAAATGCGCTTATCATTGGCGGTTCCAAAGGAGGTTCGGGAGGGGAGTCAAACGAACCCCCTTTGAAGCCCATTCTTTTTACATTTTCATACGGAAATTTGATTAACCCCTTTTCTTGGTGCTCAAGACATATTCAAATTGTGAATACATTTTCATACGGAAATTTGATTAACCCCTTTTCTTGGTGCTCAAGACATATTCAAATTGTGAAGAAATGCTTGCAAAGTGGTGCAGTCTTATCTCAGGATAGACTGTCTGCCTTTCTGTAGCCACAGTCGTAGGCCTAATATATAAGCTCAAATTTCCCTGTTTCATTAGAAATTTACGCCATTGGTCCGAGTTCTTAAGGTAGTGGACCAATAATAGTTCTGCAATGTTTCGAATGTAATGAACTTTAACAGTGTTAACCGAGGTTTCCTAATAATTTTCATTAGGAAACCTCGGTCAACATTGTGAAAGTTCATGAGGCCCGAAATGTTGCGGAACTATTACGGGTCCACTACCTTAATACGATGTATGCCTTCCGCTAAGGTTAGACGATACAGTCGATGACAATATCTAGATCTAGCTTTGATGGTATTTATTTGGATTTTGCATGAAGACCCCAGGGGCCTGTTTTACTAAACATCTTTCAATCATTTTTGAGTAAGACGAAAATTTTAATTTGCTTCTAAATTAGTAATTAAATATGGAATTCTGTGACGCGACGTCCCTTTGGAATCGTCATCTAAAGACGTTTCCGGTGAGATAATTGCAAGGCAGAATCTAATAATGAATGAAAACACCAGCTACGATTTGTGAATTTGACTACGATATTTTTTTATCGTTAGAAGTTAAGTAAAACGGACCCAGACTCCCTTTGGTATTTTTCATCTTTTTGTTCCCATTTCAACGATTAATCCTCTCCCTTAAGCCAGGGACCCTTAAAAAATTAGTCATATATTTAGGGTCCGTGCTTAGGCCTACAGTCCCCGTGGTTTACGTCCACCTACTTTCAAAGTTTGACAAATAAAATCTCTTCCTTCAATATTTTCATTTTGATTTCAAGTTACAAATTGAAACAAAGGCGAAGTCAATAAGACGAGCCCAAAACAGCCAGTGGCTGGCTATTGGCTCTTCGTACGTTGAGTGGGCATACCTAGGATTTTGAAACCGTAATCATTCAAAGGGCGACCAACAAAGAATATAAAGGATAAAGGCGTTATGCGGACAGTGACAAAAGATAAATGTCTTTCGTGATATGATATGAGCGTTGGTGAATAATCGAAACATTGTTACTATACTACAGCTTGAATAAGCTGTAGTTATTCTGCGTTTTTAATGAACTGGCAGGGCGGGGCTTAACCGTGACGTAATTTGGCGAGTTTACTTTTCAATAGTTTGGGTTCTTTAAAATTTTGGTCGGTAATCATCGTAAACGCGTGCAAATAACTGTATCCTAAAACCTAAAGGATACACGTGATTTGAGAGAGTGAACACATTTCATCGTTTGGTTACCAAGTCCTCGTAACTTCAGCTTAAAAAAGCTGAAGTTACGGGGATTTGGTTACCAATCTTGGATTTAAGGTCTCGAGTTAAAATGTCGACTCTCTTTAGATGTAGGTTATTTTAGATAAAAGCTGATTTCCCTTAACCTTAAGTGCAACGACCCGTTACTTAGGCCCCGCCCTGCCAGGGCATTAATTATGGATAATACGATTGAGTTTGATCATTCATCAATGTTTTTTTAACGAATGCGGAATTATTTAGATTACACTTGCGTAATGTTCTTAATGGTAGTTACGCCCTTGGTGAGTTGATTGACCGAGTTTAAATTGAAGCCACGTACCATCGTCGTCTGTGACGATATCCGATCAATGTGGACACTAAAATCTTTTGTCTCAAAATCACAATCCCTAGCTGTTTATGAAAAAAAATGTTCGATGAATTCATGGTTTAAAAGTGGGTAGATCTAACTGAATAATTCTGTTTGTGTAACGTTAGACCTTGGTTGTAAGATTTTGTCAGCAATAAATTCTAAATTTATCGCGATTTGTTGAGTAAAGGGCTAATTCAATATGAAAGGATGTTTATTAGGATGGGGCGCGAGATGCTCCGATTGACTTAGCAATCCGAGTGCTTCCGAAGTTGTGGACATAGTTGTTATCGGTGTAAAATGTGCGAGTTTGGCTAAATTCAACCCGACTTTATGAGAAATATGAGAATATTCAAGGGTAAAATAGAGACGAGAAGGGTAAAATATTAAATGATTACTGGATAAATCACAAAGTTATGAGCATACACTGTCTGGATGAACATCTTGCTACATAGTAAGTATGTCGGTAAACAAGCAGGTACCCGTTGTACAATGATAAATGAGTGGGTGGGGTATGTTTTGTTTGGGGTTTTCGTCTGTGAAAACCAACTTAACTCTACATCTACATCTACATCGATACGTTGTTCCGTCAAACTTGACTATTATACAACGGTTGACTTCTTATGGTAACGCAAGAAAAGATGGAAAATTAAAGAGAAAAATAGGTAGGAGAAGTAATTACAAGATATATACCCTTTTCCTGTATCTCCGTTCTTCTTAATAAGTAATCAAAATCAAATAGTTAAAATTCAGATTAAACTTACTATTTTCGAATATGTGTGTGTAGAAAAATCATTATTCCATCTGGGAATGGCACTTTTATTAAGTAAACAAATCCAAATGATGAGAATCAAATTGAATTTTAAACTCCCCCTACTCAAAAATCTGTGGCCGCCATTTTTCTATAAACCCGTTCTTATGACGTCATTTAGCATTTGAACTAGTTGTCTGCAGTTAATTGGGTCACAAATTCAATGCAGCAACTTAGCTGTTCATAATGCTTATCTAAGAAAACTTTAACACAAAAAATATTTTTTGTATGTGAATAATTTTAAACCTGTTTTGAGACACTGCCAAAAAATAAGCAATGAATGATTAGTTTCGTAAATAATTTTTGCAGCTTACAAAAACACCCATAATGCACCATCAAATGACCTAATTTTCCATTTTTCCCGGCAGCATGTAATAGTAAGAATGTAAACATCCGGTTAGCATTTTGTTTGATTGCGTAATGAGGTTTCACACCCTACAATTAATACTCGAGTGCTGCAGACGGCAAAGTAGTAAGGAACGGATATATAGAAATCGGGGATATGAGGCCATAATGTGATTGCAGAAATGCGAGATTGTAGAAAAATAACATGAAGAATGACAAATAAGTACAATAAATTACAATAAAAAGAGAAGAAGGAAGAAAAGTTTTTACAGAACCTTTGGCTTGCTAGGCAAAGACCAGTCTGCCTTCCTTGGAGGTACCAGGGTCCTTACGTCCCCGACAGCATAGCTCCTCACCTTGGCAAGCTAATCAGCTCTGGGCTCTTAAACTGTTTAGAATTGAATTTTAGATAACCCCTCCTTAAAGGATACCAAGGAAGGGGCCTCAGCTACGGAAGCTGGGAGGGAGTTCCACAGTGGAACAGTGCTTGGAAAGAAACTGAACTTGAAGGAGTCTGCAGAAGGGGAGAAGCGCCTGAATTTCATTGAATGGTTTGATCTTGTATTTGTTCTTGCTGGTGTCAAGTATCTTTCTGCTGGAATGTCAATCAGGTTGTGTATAATTTTGAAGAGAAGAGTGACTTGGATTTTTGATCGTCTTGACTCGAGGGAATCCAACTCAAGATGTTCTAACATAGTTTGTACACTGCTGGTATTCCTATAACAGTTGGTGGTGTATCTTGCAGCCCGTCTTTTAATCATCTCGAGCTTATGGATCTGGTCCTTATGGTGAGGGTTCCAAATTGGACAGCAGTATTCCAAGTTACTACGCACCATGGTGAAGTAGGCATTGGCTTTGGTTTCCTCACTGCAAGATCGAAGATTTCGACACAGAAAGCCCAACATGCTGATAGATCTCTTGCAAATTCTGTCTATGTGATTTTTCCAGGACAGTGATGATTGAATGTCTACGTCCAAATACTTAGTGGTATCCTCTAGTTCTAATATGTGGCCTTTAAGTCGATAAGAAAACTTAGTAGGAGAGCGAGATCTGGTTATGCTCAGGACACTACACTTTTGTGGGTGGAATGCTATACCTTATTTTGATTCCCATTCAGCTAGAGCGTTCAGGTCTTGTTGTAAGGCATGACAATCTGCTGGGCTTTGGATCTGTCTTTTAACAATGCAGTCGTCAGCAAAGAGTCTTGTTTGTGAGGTAATTCTGTCTGGCAAGTCGTTGATGAACTGACTTTGAGGTCCAAAATTAGAAATCCAAATATGAGAGAGAAGAAGAAAAAAACATTTATTGAAAACATGTCTATATAAAGAAGATTTCTTAGCAGTAGAAAGAGAAAGTGTTATGTTAAAATGAATATTTCAACAAAGCTTAAGCTCTGTTATTGATACTTATTTAATCATTAAGTCAAGTAATGTCAAGTCCAGAATCTGAATTGTATAGCCTAATCAACAATTATTATGTGCCAATATCACTCCTCCTGTAAGTGTAGTTTTCAACACCTTTCATAACCCTACCCTAGGTTACTTATACATGTGACAACCTCACAACGGGTCTCAGAATCAACTACTATAAGTTTGCCCACACACCTGTCTATATACTTTATAACCCATATCAGGCCAGGTTGATGGGACAATTTGTAGCGCCGCTGAATTTTCAATCAGGGCTCGTGTTAGTGTTCGATATTTAGGAGTCATTGACCCCTCAGTTAAGACATTCTGGGGGTCAAATCTGAATTTATAGGGGTCAAAACGACAGAAAAAGCAAATTAAAAGTAGAATTTTGCATATTTAAGAGTCACTTTTACTGCTTCTTGTAATGATATGAAATAATTAATTTATTTCACTTTACATAGTTATTTGTGAAAATCTTAGGTATAAAACCATGTTTTTACCCCTAGTAATTCCTCTCAAGGGGGTAAAAATGAACCCCCTTGGGAGAAATTTCTAGGGGTCAAATTAAGATATTATCAGATTTTTTGGGATCAAAACCCGGGTTTAAGGGTCAAACACGAGCCCTGTCAATGTGTTTAATTCTTAACAGGATGAGTTGACTGTTCACCATTTCATGAACCAGTACTACGAATAAATCCTTTCCTAGCTTTGAGCTACTATCCCACTAAGTCTTTGATTTACATTCATAAATCTACCCTCCAAAGACCAAAGGGAGACCAAAGGATATATGCCTCTACCATTTGGATTGAACCCATGATTGAAGATTGGAAGTCTGATGCGCAGCATGTCCTACCAACTGTGCTATGATAGAAGCAAGTTGCTGTTGGACAGACATGCCATATGTCCTTCAGGGACCAACAGGTGGGCTTCTTAAGGATAACTTTTTGCAGCTTAACGCAAATGCAGACGATTTCTGATGTTGTGGAGTCCAGAATTTGATGACCCAACACCTATATTAGTGTTGTTTCTAAAACCTTGTTACTATACAGCTTTAAAACTGATTCCTCATACCGTCATGTGACTCAGACTAAATCTTTTTCCTTGTTGAAAAAAGCTGGTACAGCTCACAGCTGAGCCAGTCTAACCTGCATAGATTTTTAACTTGCTGATTTACCAACAGTCAAAAGATTAAATTGGCAAAAGTCAAAAGGATGTGTATGAGAAGAATAACCAAAAAATACATGTATAGGAACAATGAGATGTCAAAAGTTTCTGAAATAGTTCAGTTGTCAAGTAGTAAAGCTACTAAAGCATTGAAATGTTTATTCCTGTGTCGCAACCAAAGCATTAGGGGTGAAACGGTTAACCGATTTACCGATATACCGCGGTCTGTTCATAGAGAAAATATAAAACCGGTTCAACTTTTACTGTACCGGTTTTCTTCAGTACACTTACTTATCATTTTCTGCGAGAAAAAAAACCAACATTTTCCTCAAAATCCGTCTCTAAACGTGTTCATTTTTTAACGGATTCCAACAAAAAAACAATATCTGCGAAAGTGAAAGTGGAACTTTTTTCAACAGGCGGTGTTGCCGGTGTTCAGGTAAATAGTTACCCCGACAATGTCTCGCGTTATATCTAAGCTGCGGCATTTAGAAGCCCAAAATTATTTGTATTTGATCCTAAGAATAAAGATCGTCGAGCCAGAATGGCACAACAAAATGTGGGAAAAAAAATAAATTACAATGATGATGGACAAAACTAGTTGCAATAATGGGTTACCAGATTAAAATGTAGGCAATTTTTACAGTCTTTTTACTACGAGAATTGCTTATCAAATAGTACAATTTATTTAAAAATGTTCGTGTATGAACTCAGTCATAAGTTCAGGCAACTAGTCAGTAAATGAGGTTGCAAAGATCCATATGATTAACAAAAATCGGGAATAAATAAGTTAAGTAGACTTTTCTGCTTCACAATAGGGGTGAAACAATACAGTAAAAAGCGTATTGCAATATATTGCAATATAGCCAGACTGTATTGCAATACGTATTGCAATATAATTTAAAGTATCTAAAATTATTGAAATAAAAAAAATATCAACAACAAAATAACCAAAACTAGTCTTCTTTAATTCTTTTTAAATTAATAGGAAATAAATTTGTGAGAAGGGTTTCTACTAGCATAAAAAGACATAAAATGATAAGGGTATAAGTGACCGGGAAACTAGGTCAATATCTCAGAGAGACGCAAGGCTGTTTCAGTAGGTCAACCTCCCAGGCAGACTGACGCTGTCATAATCAAAGGACCCTCTCATTAATTTATAGTACAGGCTTTCTTTTATAATTGAGAAATAATAAGATATTGAAAAGTCTACTTAACTTATTTATTCCCGATTTTTGTTAATCATATGGATCTTTGCAAGCTCATTTACTGACTAGTTGCCTGAACTTATGACTGAGTTCATACACGAACATTTTTAAATAAATTGTACTATTTGATAAGCAATTCTCGTAGTAAAAAGACTGTAAAAATTGCCTACATTTTAATCTGGTAACCCATTATTGCAACTAGTTTTGTCCATCATCATTGTAATTTATTTTTTTTCCCACATTTTGTTGTGCCATTCTGGCTCGACGATCTTTATTCTTAGGATCAAATACAAATAATTTTGGGCTTCTAAATGCCGCAGCTTAGATATAACGCGAGACATTGTCGGGGTAACTATTTACCTGAACACCGGCAACACCGCCTGTTGAAAAAAGTTCCACTTTCACTTTCGCAGATATTGTTTTTTTGTTGGAATCCGTTAAAAAATGAACACGTTTAGAGACGGATTTTGAGGAAAATGTTGGTTTTTTTTCTCGCAGAAAATGATAAGTAAGTGTACTGAAGAAAACCGGTACAGTAAAAGTTGAACCGGTTTTATATTTTCTCTATGAACAGACCGCGGTATATCGGTAAATCGGTTAACCGTTTAACCCCTACTTCACAACTATTTAAGAAAATTCAATATCTTATTATTTCTCAATTATAAAAGAAAGCCTGTACTATAAATTAATGAGAGGGTCCTTTGATTATGACAGCGTCAGTCTGCCTGGGAGGTTGACCTACTGAAACAGCGTTGTGTCTCTCTGAGATATTGACCTAGTTTCCCGGTCACTTATACCCTTATCATTTTATGTCTTTTTATGCTAGTAGAAACCCTTCTCACAAATTTATTTCCTATTAATTTAAAAAGAATTAAAGAAGACTAGTTTTGGTTATTTTGTTGTTGATATTTTTTTTATTTCAATAATTTTAGATACTTTAAATTATATTGCAATACGTATTGCAATACAGTCTGGCTATATTGCAATATATTGCAATACGCTTTTTACTGTATTGTTTCACCCCTACAAAGCATAGCTGAAAAATATCTGATTTTCTTTTGCTCAGTTGTTAGCGCAATGGACAAGTTTGTAAACCATTTATTTCAATATAACTTGTCTGCGTGAGTTCGGTATCGGCTCACATCGGATGTTTTTCAGCTATGCTTAGGTTGAGGACAGTTCGTAGGTAACACCTGATCTTTGATTATGATATTGATTATTGAGTTTTGAAACCTACAATACTGGCTTGCTAGTTGCAAGTACTTGTGAATGAGACCGTGGATAGACATTTTTACATGTGTTGTAAAATTTGATCCATGATTTTCTGGGTAAATAGGTTGTAAATACTTCATATACATTAATTTGGTATCTGATTATTGCAACTTGCTTTGTCAATCAACATAGGTAATTTTTTTGTCTACATTTTGTTGGACTATTCTTGCATTTTCAGTGACAAATACAAATTAATTTTACTAATTAATTTACAAATCAATTGTGGGAGCAAGTTCACTGCTCGCGATCTAAAATGTCGATGTCTTGTCTATTCTGCCAGGCTTATACACTAATGTATTTCTTTGTAACTCCAATTCACTGCACTCCCATGACGCTTTTCCTGCACTCATAGTGATGTCTCTGCAATCTAGTGGCAAGTCTACAATTTTCTCTTGGCAAGAATATTGTGTGGTTTCTTAAGTTTGCGTGTTTAAGAATAAAACAGTTGATATCTGCTTGCAAGTTCATTCTATGCGATTGAACAGTAAAATATCCCTGCCTAAGGTACAAAATTAAATTAAGTCTGAGAGTGAAAGGGCATACCTGTATAATGGCAATCTCATGACACTACAAGTGTGCCCTGGTTATGTTGTGGTTACGCAGGGATTGTTATGTGCATGCTTTAAGAGCAGGCTGTTTCTTCACGCTCTGCTCTTGGTTTTCTAGGTGATCGCACATGCTTGTTGCATCCAATTAAATCTCACTGCCATCCTGTGGCCATGTTTACAATGTCATTGTGTCGTTATTGCACTCTGAAAATTTTTAGGTTGCCACATTTAAAGCAACATTGCACCATTACCCTTCAATCCTGCAATTTGACATCCAAAAGGGAATTTATAGTGTTTATTTGTAAACAGTCATCTGTTAAAACAAGTATTTCTGTTAATATAATACTGGTACTTCTTCTATGGCAGGATGTGAAAAACAAAGATCAGTCCTCAAAAATAGCAGCAGCCTGTTTTCTGTCTTTACTACTTACTTTTCCTTTTTAGACCAGAAAAGTTTGAAAATTACAAATTCGAAAAAAAAAGGACTAAATTAAATGCACCCAGCTTTCAGCACTTTGATTTTGATGAAATTTTGTCAAACTTTCTATTCAGCATAATAAGGTATGATATTGTCAGGTATTCAAGATGAAAATGCTAAATGTTCAAAACATTTTCTTTAATGCTTTTTGGTGGTTTATCGAGAAAAAACTGTCGATTATCACTTGATAATCTCACCGCAGAAGCAGTGAAATTATCCAAAACTTGTACCCTGCTTTTGTGCATTTCATCCTATCTGACATCATCTATGCGGGGCGAAATAAGTGACGTCACAATGAACGTTGCATACCAATCACGAGCGAAATGACGTGCTTTGCGAAAATATGTCCTAGAAATTTCATACTTTTGTCTCATTTTTGCAATAAAGAAATAGAATAATCATTTGTTTTTTGGTGTAAGATCTACTAATATTTCATTTTGTGTCCAACAAAAGCTATATTTCACAAAATTATAGCTTTTGTTGTTCACTCAATGAATATAAATTGATCTTACACTGAAAAAACGATTATTTTCTATTTAAACAAAGCATACATTTTCTCTTCCTAAAAGCAGGTCTGATCAAGGTTACTGGTGTGATCAGGGTAGTCAATAGTTTAAAATGAAGCAAAGGATGGATATATACCCCCACTGATGTTTTGATGTAAATATTTATTGATATCTCAACCTATATACAAATTATGAAAAATCTATAAAAGTAACCCTTTTCATCACCTTGTATTTTGCCAGTAGAAGATCAGAATTCTGTAACTACAGCTTTATCCAAGTTGTATTTATGATATTTTAGTTTCCCTGACTTACTATTCTTTACTTTTAACTGCTCCAATGAACTTTAAAATCCATTCACATGCATTTCCAAATTTAATGCCCTTCCACAGAAGGGAGTGATATAACTTCGACCGAGTATTAGTAATAAACCAATGTTAACAGAATTCAATTTTTAAGCATCTGAAGAAAATTGCATCAGAAAACACCTACAGGGTTTGGCACTAACTACATTGTACTTTTTGCTACCAGCCTGAAGGATCTGTTAGCCCTAAATATTACAGGTCCTCCATCATCAGATAATAACATGTCTGGCATGAAAACCATGCTTGATTTTAAGCAATTTAAAGGGGTAATTGCAAGAAAATTGACAAGTAATTTCTTCTTTTTCTATGATGTTTTCCATTTGGAAATGCAAATATTAGTATTGGAAAGATTTTTTTTTTCAAAACTGGACAAGTTTGAAATACCAAGTACAGGCCTAAAGGACTTGTATTATGGTAACATTCACCAGTCCTCCCTAAAATCCACAGGTATCAGGCTTAATGACTGGTGTAAGTGTTGATCCCTGACCTACGAAAATGGAAAGAAAACTGCTTGTTATGCGAGAACTACCAGGAATTCATTGTTAGGTGCTCAAGCCTACGCAATAAAACTGAAAGATTGTTAAAAAGAGACGTAAAACCACATTTGTCACGCTAAAAGAGACCATCTGGGAAGTGTATTAAATGTTGACTCTAGACAGCATAGGCTGTCTCTAAGGGAAGAAACTTTCTACACTTGGCTAATCTTTTGAATCTACAACGATCAATCTACCTTCCCAAGAAAGAATTTGTGAATTGTGACGTCTGGTTGACCTGTACTAGAACTAATCTGTTTTACAATTAAATGACAGTTTCTAGATTTTTTTCTTTTTTCATGACAGGTCACATATGAAATAAGACAATATTTGTTGATTTTATTTTCCAGAATATCGCATACTTGGCAAGAAAGGCGAGGGTACATTTTCGGAGGTACTAAAATGCCAAAACATAAAAGATGGCACATACTGGGCATGCAAAAAGATGAAGCAAACTTATGACAGGTAAGAAAAAGGAATTTCTTCTTCAAAATCAAAGGTCAAATTTCAAACAAAGGTCAACTACTAAATGGCTTCACATTGATTATCTCTGGAAACCATAATAGTTCCCTAAAAATCATTTGACAATAAGGCATGGGTTAACTCTTGAAGTATGTTTTTTCCTCCGTAATAACGAGGATAGCAAAATGCATTTCTTAGGGAGTGAGGAAGCACGGGAATACTTGAATTGACATACAATTAACCCTTGTCATGCTGAATAAAAAATCTTGGGAAAAAATGCAACAAAATCAAAGTGCTAAAAGTTCTAGATGCACTAAATGTAATATGGTATTCATTTTGAAAATTAAATTTTCTAGCTATTCTGGTTTCAAAAAAGGAAAAAACAGATGGTATGGTCAAAGATCAGACTGCACATATGTGCAGGCTGATGTTTGTCCATAGCTCCTGCCAAGGCAGGAATAATCCGGGTTCAGCATGACAAGGGTTAACAAATCCGACCTCATCATGTGTCTCGCAGTATAGAGATCCAAGGTTCAATCCGGTGGCACTAATTCTTTTCAATTTTTTGTTTCTTACCAATGGGTTGATAATTGGAGATCTGTTGTGGGATAGCAGCTGGAGGCTAGGAAATGTAATGGTAGTACTGGTGTTAGAATAGAAATACCAGGGATCTGAAGTAAAGTGCTCCAGCCTCTGCGATATAACTGAAAGATTGTTGAAACCAGCGTAAAGGCCCATTCAAACACACAAATAATGTGCTTCAAGATTAAAGACTTAAGAAATAATTGTAGAGAATGTAGAAATTGATTTTAGTATACAATTTCTTCATTATCTCCAATGGTTTCTACCTATAAACAGAATATTTTTCTTTTTTTGTAACATAATTCTTTCAGTTTGGACAAGGCTAAAATCTTGCTTTTTGAAATTTCTAAGGTTCCAGTATTGTACAATAGATAACCTTATCTATGGGGTGAAGTTACCATTGTTTGTATGGAGATGCTGTAATTATAGAGGCAAGCATTAATTATGGATGACTTTTTGTCACTCTTCCATCATTGGGGTATATCAATGGTCTTTGTTGCTTTGTTTCATTGGGTTCTACTGAGATTTGTTAGGCAACAGAATCATTGCCCTTGCCAGTAACAAATACTGTTTCTTTCTACATCAATTTAACCCTTTCCTGTCTAATCCCTGGTTTTTACGTCCCTAAGATTTTGTAATTGAGAAAATATTGTAGTAAAAGAAGAAATTGTTTGTGACAAGAAATTTCTTCTTTTTCTACAAAATTTTCTTCCCTTCAGAATACTTATTTAAATTGAACCCACTTTAAATTTTCATCTGCAAACCCTTTGAATCTGGACAGGTCGATAATTTTGTAAAACAAAGTGTTAATGAATGTGCCAAGTGAAAGTCTAACTGTTAAATTCCTATGATATAGAATATTATGATTTTTTTCTACAAATTACATAAAATTGTTGAAATATATGTTGAAATAGCTTCATTTTTATCCCCAGTCGGTCAGTGAAGGGGATATAGTTATGGTCTCCGTCTGTCATTCAATTGTTCCGTCATTCTGTCACTAAACTTGTAGTTCTTGTGCACTGCGCTTCTCCTCCATGAGATCTATCTATAAAGTTTCAAGTTGATAGCTTTTATACTTTAGGAGATATGAAATTTTTGGGCTAGCCTACAACATGATGAGAGATCTCATTGACACACATGTACCTTTACCAAAGACCAAGGTCAAAGTTGAGGTCATCTGTCAAGGTCAAAATTTAATCAAGAGACTTTAAATTGATATACATGTATTTTAAAGAATTTTCAATATACATCTTTCAATGAAAGATCTCATAGACACATAACTGCTGATACATAGATCAAGACAGAGTTTGACTCTGAGGGGAGTCCAGGAGTCCTAGACTCCTTATTTTCCGAGACGGGCCTCCTTTATATTGTAAGTAAGGAGTTTAATTGTCTCCCTGTGTTGATCAAATGCGAAACTTTTGACAAAAAAATGAGTATAGCAGTCTCATTTTTGCTTTTACAGATAACATTAATCTGTATGTACTTGTCATTTGAAAGAAAAGCATCACATTCTTCGTGAGGAACTTTTGTGGAAAAGAAGAAATTGCTTGTAATAAGCAATTTCTTTTTCCACAAGAGTTCTCCCCACTATGAAAATTCAGACTCCTTACTTTTTGCTTGGACTCCTTGATTTTATATATTGGGAGTCTGCTGGACACTGTACTCACAGAAGTTAGTGTCAAACTTTGCAAGGTTATATGACAAGGTCAAAGTGATCATCAAAGAAGGTCAATTTAACCCTTTCCTGTTTTTCAAAATTTTGGACCTGTCCAAATTCAAAGGTTTTGCAGACGAAAATTTAAAATGGATTTAATATGAAAAATAACCATTCAGTAGGGTAGAAAATAGTGTGTAAAAAGAAGAAATTGCTTGTCAGAAGCAATTTCTTCTTTTTTCACATTGTTTTCTCAATTATAAAATCACAGGCACGTAAAAAGCAGGGATTAAAACAGCAAAGGGTTAAATGTTATAAAAACTGAACTAGACCACATGTAACATTTCCAATTTCTATTCAAGATACAGGGCTTGTGTTAGAGTTTGATATAAGGGAGTCATTGACTCCTCACCTAAGATATTCTGGGGGTCAAGTCTGAATTTAAAGGGATGAAAATGACAGAAAAAGCTAAACATACGTAGAATTTTGCATATTTAAGAGTCACTTTAACTGTTTCTTGTAATGATATGAAACAAGTAATTAATTTGTAGAACTTTAGATAGCAATTTGTGAAAATCTGAGGTATAAAACCATGTTTTGACCTTTAGTATTTCCTCTTTTTGACCCCCATTTGGAGAAATTTCTAGGGGTCAAATTAAGGTATTCTTAGATTTTTTGGGTCAAAATCCTAGTTTAAGGGTGAAACACGAGCCCTGAAGATACAATGGTCATATTTGGTATTATACTCGAAAAAGAAAGAAAAAATTAAATTTACAAAACATGGCAACATTCTGTAAATCAGTCCTAAAATATAACACTAGGTATAAAACTATAATAATTGTAAGGGTTTAAACATTAATTCTTATTGATCAAAATTTTGTCATTGAAAATATTTCTTTCATGTCCATTTCACATTATGAATCTATATTCTGCATTGAATTATTGACTAGTCTTTTGATAGACATATTGATTTTATTTTGTGTAATATTGAATTAATATTTCACACAGCCTCAATTTTGATACTCCTACAAGGTTTGTTGACATCAACAAAATGGGGTTAATTTCAGAGAAAAAAAACTGAATTCTTTTAAGACTGTCGAAAACAATTTTTTTCTGAAATTGATCTCCAGAAGGTCCTAGGGACTCACGCCAGATAGTTTTGAGAGTCCTTGCTTATGTTTTGAGATTCTCAGTCTCACAAAACCTGCATCCCTTAAAATCCCGTTTCCAAAGGATTGCTTGACATGCAAAAGAGAAAATAATAAAAAAAAAAAACGTTTCTTAACCCTTGTCATGCTTAATAAATTTTGGCTAAAAATTTTCATCAAAATCAAAGGGCAAAAAGCACTGAAAGTACCAACTGTAGGTCAATTTTTAACTGAAAAACTAAATCTAGTGACAATTCTGGTTTGAAGTGAGAAACAGGTGGTGTAGACTAACATCAGACTGCACATATGTGCAGGCTGGTGTTTGTCTATAGCTCCTGCCAAAGCAGGAATATGATAAGGGTTAAGTGTTTTGTTTTGTTCCATCAGATATTGAGTTTTAGGCATTTTAGAGGCTGATCAATGGAAAGCAAATGCCATAAAAGATAATATCCAACCATTCTAATACTTCAGTATTTGCCAATGCTTTTGAATCAGCAATTGCTAGGTCTTTCAGGCTTTTTCATGTATTCATAGTGTAAAAAAACACTTCTGTTGGAATAAAAAACAAAGTGATCAATCAAGTTCAAGGCCATTGGTCACATTTCAAGTATGTGTCCAAAACTTAGCTTTTGGTATGGTCATTTCTGTTTGATAACCATATTCCATCGGTATTGCTTCATATATTTTGAAAGCCGCCACCATAGCGCAGTTGGTTAGGCATAAGACTTCCAATCTGGAAGTCGTGGGTTCGATCCCCGGTGGCGGCAAATATCCTTTCCGACGTTTGTCTCTCACCAATGGGTAGATAATCGTAAACCTATGTGAGATAGCAGTCGGAGGCTAGGAAAGGATGTAATGGTAGTACAGGTGAGAGAAATACCAGGAATCCATTGTTAGGTGCTCCGGCCGCCGCGATATAACTGAAATAATGTTGAAAGCAGCGTTAAACTCCATTCAATCATTCAATCAATCAATCATATATTTTGATGACACTGCTTAGGATTAGCTGGCCCTAATTCACAGAAGAATGAATAGAAAGCCTTAATCCATAAAATAAATCATCAAGTGATTTGTGGAAAAAATACAACAGATATTAGTTTGAAATAGGAAAAACATGTTAAATTTGTTAAGCAGAAAAAGAGTTATAGACATTGTTTAAAATAGATAAATTAATCAAAATGAGTCAAAAGGTCATACAACTATTGGCTTCTGTCTGAATGGAATATTTGGTATTTTATAATAACAATGTATTATATTGAGATAAGATTGGACAACTTTATTACAAAATTTATCCATTTTCTTCTTTTGTGAAAATTATACAGTAAACATTTGAAAATTATAGTAAACTAATTTGTTTGCTGAAACAAAAAAAAAAACCCCTAAAAAAACCAACAAAACTATAATTCCATGTGTTTTGAGGGGAAGTTATGGGTCATTGTTGTAATCCTTGTCCTGCTAAACTCTTGTCATGCTGAATAAATTTTGGCTAAAATTTGTCATCAAAACAAAGGGCAAAAAGCACTGAAAGTACCAACTGTAGGTCAATTTGTAATTGAAAAACTGAAAATGAGAAACAGGTGGTGTAAACTAACATCAGACTGCATGTATGTGCAGGCTGATGTTTGTCTATAGCTCCTGCCAAAGCAGGAATATTCCGGGTTCAGCATGACAAGGGTTAATAATTTGAATTTTGTTTCAACCAAATTGCCAGTGTTTGGGAAATTCAACCAGTCTGGCTTAAGTTTTACCATCCAATTATCAAATACAAATCAGGCTAAGATCAGACTTCTGCATAAAGGATCATTTCAAGCTCAGCTCAGTTTTCAGAGAAAACATTAGGTATTGTGAACACATTGGCGTCATTTGTGTTGGCAGGGTTGGCGTGGGGCTCTAGGCACTGCCATAGGCATAAGTGTTTATTTGACAAATAAAAACCTTGGTCAAATCTCTGGTGCTATTGAAGATATCTTCATGAAACATGGCATATATGTTCACTATCACAAGAACTATCCAGCAAATCAAGGGTGATAATTCTGAAACATTTTTGAAAGAGTTATGCCGCTTTTTAGCTCGCCCGGGACGAAAGTCTCGGAAGAACTATTGTCATACCCTCGGATGTCGGCGTCGGCATCAGCGTCGGGGTCAGCGTCGGCGTTAGCGTCGGTGTCGGCGTCCGCATTAGGTTAAAGTTTTTATTTCTATCAATATTTATCCTAGAGGCTTTATTTTTTACAGAAACACTCATTAGGGCATAGGCTTTCATTTGAGACCAACATCCATGTCGAAATGACCTTTAGACTGTGACCTTGACCCTTTCAAAAAAACTTTAACCAAAAACTTTAACCAAAAACTTTAACCAAAAAAACTTTAACTTTGCTTATATTGTCTGTAAGCTTTAAACTAGAGACATCCTTTCTCCATATGCACACTCATTAGGTGATAGGCTTTCACCATAGACAAAGGTCCTTGACAATTTGACCTTGACCTTGATCCTTTGTGGACTTAAAAAAACTTTAACCAAAAAACTTTAACCAAAAACTTTAACCTTGCATTTATTTTTTTAATGCTCTAACCTAGGGACATCATAGCTTCATATATATACTCACCAGGTGATAGGCTTTCACCAGAGACCAAGGTCCTTCACAATTTGACCTTGACCTTTACCATTTCTGGACTTAGAAAAACTTTAACTGAAAACTTTAACCAAAAACTTTAACCTTGCTTATTATTTTCTGAATGCTTTAACCTAGGGACATCATTACTTCATATACATACTCATTAGGTAAAAGGCTTTTGTGAGAGATCAAGTTCCTTGATAATTTGCCCTTGACCTTTTATAAACTTAGAAATACTTTAACCGAAATTCTTTTACCAAAAACTTTAACCTTGCTTATATTTTCTGAATGCTTTAACCTAGGGACTTCATTACTTCATATACATAGTCACCAGATGAAAGGCTTTCACCAGAAACCAAGGGCCTTGACAATATGACCTTGACCTTGACCTTTTATGGACTTGGAAAAACTTAAACTGAAAAACTTTAATCAAAAATTTAACCTTGCTTATATTTTCTAAATGCTTTACTCAGGGACATTATTACTTCATACACATACTCACTAGGTGATAGGCTTCTACAGAGACCAAGGTCCTTCACAATTTGACCTTGATCTTGACCTTTTGTGGACTTAGAAAAATTTTAAAGAAAAACTTCATGTTTGATACAAAGAAATTCCATTGGTAACCTCATCTGCTTGTAGGCTTTCACTTTACCCTAACTGTATACATGCAATTAAAACAAAAAAAGTTTTTATATTTCTTAATTACTACTCAAACAGATATATATTAGATCATGGACTTTAACATTGAAAGAAACCACTTTGAACTTTGGTCTTCTGTCAAGCGCTGTTTGTGACAAGCAGCTGTTTGGGCGAGCTACGTTGTCCGCGGACAACTCTTGTTTGACTTAAGGTATTCTTTACCAAAGTTATTTTGCGTTATCTAGCACCTGCAGGAGAGTGGTGCACCCATAGGTAGTGCTCTTGTCTTAAATGATAAATATAACTGACAATTGATTGAATCAGGGTTGTGGAATTCCAATGCCAGGCATGGGTTTTTCTACCTACAGACAAGTAGATTTTCTTTGTCAGTTGTCAAGTTGGACAAGTAAATCAAGGACAAATCTTGATAGGGGTAAGAAATTGATTAGCCAAATGTTTGTATCAAAATGTAGAAAAATATTGTTTTCAATGAAGAAAATACTGGATTTCAGCATTTTCTTCAATAAAAACGATACTTTCTTTTATTTATCTATTCTTTTTTTGCGGGCAAGTTCATGTTGATCCTGGACAAGTAGAAAATTAGGCATAACTTGTCAAGGGACAAATGGAAAAAATGTGTATTTCCACATCCCTGGATTGATTGCTATCTCTTACATTGCCCATTAACACTTTTTAAAACACTTAAATATTAATTGAATATTATTGTATTTATGTACTTGTCTTTTGGCCTTGAGAAAGGAACTTATGATTTTAACCTCAGATAAGAAATAATTTGGCAGAACTTTAAGTGGAACACATTGCTAATTACTGGTTTAATTAAGCTATTACTTATACTGTTAGTAAATTAGTTTCCGTATTGGAAGTTTAATTTTTTCTTTTCTCTTTATAAATCCTGTTGCCCAATTCAAAGTCAAAGAAAACTTTTTAGGACAAACATGAACATTGGAGACATTAAAAATCTAAAACTCAAAATATAATACGAGGGTTGATCCAGAAATTCGTAAAATGTCAGGTTATAAAACTTTAGAAAAGTTGACTATCAAATTTATAAGTTTACATTCATTTAATACAACATCTGTGTAATAAATTTCAAATTTTCAAATGTGTAAGTTATATAGTAGCTGTAAAGTGACTTAACTAAGACACTTCTTCACACGTAGGCAGAAGAACATCAAATGCGACGTCATTAATAAACTTTTCTACATAGTCTCTTTTTGCTTGCATGCATTTCTGTACCTAATGAATTAACTTGTAGAAAGTATCTACAATTTATAGACACTTAAGGTATGTAAGTCTTTCACTGGCCATTCAAATGATTCTTGACTTCTTGAACACTTAGTCTATCAAACCCTACCCCTTGCAAGCAGTCACAACCATTTTACAAGCACAGCCTGATCATCATTTTTTATTTCCTAGCAATCACCCTGTCACTAAATTACTGAACATGAGCCATGCAAAATTGATTCTGACTATCTTTATCTCTTAACGATTTCTACTAGATCTTTATGGAACCAGCATCTTTCTGATTTCTGCTCCTTCATGATTGCTAGCCCAACTGATACTGGCCGAGCTCAATCACTCTGACCTTCTCTGTTATATCACACAAAGTCCAATCAGTGATCAATTGCTTGACCAGGTTTGATTAACCCTTGTCATGCTGAACCCGGAATATTCCTGCTTTGGCAGGAGCTATAGACAATCATCAGCCTGCACATACATGCAGTCTGATGTTAGTCTTCACCACCTGTTTCTCACTTTCCAACCAGAATTGTCAATAGATTTAGTTTTTCAAATGAAAAATTGACAAACAGTTGGTACTTTCAGTGCTTTTTGACCTTTCATTTTGGTGGCTTTTTATGCCCCCGATAGGGAGGCATCATAAATTTGACTTGTCCGTCCGTCCGTCTGTCCGTCTGTCCGTCTGTCCGTCCGTCCGTCATTCCGTCCAAAAACTTTAACATTGGCCATAACTTCTAAATCAAAGCGGTGTCGGGGGCATTGTCATCTTACAGTGACAGCTCTTGTTTTAACCAAAATTTATTCAGCATGACAAGGGTTAAGTTGATTTGATGGGCAGTTGTAACCTAGTATTACACAGATTTTAAAAAGACCAACTGGACATAAAGTCAACTAGAACTGTTGCAGAGCGGACTAATACCCCCCACAAGCACTTTGTCAGAATGCAAGTGCTATTAGTGCAGGATGTGTTTGTAACAAATATTGAGGTCATATGCAGCATTTGCATGAAGTTTCATGATTCTAGTTTGCTTGTTTTTTGAGTTAGAGTCCAGAAATGAAAAGTGAACAAAAATTGACTGTGACCTTAAACTTTGAACTATATGACCAAAATACAATAGGGCACTTTCTTGGATCATAAGCAACATTTGTATAAAGTTTCAAGATTGTAGGTCACTTGGTTCTAGAGTTAGAGTCCGGAAACGAATATTGAACAAAGGCTGACTGTGACCTTGACCTTTGACCTATGTAACCCAAAAACAATAGGGCACTTTCTTGGGTCATAAGGAACATTTTTATAAAGTTTCTTGATTGTAGGTCATTTGGTTCTTGAGATAGAGTCCGGAAATGAAAAGGTCTACTGACGGATGGATGGACAGACGGACAGATGGACAGATGGACGGACAGACAGACATGGTGTAACCAATATATCCCCCTCTACTTCCTAGTTAGGGGTATAATTATGAACATGCCCCTTTCAATACATGAGGACCTTTTCAAGTTTTGTCAAATTTGAATCTTCCTAACTTTGACTTAAATTGTTTATTTGGTTAAAACTCTTTTATTTTGCATTGATCAGGAAACAAGTTCTAACAAAATAGACAAATCCCTTATTATTCTGCTCACTGGAAAATTAACAAGTACTTGCGCAGAAAGTGTGGGCCAATGAATGAACCAAAATCAACAGTAGCTCCTGGGAATCAAACTTAGTACCTTTAAGTTAAGAGGCAGATGCTCTAACCCTAGACCACCCCAGTGTTTTTTCTAGACTGGGGGTTTGGGGGACACCCCGACTTTTTTTTTAAAGATCCCCATATTTTCTGGATTTGTAATGGATTTATTACTATAACCAAAGAGCATGAATTACCACATTTCTCATTTTGCGTCGTTTTTCCCACTGAAATCCCCCAATTGTATTTGAAATCCATGATTGAACACTGCCACCTACACCGTGACTTCAACTTAAATACAATGTCTTTCAATTTTTGCCAGCAAATTAAAAGTCTGAGGATTGTAATATTTAGTTATGAAAAATTGTGTGATCAATTTGCTAGAAGAACAAAACATTCCTCATACCAATACACAGTACAGGAATGGCTTAGTTTGGTACTGTGTCAATATTTGATGGTACACAAAGTACTAATTTCCAACTTGCTTTTATTATTCAATACTTATCCAACCCTTTAACTCTCACAAAATATGATCTATCTCCTTCAAAATTCATAAACCTTAATGAGCACTACATGTTGGTGCTGAATTAAGGGGTGTGGAATTTGCATGCCCCAATTGTCCAACATGGGCTTTTTCTACTTATGGACAATGCATTTCTTTAGGCCACTTGCCCCTAGACAAGTAAGTACTAGGCTTGATCTATTACGGTAAAATATAGATTGTCAAACATAAGCTATCTTAAAGCATGTATCAAAGGGTAGATAATATTGTTGTAAATGAAGAAAATGCTGGTGTTCAGCATTTTCTTCATTAACAACAGTATTTTCTCAAAATTCAATTTTTTATGTGCAGGATCTTTTTGACAAAGAGAAAATCATCTTGTATTTGTCTGGGAACAAGTAGAGAAATCCATAATTTCCACACCCCTGCTGAATTAAAAGCTTAAACCTTTTTGGTATGGCATGTTGTTAATTGAGAATCTAAGTTTTTGAAAAAGGTGTTACAGAAAAACTTGTTTAGTTATCTCATTTGATATTATTAATTGTGCTATAAATTCCAAGTTTACTAGCAACGTTAATCATTCCTTAACATGTACCAGGGAATTATTTCAAAATGTCAAATAAGTTTTTGCACTACAACAGAGGCTGACAACAACAGTGAGTACCAAGGAAGGGCATAAATACCATTATGCACATTATGCAAGTGCGTGATAGAAATAGATCTTGTTTCAAAATATGTTGTTGATGAATGATCATAACAATGAAAATACAGCTTATTACAATGATTTAATTATTTACAATCGCTCAAATCATAGAAAAGGGAGCGGACTGAAGACAATCATCTTTTGTTGCAGTCCACATATTGCCTTTATCCTATATATTCTAAGTTGGTTGCCTTCTGAGTGTGTATGAATTTGAAAATCCTACTTACGCCAGTGCCAAGGCTTCATGCTATAATGAAACAATGTAACTCAGAAGTTCAGTATTTTTTTTTAAAACCCTCTACAGCTGAAAAACATTCTGGTCCAGCATTATCTTTTTCTTATCTGCATTAATGGCCAATGTGTTTAAAAATTGAACTCATAAAGCATAGAAGTGTTTGATTTAAATAAATTTCACTTTTTAATGCCAGATTTTTAAAATATTGTTAAATCGATTTAATGTTAATGTCAACACTTCTTTTGGTCATTGAAATCCAACTATTCAGTAACTCTTTGTGTAATTTTATAGCAATAATGTAACCCTTTCATGACCCATAATTCTATGTTTGGCATAATTTAAGAACCCAAAAATAACCAATACCCGGGAACCCATGATTTTGTGCTACAGTTTCCTGGACATTAATTAAATACTGTTCAAAGTTGCATTAAACCTCACTTAAAAAGGAGACCATCACCACCACCAACAAATTAAAATAAATCTTAGGTCAGTTTTCCATTATGTTTAAATACTTGTGAGTTCATTGTAAAAATACAGGAATTTTCTTGCATCAATAAAATTCTCATTTTGCCACAAATTATTAGTCCCCTACCGGTGTTCACACCGGAGCGGACTATAGGTTTGCCCTCCGTCTGTCCGTCCGTCTGTCCGTCCGTCTGTCTGCTCAAATCTGGATCCCGCGATAACTTAATAACTAAGCAAGTGTTTTTGATGAAAGTTGGTATATGACTAGATGGCAATGTGTAGATTATGCACATCATTTTATTTTTGTTTTTCGACTTAAATTGAGGTTGCTATGGTTACAGAAATAGTGAAAATATGGCCAAAAATGGGATCCTGCGATAAGATAATAACTAAGCAAGCTAGTTTGATGAGACTTGGTATATGACTATATGGCAATGTGTAGATTATGCACATCATTTTATTTTTGTTTTTAGACTAAAATTGTTGTTGCTATGGTTACGGAAATAGTGAAAATATGGCAAAAAATATTGGATCCTGCGATAAGTTAATAAGTAAGCAAGCCAATTTGATGAGACTTGGTATATGACTAGATGGCAGTGTGTAGATTATGCACATCATTTTATCTTTGTTCTTTGACAAAAAGTGTGGTTGCTATGGTAACGGAAATAGTGAAAATATGGCAAAAAATGGATCCTGCAATAACTTAATAACTAAGCAAGCTAACTTGATGAAACCTGTTTTGAAATGTAAAAAAATTTATAAGCCATGTTAGTCAGGGTGGTGATGCAGCAGTATTAATCACCTCCAGTGAAAGTTCTCATTTCTTACCAACAAGACTGAAGAAAAACATCTTGGATCAGACAAGGTAACTGTTATTGATACTATTTCTTGCATCTGTCTATTGCTTGCATGAATTGTATAGTGGGCACAGCAGAGACAACAACTCATGTAAGTCTTGTTTAACCCTTTCCGAAACAAGACCTGGTTTTGACGTCCCTGATAGAATTGGCGTGGGAAAACATTGAGACAAACGAAGCCGGTAGGGGACTTTATGTGTTGCATACAACACCAGATACTTGTTTTCTATAACACAAGATCGTCTTCTTCCACTCACTTTTCACTTATGATTGTATGTAACCTTTTTTGACTACTTTAAGTTTACTGAAACTTACACTGTTATATCTTTACAGTTTAGACCAGGTGAACAACTTGAGAGAGATTCAAGCCATGAGGAGACTGGCAACCCATGGTAACATCCTTGAGTTGGAGGAGGTCATCTTGTAAGTATGTTAAGGATCCTGTCAGAAGTATATTTGATTGATGAAATAATTTTATTTTGTTTATATGTGTTTATGAATAAATCTGATGCAGGAGGAGTTATATGCAAAAGGTATAATTAGAGGATGGAGTCCAAGGATTTTGCTTTGCATATAACAACTCTTACCTCAAATAACCCATATGGCCTCTTTTTATAGGCAAGTTGAAAGTCGTATTATAGGGTCCTGTAGTGTCCTGCATCCTGGTGTCCAGGCTTCAAGTAGGCAGGTTCGAGGGTCATTCGGAACACCACTCAGCCAATCTCACGATCAACCTCGGATGTACATAGATGGACTATTTTCAAAAATTACGGGAAAACCTTGGAAAAACTTGATGACGTCAGTTAAAATGCTGTTAGCCCTCGAGTGAAATGTTCGACGTTGCCTACGCTACTCGTTTGAAGTCACTGACGTGAAACCATCGTATCATTATATAAATAACTTTAGATTCTTAAATAACGGCTGAAAAAATCTTAATTAAGATTTTTCAGCCGTTATTTGCTGAAAAAGATATAAATCTACAGTGCTAGTTTTTCTTACACTGTTTCCGCCTAACAAAATGCACGATTTTGTAACATAACCATCCGCCTTACATACATCCAAGGTCTGTTTCAGTTTACGTAAATGGCCGAGTGGTGTTCCAAATGGTTCGAGGGTGTCTACTTCTTCATCTTGAGCATAACTTTGTCATAATTTGCAGTTATGTTCCACTCATGGTTACAAAGTGTAGTGCACAAGAACCGCTACTTTACCTAGGTTAATTTTGTGGCAATTTCCCTTTGATGTTGTTCATATTTTGACACCCAGCAGTGTAACAGGTGAATATTGTGACAATTTGCGAACTTATTGCATGATGGGTCATACTTTTTGTTGAACATTTCTTTATAGTCAATCTTAATATTCAGTTACACAGACTCGCAAGAGGGTTTGCTTTGCCCACTTGCAATTTTTTGGAAATGTCACATACATTTCTTTTCTTTACTGTTTCAGTGACAAGAAAACGGGTACTCTAGTCCTTATATGTGAATTAATGGATATGAATATTTATGAGCTTATTCGAGGTGAGTGATGCAGTATTATACCTTAATATTAGAATATTTGATTTATGATGAAAATGGATTTGATAACTTTACAATAAAAATTTGGGTTTAGAAACCTTACAAAGAAGTATTGGATAAGTAAACACCATCATTAAACTAAGAATTGAAAAAAGATATACAAGATTCATAAAAAGAAAAAGACAGTTGATGGTTACTAGAATGCTTTCATCATTTCATACCTTGGTAAGAGTTTTTGCAAATCAAATGTTTGTCTTCTTAACCCTATATATTTGTGGATTATTATCCCCCACCGTTTTTAGCGAGGGGATATTGTAATGCTCTTTGTCTGTCATTCCGATTCCGTCATTCCGTCTTTCCATCACTAAACTTGTCCGGAGCATATCTCCTAAAGTATAATAGCTATCAACTTGAAACTTTATGGGTGGATAGATCTCATGAAGGAGAAGTGCAGTGCACAAGAACTACAACTCTTGCTTGCATAATTTTGGAGTTATTGCCCTTTGTTATTTCTAAGACTTAGATTTTGTCCGGAGCATTTCTCCTAAAGTATAAAGACTTAGATTTTGTAGGGGCTTAATTTCTTAAGTAGAACCCTTAATCTATTAGGCTTCAGTTTACTATCAAGCTTTCTCGGCGGGGGATGGCCATGTCCGACATGGCTCTTGCAGTACTTGCAATGTAGGGTTTCATGGAAAAATATTGATAACTACCGATTGCCCTCATTTTTCAGCCAATGAAAGACCACTTGTTTAAAATTAAAAAAATATCAAGCTTATTCTGGAGAAATGCTCAAATTAGTGAGCTGTGTTACTTAAGGTTATAATTGGCAGAGACTATGCAAATTCCAGACAGTCACGTTGAATTTCATGTCTTGTAAAATGTTTCAAAATACCAATTACTAAAAAATCAAGCAATTTGATATTGTGCTTAACAAATTCTTTCATTCTAAATGTATACAAATCAAAAGTTCTTTAACATACCTAACTACCAAAAAGAACCAAGCCTTTCTATACTCTCCTAACACATTGTTAGCTTAACGTTTTCATAGATTAGGGGGGGCTATTCGAGTCACCCAAGCGTTGGCATTGGCGCTGGCGGCAACGTCGTCATCAGAGTAATGCTTTGGTTAAGTTTTTACCTGCAAGTGTTTAAAATCTCTGTGTCTACTAAACTATTGCAACAAAACTTTGCACATACTTCTGTGACTGTGATATAAGCCTCTAGACAAAGATAAATTACTTAGATACATGTATTGAATTTAGTGTAATTTTAACCCTTTTTGGACTTAGAAATCTTGGTTAAGTTTTTACGTGCAAGTGATGTATATCAGTGATATTTCTGTTTCTACTAAAGCTATTACTATGAAACTTGGTACATGCTTCTTTGACCATAATATCAGCCTCTAGACAAAGATTCATTTCTCTGACATTCAATTTTGTGGCATTTTATCCCTTTTCAGACATAGAAATTCTTGGTTAAGTTTTTATGTGCAACTATTGTCTATCAGTTATAATTCTATTTCTACATAAGATATTGCTTGGAAACTTTGCACAGTCATGCTGCTGTGACTATAATATAAGCCTCTAGACAAAGATACTTATGTCTTGACTTTCATTTAATGAATTTTCCCATGTCTGTATTGCTTTGCTGGTACTATCCAGCACTAGGAATAGTCAGGCTTTACTGTCCTTCAACAGCTCTTGTTTAAGTTACACATAAAAGAGAAGACACCAGGGTTAAAGCAATATTGAATCTAATTGCTTTTCAATGTGAATACTTCAGTTCTTTTGAGTAACAATTTAATTAAATTTTCTACAAAGATCTTCATTTTCCAAAATTGTAAAAAATGCTAGTTATGCAAAAGAATCCAGGTTTAAAGTTAATACAGTCATGACGGATGGGTTGAAATTTGTAATGAAAGAAGCAAAACTATTAAGTATGGAAAGGGGAATTTTCAGCTCCACTGGCCGAAGGCCACTGGAGCTATTGTCATGGCGTTGTGTCCTTTGTGCGTCCATCCATCTGTCCGTGCATCCGGTTGTAAACTTTTTCTTTAAAAATCTTCTCCTCAGAAACTACTGGATAAATTTCTACCAAACTTCACAGGAATGATCCTTGGGTGACCCTCTTTCAAAGTTGCTCAAGAAATTTTGATCCAATGAAAAACATGGATATAATGGGTGTGGCTAATTTCCAAATATGGTAAAAAGTGAGTATTCTCAGATTCTAATTGATGGTTACCAATCAAATTTTACATGAATGATCCTTGGGTACACCTTTATCAGTCTACTAAAAATTATTGTGATCGGATGAAAAATATGTATTTTATTGGCTGAGGTCATTTCTCTAAATGTTATAAAGTGGAAACTTTGAAAATCATTTTCCCAGAATCTAATTGATGGACATCAACCATATTTCACTGGAATGATCCTTGAGCGACCTTTTATCAGTCTACCGCAATTTATTGTGATCAGATATAAAATATGTATTTTATGGGGGGAGGTCAATTCTCAATATGTTATATAGTATAAACTTTGAAAAGCTTTTTCTCTGAATGTATTTGATAGATATCAGCCAAATTTCACTGGAATGATCCTTGGGTGACCCTTAATCAGTCTACAAAAAATCATTGTGATTGGATGAAAAATGTGTATTTGTATTTTATTGGCAGAGGTCATTTCTCTATATGTTATACAGTGGAAATTTGAAAACATTTTCAACATCAGTAGAACCAAAACTATCTAAAAAATCTATTCAAAACTTTTTTCTATTACAAGAATTTCAAGTTGTGGAGCGACTCAAGCCTTTCATGGCTTTCTAGTTAGTACTAGGTAAGAAATATGTAGGCTACGCCATTCTAGGATTAACCACAAAATATATGTCATATTCTGACAATTTACACAAATAACCTTGTGATCTGCTTAGGTTATATGGCTATATTGTCAGAAGGCAAGTAAAATATAACTATTGCTTACATTTTAAAATGAAAGTGATTACTTCTTAATGGTCCTCCAGAATATGTTTTCCCCATTTAACCTGTAATATCAATCTGCTTAAAGATCTATGTATTTAAAATTCAGGACCAAAATATTTTCAATCTGTATAAATTCTCCATTCACTTGCCTATTACAGCCATGGATAAGTTAACTGATCCTTACTCAGACTAAAATTGTACTCCAAACCATACTGATACACTTGCTTTAACCCTTTCCTGTTTTACAAAATTTTGGACCTGTCCAAATTCAAAGGTTTTGCAGACGAAAATTAAAAGTGGATTTAATTTGAAAAATAACCATTCAGTAGGGTAGAAATAGTGTGGAAAAAGAAGAAATTGCTTGTCAGGAGCAATTTCTTCTTTTTTTCACAATGTTTTCTCAATCATTAAAACACGGGCACGTAAAAAGCAGGGATTAAACAGCAAAAGGTTAAGCAAGATATTAGTTGTTGTTTGAGTAAAAAAGGCTGATGAAGAATTCATAATAGTGTCCCATCAAGCAAATAGGGACCATCTGGTAACTCCCTAAAATAGATATTGAAAAAGAGATTGGTTCTAGAATAGGCCAACCAGAGGTCACGTTTGAAAATATCTTGCTCAGGAAGGTATATTGACCTTTCTAGATTTAGATAATTAAAAAAAATATGAGAAAAGTTTAGATCCTTGTCAGTCTGCACAGTCTGTGCAGTCTAACAAGGGTCAACACTTTAGGCACTATTATGATGGATCACATTTATCTGTATCACGTCTTTATCTAGATAAATCTAAGAAATCATTTGGTTACCGTTAGTGACAAGCTAAATAGTGTAACTACAGCTTTGAATAAGATATAGTTATGAACTTATGATATTTTGCTTTCCCATTGACAAATATAATAAGAAAATTATTTTTTCTGATGGAGTTCTCATCTTTTGTAGTGTATAAGTGATTTATTTTGGACATCCATATTATAATCAAAATTTTAGGTATGTTTTTTTTTTCCCCAACCCATTTAACAGGAAGGGTTTTATTGCAGTTAGTGGGTGGGACATTGACACTGTTTACTTATCAGTTGAAATAGCCCATAGATCTAACAAATACAGTGTCATTATTGAGGCATTCAGATAAAAAGCTACAATCAATCAAAGTGCTGTAAGCACTGTAATTGTGCGGTACTGAATGACTGAACTGCTTATTGTTGTTTCAGCAGTTTATGTATATATAGCATTGAAACAAAAAATAAATAAATAGACAAAAAATCCAAACCAATTTATTGTTGCAGATATAGTCAAACCATACATGCCATTTTTAAAGTTAGCCCAAAAACTTGTGGGAAACGTTCATTAGACAAATATTCTATCAAGGACGTTTTCAAAATTAATTCAACATCTAACTGCCAAATATAAGAAATGGAATTTGCTTCATTCATAGTTTAAGGTTTGAATATACACGGGAATATATCTCCATTCTTTTGATGCTAAAAAGCTCCTTGTAAAACACGCCAAGCATTCAGTATTGTAGGTCTTTGGAAAAATCTCGTGCCACCTCCTGAAGAGTTGTAGTAACAAGTTTTCAGAAATGTACATGTAGATAAATCACAGGCAGACATAGACAAATACACCAAGATAAAGCTATAGAGTGAAGAGTGACACAATGCACTAATAGTAAAGAGGTTAATAGGTGAATTATAAGGGGTTATTCCAAAGAGAGGGTATTAGGTAATTCATCCCAGAATCCATCTCTGTAGCTTTTTCCCTCATAGGTACGAAATGCAACTTTACAACTGCATTTTAGTAAACTAATGGTAATTTTCTATTATTAAGCTAAATTAATGAACTATTAATTCCTTCACGGAATGCACTGTAAATAAAACACTTATTAACAGCCAGAGAAAATAAGAAGCTCAATTTATGCCAGCAATTTTCGAAACAAACTGTTTACAAAATTGATATAAGTTGGAAAAAAGGTTATTTTGTAATTTTTTCATTAGATACAACCCGGACAGAACCACTCTAATTGTGCTTCCGCACAATTAAAAACTATTAACAGATAAGTACTCTCTATGATTGAGATTTGTTTAAAACCTTTACCACAAAAATAATAAAAAACTCTTGTAAGATTTTAAAGATATTTCTAGAAATTTAAAAGATTTGTACATCCCATTCAGGATGACAAAAGGGTGCAAACTGTTTGCAAATTATTCCCCGCTTTGCATGTGCCATTGCATGCAAAGCAGATATACTTTGCAAACCGTTTGCACTGTTTTGTGATCCTGAACGTAGGACAAGTTTTACTAAAACACGATATCTGCAGCTTAATCAAGCTATTTATACAAGGTTTTAGAATTTAAGCAACAATATGCTGTCTGTCATGATGCAAAAGGGGCCCATATCAAAAAATTCAAAAGAGGGATTCTTTCTTTTACAAGGTTTGATACAGAATTCCTGTCAATATGTTTATTATTTAGACTTAAACATTTCACTTTCATTAATATAAGGTTACACACCAAAATTTTCCGATGCTGTGTAAATTTTTTATCCCATCTCCCAAAAAGTTAAATGGCCCTAAGAAAGCATACAAGTCCCTCAGAGGGGCAAGTCAATGCCCAAACCTACAAAATCAGATGGCCCTTTTTTGCATGATATGAAGCATAATACTCCCTGATCATGATGTATCAATATCGGTATAATTTGTAAAAGTGTGTTAATCTTATTATTCCTTTGGGTCAATTTATAGGTCAAGCTGGGATAAAACTTCAATAGAAATTTAAGAACTGCATGTAACAAGCTTTTTGAATTTTGATATGCTTTGTTGTAAAATGATAATGTAATCAAAACTGAAGATCCATGAGTTAATTGCCTGTGTAATTCTAAAACCTTATAACTACAGCTTCATTAAAGCTGTAGTTAGGAGGTCAAGAATTACATCATTGCCTTGCAGTAAGTTTTTGTGTGTCATAGGAGAATTAGGTCCCACGGTGCCCTTGGAAGCACCAAAATAAATGAAGTATGAAGCTACTTCTGGGTCTCTTACCAGTTCGCTGCTAGTTGGGCAGGGACATCTAGTTTCCCTGAAAAATTTTGGATTGATTGGGATCTAACAAAAGACTGCAGGATTGGTAGACTAGCCCTGCATAACAAATTGTAGCAAACTGTTTGCAAATTATATCCCATTTTGCACACAAGAGCACATGGAAAGCGGGGTATAATTTGCAACCAGTTTGCCAAGTTTTGTTTTCCCGAACTTAGTGCAGATATTTAACCTTACCACTAGGCAACCTTTTCACTTCTATTGTAAATGTCTATAGATACCAGCACTTACATTCCATGTTTATCATAAGATTTTTAGCTCGACTGGCCGAAAGGCCAGCGGGCTATTGTCATGGCATGGTGTCCTTGGTCTGTGTGTCTGTGCGTGCGTCTGTCCATCTGTCCGTCCGTCGGTCCATCCGTAAACTTTTATTTTAAAAATCTTTTCTTCCTAAAGTACTGGATGGATTTCAATCAAATTTCACAGGAATGTTTCTTGGGTGACCCTCTATCAGATTCCTTCAATGAATTTTAATCAGTTGAAAATCATGGCTGTATTTCCATATATGGTAATAGGTGAGTTTTCTCAGTTTCTAATTGATGGATACCAATTAAATTTTACATGAATGATTCTTGAGTGACCCTTTATCAGTCTTCCAAAAATCATTGTGATCGGATGGAAATTAGGTATTTTATGGGCGGAGGACATTTCTCTATATGTTATATAGTGGAAACTTTGAAAATTAATTTTTCAGAATGTAACGTATGGATATCAACCAAATTTCACTGGAATGATCCCTGAGTGACCCTTTATCAGTCTACCAAAAATTATTGTTATCAGATGAAAAATGTGTATTTTATGGGCGGAGGTCATTTTTGGTGAACGAATGTCGTTCACCAGTGTTATATACCATGTCAGGAAAATCCTGTTGGATGTTAATACATTTGAAATAAAGTAGCGCCTCTTAAAATTCAATTTAGTATCTTTCAATATTTTTCTCCGCAAAATCACTGTTTTCTTCTTTAATGGCATGATACTATTATTCTTTATCAAGTGAAAATAATGAAAATTCGCCTTGAAAAACACAAAATGATCTTGCAATGTTTATCAAGGGAATTTTTGATCGGCGTAGGCTTGTCGAGAGTTTAAAGCAAAAACAAAGTTTGTGTCTAGACGCCGTAGAGACAGATACTATGTTTTTGACCCAAGCCTTCGCTGGTGCAACTTGTAGTAATTAGCCGGAAATACGTGTTTATTTAGGTCATGTCCTCTTGAACTTACATTCGGCAATACTCGGGCGATCTCCGACGGCTCCGATTTAAATGTAGGTTAGAGGAATCGGCCGAGTTGAGACGAATGACACATCAAGACACCTTGTGTCATTAGAAACGGTAACGCGGTTTTACATAACTTTTCAACTAACGACAGTCAGTCTCGAGACGGGTTTTAAGAATGATTCGACATGTGTTTTACATGTACAACCTTTCTTGTACTTTTATTAAAATAGGGATGAACTCCGCTAATAAGATTTTTCTGTAAAATTGCGTTGGCTGAAGTAGGGCTTTTAAGGATACACTCGAATATTCGGTGAACTTATTCCCAGCGAAAACGTTTCGTATTCGTCTGTCTCAGAAGCGAATATTGCCGAATACCAAATGCGACAGGCACGGAAGATATTTCATTGGGGCCATTCTACTTTGCGTTTTTTCAATCTGTAAAACAATATCAATTCAAAATACTATTTGAAAATTAAATAAATGATAGCTAAATATTCAACCCTAGATACCACTCCAATTGACGAGTAGATATTGCCGTGGTCAAGGGGGGGCGGGGGCAGATCCGCCATGCACTTGTGTACAATTCGACAGGCGGGTTTAGTTGTTAAATTATTCTGGAAAAGTCACTGCGTTTTTTACAGAAATCATGAAAATCTTAATCGATGAATAAAAAAATGGCTCCATCCTTCCCAAAATACGTTTAGAATTTGTTAACTACAGTTTAAGCAAAAACTAGCTCCGAGCAGAAGTCTAATATCAGCCGCAATACTGTAATAAGATATCGATAGTGAGTGATTTTACAAGCATCCAAACTCTTGAAGGTAAACAATAGGTTCTCGTGCAAAAAATAAACCGACAATTGTAAGGATTCTCAATTCTTTTTGGAAAGAAAGTCTGAAGGAAAAAAATGTTGTATTATACTTAAACATAGTCATAGACATAGTCATGCAATTATTACCGCCCTTTAAAAATAAACTTCTTAAATAAGATTCTTATTCGCTTTTGATGTAGAAATTACGTTACAAAAATAATATTTTTAAAGACTTTTAGTATGCAATTTACTATGGAGCAATTGTTTAATATAAAAAGTTATACTTTAATTTCTAAACCTTAAACAGAAATTATCCATGAATTATACTAATAGGGCACTAGACCTCCTTTAACATATACCTAAATATTTCTCATTCTGCAGTGTTATAACGACATAAGTGTCAACCACGGAAGTGGTTATGGCTTCAAATATGATAAAAACTAATCACTCAGGTTATGGTTCAAAATACTATTAATAAGTTAACAAATCATAACTTTAAATAATGAGTACAGTTCGGGACTGACTGATATTCATAGGTGTTTCTTTGGTTGGTACTCAAAGACCTTTTGATCCTCTGAGAAGAAACAAAGATAGTTAAAAAAGTTAAAACAAATACAACAAATTTACTTGAAATAAGCTTAAACATGATAACAACTACTTCTGTAAAAACAAACACCATTGGATATAGGCCAAAGACAGTTTTAGATAGGATTAAATCGTTTTCTCCATTTATGTTTAATTGATAAATGTACCTATTTCAAGTGTGTAAAAGAAATTTTCACAGAGTAACATCTCATATTCTAACAAATATTATTCTAACAGGATTTTTCCTCTCTTTCCCTTTCTTTGAATTTGCAGTGAAATTTCCGAATAACGGAAATTTTGTCGAGACAATTCTTCCCACTTTTTTTTTACATTCGTAATATCTCTTTTCTAATTGAATTTAATATATCACTCTAGAATGCCATCAGGTTCGTTCACCATCAGTACTTTCAGTGCTTTGATTCTTTATGTTATATAGTGGAAACTTTGAAAATCATTTTCTCAGAACCTAACCTATGGATAACAACCAAATTTCATTTGAATGATTCTTTAATGACCCTTTACAAGTCTGTAAATATGTAATGTAATCAGATGAAAAATAAGTGTTTTATGGGCGGAGGTTATTTCTCTATATGTTATATAGTGAAAACTTTGAAAATCATTTTCTCAGAATCTAACAAATGGATATCGACTGAATTTCACTGGAAAGATTCTTTAGTGATACTTTATCAGTCTGCAAAAAATTATTGTGATCAGATGCAAAATATGTAGTTTTATTGTCAGAGGTCCTTTCTTTTGATATGTTATATGGTGTAATATCCAATATGGGGTAAATCAAACTTTTTTCAAAGTTCAAACAGATGGATTTCAACCAAATATCATAGGAATTTTATTTCTGTGAAGTTGTATCAGGCTGCAAAATATATTTGATTAGATGAACAGCATGCTCTATATTGGCAGAGGACATTTCAACATATAAAGTGAATATTTGACCACCCTTTTGGTATCACCTAAATGATGATTTTTTTTAGACTCATCAAATTTAATGGGTGTAAAGATTGTAGGTTAGAAGGAACATAAGCTTTGTTCGAATCCAAAGAGGACAATTAAGTGGTGTAAAGTAGCCTACTGAGGTTCAGAGTGGGGAAGAAAAATCTGAGTTGACTGCACTCTAAGGCATTGGGCAGAATAAATATATTGGATTTAATATTTTACTTCTTCTTATCATTAGATAGCATTTTGTTTTGGTGACAAACAATTATTGTGAAGTAACATCCTTATAGTGGTGTTTAATGAAAAGCAGAAAGATCTACAATCAAAATTTTGTGGACAAAGTACCAGTATATTATGCAGTAGCATTCTGTTAGTAATGAAATTTTTATGCCCCCGCATCGATAGATCGGGGGCATATTGTTTTACACATGTCCGTCTGTCTGTCTGTCTGTCTGTCTGTCCGTCCGTCCTTCCGTCTGTCTGTCCGTACGTCTGTCTGTCCGTCCGTCTGTCCGTCCATCTGTCCGAAAACTTAACCCGAAAACTTAACCTTGCCAATATCTTCAAGCCTATTCAAGATACAAAGCTAATATTTGGCATGATGATAGATCTCAATGATCTGCATCCGCTGGTACCAAAGTCAAGGTCATGTGACTAGGTCATTATTTTTGGATTTCAAGCAAATTTCACTGGAATAATCCTAATTTTTAACAGCCTTATCTTCCTCTAATAATCATTATCAGGATATTCAGGCCTGTGGAGCGAATCAGGCGCTCAAGCGCCTCTAGTTTGTATCATGGCCTGAGATTATAAAGCTTTCCTCAAACTCAATTGAGAACTTACTCAAATTTCAAAAATTCATTAAATGATTGAAGTTCTAACACACACTAAATGGTAAAAAAGAAAAATTACTTCAGTGATATTTGATTGTCAAGCTTTAATATCAATAACTTCAGCTGTAGTGCTGTAACTATGTAATTGAAATTTCAGGAAACTCTCAGTTGAGTATAAAAAAAGATTTTAAATCTCAGGGGCAGATATTACTTGATGTTTCAACCAGAGCTACAGATAGAGGGGGTATTTAGGTTAATATTTCAATAGTCCTTACTTACACCCAATCTTGTGGATTATCATCTGAAATGTCTCATCGAGACAATTCAGATGATTACCTACAACAAAGGGTTTCAATCAGAAATATATATTTTAGACTGGCTTTACCCCCCTCTTATCTGGACCCCTGGCTTCAACATTTGAACTGAATCTTTACTAATTTGTGCTGCTAAATCTTCAAGAACATGATATTGCTTATTATAAATTAAACTTTCTTTTAGCTATTTATGAATATTAATTCTTGTAGATTTAAATTACAGGTAAAAGACATTATTTACCAGACAGAAAAATAAAAAACTATATGTACCAACTGGTGAAATCAGTTGAACATATGCATAGGTAAGGGGAATCACTCTAGAAGACCATTCCTGTAGAAGGAGACAACCTATGCACATTACCACACCTGTTTTATTTACTGTTGATTCCATTTAGTACAAATGTACAAATATAAAGTTGAAGTAATGGTAATTATTAAATGAAATGTTTAATTTATGTATTAATATGAATTGTTTTAAGAATTTCGGAATTTACCTGTACCCTTTTTACATGAAAAGATTCAAAAATAGTTCTTCCTGCAGAACATGTGGGTAACATCTAAGAAACATATTTTTTGCAAGTAAATGGAATCAACATTCTTTGCCACACTTTTCTTCACTGAGGATAGATTGAGCACAACCTTTTATAGTTTGAATCAATAGATGTTATACCTTTTGGTGAGTAAAACTGATTTAAAATTTCTTATGGATTAAAGTACTATTCATAGTAAACTGAAAAGTAAAGTATGTATGTTGATATAAGTACCGTAAAATCTCTTATACAACCAAGGGGATCTATTAGAATCTTAACATCTCTATTAGATGGAGATGAGGCTTTATTAGAGGTTATTGTTGTTACAATGTGGAAAGAGTATCAAAATACCCAAACACCAGAAATTAACTACGACTACAAAGATTAAACAAAAGGTGTTATATTCATTCAATCATTGAATTATCACATTTGGTCGGTAAAAGTTACATTGACCCTCCATTGAAATTATCATGACATTGATTGGGGTGGGGTTGGGATGGGGGTAATCTTAGGCTTATAGGCTTCCAGTTTTCTGAAAAAATATAAAATATGGTTGGTTTTGGTGTTTGACAAGGGGAATGGAATTATATTAGAAAATGGGGCTCTATTAGAATATTTACGGTAAATAAACATCATTTTGTAATTATCTAATATTTCTGGAAACATAAATGAATGTTAATTATGAAGGTTTTGCTCAACCCTCTTGTTTAGTTTTGGCTTATAGTAATTGTATTATTATTTAGTTGTAGAAAAGTTTTGATATAAATATTCAGTCTTTAAATCCATTTATACCCAAAATTTTCTGATATTATATCGCAATAATCTTGTTACAGCTGTAAGCCTTGGATATAACAATGCTTTTGAACTTATAAAATTGCATTGTTAAGTCTGAATACGGATGTTCATTCTCATGTAAGATGGCTTAGTTAAAGAGTGACTTGTACAAATTGCCAAGTGATTTATCGTATTGAGCCATATCATTATAAGCTGAGCAGGGGTGTGGAGTCCTCATGCTCGACTTATCTGACACAGGCTTTTCTACTTGTGGGCAAGTACATTTTCTGAAGCCACTTGTCCATGGACAAGTAAATATCAGAGCAAATCTTGATACAGCGCTATAAAGCTCTATGAAGAGTCAATCCTATTGTTTGTATGACAGGGGAAGTAATTGTAAATCAGCATTTTCTCCATAAATAATAATGTTTTTTCTCAATATTTATCAACTCATTTTTATGTGGGCAAGTTCATTATGATCCTTGTCAAGTAGGAGACTTTAACTTGTCCATGCACAAGTGAAGAAAAGTCGTATTTGCACACCCCTGCTGAGTCTAGTGTGCCTTGAAAAGCATACACAAAAGTATTGCATTTGTCATCTCATGTTCAATGAACTTATGTTAAAAATGAACTGAGTTCATTCAAATGTCCCCAATGTGGACTTTTATTACACAATAATTAATTCCATGTCAAGATTTTGCTAAGGAATCCAGTTCAAGTTATTTTTCCTCATTTTGTATCTTTTTAATAAAAAAAGAAACTATTTACAATAACAATTACACAAATCAGGTCAAATTTGACGTTTAATCAATGCAAAGTTTTAGAAAAACTACATTGTTCCAGGAAATTGGCTAGTAATTGGTTTCAGGGTCATTGTTCCATATGGGTTTAAATTGCATCATGTGAGATAGTTATGGATTAAACAAATTTAACCCTTCTTTACTGTTCATGCCATATAATATGAGCCTGTGCGTGACATTTCCAACAATTTGACATGTGCTTGAAGGGCCGTCATAAAGCATCCTAAGTAGCAACAAAGTGTTTTTAGAAAATTACCTGACTGTTTTAAGATACTTTAAAACCTTATCTAATCTACAAAGGGCAATTAAGGTGAAGACCATACCGTATTCAATGACATTTCAATTGATATCCTCTTATTATTTCTGATATATCTCCTGAATTATAGAACCTTAGTCTGAGGATGACTGTGGCATTCTATTATATGTATTTTTCCAAAGAAATGTTTTAAATTTTATAAATTTATATGTTTAGACATCATGAAGTTCAACCTTCTGGTATTTATTGCAGTGCCTTAGACATTTCAGATCCGAGATGTCAAATTGTTGCTGGTGTTATTTCCTTACTCTCTGTCATAAAACCAAAATGTTCCAACTTTCTAGGGCTGGTAACACAGAGCATCTCATATATTTGATATTAATTGGCTTTAAGGAATCATCCTTGTTTCATTTGTTCAGGAAAACGCCATTTACTGCCAGAAAATGTTGTCAGAAAGTATATGTATCAACTGATAAAGTCAGTTGACCATATGCATAGGTGAGGAATTACTGTTCATGTGTGTGAAAAATAAGAAATAACATGATTGCTGCTCTCAGAAAAGAAAGGATGAGTTTCTCCTAATATACTAATTTCTAGAGGCAAAAAAGTTGTACTTTGTTCAGAAATACTTAATTTTTTGTGTTATATACTGAAAATATCTGTTTGTATATACACATGTCGGTACTGAGAGGTCAGTGCAATACTATTGTAAGAGCTTATAAATTTATAGGCACTAAAAATAGTATTACTCTGACCCCTTGATAAGTATTTATTATACACCTATATTCAATGATTACAATAATTTGCTATCGACCAATTTTGAGATTTAGGAAGATTTTTTCTTTGAGCATGTTTGAATTCCAGTTGAAGTTGAAAAAGATAGCTTCTTTGAGTTACTAAATTAATTAGACATTATGGCTGAAGAAGAATAACATAGTTATATGACATTCAGCTATGGTTAGGCACAGTTAAGAACATTTTGAAATTAAGTAAATGATTTTGAAAGTATTTTGGAATGAAAATGAACGAGACTTGATGAGTGACTATTCAGTGAAATTCAAGAAAGGTAATACTGTATCATTAAATTTGAACTAATTGCAAAAAAATAGCAAAATTTGTTATTTCCCATAAATGAAAAATACATACTATTCTGTTTGTGTGTCTTCACAAACCAATCAGACAATTTAGAATCATCACTAGGTAATAAGATAAGGCTATGATTTAATTTATATGAATGAAATGTTGATCATTTTAATTAATAGTTTTGTAGCATTTTTATACGCCGCCGGAGGCGGACGTATATTGGCGTCATCTTCTCCGTCTGTCCGTCCGTCCGTCCATCCGTCCGTCCATCCGTCCATCCGTCCGTACGTCCGTCCACTTTTCTTGTCAACGCAACTCCTCCTAAACTACTGGCTGGATCTTCTTGAAACTTGGTCAATATTATCACCTCAATTGGTAGATGTGCATGAAGGAAGGATTTTACGGTTCGTTGATTTTTGCCTGAGTTATGCCCCTTGATAACTTAGTCTCTGGGTCCACTTTTCTTGTCAACGCAACTCCTCCTAAGTTTCTGGCTGGATCTTCTTGAAACTTGGTCAATGTAATCACCTCAATTGGTAGATGTGCATGAAGGAAGGATTTTACGGTTCGTTGATTTTTGCCTGAGTTATGCCCCTTGATAACTTAGTCTCTGGGTCCACTCTTCTTGTCAACGCAACTCCTCCTAAGTTTCTGGCTTGATCTTCTTGAAACTTGGTCAATATTATCACCTCAATTGGTAGATGTGCATAAAGGAATGATTTTATGGTTCGATGATTTTTGCCTGAGTAATGCCCCTTAAAAAAGTAGTCTCTTGGTCCACTTTTCTTGTCAACGCAACTCCTCCTGAGTTTCTGGCTGGATCTACTTGAATCTTGGTCAATGTTATCACCTCAATTGGTTTATGTGCATGAAGTAAGGATTTTATGGTTCGTTGATTTTTACCTGAGTTATGCCCCTTTAAAACTTAGTCTCTGGGGCTTATTGCCTCAGTTATGCCCCTTAAAATTTAGTCTCTGGGGCTTATTGAAATTGCAACCTTGTGAATGAAACTCCTCCTAAGTTTCTGGCTGGATCTAAATGAAACTTGGCAGATGTTATAACCGAAATTGGTAGATGAGCATGAAGTAAGGATTTTATGGTTCATTAATTTTACCCTAAATTATGCCCCCTTAAAACTTAGTATCTAGGGCTTATTGAAATTGCAGCCTTTTGAACACAACTCCTCCTTACTTTTTGTCTTTATTTAAATGAAACTTGGTCAATGTCATCACCATAATTTGTAGATGTACATGGATCAAGGATTTTATGGCTCATTTATTTCCCTGAATTATGTCCCCTTAAAACTTAGTGCCTGGGGCTTATTGAAATTGCAGCCTTGTGAAGGCAACTCCTCCTAACTTTTTGTCTTGATTTAAATGAAACTTGGTCATTTTCAATTTGGTTCTGTCAAAATAAGTAGTGTCTACAATTGTTTTTGTGAAACAGCAGCAAAGTGGCGGCGTATTTTGTGACGATGGCACTCTTGTTTAACAATTGCAGTGTGTTTTTATGCTCCGCCAAAGGTGGTCGTATATTAGTATCACCTCCTCCGTCTGTCCGTCTGTCCCCATCTCAGTATGTATGTAGGTACATTACAATTTTGTGAACATTACTTCTCTTTAATTTTTGGACCAATTTGAAAGAAACTTTCACAAAATGTTCCCAGTCACCTGTCCTTGCCCATATTGTCTCGGTTCGGTCAATTTCAGCCGTATCATAGATAAAAGGGCCTTCATGTAAAAATTCTTGTGAACACAACTTACCTCCTCTATTTATGGACCAATTTTGATGAAACTTTCACAAGATATTCCTTGTCACCTGACCTAGCACATGTTGTCCTGGTTTTGTAAAAATTCTTGTGAACAGAACTCCTCCTTCATTTATGAACTGATTTTGATGAAACTTTAACAAAATGTTCCTAGTCACCTTTACTTTCATGATTTGGTGAATTTTAGTCTTGTCAAGGAGAAAGGGGCCTTCATGTTAATATTTTTGTGAATAGAACTTCTCCTTCATATATGGACTGATTTGGATGAAACTTTCACAAAATGATCCCAGTCACCTGACCTAGCACACATTATCGTCATTTGTTGAATTTTAGCCGCGTCATGGAAAAAGGGGCCTTCATGTAAAAATTCTTGTGACAACTCCTCCTTTATTTATTGACTGATTTGGATGAAACTTTTACAAAATGTTCCTAGTTTCCTTACCTTGCACATATTGTAGAGGTTTGGTGAACTTCAGCTGCACCATGGAAAAAGGGGCCTTCTTTAAACATTTCTTGTGAACACAACTCCTCCTTATTTATTGACTGATTTGGATGAAACTTTCACGAAAGGTTCATCGTTTCCTGAATTTATGCATGTTGTTGTGGTCAGGTGAATTTCAGCCGAGTCAAGGAAAAATGTTTTGGCGGCGTATCTTGTGTCAACGGCACTCTTGTTGAGTGATAGGATTGAGTGGTTTGAAATCATTGAATGGAGCACTGATCAAGCTATTTAGAATGATTTTGATTGAGGTGAATTAGCCAATTTCTTAACTGAACAACAACTGACATGAATTAATTGATCAATGAAATGCTGATTATTTTCAAGAAGTAAAACAAAAAATATGAAGAAACAGTGAGCAAAATTTCTGCTTGGACTTATAGTTTGAACTGGAGGAAATATGGAACTTGATCAAACTTTTGCTGTTACCTATAGTTTTATCTAATAGAATCCATTAATTGGCTATTTAATAATCTGATTGATTGGGCAATGACAATGTTAAACTTGAATACTACTTCATACTAATTATGAGGTTTTTGTGTGCATTATAAGTTTGGTGTTTGATGTATGCAAAATCATTTTTATTTCTATACATTGACTTTTTTAATGTTAAAAAAATTATAATTCTTTCATGGACTTAGATAATGAATGCCTTTGCAAAATTTAAGAAACTTTTATCAAATTTTTATTTTAACTTTTCATTTTAAGATACTGAAAAGAAAAAAAAATCTTATTTATTGTTTTACATTAAATTTTCAATGAACATTATGACAGAAAGATTAAAAAAAATGCAATAATTATTTTAAAATGTTGTTGATGTTTCTGAAGATTTCACTCTGAACAAAATGATCCATTATGATTTTTGTCCTGTATATTTCAGAAATGGTATTTTTCATCGGGATGTGAAGCCAGAAAACATTCTGATTAAAGTAAGTCTTGAATATTTCTTAACCCCCTTCCTGTATAGTCACAAAATCTAGTATTGTGCAATTTCTTTCTGACAATATTTTCAACTGCCTATGATGATTTTATAAATTTTCAAATCCTCTTTTTATTTTCGTCCGCAACCTCTTGTTCAATTCTCAAAATATTGTACAAAATAGGATGACTAGCTTTTTCAGTTGCTTAGTAACCTAAAAGGTCAAAGTGAAAGTTGATCAGGCTGGATTAGCAGGCTAATTTGAGTCATAAATTTGTTTCATACTTGAAAATATTATGCTTTAGCTGTCATACTTTGGCTTATGACTATCTTGTTTGAATAGATTACTTTGACATTTCATTCTTGTACATTATCTGATGTTTTATTTGCAGGAGGATTTGCTCAAGCTGGCGGACTTTGGCTCATGTCGCAGTATATACTCCAAACAACCATACACAGAATATATATCAACACGTTGGTATAGGGCTCCTGAGTGTTTACTGACTGATGGATATTATACTTATAAAATGGATATTTGGAGTGTGGGCTGTGTGTTCTTTGAAATTTTAAGGTAAGACAAGGCTATAAGTACAAAGGTATAGATAAGAGGGGGGAATTGCCAGTTTAAAATCTTTATATCTTGTTGAAACCCTGTTGTGGATACTCATTTGAATCGTCTTGTTGAGATGATTCCAATGACTATGCACAACATAAGATTTGAGAAAGTATTGTTGAAATAATTTAATTTGAAATATAAAATTTAACCCTTTTATTCTGTAGCTATGATGCATAACAGGTCAAGATCAATTTAGAATGTCAAGGGTTAAATATCAAGATTCTATTTCTGAAAAATATGCTTTGTCTTTGCAAGAAGTAGAGTTACAAGAAAATATTTGATAAACTTAAAAAAAAAAAATTAAAAGTTGAGCAGCATTGTGTGAACATTCTTAAGTAGAAATCATTGATTGAGTGAAATATGTGTCTTTGATTACTTAAGCTATTACCTTGAAACTTGACACCAACATTCAGTGGTAAGTTTGTGTTAGCTCTGAAAATTGCCTATTCAGAGCAGTATTCAGAGAATGTCAGCTTGTACGTTTATTTCAGTTTACATCCATTATTTCCTGGTTCCAATGAAGTGGACCAAATTGCCAAAATACACGATATCATGGGGACTCCAGATTCAGCCATATTGTCAAAATTTAAAAAGTAAGTCGTGAAAGTCTTCTATATCATTAACTAACACAAAGTTGTAGCTATCTGATTGAAATTTTTTTTGACATGTCACACAAATAAGGACCATCTTGGAACTTTGTAAAAAAAAAAAAATTGAAAAAGAGATTGGTTTTAGAACAGGCCAACCAGATGTTGCATTTTAAAAATTCTTTCAGAGGAAGGTAAATTGATCATTCTAGATTCTGAAAATTAGTAAAGTGCGAAAAGTTTCGACCCTTGTCAGTCTGTGCAATGTGCACAGTCTTACAACGGTCAACACCTTACGCACTTCCCAGATGGTTCCTTTTCACGTGATGGGTCACAAATATTTAGAAATGAGATTGGTTCAAGTAGAGGTCTCATTTTGATATTTTCATTAAAGAAGGAAAATTGAAGTAATCAGATTAAGAAAATTGACCAATTGAAAAATCTTTTTACCATAGCCTGTGCATTCCACGCAGCCTGACAAGGGGTTCACACTTTAAGCACTACTTAGATGGCCTTTTTTTCTTGACTGGTCATAATTTCAGGCACTCATCAAAAGACAGGGCATAGTATATAATCAGACATGCACATACGTGTTTGTGCAGTCTAATCTTTATCTCTACCTCCAGCCAAAGCAAGAATATTGTGTCCTCATTATGGCCTGAGTTTATTCAAGATCAATAAGTTAAAATATATACCTAATCTAGTTTTCACTTAATCAAACCTTTCTGTTAATGGCAATCACTGTCACTCTTTTCTACTCTTTATGATTATGATTGAGTAATTAATTTCTGTTTTTTCCCCAGATCTCGAGGTATGAACTTTAATTTTCCGCCAAAGAAGGGTACTGGTATAGAGCGAATGTTACAACACGCATCTACAGACGCTGTTGACCTAATTTATAAATTATGTACATATGATCCTGACGACCGGATGACAGCCAAACAAGCTTTAAGACATTCCTATTTTAAGGAACTCAGGTAAATTATCATTCCTAATCAATAGGGAAAGGGGTTTTAATTTTACTCATATTAAATTTTGTGATACACATTTGATAAGCATAATTATTACTCTCATTGAAAGAACAATACACCGTATTTGGATAACTTACTGGTAGCTTGGATACTTGGGATACCGGTTCGTTAAATGATGAACAGCCATGGTAATTTGCATACTTTGTCAAAATGCAATTCAAATACATGTGTTCCATAAGGGACCCACAGAAGAAAAAATAATCTAAATGAATTTTATCTAAGAAACTAATTATGCGAGAAATTTTTCAGCCTTAATATGGTCCCATCGTAAGATTAAGAATTAAGAATCTTATCAATCTAATTAAGAATTTTAAGAATTTTAAGATGGAGTGTTTTTAGATTAAGATTTTTAAGAATCTTAATAAGAATCTTAGGATATCTAAAAGATGAAACGAAGATGGTTTTGCATTTGCTTAAAACAAGTAGTCTTGACAACATGGAATATTTTCACTTAAAAAAGTTTGAAAATCATTTCTTATGACATCTAAATAATCTAATTCAACAGAATTTTTCATCTCTTTCTCTAGAAAACGCAACCATTTCATGTTTTCTAATTCAGGGATAATGAGAAACGCCAAGCAGCTTTAACGAGAGCCAAAATCGCTGATAAGGAGGACATCAAACCTTCTACGTCACCGGAAATGGAGAAACCAAAGGGAGATAATTACGATAAGAAAAAAGACTCTGATATACATATCTTAGCTAGTTTACCGAAACCTCAGTCTTTACCCGCTCATCAGTTGTTCAAAGACAAGCGAAAGGTATACCAGGTAAAGTGTGCAGTGATTTTGACTCACTGGCTTTTGCTTCTAAGTGGCTTCAAAGGAGACAATGCATGGTCAATGTTATTGACAATGATATCGACACAATAGATTGATCGATCTACAATATCACCTACACACAATCAATAAAACAGTAGAATCCCTTTTTAAGTAACTTGGATAATAGGGATTTTTGGTCATTTGCAACTTTTCCTCTAGCACAAAACCATTTCTTCTTCAGCCTAAGTAAAATTCTTCGGATAATCCGAACTCTGATAATAGAAACTCCCGAATAATGGAAAGAATCATGACCCTTTTTTAGCTCACCTGAGCACAACGTGCTCAAGTGAGCTATTGTGATCACCTTTTGTCTGGCGTCCATGCGTCGTCCGTCGTCCGTCAACAATTTCTTTAAACGACATCTCCTCCTAAACAACTAGGCCAATTTTAAGCAAACTTAGCAGAAATGTTCCTTAGGTGGTCCCCTTTAAGAATTGCTAAAAGAATTGAAATCGGTGAAAAACTATGCAACCAAAGTTAAAAATTAAAGAAAATCTTTAAAATTCTTCTTCTTCTGAACCAGTTGCCCTACAGCCTTGAAATTTGGCATGGATGATAAGCTCATAGACCTTAATAAAAATAGCTAAAATCATATCTGTTGGGCCACCAGGTGCGGAGCACCAGGGGGGAGGGGGTAATACCTTGGGTAAATTTTGTAATCTTTAACCTTCTTCTTCTTCTGATCATGAAGGCCTACAGCCTTGAAATTTTGCATGTATGATCACCTCATAGACCTTTATATAAATAGCTAAAATCTTATTTGTAGGGCCACGAGGTGCGGAGCACCAAGGGGGAGGGGGTAGTACTTTGATGAAAATTTTGTAATCTTTAACCTTTTTCTTCTTCTGAACCAGGAGTCCTACAGATTTGAATATTGGCATGGATGATAAGCATATGGATCTAAAATAAAATAGCTAAAATCATGAATGTAGGGCCACCAGATGCGGAGCATAAGGGGGCAGGGGGTAGTTCTTTTGATCAATTTTGAAATCTTTGACCTTATTCTTCTCCTGGATCAGGAACCCTACAGACTTGAAAATTGTCATGGGTGATCAATATATTTACATTAATAAAAATAGCTAAAATCATGACTGTAGGGTCACCAGGTGCTGAGTGTCTTGGGGAGGGGGTAGTACTTTGGATCATTTTTGAAATCTTGAAACTTCTTCTTATGAGCCAGGAGTCCTACAGACTTGAAAATTGGTATGGATGATCAGTATATGGACATATATTGAATTAGCTAAAATCATGATTGTAGATTCACCAGGTGCAGAGCATCTTGGGGGAGGGGGAGTTCTTTGTTGAGAATTTTGAATCCCTACAGCCTTTATGTTTGACATGGATTGATCAACTCATTTAAGAAAACTTTAAAAGTCTCAGACTCAGCCTGTATATCTGGCATAGATTAGCTGATCACAGACCTTTTTATGGAAAAAGCTTAAATAAATAATGTTCAGGGGAGGAGCAGAGGGGGGGAATGATTATTTCAAATGTTATCTGATTGAATAAGTGAAAATCTCTTTTTCTGTGGTTGCATGGACATACCTAGGTAATGAAGCTTTTTTCTCAGGTGAGCGACCCAGGGCCAACGGCCCTCTTGTTTATGGTATAAGAAACCATCGGGAGGTAACATCGGGACAAATATTTTTTAAAGTACAAATTAGCAAGTTTTGAATCTAATTTTCAGGTGACTCCGAAAATACGATAAGACACGTCAACATGTCAAGCTGTTTATCGCACCTTTACCTGATTCACAACTCTTATATTAGCATTTAAATTGAACATTTGAACAATTGCTTTGCTTGTATTTTCTTTAGTTTATCGAGCGTTCTCGGTGATACTTCAGACAACCTATTTTATCGCGCCTAACTTCTAAATTCATTTTTCCATTAAGATAAAAATCTGGCATGGGAAAAGTTGCCTTTTGAAATCGTTGTTAAAAAGTCATTTCATAGCCAAAAATACTTATTTCAAATTTAAAATTAAAATCCTACTCAAAATATTGGAGTGATAGAGACACAAAATAATCATTAGCTTTCTTGTCAATATTACGTCTTCCTATAAATTTCACAGAGAATGACCCGACTTCAAATGAGCCCCCAAACACCTGGCCTGGCTGAGAGTGTCTGTGTATTTCCAAACGACATGTTTTTCTCTCGTGTTTACTCGTCAGCCATATTAAATCACATAAATAGTAGTATTAAACATTTAGTGGACCTTCTTTTGAATCAAAAGGTAATTTGTTAAAGCTAACCATGTTCACGTTCAAACTTTGTACCGATCGGCGCACTTTGGATTTGAAAGCTGTTGGTACTCAGAGTAATTAATTATAGACAAAAAACAAATTTATGAATACATTTTTTCCCACTTCAAACAATTAATAGGGCTGCAAATATAAGCGATCAATCGGAACTGGCCAAATGTACATGTAAGTACGGTTTATTCTTATGCCGACAATATACTCGCTCACTCCTGAGTCGGAAATGGGATTAGCGGATAATAGAAACCTCTGCTTAATAGCAACTTATCTTCTGACAAATAGGAGTTGCTAATAAGAGGATTCCTCTGTATTGTCAATCTGTATGATTGACAATAATATTGATTGTGTGTGGGTGATATTGAAGAAAAATCAACATTATTATCAATATTAATGATTCTGTATAAGTGGCTATAATTATTGAACAGTAAAACTTTTATAAGACTAGAAATATTGTAGTCCATGTGCTTTCAATGAATTTTGTGCTTATCCATTGTAGGTACAGATAAGAGGGAGTAGAGCCAGTCTAAAATCTTCTTTTCACAATCAAACCATATGTTATGGGTACTCATTTGAATTGTCTGGAAGATACATTTTATATGAGTATCAATAGGGTTTCAGATTAATGAAATATTATAATCTGAAATCTACCCCCTCTATTTGTAGCTCTGCTTGTTAACATACAAACTGAGGATATCATGATATATGACTAAACTTGACTTTGATTAGGATTGGAAGAGTTTGATTTAAAGTTTGAGGTGATCAATTACCTAAGGTTTTTGCAACCATTTTTTTTGCAAAATGCTAGCATTTATTGGGAAATATGCATGAATGAGGTTTATTTGACATGTATTTTAGTTCGTTTGTTGTGTTTGCATGGCTTCTTTTACATAAAAATGTAGATAGTAATAGCTTTGCTTTCTTTACTCATAGGAATAACCTACAATTTCATAGAATTAGGACTAAAATGATGTTTGGTCTTCCAAAATGCACTTATTCAGTCCATTGGAATGTAAGTGGTTCAAGTGTTATTGTAAATATGACAAATAAGTAAAAAAAATATGGCCATTCGGGTAGTTGGTTACTTGATGACCCTAGTTAGACTTTAAGAATTGTGCAGTCTGATAAGGATTGAAACCCTAACACTTCTGAATCGGGCATGATCATTTTCCTGTATAAGAATATTTGAAATGCAACCTTTTGTTGATCTCTGCAGCAAACATTCTTTTTAGCTCACCTGAGCACAAAGTGCTCAAGGTGAGCTATTGTGATCACTCACCGTCTGTCGTCCGTCCGTCCGTCCGTCTGTCAACAATTTCTTTAAACATCTTCTCCTCCTAAACCACTGGGCCAATGAAGCTGAAACTTGGCAGGAATGTTCCTTGGGTCAAGCTCTTCAAAAGTTGTTAAAAGAATTTAATTTCATCAAAAACCCTTGTTTCCATGGTTACATAAGAGGCCAAAATGGCCGAAAATATTAGAAAAAATTCTTCTCCTAAACCACTTGGCCAATCAAGCTGAAACTTGGCAGGATGTTCCTTTGGTGAAGCTCTTTAAAAGTTGTTAAAAGAATTTAATTTCATCAAAAACTCTTGTTTCCATGGTAACGGAAAGTTTGAAAAAGGCCAAAAATGGCTGAAAATATTAGAAAAATTCTTCTCCTCCTAAACCACTAGGCCAATCAAGCTGAAACTTGGCAGGAATGTTCCTTGGGTCAAGCTCTTCAAAAGTTGTTAAAAGAATTTAATTTCATCGAAAACTCTTGTTTCCATGGTAACGGAAAGTCTGAAAAATGGCCGAAAATATTCGAAAAAATTCTTCTCATCCTTAACCACTGCGTCAATCAAGCTGAAACTTGGCAAGGATGTTCCTTGGGTGAAGCTCTTCAAAAGTTGTTTAAAGAATTTAATTTCGTCAAAAACTCTTGTTCCAATGGTAACGGAAAGTCTTAAAAATGGCCGAAAATGGCTGAAAATATTAGAAAAATTCTTCTCCTCCTAAACCACTGGGCCAATCAAGCTGAAACTTGGCAGGGATGTGTCTTGGGTGAAGGTCTTCAAAACTTGATAAAAGAATTAATTTCATTGAAAACTCTAGTTTCCATGGTAACGGAAAGTCTCAAAAATGGTCGAAATGGCTGAAAATATTAGAAAAAATTCTTCTCATCCCAAACCACCAAGCCAATCATGCTAAAACTTTGCAGGGATGATCTTTGGGTGAAGCTCTTCAAAAGTTTTTAAAAGAATTTAATTTCTTAAAAAACTCTTGCTTCCCTGGTTACAGAAAGACTGAAAAAATGCATAAATTGCCAAAAATCTTAGAACAAATTCTTTTCCTCCTTAACCATGAGGCCAATCAGTTTTAAACTTAGCTCGGATATTCTTAACATGTAGGGTTACTAAAGTTGTTAAAAGAATACTCCATGGTAAGAGAAAAGTTGAAATTTACGAAAATTAAAAAAAAACAAGTTGCAGTAGGATGAAATTTAACCAACCTTAATGTATATCAAACAAATTCTGGTATTCATAACATGGTTGACAAGTTATGAGTGACTTACTCAGGGGAGCGATATAGGACAATCATGGTCCTCTTGTTTCAAATATTTACCTTACAGAGTTGGCAGGTGATGCCTTTTCACTTGATTGGGGACATATATATTCCAAACCTGAGGTTTTGTGATAACCTCATATGCTGCGCTATTGTTGTTGTTGTAGCTATGCATAAATGCTCAAAATCCTTCAAAAATTAGACATGCTCACTATCTAAAGTGCAACACCTACTATCAAAGGAGTTTATATAATGCAACTTTTTTACTTCAAACTTTTATCCAATTTCTAGAATGCAAAAATTGAATATCAGGAAATTGTAGGTAGTGTTCTGCTTTATCAAGTTTATTCTTGAACAGACCATTTCACTTTTATATTTGCAAACTTTTCTTTCCTGCAGTTGAAACTTAGAGCCCAGGTTTGTTTGAAATTCATTTTGGTTGAGGTGTTTCTTCATGAGTAGGATATGGTGTGGTTTTAGTGCTTTGTGTGCAATAAATCTAATTTGTGTTCACAAGACAGGAAATTTATAATTTGATGGGTCAGCGCAAAACTATTCTTAGTGACTATATATTAATATGCACTTACAAAGGTTACATTTTTTTTACTTGAGGATAACATGATAACAGGTCGAAAGACTCTTATTTTCATCATGGTCCTAACTCATACCAGATCTTATCATGTAATAGAGAGAGAGAGGAAATGGCTTCTAACCACTGCTACCCATTTTTACAGCTAGGTTGAATGGGGCTCAGCCTGTAAAATATAAATATACACTAACAGCCAGTAGTGCTCAAACCCGCAACTACAAGAAGAACAACCTATTTACTTGGCTGATGAGCCAAACTTTGTTGCAATGACCCATTGATACAACCCCTTTGAAGTGTAACAAATTATGGATTGGTCTCTTGAAATTTTAATTTTTTGATCAGTCAAATGAAAAGGGACCTGAAATGATATCAAATATTTGGAAAAGGATTTGATCCAGCATTGATCAATCAGAAGGGCGGATTTCAGAAATAATTTGATAGATAATTAATAGGAAGATAGAATAATCATTCTAGACTTAGAAAAGTGGTTGTGTGCAAAAAGTATTGACACTAGGTAGCCTTAGCTGTGCAAATTGCGCCGTCTGACCAGTGTCAACACTTTTTGCTTTTCTGATATGGTCCCTTTTTGCTTGAAAGGTCACATTTAAAGAATTAATAAGTAAAACTGGGATATTTAGGGTGGTGGAATAATATTGGGATAAATTCATTTGCAGGTTATTTTAGATATAATGAAATTAATGAAAAAATAAAAAGATTAATAAATAAATTCCTGAACATTTTCTGAAATTTATATGCTGCCTACGGCGGACAAATTATATTGACATCATCTTCAGCCTCTGTCCAAATGTCAGTTCATCAGTATGTCCATCCTTACATCCCTCTGTCCAAATCTTGTTAACACAACAGCTCCTTCATTTATGGACAGATTTTGATGAAACTTTCTTAAAATGGTCCTATTCTTCTTTCTGACCTTGGGCATATTGTCAGGGTTTGGTGAAAATATGCTATGTCATGGAAAAAGGGGCCTTCATGTCTGATTACTTGTGAACAAAATCCTATGCTTATGCATGCATTTGGATGATATTTTCTCAGAGTGTTCCTATTCATCTAACCTAGTGCATATTGGGATTTGTTGATATTCTACAGTATCACAGAAAAAGGGACCTTCATGTTAAATTTCTAGTTAAACTTACAACCACCATATTGATTCTATTTGGCAATGTAATGCTGCATCATGGATAAATTTAAAGGGGAATGTCTGTAAAATTTCTTTTGGTGGAAATCCTCCTACATTTAATTTGGAAGTATTTGAATCACTTTTTGGTCTCATATTCTTCTTTTGAACATTAGCAACTTTTCACTATTCATATAATGCAGCCTCACATGAAAAGGGGCCTTCAGATATTTCTTTTGGTGGTGTATCTTGTATCAAAGGTACCCTGGTTCAATTGTCTTTTAAACATGACATTATACTCAGGATAATATCAATCAAACACTAAAGTTATTAAGTTATTTTGTTGCCCTATATTAGTTGTGGGCAATACCTGTCTGTTTAAATTATAAGCAATACTTCAATCTTTTGAAAATATTCTGATTCTCCAGCATTGGACATACTGTTGTACCTGTATGATTCTAGCCGTTTGTCTGTATGTCTGTTTTTTTTTTTTTTAATTCAGCTGTTTGTCTGCAAAGTAAATATTTATGCAAAACTGTTATGATAGCAACTTCATATTTGCCGTTATTGTAGTGGACTCATGATAGTTCTGCAACGATTCGGAAGAAATGAACTGTAGCAGTGCTAAACAAGGTTTTCTATTGATTCTTAGGAAACTATGGTCAACATTGTGAAAGATCATGAGTTCTGAAATATTGCATAACAATTTAGGTCCACTATCTTAAAGTACCCGGTAATGAAGATTATCTGATATGGTCAGTGTCATTTGATAAAGTCAACCTGATAAAAAGATTGCTGAGAGCTGAGCTGAGATCTCTATAAACATAATTTCATTCAAATAATTGCTTCATTATGGCTTTATGTGTTTTTTTGACCTTTTATACCAATTTTTAAGTGGACTCTTGAAGGTAATGGACCTCTAATAGTTCCTCAACCTTTTTGAAGTAATGAACTTTAAGAGTATTAAAAGAGGTTTCCTAATGATTTTCGAGTGATGAGGAAACCTCGGTCAACATTGTGAAAGATCATGAGTTCCGAAATGTTACAGAACTATTAAGGGTCCACTACCTTGATTAGATTTTAAGTTGAACTTGTATTTAGATTGGGTTATATTAATTGTTTTCAAACTCTATTATTTATTAATTTATTTCAGCGTCGAAGAAAACTAGGTGATAATAACCAGACAACCTATAACAGTAACCATGGTGGTTTCTTCCCTAAAGTGCCGCTGCACGCCAGCACAATCAACCCCTCGTATCATTCATCGTCTTTCCCGTCAACATTCACGCACACAACATCAAACCAACTCTCCCTACTTCCTAGTATAAGCAGCACATATAAAACACATAAAGTAAGTACTGTTGATATTGAAACTAACAGAGGAAGTTAGTTTTGTTGAGCCAGTCTTTACAGGACACGGGTATTGAAGCTGTCAGACAAGGCCTGACTTACTTAATAGTTCTTGCCAGCAGTTTACTACAGGCGTCTGTTAACACACTATATAAAGAGTTCTATCTTCTAGAAAAATTAGATCCATTCACTCCATACCCTTGGCTAGAGAATATCTCTTGATTACTTGTCTGGCTTTCAATTTTAGTTCATCTGAGCAGGAAGTGCTCATGTTGAGCCTTTGTGATCGAGCTGTGTCCAGCATCTGTCATCATTCTGTCATCCGTCAACATCTTGTGTGCACTCTGGAGGCAACATTTTTGGCTCAAATATCTTGTTCAGAGTCAAAATCACAAGTGATTAGATAGGACCATTTAAAGTATCTGGGCCCAATGTTCAAAAATCTTTTCTTAGGCTTAATTAAAAATTTTCTCAAATTTCACTTTGAGATTAAAGCCGTAATTCTGTTTTATAACTAATTTTAATGTATTAACATAAAAGATGATATTAATAAGTTGTTATAAATAACAACTTATTAATATTATCTTTTATTTTCATACATTTATCTTAATTTAAAATTTGAGAAAATTGAGCCTGAGTCTGAGAAAAGTTTTATAACCTTGGGCCCTGATGTCAAATTCATGGATCCTTCAGGAATCAATTTGAGAAAAGAATCAGTCTTTTAAGTGGTATGCTATTCTTTCCTGCAAAGAAATAGAAAAAACTGCCAAGCTCATAAAATGTTTATCACATTTCTCAAAGAGCAACTGTAAGATGCCAGTTGGACAGAATATTGTGGCTAAATTCAAATTATTATCAAAGAACTGGTTTTGAGCAATGAGTTATCACAAAAATTTTTTTTTTCAAGAAATATATTAAATTCTATTTGTCATTTCAGAATCCCTCCACAAAGACTAAAAACATGTTCGGCCATTATCAGTTACCATCTTTAGATCGGAGAGGAGCAGGTTTTTAACGTCTGGTGACACGCTAGGATTTTCAAATTGTTATAAACAGTGCTAATATGTGATATACAAAGTCATTCTGTGTTATTCCGTCCATTTTTACCTTTGCTGTTTTCAGAATATTGCTATAACCTTAGCCTTGTCTCCATCCTCATAGTTGTTTGAAACATACAAAAACTTTTGAAAGTTTTATTTTCAGAAAACAGCCTTGAAATTCTGACATATTTTTTTTTTTTATAAATAAAAGATGTATACCCCCTTGAAACACTGAAAATGTTTATGAACACTATCGGATAATCAATATATTATCATAGGTGACCACAATGTTTTGCCTTCATCTTAAATTAAGGCAGTGGAACCATAATAGTTCTGCAACATTTCAGAACTCATGAACTTTCACAATGTTGACTGAGGTTTCCTAATGAAATTCATTTAACACTGTTAAAGTTCAGTACTCCCCAAAAAGCTGTCTTCTGTATTTCTTGAGATTTGTATTCGCTATCCTGAAACCCACAACCTTGCATCAAGTGCCTATAGGCTGCATTCTTGTTTGTATAGTGTCTGTTCATATTGACTATATGCATTTCATTGAAGTGTGCTATGTTCAGGGCTGCAGATAGAAGGGAGTGATTTCAATCTAAATCTGTTATTTCTCATCTAAACCCTTTGTTGTGAGTACTCATTTGAATTGTCTTAATGAGGTAATTACAATCAGTACCCACAATACTGGATTTGATTGACAGATAATGTAATTTTCATGCCCTTGCATCCATAATCTGGGGTCATAATAATTTATTGATGTCCATCTCTGACTGTCTGCAAAAGACTTTAACCTCCAAACTATTGATTGCATGAAGGTTTGAGACTAAAAACCTAATCACACTTATGAATGAATCTGCTTTTGAAACTAAAAACCTAATCACACTTATGAATGAATCTGCTTCGCATATTCATACAGTGTGGTTAGGTTTTTAGTTTCATACCTCCATGAAATCAACGTAAAATCTCTTTGTGTCTTAATTACAACTGTTTCACATAACAGGGGTAAACAGATCTCATCATTTAACCAGATATTCAACAAAATCACAAGGGAAAAAAATGGAAAAGATTGTTGGAAAAAAAGCTCCTTTATAATATTATGGAATTTAGCAATTATACCTTTTCCTTGAATGTTTTCTTATATTCATTATTATTACTTCTAAACACACAGAATGGTAATCTTTGAATGCATTGATATAATACAGTGTGATTTTTTTTAACACCATAGTGGTTTTTGATTCTTTATGCATCAAACAGTATTTTCTTTTTTTCAAAGCAAGTTCAAATAGCTCATTTCCCAGTGTTGATAATTTCAGGGGCCCTTTTTACCAAACTTCTTACAAAAAAATACACAGTTAAAATCAAATATCATACCTGATGTTTTCATTCATTGTTAGATTCTGCCTTGCAATATCTCATTGGAATTGTCTTTAGATGACAATTCCAATGAGATAATGCATGGAAGAAGACACTAAATGTCTGACTTTTGAGTTTCCTGAAATCCTAGGGTATTTACATAGAGGATAATCATTTGCTTCAGGGTAAGATTCATTTATATGTCATTGAGTGAACAACAAAAGCTTTATTTTTGTAACTGGCAGTGCCGCCAGTGAAATATATAACTTTTATTGTTCACAAAATGAAAGATTTATTGTTCTTACTAAAAAGACAATTGATTATTCTATTTCTTTAATGCAAAAATGAGAGGAAATGTGATTTTTTTCTTTAGACGAGGAGTCCTTTTGCACATGATTACTGTGCAACATCATGATGTCCATTATTTTGGTGGTCCATATTTCCGTGAATGTTTATTAGAACTGACACAATTTTGAATTCAAGAGAAGACCTTGTTCCAAACTTGTCATTTTAAAAACATCATGCAATTGTTAAAGTAGCCTGAAAATTCAAGGTGAAATCTTCCTTTTTTAGTTAAGTTATTTGAACATTCATAAAACTCCAATTTGAAATCCACAGTGATCATATTTCTGTGAGTCCTAAATCAGTCCCTTAAACACTACTGGAGTAACATATGGCCTCAATTTTTTTCCATAAGTCAAATAATCATTTCTCATTGGGGTATGAAAATAACCGATACAAGGAATCTATGTTTTAAGATTTATAGTTTCCTAACACAGCACAAGTACTTAGAAATAAGGAATTTTAGAGGGATTTAAGAGTTTTGGCAATTTCATGTGATTTATTGTAATTTAAAAATAATTTATTTCATAGATATTCATTATTCTACATCTTTTATCAAAATATAGTGAAAACATTACCGAAATAACAGTAAGTAACTCTAATTGACAATTCACGGAAATATGGTCACCCACAAAAATAGGGTAAAACAGGATACTTATTGGGCTCTACCTAAATAATGTCAATAAAGTAAAAATGAATTTAAGCATGGTATAATTGTTCGGTAATTTCACTGGTTTGGAAGTGAGTTTATCAAATCATAACTTATCATTATTTCTCGAAAATCCACTGAAATGTATTAAAGAAAATACCTTCATCATTTTCCATCCTTCACTTTAAGAAAATTTTCCTTGATATAGAGGAACAAGTAGCAATTGCTCATTTAGCTCAATTAGATGTCACTGTCTATTTTTGCACTCTTTTTAAGAAATTATTTTTTCTATTATCTATTATACCATCTTTTCTGCTGATAGAAATGCTGCTAAACAAGCTGTTTTATTTTGTAGTCTTTGTTAAACAACTCATGTCATTTGTTCTATTTCATGCATTAAGGTCGTGGAAGTAATGCATTAAGGTAGTTGAAGTATAGGAAGAAATGATCTTTAACAGTGTTAACCAAGGTTTCCTTATCATTAGGAAACCTTGGTTTACATTGTGAAAGATCTTTACTTTGAATTATTGCTGAACTATTATGAGTACACAAACCACAATGGTCTTTTTTATGTTCATCTGGAATGGAATATGTATTTTTGACTTCTTACAAAAAAAAAACTTTATTGCACACAATGATTTTGTTCTTCCACGAACATTTAACAGTAATCCGATTTTAAATATTCTTGATAAGAAATTGTATGAAGCAAGCCATTGCAAGTTTAATACTTTTTGTAATCTAGATTCAGTTGAAATGACCTTGTCTCAAAGGATATTCATGAACATATACTTTTTTGGCATAAAACCTTAAAAAATTATTCACTGAAATATAACATGAAATATAATGGGGTCAGATGACTTAGAAGTATAAGTGACCTTACATGTGTATAAGACTAGGATATTAATGATGGTCATACACTTTGATATCATCATAGAAAGTCTCTTTACCATGAGCAAAATCTCTTGAAAGTAGACATTCTTTAAAGAAAAGCTTTTATTATTGAGTCTTATGTTAAAGTTAATAGCCTTGTCATGCTTCTCCTTTAGCTCAATAATGATCTCTATTAGCAAGTTTGTTATTGCATAACCCCTTCTACAAACAGTTATTATTTTTTATACCCTAACCACACCTGTATAAGAGGTTTTTCCTTATCTGTTCCATCAATCAATCAATCTGTAGACCTTTTTTTCTTGACTCAAACTCAAGAACAAATTGACCTAGATACATTAAACTTCATACCATTGTTGCCTGTGACATTTTATCATACTGAACACACGGTATGTTAAGGTCATAACTACAGCTTATTCGAGCTGTTGTTATCATGTTTAAGTTGCCTATCCATGAAAGTAATTGAATTGAAATGTCAGAAAATGATGATGTCAATAATCATCCAGAAATGAATAAGTAATGTTAATGTTTATTAACTTTTGATAGACAGCAGCGTCAATGCGTCAATTGCAAATGTAATTGTTTAAAAAAAAAATGAGTGTATGATTTTGATAATTGGACTATTTTTGTGAAATTATCAAGTGTTGTTTGACTTAAAAAACTGTGGAATCTGTTAAAAATAACGTTAAGGTTTTGATAGCCTTACCTTCAAAATAAAGCACTGATTGACATGATGGTTTAAAGATGAGCATTTATACGCATGTTAAATATTTTGTGTTTAGTTCCTGACATTGTGTTTTAATTATATGTTTTGACCTATGTTTATTTACGAATTCAGACTATGTCTTGTACTGATTTCAAATGATTGGTCGAGTAACATACACTAATTTTTTACATTTTTTTAATAAATGACGAATAAAGAACATATTGAGGGATCATTTCAATACTATTGTAAGTGCCTTTATATTTATAGGCACTTACAATAGTATTGCACTGATCCCTCAATATGTTCATTTCTTTAGATAAATTTCAATAGATTCAATATTTTTTTTATGAGAAATGGCACAGATTTCAATTTAACTGACATTACTGTTCTGGCTACACTCTCTCCTTTTTGCAAAGGAAGAATGACTTGTTGATGCAAAATAGAATTATTTGCGAAGATCGTAAATGGTACCAGGCTTTGTATGTGCCCTCTTGTTCAAAGCTGGATATTGTTTGAAAAACTTTAATTTATTTCATCCTAAATGCAGGATTCATTCAGAACCAAGTTCTGTCTTATTATCCCCCGCCGTTTTCAGCAAAGGGGATATAGTAATGCTCTCCGTCCGTCATTCTGTCATTCCTATGCCGTCATTCTGTAATTCCGTCCTTCCGTCACTAAACTTGTCCGGAGCATATCTCCTAAAGTATGATAGCTATCAACTTGAAACTTTATGGGTGGAAAGATCTCATGGAGGAGAAGTGCAGTGCACAAGAACTACAACTCTTGCTTGCATAATTTTGGAGTTATTGCCCTTTGTTATTTTTAAGACTTAGATTTTGTCCAGAGCATATCTCCTAAAGTATTAAAGCTATCAACTTGAAACTTTATGGGAGGATAGATCTCATGGAAGAGAAGTGTAGTGCACAAGAACTATAACTCTGGCTTGTATAATTTTGGAGTTATTGCCCTTTGTTATTTTGAAGACTTAGATTTTGTCCGGAGCATATCTCCTAAAGTATTTTAGCTATCAACTTGAAACTTTATGGGTGGATAGATCTCATGGAAGAGGAGTGCAGTGCACAAGAACTATAACTCTGGCTTGCATAATTTTGGAGTTATTGCCCTTTGTTATTTTAAAGACTTAGATTTTGTAGGGGCTTAATTTCTTAAAGTAGAACCCTTAATCTATTAGGCTTCAGTTTACTATCAAGCTTCCTGGGCGGGGGATGGCCATGTCCGACATGGCTCTTGTTTAAAAAAACTTTCTGTTTTGTCTGGAATAATTTGTGGACTTCATCATGTAAACAAGAATATTTTGAGATAAAATCCACAAGGCCCTTTTTTTCCTGTGTATTCCTAGGGTTCAGTTCCATCGTTGAAAAGAACCTTCCTAATGGCCCTTCAATCACCTTGTGAAAGTTTCAAGGAAATCAGATAAAATTTTGTGGACTTGATAGCATGCCCTATTTCTCCTAATAAAAGCGCCTTCCCTATTAGTAGTACCCCTACATCTTTTACTAAGAAAACCCACTTCAAATGTCTTAATTTTTAGAACTTGTTTAGACTTCTTCTCTAATTTGATGTGAATTTCCTCTACACAATCATAAAAATGATTGTTTAGAGGAAATTTACATAAAATTAAAGAGAAAAGGGCCTAAAAAATTAATTTTGATGATTTTTTTTTATTAGAACATATATACTTAATTAAAGCTCCCTGACCATGTTATGTATAGCTCCCAGGAGTGTTTTTTTAGGAGAAATACAGTATACAAGAATTGCACAGATGGACAGCCAGACCGACAGACGGGAAACATGCCATCGCTATAGCTCCTTGACCTTCAGTCAGTAGAGCTAAAAATTTGTCATTTTGCAGCGCATAACTGTATTATGAATATTAAAGTTTAAAATTAAAGTGGAGGTATTGAATCATAGGCTTTCAAACATTGCTTACGACAGTTGAGGAGTCAGTGTAAAACTATTGTAAGTGCCTATAAATATTAAAGCACATACACATATAATTGTTTGGGGACTTAACAAACATATTATTATTAATAATTATTCTAGTGTTAAGTTTATGTTTCTGTGATATTTGTATTGTGATCATGGGATCAATATGTCCCTTCACTATATACTGAGGGGGCTGTAATGATCTACAATTTTTCTATCTGTCTATTGTATAAAAACTAAGGATGAAGCAAATTGCCCTGGTCATGGCTGTGAGAAATTTTAATGAAAGCCTGGCTTTGAAAATTTCTCCCAATCTTGACCATATAACCTTGATATTTATTGTCATAAACATATAAACATATTATTCTCTATAATTGTGGTTCAACTACCAAAGAAGCAACATTTTGTTAACTTTTCTTTTGATCATTCCCTTTTGGATCATACATGTAGATACATGAATTAAAATGATATTAAAGGCATGATTATCAGTTGCACATAGCAAAATTGGCTGATACTGGACTTATAAATCAACACTTTTGTGCTTTAAATGTGATGGTGTGATTGTGTACTGATACATTGCATGAAGTAATCTTTAGATGAAAAAGCCAATGTTACTTTATGTCATTTAACAAGTTGCTAGACAACTATGAGGATCAGTCATGTTCCAGTGATTTTGTCTTTGTGATTGAATTGATGTTTCAAATTTGTTATTAAAATTAGTTTACTTACTTTGCAAGTTTCCAATTCCAATGCATGGGAATCCAGGGGTTAGCATGAAATTATTGTTATTGCCAATAAGTTTAAAGTCATTTACAATAGATGTTTATAGTATAGTAATAATGAAGAAAAACAATACATTTATTGCCAAATTTACAATACATGTATTCATATTTTCAAAGAAAGAAAAAATAAAAACTGAATATACCATTCTGTGGTAACTGTAAGAAATCATATAGTTTTTCCTATTACACATTTTTTGTATAGTCTTTTGCTTTAAAGATTGTGCCAAAAGTTAAAAGATAATTGACAGAACACATGCAGATAATCTTGCAATGTGACTTTGCCGTAATCAATAATTTAAACCTTGTAAAAGAATGGATTCTGGTGGGTGTTACGGAAAATGAAAGAATTGCTACCAATTTCTTCATTTCTAACAGAGAAAGCAAGCTTTTTTTTATTTTTGAATTTTTTTCCACTACTTCTTTCATCTTTGACCAGTCGTCATCTAATGAAAAGGTTAATTATTTCGAGTGTAACTGATTTCGGGGGGTGGGGGTGGGTGGGGGTGTGAACCCATCTCATGCTGTTCATGACATATTCCTGCTTTATGCAAAGCCTTTTTAAACAATATAGACAAAGATCAGTCTGCACATATGTGCAGGCTGATCTTTGCCCATACTGCCTGCCTTATACTTATTATTTATGACGAAAAAACCTTGAGTAAATTGTTTGGAATGTTAAAAAAATTGGCAATTTGTTGGAAACAATATTTTCATACAGCAGGAAAAGGATTAATACTGATATTGGCTTGTATAATTACAGATTACATTTCCTACAATGTTTTGATGAGCTTAGGTCAGTTTGTATTAGTATAGGAGTAATGTATAAAGATACAGTGATAGTATTCATTTAAATTTTGTTACATTGAAAATCTTGATTTTCTTTAAAATAAATACAAACAGAAGTTTTGGATTTGTTGTTTTTTCAAACCCATGTGAGTTTAAGTGCTCAATGTGAGCTTTCATGATTTTCTATTTTCAATTTCCTGTAATGCTCCACGGATTGGGCCGTAATTCAAAAGGAATTGTCCTTTAATGGTACAATCATTCTGATTAAGTTTGAAGGTAATCAGATAAAAGAAGAGTGTTAACATGGATTTTCTAACTATGGCCCCCTTTGAAGAAGAGGGGATATATTGCTTTGTAGTTGTTGGGTGGTCCATCTGTCCATAGACCAGTTTTTGTCTTGAGCATATTTCAAAAAGTATGCAAGCTAGAATCACAAAACTTCACAAGTGGAAAGTTATAATTGAGGAGAAGTGCAGTGCCAAAGAACCATAACTCCACAAATCAAACTTGATTGTTTTCCGTAGCATATCTCAATCAAAGTACTGTGAGTACTGAAAGCTAGCAAAGCATAGATCTATTTTAATAATCTTCCTTATAAAAAATTATTATGATACAAAATCAGGGTTAAAAAACTGTGAGGAGTTAAAAAGCATACTTTCAAATGAGTAATTATTTGAATATAGTTCATCTAAGGGACCATACAATGTAGTGTGCATAATGAAAATTCTGGCCAAGCAAAGTCATTACTTTGCACACAAGTGACATTCTTGGAAATTCATATTCCAATACACTGAACAACCGTGAGTGTGAAAAATTTCTCATAAATCCTAATTTTCTTTCCTTTTTTCTGTTCAAATGTTCTCATTTTCTAATTGAGTTCCCTTTCTGACATAAAAAGTATTCTGGTCATTGTTCATCATGTGTGAGCCAAATTTTAATGTCCCTGGGTTTGTATTTTCAGATGAACTTTGCTCTTTCAGAAAGTTTTATCATTTTGACTAACATACTGAACAAGTTTCATCACAAATGCGCTAAATGTATGACCCTCAGAATGTAAACCAAGAAAGTGTCAACAGGTATCCTTTCCTCGTGTTTTCATATGGAATATTTCAAATTTTAATTCATACGGTTCATCTTAATGATCTGACAAACATTACTATCCAATATTCATGAATTGTAGCCCCTATGATAATAACACTAAAGAGAGTTGATGATGAACAACGTATTTGCGATATCTAATGATCACACAGCTCACCATAAGCCTGATTTACCCTTACGAGCTTAAAGTATGAAGGGAGTGAAACTGCAGACATAGGTATGCAACATTATGGGAGAACTACTTTTTATGGCGAAAGCATTCATTGATTTAGTGGTTAAGCTGCCAGAGGCAGTTTGCACTCATTTGAACTTTGAGACTTCCTCAAAATTTTGTATGTTAACAAACCATCTGCTAACTAAAAAGTATGCAAGCAAGAACCAAGAAAATTCACAGTTGGATAGAGCTACCTGAGGAGAGAGGCATTGCACAAGAACCGTAACTCTACTATTATCATAGCCCTTTGTTATTTCACAAATAATATGCCATCATTGCTCTTGTGGGGCATAATAGTTTTACAAACATCTCCTGTTAAATTTTCATGAGGCCCCTTTTCCCATGAGGCTCATTTTACGGATCAAGCCCATTTTCGAAAAAGGACAATCCTTGTGATGGTACAATCATTTGGATTATGTTTTGAATTCAATTAGATGAAACTTCGGACTTTAGAGCATTAGCGAGGATTTTCTGATTAAATTTTCAATTGGCCCCATTTACCATGTGACTTGACAGATATGGCCCATTTTCAAAACGAACCATCTTTATGATGGTACAATCACTCCAAGCAAGTTTGAAGTCAATCAGATGAAAACTGTGGATTCTAGAATGTTAACAAAGATATTTAATCAAATTTTCATTTGGCCGCTTTTACTGTGACATTTTATGGAAGGGGCCCATTTGTGATGGTTCAATGATCCTAGATTTTCCATATTTCACATGATGATTGCTTGGGACAAGACCTTTCTGATGGTAACAAGTTCAAGGTCATCCTGCTCAGTCAAGATCAGGGCCTTTTTTCAAGGTCAAATTTGTGAAAAATTAATACTTTAACATTAGCCGTAACTTGGAAATGCTAAGTGATATAGCCTTAATATCTCTCAAGTGCATTGCTTGTGACAAAATCTTGCATGCATAACAATGTCAAGGTCCTTGGTCAAGGTAATTTGGTGAAAGTCACTCATTTATGACATAAAAACTTCACAATTGGCTTTAACTGTAGATTGGTAAATACACTAACTGTTGTTAGTGGTATAAAGCAGCTTTTTTAGATATTCAAATGACTTAAGATCTACATATCTATGCATCAAACAATTGATTAGCGCTGAGCCATTGATATGTAGTGAGATTCTAATAAAAGCCAATCCATGGAAATGCAATGATTCTAATAGAACCCCAGGGTTCTATTAGATTTTTTGCAGTATATTGATTGATGGTATTGAACACATAATAGGTCCCTGCATAAAAAAATGTGTAAAACAAGTTGCTTTCATCATAATTGATCCAGTTTAGAATGACAGAAAATATCTGATGAATTATTTTCCGCACCCCTTGACCTCCCCCACAGCACATCCTTCAAATTTTTAGAGGATATTGAATGAGTGGTTATTGAATACTGAAAACATTAAATGAGTCATCTTAAAAGAGGTAAAAATGAGGCTGTGCCCAGTTTTTATCTGTTTTAGATGACAAGTTTAATAAATTCGGTATTAAATGACCACATAATTTGATATTCAGTGTATAATATGACCTGCATTTTTGTGATATAACAAGAAAATTACGATATCTATAGATTCAAGTTATTCCAGGAAATATATGAAGCCATTTGCTAAATGACAGCAAATCCATTATGACATCATTTTCAAAACAAAATATAACATTGATGCCCATTCTTAGCTCATTTGCATAGTTATACCACTAGTGTAATAACACTTGTGTAATATCAAAAATATTCAACCGGATTATTTCACTCCTGTGAGGTACCTGACCTATTATAATTCAACTTAAAATATGACTGACAGTGTTATATGTTTCGCGGAATAACTTGAAGTCATAAATACCTGTAATTCCCTTGATTTTTGCAAAAATTCAGGTCATATTATAAATAGAATATCAAATTTGTGCTAATAAAATACAGAATTCATTAAATGAGTCATCTACAACAGATAAAAACTGGGCAAAGCCTCGTTTTTATCTGTTTTTAGATGACTCGTTTAATAAATTCGGTATTCAATGACCACTCATTCAATATCCTCTTTTATCATTTATCAGACATCATCCTCATCAAATACCATCAATCAAATTGCCAATCTAATGTTTTTAAATTGTTTGTAGATGATTTTGTTGACTGGTCAATAATTATATTCAACATTACATGTATTGGCAATGATATTCATAGTAAATAGGTTCCCTTTAGGGTCCTAAAAAGTTGATTTGTATGAGACCAGATCATAACAATACAAAGTGGAAAATGCAAAAATATTTATTAGAATTTTAAGAGTAAAACAGAAATAATACAGAGTAATAAATAGATAACATATCAGCAGCAAGATTTAAACATGATCACTAACCATCAGTCATTAATAATTTCTTACCCATGTCAAAATAAATAAAATCCATAATTTTTCTATTTTTAAGAAACAAGAACAATACATTTGGGTGCCTATAGATCATGAGTTGAATGCTAGATAGCTGAAAATATAATATGTGACTGTCAAGCGAAAAGGGACTATCTGGGTTTGTGCCAAAAGTGGCAACCCAGGTCAGGCTGCATGGACTGCACAGGCCCATTTGGGTCTTAACGTTGTACACTTGGCTCGTTTTCAGAATCTAGAATGATAGTTCTTACTTCCTGTAAAACGATTTTAGAAATGAAAATGCTGGTACATATCCTAAAACCAATCTATTTTTCAAATACATGTATGTGACCTGTCATGCCAAAAAGGGACCATCTGGGAAGAGTGTAAAGTGTTGTGCAGACTGACTAGGGTCGAAACTTTTCACACATTACTAATTTTCTGAATCTTGAATAATCAATCTATCCTTCCTATGAAAGAAATTTTGAAAAGCGACCTTTGGATAGCCTGTACTTGAACTAATCTTCTTGTAAAAAGTTTACTTAATGGAGTTACCAGATTGTCCCTTTTCATGTGATGGGTCACATATTCATTTTAAAGAGTTTTCAGATCGCCGCTTTTCATGTGTCAAGTGGCATTTGTCAAAATTGGGGGATAATTGCAATAAATACATTTTACCTTCCTGTGACTTTCACACTTGAAAAAAAAACATTCAAAAGAAGAAATTACACGTAACAAGCAATTTCTCCTTTATCTACAATTTTTTCTGCACCCATTGCTTCATTTCAACTAGCTATCAATTTCATTTTAGAATTCCTTCCAGTTGGGCTATTCTAATTTTTTCTCTTTTTTTAAAAAAAAAACAGGAAAGGGTAAAGAATAGATATTCATCAATCATCATCAGCTCCGCCCATTTCTTCACATTTTTTGGTCACATTTTTGTTAAACGGCATTTCAAAATCCTCAAAATCCACCTCCCACCCAAACCTATCTCGTTTTATAACTTTATCTTCTATCAGTTCTTTTGTAGTTGGTTGTTTTGTCCAGGCTTTCAGTGGGGTGTATACAACATTTTCTTGTTCATCTACGCCCCCAGCGAGGGCAGAAGCAGCTCGTAATATAGATCCCTTTCTTTGTCGAGGGGCTGTTCCTTCATTAAGAATTTGACGGGCACTGATGGCTTCCTGTTTTAAATATAAGAATTTATAAACATCTTTAGAGTTGCAATGTTGTAGTCCTGCTATATAACCACTGCTGTAGTCTGAGAACAGAAAGACAAAGCAGAACAGATCAAGGATCAATCTTAACCCTTGTCACGCTGAATAAAAAACCTTGGTAAAATTATACATAAATCAAAGTGCTAAAAGCTCCGTATTTCCTACTTGTGAGTCAGCATTTGATTTTGAAAGTATAATTTCTGAAACTTTTCTGGTTTAAAAAGGAAAAGCAGGTGGTATAGACAAAGATCAAGCTGCACATTTGTGCAGGCTGATGATTGTCTTTAATTCCTGCCAGGGCAGGAATATTCCTGGTTCAGAAAGACAAGGGTTAATTTTCTAGTAGTTCTGTGGTGCATCCAGGATTTATGTAAAGGGGTTCAAACACACAAATAGGGTGGTTTGTTTTCCTAGTATTACACAGTTTTGACTGAATTTCTGCATGTAAATGAAATAAGCCTAAAGATGGGGGATTGTTTGAACCCCAGAACCCCCATCTGGATCTGCAACTGGTAGTTTTCAAAAAGTAGGGTTCATTCTTTAAGTCTTTCTCCTCAATAAACATTATTTAAAATAGCTCTGTATTTGGGTAATCATTTATAATTAAAAAAAAAAGGAATTTAAGAAAACCCCATTAAGCTTTGTCAAAATTTCAGAATTAAAAAAAAATAAAAAGGTTTTCAGATGAAAAACTTATCAAAGTATAGCTGCTATTTATGTGCCTAAATTTGTAGAGAAAGGAAATAAGTTAAATTCGATTCTAAAAGAATTCAAAACAAGATAGATCTAAGCTTGTATGAAAACTTTGTCAGTATGATAGTGGGTTACTTTTATATTACAAAAAAATTAGTAATGGGTAAAAGAATCAGGTATTATTACACACTTATAAAATAATTTGACAGACATTGCTTGTCACCATATACCAGGTTTTTAGTCCTTTTTTTTCCATGAATATTTTTTTAGAAGCATGAAAAGACAAAGCCCTATTTAGATTTTGTATTGTGTGTAAGGTAACGGGGTTAAAGAGGCTTTAAAAATCAAAGACATTCCTACACTTACAGAAATTCAGAAACCTGTTTTAGTGTGTCACATAGAAGGCAGTTATTATTTCCCCAAACTTATTTCAACTTTCATTTAATTCTTCAAGTCTATAAATTTATTTATTTACTTGAAAAAAGTTCCCTTTATCTAATTGACAAACATAAATTTTGAAAGACATAACCTCAATTCATTTAGGTTTGATCTAAAAATTTCAGATGTAAGACCATTTTTTACCTTTTCTTAAACAAAGCCTGGTATATGGTGATTTTCAAGAACATTGTAAAATTTGAATAAATGAGATTTTTCATTGCAATTTGCTTTTTCAAATACTTAGCTTTTATCCTGCAGGGTTAAAATTTTGATGTAACAACTGCCAATTTTTTGCACATGTACATCAGTCTGGCTCAATGTTTACAAATGAAAAGTAAGTAGAAAGCAGGCAGTGTAGACTTAGATCAGACTGCACATCTGTGCAGTCCGATCTTGGTCTATATTGTATGTCAAAGATTTGTGTACAACACTCTTATGTTGTGAACAGTAGAATTATAATTAACCTTTTTAATTTTTCTCTTCTGCAGTTCATATAAATAAATTTTCGTTCTGATGAAAAACTATTTTCAATGTTCGATACAGCAACAATATACAGCCTTGATTAGTAATGTATGTGAATGTTCCTAGACACCAAACACAGACTAGCAATTAAATTATTATTAAACTCTGAATATTTACTTTTTGATGACAGTTGGGTGTCTACATATTGGCACTCTATAAATAGACAAACAAAATGGTTGTCATTTTCAAAAATCATTTTAGAAAACTAAAAGGAATAGATTTGTTGCATTGTACTTTACTAAATAAAGCAAATTCATAATGGTCTTACAACTGAAACTTTGTCAAAAGGCATGATTGAGTTTTGTTTGTTTGTTTTTTTCATAATGAATTTTCCATCACACAAACCAGACCTTGATGACATTTTTTTGAAAAAGATATAAATTTTGCTAAAGAAAAAACATCTGACCTGTATTTTCAAATTTTACAATAAATCTTCAATTCAATACCACAAACTTAAGACATATTAAATTTGTGCATACTTTTAATTCAAATAGGGTTTTGAGAGAAATTGTTACAAAATTTCCACCTTTTATAAAATTTCCACCTTTTATCTCAATTTTACATTTAAGAAATAAAATGATTGTTTGTTTTTCATGCAAAATCAATAAATCTTTCATTTTGTGTATATTTTCAATTGTGGCATTATGAAAAAACAACAGCAACTTATGTTGTTCACTCAATGAAAGATAATTGATCTAACACTGACACATATACAGTATAACTTGTGTTAAGCGACCACTTAAGGAACCACCAAAAAGCGGTCGTTTATCGGAATGGTCGCTTTATACGAAATACCATGATGAATGTGACAGTTCACTTTGATAGCATTGATAGATTGCGTTCAAGTCGTACTGAATCCTATGATGTTTAAACCCATTAGAATCGTCTTATTGAGACGATTCTAATTGGTTCCAACAACATATGATTTAACAAAAAACAGTTTTTCGTAAAGACTGTCTTCCTTTTCAGAGTTTATGCTTACGGTGAAGGGACATTTTATGGTGGTCGCTTAACAAAATTGGTCGCTTAATAGATGTGGTCACTCGAGCAATATCAACTGTACTAGTAATTGTCCTCTAAATCGTTACTGGTAATTTATGATTCAGCAATACAAGTATTTGTCAATATTTTAAGGTAGAGAACACTGTTCAAGATTATCAATTTTTACAGTATTTATAACATTTTAAAGTTTAAAAAAACTTCATGTCCTGAAAGAGTAACCTACCTTAGCAGTTCCAGGAGGGCCTGTGCCTCCATCACCAGGTGGCACTGATGCTGGTCTCTTCCCTCCACTTTTAGCTCCGCCCTTTCCACCTTTACCTTTCCCTTTCTCCTTCACAGGGGGTAGACTGTCCCACTTGTTCTGTACACAGTGTAAGACACGTGGATCTGCCCAGGACTGGGCCAAGTCTAGAGGATTATGTCCTATTGAAAAAATAAACAAAAACACCTTTGTTTGAATTCATGTGAGACAAATCTATATCAATGACAATAGTTTGAACAAAATTATAAATATAATCTTTATCAGGTATTTTGAACTTCTTTATTTAGAACAACTAGACATTAATTAAAACTTATTTTTCATAATTCCTGGCTAGAATTAGGATACACTTATAACATCTTTTAACATTATTATTCTTTAAGTATTAGTCAACATAAAGAACTTATAGGTAAAGTGCCCAGGACTATGCCCTGCTGAATAAAATCAAAGATAGATAAAACTAAATACTGTGCCTTGGTAGACTATATACCTTTTTTATTTTCCATTTGCATCTTTGCTCCTTTCTGTATGAGATACTCCACAACATGTTCTCTAGATGATTCAATAGCTCGTGTGAGTGGAGTGCCACCATTCAGTGCTACAGCGTCCAGTTCAGCACCAAAATCAAGCAATGTTTCTACAATATCTAGTTGTCCAGCATGACAGGCATGGTGTAATGGTGTCCATTTGAAGTTATCTCTGGCATTCACATTAGCCCTATAAAGCAATTATCATTCCATGTAAAATATTTGCTGATCACATAAAGAAAGTACTAGTAACTATCTACAGAAACATATATAGGGATGAGAGTCATTTTCACTGCATTTACTTGAATATAAAGTGCAATTGCCTTGGCACATGGCAAACAATGCCCATAGAGCGCTATGTTTAAGCCATATGCTAAGGCAATTTCAATTTTCATTTCAATAAATGTAGTCAAAAAGGCACTAGGCCCTTAAAATTGCAATCCTTAATATCTAAGAAACAATTAAAACACTCGGCTAAACAATGAAGTTTCAATCCAACTTTTTGCACGTAAAGATTACACAATCTATTTTTAGATTGGGTATTGTAATATCTATATCAAAGTTTAATGGGTTAAAGTTTTACAAATGGAAAACAATAAACTACAATTTTGACATTCTTAGATAAACTTATGATAAAAAAATATTTCTGCCAAGTTATTCCGTGTTTAACAATGAAACAGGCTTGATTAGGCCTGGTTAAGAGGATTGCTTGGTGGTCTTTATGGACTCACTATAAACAGTGGCTCAGAATTAGAACTGCATGCTTGTAATAAAAATTATTTTGAAAAAAATCACATTTCTAATATATTAAATAGCAATGTTGTGGAAGGGGAACAATGCTCATTCCAGTTCCTACAACATTGGACTTGCAGATCGAAGGTCAGGGTTTTTCCAAGAGACCTTTTGCATTTTAAACAAAAAATAAGTGAAATGGATTTCCCTGCGTATTGCAATTTAATCCAATCAAAGTTCTTTATTTAATTGGATTGCGTTCATATAGTAAAGATGAACAGCTAAAGCTGATCTTGATCCGTAATGTTATCAGCACATATAAATTTTCAGAATTGTCTCACACAGGCTCATAATATAACATCCATTTTCATAGAAATAAGAAGTAAATGCAGAATTTCTAATCACTAACAATCAATCAATTTTTAGAAGAGATTAAGTGTGCTAGTCTTAAATGCGATAAACATCAAGCCTGCAGTGCAGTGTTCAGAAAGATAAAGCCATTGGCAAAATGTCTATAATCATGCTTAACATGATCTGCTAAAGCAATACAGGGTACCATTTTGTCCTGAATGCAGAGCTATTATTTAGCCTTTCCATTTGCTTTTCATTAAAATACAGTGATTTCAATTTACTTTTCAAACATTTTCTTCAAATTAACAAAAAAGGGGAAATTCAACATTATTTACTAAACTTTACACTTGGTAAAATTGGAGTTCAGCATTATATGAACTGGTACCAAACTTTGAGCATTTTGTTGTTGTTGTTATCTGATTACTCTTATTTATTCCAAATACATACCCATTATCCAATAAGAATTTGACCATTGTAATACTGCCAGTCCCTGCAGCCACCATCAATGGAGTTTTATAATATCTATCCCTCGTGTCAGCGGGTGTACCTCTCTGAAACGCATTCTTTAGTGAATCAAAATCATTACTCCTTACAGCATCATTTATATTTATATACGTCTTCTCTGGGTGCTGTAGGTACCAGGCCGAGTCATCTTGTAGCGGATGTTTTGGTGGCGCATCTCGATCAAATCTCCCAGTATCCGTAAAATGAATGTGCTTTGGAATAAACATCTCTGGGGGACCACCACCAAAAGTTCTTGCCCCTTCCTCAGCTGTACATATAGGCATGACCAATTTAAATTTTCCTTTCTTCCCTTTTCCTTTCTTTCCTTTCTTTCCTTTTTTCTTCTTTCCTTCAAATGCACTCATTAAATAGTTTTTATTGATATACTTTTTACCACCAATGAACTCATTATAGTCTATTTTGCCACCTTTGTCATGAGCAGTTGCCACTTTTCTAAGTTCTTCCTCACTAACAGGAGCGTTCAATCCCATAATTGTATCAATAAACTCATTTTTACCCACTGTCCCTTCTTCGTCTGGGTCGTAATATTTTTGAAACATCATTTTCACATTGTCTTGTCTTTCATATATAAAGTCATACAAAGCTATTGCATATGGTTCATTATTCTTTAATACTTTTCCAAATCCTTTCTCAGCTTTTCTAGCTTCTTTAGTTGCCTCTTTATGCCCCATATCTTTAGCAATTGTCCTAGCTGTGTAACCTTCATTGTTCTTTGGTTTTGGATTACAACCTTACGAAAGCAAAACAGGGAAACTGAGAGTCTGTATAACTTAAGTTGCAAACACCAAATTCAAACATACAAATTGCTATAAGTATCATAATATGTGAATGAATGAATTTGAAAAAAAATATATGGAATTAAACTAGAAGTTGGTGAAAGCAATGACACTTTACATTGAAATAAGTTTAGCATAGCCTTTATAGTTTACTTACCATACCGTAATGTACAATATAAGACTTTAAGGCAATTTAAAAGCAAATACATCATAAAGTGTGATTGCCACATTCTCACAAAAAGCTTACTTAAATAAGGCTTCTAGGAAATAATGCTAGACATTGATCTTTGAACTTTAGTTACATATATTTAGCAAGGCTTATATACAATAATTCCATGTACATGATAACATCTCCAAATCTATGAAAGAATGAGCCAAATCTGAAGGATTCGTTACAACATTGACTTCAACTTACCTCTCTGTCCAAGAAATTTCAGACACATGCCATGTCCTCCTGAAGCAGCATTATGTATGGGTGTGTTACCCTCATTGTTGACTTGATCAAACAGGGCGCCATAACCAGCCATACACGCTAGAACCTAAAAAATTATAATCATGAAAATACATGATAACCGGAATGTGCACTATCAATAAGTATCTACAATACGTCTCAATGTTAACCCTTGTCATGCTGAATAAAAACCTTGGCCAAATAATATATATAAATCATAGTGCTGAAAGCTCTGTATTTCCTACTTTTGAGTTAGCATTTAACTTTGAAAATATAATTTCTTAAACTTTTCTGGAATAAAAAAGAAAAAACAGGTGGTATAGACAAAGGTCAGACTGCACATATGTGCAGGCTGATGTTTGTCTATATCTCCTGCCAAGGCAGGAATATTCCGGGTTCAGCATGACAAGTGTTAATTTTTTTTGTGTCAGTTGTGCCCATCAATATTTATGTGTTCTGATTGCCTGTAAAGTTGATTTATTCCCCAATGAAAACAATTTTGAGTACTTTTCAGATAATGTTTGAGGACCTTTCTAAAAATAAATAATCGTGAACAGACATTAGCATTATACTCCTATGGCTTCTTGTCAGTACAGGTTAAATTAAAAAACACCAAAACAAATGATTCAGTTGTAATAATTTCTTGAGCAAAATTGTTTTTAGTGCTTTTACAAAAAATAATCCCTTTGATGATTGATCTTTTTGAATGGTCAGTTTGAGAATATGGTTGCCTATTCCCTATCCTGCTGATTCTAAGTTTTTTATTTAAAAAAACCACTAACTACAGTTTCAACCAGTTTACTTCAAATTAATCCCATAATAAATGGTTGGAAAGTAGATAGTAGATTAGGATCAGGCTGCATGTCTTTGCTGCCTGATCTTGATATACTGTTTGTTGAATCTTTCTACAAAACAGGAACTAGATTTGAATAAAAATTAATTGATACTTACCTCTAAATGCCCATTAGCAGCAGCAAAATGTGAGGGATGGTTATGTTTGAGGTCTGTTGAGTTAACTTCACCCTCGTTTTGTAAAATAGCACGGACAACTTTCACACTTCCACTAGCTGCAGCTGCCATCAATGCTGACTTTCCTGTTTTCTGTTGTTAAAATATAAATATTCTTTGTCTTGAATCTTAAAATGAATCATTAACCAAAATGTAAAAAAAAAAAATTCAAGAGATTGGTATCAATTGATCATAAGAAATGTGATTCAAAATATATAACATACTAAAGCTTAATATAAATCACTGAATATAATAGAGCTATCAATTTTACTTGCAAATCATTACTTAATTCCATCTTCTTAAAATTCTGAACATTTTTCCAAGATTCTCAGAAAAATCTTCAATTTGTATCAAAGCCAAATTCATGAAAGAATTTTTTTCCCCAAATGATTTGTATTTCACATTTATCTAAGCAAAATGATTTGAAGAAAATTATCTATTAAATGCAGGTTTAGATAATTAAGTTGGAAAACAATTACCCCCTTCAAAGAGAACTATTTTCAATGCTTAGTGATAAGGAAGGCATTTCTTAAAATAATCTTGATCTTTCTAACAAATATATCCCACAAATAATGTAAATTTGCATTTAACATAAATCCAGCAAATAATTTTGAAGGTTTACAAAACATATTTGAAAACAATTTTACTACAGTTCTCCTGAAATTGGCTTACCGTTTACCCTGAAAAATGGTCAACAGACAAGTTGCAGATTACGTGGGTCATCCAATAAAAAGTAAGACTAGGGCTCTTGTGCCTAAATAATTCATATCTATTAGATTATTGTTCCACTAACAGTTAGCGTTATATATCCCCTTATGTTTGACAGACTCCTACCTTTTTGCATTGTATGGAACCCTTGTTGCTAGGCAACAGAAAGAGATGACATATGTCATAATGGCCACGTTAACCCCTTCATGCTTCAATCTTCAAAAAAACTTCATACTCAACTTCTTTAAGATATTTTTTTGTCAAATTATAAAGAAAAATGTTTTCCTGTATCATACCTAAGTGGTTAGCAATGTCTGTCAAATGTTCAAAAGAATTAACGTCAAAATCCATTGCATGTTCCAGCCTTCAATCAGCCGACATCGCTCTAAAAAATGGGAGGATACCAAATGTAATGCTATAGTGATATACTCGTAAGCTTTAAAACAAACCTTTACATTAAAATGCTTGCTTTTAGATGTTAGATGATATCCTTAAGGTAAAACCTCTATCAAATGCTAAAATGTGAACATTTTCTTTGGACGTAAATTGTCACTTTGATCTAAATCGTGCAAGAGGGAAGTTTTCTGCAAAAACTGAATTATATCACAGAAGAAAAAAGAAATCAATAGAAATAATATACAGCACGAAAGTGAATGACCCCTGCATAAGATTCAATCTAAGCCAGTATTTCCATCTCCTTTGACTTTGAAAAAATGATTACTCAAAAAACGTTACATTTCTGTCATCTTTATATATATGTGGCCATAATTAACTTCATGACGTCATTTTAAGTGACGTCATCAGTATGATGTCATAGTAACTTACTAGTTGATATGTCAAATGAATGCAGAAGTGTATGAAGTATATGCATGTATAATTTCATTGTGATATGTCCATTACTTTATGAGATATAGAACCAGTCTCACTATTTATTGGATGACCCTCGTACAATTCATAAGGTATAAAAAGAAATACATATATAATTGTCAGATAGTGTAGAAATTTGTGACAAAATTAGAACGCAATTTGTGCTCATTAAATACCAAATTTATTGAACTTGTCATCTTAAACAGATAAAAACTCTGCGCAGCCTCGTTTTTATTTGTTTATAGATGACTTGTTTAAAAAATTTGGTATTCCATAACCACTCATTTTATCCTTTATTTATTAGATGTGGCAATGAGTAGCAGTGGAGGGGTCTAAGTTCTAAGTTTTTATGTCCTATTATTGTGAGTAAATACAAAATTTCTTGCTGCAAGCTTACAATCTTGATTCATTATAAGACAACAAAGTTTGAAAATGCAGAGAACCTTTTTTGTTCATGAAATATTTAAAAGCCTGTCTTTTTGAAAGGATAAACTTGATATAAGTATAATGAAGCAATTGATGTCTAACATGCAATTTCTTCAGTCTACAGTACTTTTTTTAGTTTTTTTTTTTTTTTCAATCGGGTGTGGGAGCAGGACTGAGTGGAAATGGGATAACCATAGCAGTAAGACATTCATCTATGACATAATTAGGAACACTGAGATTGAAGTGTGGTAATTTTGGGTCACATTTCAGGTTATTCGGCTTTTGGTATGTGGTACTTTAGTCAATTAACTTGAAGTCAAAAGCAAATTACTCTGACAATGCTTATCCGATTGTCTATGGATATCTTCTAGGCATACAATAATTTGATAGCAAAACACAGTGAAACATGTGTTTTGTAACCAAGTTACAATAATTGCTAAGTTTAAATCTATATTTTGTTTTACTCAACACCATCCTGAAACTTGTGATGTCATGTAGACCCACATGCAAACCAACATTCTTCCATGGTTACGCCCTTATCAGGGTTTGACTCTAATTTTTTCCATTGACCTGAAGGACCTGTTAGCCCTAAATATTACAGGTCCTCCCTGACAACAACTGGTCCTACATGAAAACCATGTTTGATTTTTCATCAATTTAAGGGATAATTTGCCGGAAAACAGTTGGAAAAGAAGAAATTGCTTTTGACAAGCAATTTCTTCTTTTTCGACAATGTTTTCCATTTGGTAGAGTAAATTTTAGTTTTGGAAAGACAGCTATTTTTCAAAACTTGGCAGATTTAAATTATTATCACTGCCATTATCTACAGGCCTGAAGAACCTATAGTATTGTAACATCTACCAGTCCTCCCAAAAATCCACAGGTCTCGGGCCTGAGGACTGGTGTTAGTGTAGATCCCTGCTTATTATATCCAAGGTCTTTTTTGTAGAATTGCAAGGGGTTCCTAATTGCTATGACATGAGTGAAATGAATAATTATTGATGGTAGTGCATTTTTCCAACCAGTCTTAATGAAAATCATGAAAATTATCATGGAGGAAAAATTGAGATTGATTTGACTAGATAGGTCATTTTTTCTCATTCAAAATAAGAAACAATTAAGAAACCATAGTCTAAAATCAAGTCATGATAAAGAGAGATACAGCCCTAGGTTCAGGATCACAAAGTGATGCAAACAGTTTTCCAATAATAAGACTTTGCATGTTAACTTGTGAGCAAAGCAGGGTATAATTTGCAAACTGTTTGCATCGTTTTGTCATCCTGAATGCAGGGCAGATAAACAAGAAGTTGTTGTCAAATTGCAGAGACATAAAATAGAAACTTATAGACTTGTAAACAGTCTGTGGAAGACATATTTTGAGAAAAGATACTGGTGACAAGCTTTAGCATTTTCCTGTTTATAAGCACTACTCGCTTTTGTATTGTTGGGTAGAAAAGAAAGTCAGTTTTCCTTTGGAATATTCATTAAGATTGGTTAGTGACTGAAAATGAATGTGACATGTTCTTCATGCAAGTGTGTGATTTTAACAAATGGTGATCAACACAAAAGCTTCTCTTATACAACCCTTCATTCAGTTCTCTGCTCTATCATGGATGAGATTGATTGAATGGAGTTTAACACTACTTCAACATTTTTTCAGTTATATTGCGCAGCTGCAGCACTTAACAATGGATTCCTGGTATTTCTCTCACTAGTACAACCATCACATCCTTTCCTAGCCTCCAGCTAATATCTCACATAGGTATACGATTGTCAACCCATTGGTGAGAGACAAGTTGTCAGACAGAATGAGTGCCGCTGTCGGGGATCTAGCCTGGGACATCTAGATTGACAGTCTGATGCGCTACCAATGTGCTAACATGGATGAGAAAATTTTCTTTTCTTGGCTTGATTTGCATTAATTACAACATTAAATTACAACATTCTAAAGTGGATTAATATACCTCTTAGCAACTAATGCTGAAATTGTAAAAATATTCATAAGTGGTTGCTAGCTAAGAATAAAATAACTAATTGGTCTAGCAAGGAAGATATAGAGACTCAAAATTCTTTAACCTAGGCATATTTCTAAATTTGAGGATAAAAATTCCATAAACCAGGTACTATGTATTGTAAATAAGAGCCTTTCAAACAACTTGACACATGAAAAGACACATTAGAACTCTGATCTGCCTGTGCTTCATTTCTGTCAATTAGTCTGATGAGAGTCTTCACTCTTGATGCCTGTTTTGCTAAGCATCTTACAATCATTTTTTGCTTAAGTCAATAATTAAAGTTGCTTTTCTACAATAGTAACTAAATATGGAATTCTGCCATGCAACATTTCATAGGAATTGTCATCTTATGACAATTCCAATGAGATATGCAAGGCAGAATCTAACAATGAAGACAACAGGTGCAATTTGTGATTTTGACTTACAATTAATTTTTCGTGAGAAGTTTTGTAAAATTTAGGGCCCTTGATCATTTTACCATTATATAATGATGTGAAATATAATATTAGGCACATTTCATTTGTCAAGTTTTCATAATAATCAAGGGGACAATGAAAAACTACTGAAAATGCCTTTATATTTAAAGGCACTTACAATAGTTTTGCACAGACCATTGATATACCATAATCTTTACCTATACTCAGCTCAGAAAAAGGCAACAGTCAATGACATTTAAATGAAAATAAAGAAAAATATTTGCTTTATAATTAAAGATAAATTTCACATTACTACATATTCAATTCAATTTATAGTAATCTCCGAAGAGAAAGCAAAATGATCTACTCAGTCTGTAGTAGTATTGACAGATTGCTGACCTTAAAGATTCGTTAACTGGAGGCAGTTTGTTTTAAATTTGTAAAAAATCATTTTGTGAAATAAATGAGCAGATCTATACAGACACGAAGCCTGATCTAAGCCTATACTGCCTACCTCCTACTTGTATATAGTTGGAAAAACTTTATCCAGACTGCTTATAACAATTACACAAACCAAAAAGGTTATTTAATTGCGGAAAGTCCAAAACGGACATCCTTTAGAAATTAATGAAATTCTCATTGAGATGCTACTGGCAGCTGCTTACTACATTCTACAAAGAAGAAAAGAAAAGTCAGATGTAGCTATTATACATGTATAAAGTTTAGCATAAAGGTAAGATTATTGAGCATAAAAAACTTTCTAGGGAAGGCAAACTGGGAGTTGAAATCTGAATACCATGGATAAAGTGTTACCTTTTCTCGTTCTAATTTTTTAGGTGGTAATTTTGCAAAGGATGAGTCAATCTGTAAACACAAACACACATACAAATACACAAACACATCTACATAAATAAATAAACAACACAAATACATCGATGGCTCAGCGCGAAATGGCTGTAACTCCCTATAAACATATAGGGAGTTACAACTGTTTTGCTCTGAGCCATCGACATGCACTTTAATGACAATTTCATGATATACATATTTTTGCATTGTTTGAGGTACTTTGACATACAATCAAGGCAATTTTTTTGTTACTTAAAGTTATTTTATCCTAGTTTGTAGTCATCCTTTTTTGTTTATATTTGATCATTTGTCTCACATTTGAATCATTTTAACCTTGCCCAAAAAAATGGAATAAAAACAATTTAAATATTGATATATGATTTCTACGGATGAAAATTTAATGTTAGTGAATAATTTAAACTTGTGCCACCTTCCCTGTGAATCTTTTAGAACTTGATGCTTCCAATATTGCACAGCACTATTCAAATCCTTTCAGGTTTTCTATTGACTTAAAAAAAGAGTGACATTGGCAATCCCAATTGGGTTTTGGGTTTTCCCCCTCAAAATAGGGTTCAAATTCAAAGAAACAGAGTCATGGTAAACCCTGTTCCCCTCCATAAAATAATTTCATTTTAAAACTCATCTCCAATCAAAGTCAACTTACACTTATGCTTTATACATGTACCGTATTTCCCCTAATAATAGTGCCCTTGTTTAAAGTAGCACCCCTACATTTTTTACTAAGAAAACCCACTTCAAATGCCAAAATTTTAAGAACTTGTTCAGAAATCTTCTCTCACTTGATGTGAATTTCCTCTAAACTATCATTTATATGATTTTTTAGAGGAAATTTACCTCAAATAAAAGGGAAAAGGGACTAAAACACACAAGTTTAATGATTTTTTTTATCACAAAATGCATTCTAAATCAAAGCTCCCTGATCATGTTATGTATAGCTCCCGGGAGTGTTTCTTAGGAGAAATACTGTACCTTAATTTGTTGGATTCATTTCTGTCAGTAATTTAGAAAAAGTATGACAAACTTTTGCTTTGACTTTATTTTTAGGAAAGTATTAAGACCTGCCTTAAAAAAGTAATATATGATATTCAATGATGAATACTGTGCTATTGGAAAATTGTCTCCTGAAAATCCTTCAGCATTTTTAAATAATTTGTCCATACATCTTGAACTTCATTTGGAACAAGATGTGTTTGTGACATGGAAATGCCCCCAAAACAGCAAATTTCCAAAATTTAGACCTTGACAGATGACCTTGACCTTCTCACATGACCTTGGCTTAGTACCAGCAAATGTGTATCATTGAGTTCTGTCATTATGCAAAATATCGTGGAAATACAGAATTTCTTAATTTGTCCCTGAACTTGTCTACAATCAGAATTAACTTGTCAGCATAAAATTGAATAGATGAATGTTAAGAAAACCAAACCTTTTAAGAGGAAAATACTGCAATAAACGTTAAAAAACAATATTTTCTACCCTTCTATATAAGCACTAAAATAATTTATCTTAAGGTAATGGATCCGTAATAGTTCCGCAACATTTCAGAACTCATTAACTTTGAGAATCATTAGGAAACCTTGATTAACACTGTTAAAGTTCATTTCTTCCAAAACGTTGAAAAACAATTGATGGTTGGGCCCTTTAATTTTCATTTAAAAATCTTAATGTTTTTTTTCTTGGACCATTTGCTTACAATCTGAAGGAAATTATCAGGAGAAGTAAGTGCTATTTCAAATGGTGTGTGCTTAATACAAGTGCACTGGCCTTGCCTCATCATCCCCTATAAATATTGCCTTTTTCTTTTTCTTAGATTTTTTCTTAGGTTTGGGTTTTTGTTTAGAAGTATTTGGACCAAATCCTTCCTCTGGCTCCTGCAATTTTGATTTGCAATATTCATGTCAAGATTATTAAAACTGTAAAATTAAAGAAAACTGAAAGGACCAAATTGTTTCTCAATATATCAACTTACAGAAACAATTAAGTGAAACAAATCAGTTACATTTACTTCCCTTCATCTAATTTGGGCCAGTTTAAACTTTCTGTTAAATGCTTTAAATCCAACAGGGAAAAAGGCTAGCATGGACCTAGTTGCTCATGGCCCCAAGATTTTGGGCTGGGCCCCTGGATTTCTTTGAGAAAATGTCTGTTCCCCTAATGTTAAATATTCAATTATAGAAGTCTGGACCCCTAAGTTGAAACTGTTAGTCTTTTTCCCTGTTCAAATCATCTTAGAACTGACTATACTGTGGTTGAAGTTTGCAAACAAAAGAAAACGGTAGTGGAAAGCATATTTGTTCCATTCAAGCTTAAGACAGATGATTATTTATAATTTTCATGGTCTAACAAACAACTTTTCTGTTTAATATTGTTAATGTCACTCCCAGAAGAACAGATAAAGGGGGTCAATTTCTCAACAAAATCCTATGTTGTGGAAACGCATTGGAATCATCTCAATGAGATGATTCCAATGAGAGCCCAAAACTAGGATCTGTGAATTTATCATCAAAATACTTTAAATTAAAATCCAAATTGACCCCTCTATCTGTAGCTCCGGACTTCAAATAGCCACAACACCTAAAGATGGCATACATACCTCTTGTTTAGCATTTGGATCCGCTCCTTTTCCTATCAGCAGTAGACACATATCTTCATTATCTGTTGCAGTCTCACAAGCGTGCAGTAGGACAGGTATACCTTCTTTGGTTGTATTGTTTGGCTCAGCACCATTCATAACAGCTATCTCTAGACATTTGGCATGTCTCTCCGTAGGAGAAATGCAGTAAAACAATATACCTATGATACAATAAATATTGATTAATAAATGTAACAAAATGACTCACTCAAAAATAAATAGTCTTCTTTATCGGAACACAATTTCTATTTATCATTATTTGAACATACAGTTTATGCTTAATTTTTTCATGAATTTTATGATGAATGATTGATTGATTGATTGAATGGAGTTTTACGCGGCTTTCAATATTATTTCAGTTATATCGCGCCGACTGGAGCACCTAACAATGGTTTCCTGGTATTTCTCTCACCAGTGCAACCACCACATCCTTTCCTAGCCTCCAGTTGCCATCTCACATAGGTCTACGATTATCAACCCATTGGTGAAAGACAAATAGTCAGAAAGAATGAGTGCCCCCGTCGGGGATCGAACCCAGGACCTCTAGATTGACAGTCCGACGCGCTTCCAACTCTGCTATGACGGCGGCTATGATGAATGAACTGACATTTGAAAATGGGAAAACTGTATCTAAACAAGAGGACCAAGATGGTCCTAGATCGCTCACCTGAGTCTCTTTGACCCCTGGGACATCACATTAATTAGATAGGCAGATGTCAAAAAGAAGATAATTGCCTAAGATCAATACCATGGAATGTTTTCAGCGAAGAGCAAGACAGATATGCCTTTTTGCTCTTTGAATCTATGTAAAAAGGGATAAACCCGGGTGGACCCTAAATGTTACCCCAGGGTCTTGATATGAACAAACTTGGAAGAGGTCCTTAAGATGATGCTACATTCTAAATATGAAAGCTGTCTGCCAACTGGTTTCAGAGAAAAAGATTTTTGAATGTTTTCCTATTTTCACCTTTCGTGCTCAGATGAGCTGAAAGGGATGCACCCGGGTGGAGCCCAAATATGACCCAAAGGTCTTGATATGAACAAACTACGAAGGGGCCCACTAGATGATGCTAAATGAAAGCAGTGTGCCCTCTGGTTTCGATTAAAGAAGATTTTAAAAGATTTTCGCTCTTTATTTCTATGTAAAAAGGGTTGCGCGCAGGTGGAGCCCAAATATGATCCTAGGGTCTTGATATGAACAAACTTGGTAGAGGTCTACTACATACCAAATATGAAAGCTGTCTGCCTTCTGGTTTCATAGAAGAAGATTTTTGAAGATTTTCATTTTTTTACCCTTTGTGCTCATAAGAGATAAAGGGATTCACCCGTGAAAAGCCCAAATATGACCCAAGGGTCTTGATATGAATAAACTTGGTAGAGGTCCACTTGATGATGCTACATACCAAATATGAAAGCTGTCTGCCTTCTGATTTCAGAGAAGAAGATTTTTAAAGATTTTCATATTTTCACCCTTTTTGTTAAGGGTAAAGGGAAAGTTAAGGGTGGATTTCATTTATTTGAACAACTTTGGTAGAGCTTGACCCAAGGAACATCCCTGCCAAGTTTCATCAAGATTGGCCCACTGGTTTAGGAGGAGAAGATGTTTAAAGAAATTGTGGACGACGGACGACGCACGTCCCACGACTGACGACGGACATTATACGATCACAATAGCTCACCTTGAGCACTTCGTGCTCAGGTGAGCTAAAAAGCACAGAGGAAATGAGTTCAACTTTGAAGAGAATCAAGTCCAATGGCTCAGATGGCTGAGATTACATCTAAAATATTTGCCTTTTTTCTCATTTATCCAATATGAGCAGGGGTGTGGAATTTCCATGCCGACTTGTCCAGCACAAGTTTTTCCACCTGCGGACAATAACTTTTTTCTATGCTACTTGTCCATGGACAAGTTTAAATCAGGACAAATATCAGAATGGTATTAAACAGATCTAAGGGAATGATTATCATTATATTAATATCAAAGATAAAAAAAAAAAAAACATTGTTTTTAATAAAGAAAATGCTGGGGTTCAGCATTTTCTTCGTTTAAAAACAATGTTTCTCAAAATTGGTCAATTTCCTTTTTTGATGACATGTTAGTTTTGATCCGGGACAAGCAGACAATCATCTTGTACGAGGACAAGTGAAGAAATTCCTAATTTACATATCCCTGATGAGTATTATGTAGTTAGGTATTAAATTGCGCCTGTTAAAAAACTATACCTTTTCCTTCTCTGTCAGTTAGTTTCATGTTTGCTCCTTTTTCTGCAAGTTTTGATAAACAGTCAACATGACCATATTCTGCTGCCCTCATGGCAGCGGACCGTCCTTTAAAATCCACAACATCTGGATGAGCGCCAAGACTCAGTAGAAATTCAATCATTTCATCATCATTGGCACAGGCTGCGACTGACAGAGCAGTGTGACCTTCAGACGCATCATTATAGTTTATCAAGTGAGGTACACCTTGAAGTGACATCTTCTCGATCTGTGATTTGTCCTTTTCTCGTACACATTGTAGCAGTTTACAGACTTGCAAGGTCTCAAGACGAGTTTGTGCAATTGGCATTTTGTTAAAATCTATCTAGTCCTTTACCAATCATCCATAATCCTAGAAAAATAAACAGGGTTTCATAACTATAGAATTTGATCTGAATAAATATCATCAAGACAAATGAAAGTTGTTAATTCTACCTGCAAAATAACATGTATCAAATTGTTGAAACTTAAGGTAAACATATCAATATACAATTATACAGAGCTGGTGACAAGCCTGAAGCCCTGTCTGACATTTGATTAAACAGTTTGAAAAAATCTGTCTGATCAAATTTGAAATGTGTCTGTCCAAGAACTGACTTGAAAATTGTTAAAAAATTGATAAATCATTCAAAATACTAATATTGTGTTATTTAGGAAAGCATTTAGATAATGAATAAATGACTTATTCATTTCATAGTTTGATTAATAAAATAATAATTGATTGTGTGAATGTGCTATAATTATTCCTCATTGACGGCATCTTTAAATGAAATTTCCAGGGAAAATTTTCCACTAAACATCTAGTCAGGTCAGCCCAATAAGCTCAGACTGTAGAGCAACTGGGACTTCAAAAAAATTATTGGTTAATTCTCGCCGAGTACCAGCTTTTGCCAATCACCCCAGTTCACAGTAAAGACGGAAAGGAAACCCTTCCAAATAACAAGTCATGTTAACAACAACCTCTTCTATTCAGAAAATAATTTGTTGTAAATAAAACATTGCATCATTACCGTGAAAATGGTCAGAAGGCAAGAACTGGTATGCGACGAGAATTGGGCTCTAACCAGTTACTGTCTTCTTATTGTCTCTCAACAAGGGCATATATGCTACGGTAGCGACAATAAATAAACGGATATAAACAAACATCTGGTCAAATGATATCGAGCGATTCGACTGACCAGATATAAAACTGCCTGATATCAGACCAATAAAAGCTTACAAAGTAAAAAGATAAACGATACCAAACAAGTTGCTTAATCGAAAACACCAACATTGATGTAAACATTGCAAACCGGAAGTTATTTAAATTCAACAAAAGTCAAAAGGTGCGTTCTTCATCGGACATAACGAATCATAGGACGAAAATTTATTCTTTCTTAATCTACTTACCATTCAAGAATCATTGTATTCTTTCATTTTTTGTTAAATACTCATTAATTTCAGTACACGATTTACACAACTTCAGTAACTAGGGAAGCTCTGTTGCATAATTCGGAAACCTCGGACTTTATCATCCGGGAGCACCTGTTCATAGGCTGGAAACTTTAAAATCCAATTTTAGACTTGTCGATACAATTTCTATAGGGATTTTATTAAATGAACTCTCGGAAATCTTTTATGGGAAAAAGGGACAAAGACTTTATGCATTCATATTCACTTATTTTGTGAATGATAATAGAATTTTCCACTCGAAAATAACAAAAAAGTGAATATTGATACATTAGATTCAATATATTCCGCATTCGGTGCCCTAAAACCGCACGGCGTATTTTAATATGACACATTGGTTCAGTTTACGGTCTTAGTTAATGCAGGGACTCTCGATATACATGTATAAGTAGGGTCATGGTTAAGGTTACCTTCGGCCTAATAGTTTCTGGAATCGAATATTTTCATTACGACCTGTTGCTTTATTAAATGTTGGTGCGTAAATACTACGTTTTTTTACGAGGTATTTGTACCTGGGGCCCGTTTTACTAAACTTCTTACGAAAAAATTGATCGTAAGTCAAAATCACAAATCGTATACGGTGTTTTCATTCATTATTAGATTCTGCCTTGCAATATCTCATTGGAATCGTCTTTAAAATTCTAATGATTCTAATGAGATATTGCATGGCAGAATTCCATATTCAGTATCTTCTGTAGAAGCAAATTTAATTTTTGACTTACGCAAAAAATGATCGAAAGATGTTTAGTAAAACGGGCCCCTTTTGTACAAGTCTTTGATAAAATATCTGTTCTAGTCTGGTTAAACCTCGATGTGATAACTCACGGGTATAATGAAAGTAACAATTGCACGCTTGGACTGAAAATACCATTAGGACAGCGAAAAACTATTGTAAGTGTCTCAATATCTAAAGGCACTTAAGGTTCATGTAAAATGTTTGAGACCCAATTTTAAGGGCACTTCTTTAGCCAAGAAAAAACAGTATGTCCAGGTATATTGTATATGAAATTGAAGCTATTTATGAGCACAAGCAGTAAAGCAACATAAGACCGCCATAAATATAGCGGTATAGCCAAAACATTGTGGAAACAAGTCAATCATCCAACAGTCTTCCAGTTGCTTGTTCTGTACAAAATGACCCTTTTCCACAATATTTTGGCTATACCGCTATAGCTATGACAGCCTTATGTTGCTCAGCTGATTGTGCTCATTAATATATTCATTTTGATATATAATATGCCTGGACATACTTCTTTTTCTTGGCAAATGAAGTGCCTAAAAAAATTGGTCTCAAACACTCAACATAAACCTTAAGATACTTTTGCAAAATCCATTCAATACGGGCCCAATCCACGAACTCTAAGACTCTATACAAAGCTCTTTTTAAAGAGGAACAAAATCTTTACGGATAACATTGCCAGCGAGAAAGATAGAAATATTTGCGAAAAGGGAACAAGTCAGGAGAATCGCATTTGACCACAATATTCATAGGCGTAACTAGGATTTTGAAATTTATATGCATTCATAAGGCGACCACCAAAGAAAATATAGGATAGGCTAAAGGCGATATGTGGACTTTGACAAAAGGTGAAGCCCCCCTCCCCCCGCTTCCTTTTTGGTATGATTTCAACATCGGTGAATAATCAAAACATCGTAACTACAGTTTGAATAGTTTCGATTTTATTATCATTCATCAACGATATTTTTCGACAGAGGGTTTATTTCTATTACGCACTTGGGCAATGTGCGTAATGGAAGTTAGGACCTCATCAGTTAATCGATAGTTACAAAATACGGATGTCTTTTAACTTATTCAGTCAAAGATAATCTTACGTGGTTTAGCGAGGAATAACGGTAGATTAAGTTTTGATAAACTCACCGCCAGACCACTTTACGATTAAAGATGTTAAGGTAGTGGACCCTTAATAGTTTAGCAATGTCTCAAAAGTAATGAACTTTAACAGTGTTAACCGAGATTTCCTAATGATTTTCATTAGGAAACCTGGGTTAACATTGTGGAAGAACATGTGGTCCGAAATGTTGCGGAACTATTACGGTTCCACTACCTTAATACTGCTATCTGTCTCCTCAGATAATATTTAAGACCGGAGAAAATATTTTCGGTGAACAACACAAATAATCACAACACGATCATCAGTATGTAATAAGGTATATAATTCATGGATAACAACTCAGGACTCCAAATTACATCTCTTGCGATATACAACTGTCGATGCTTTTTTGTAGTACTTAAAAAACAGACATGCTTTTTGAGCGCAAAACATTTGCGTTTCAAATGATACCCCGCATTGCGAATGTACTCACGTGCGAAGCGGGTTACCATTTTTCAAACGTCTCGCAAACGCTTCATCTTTTTTAATTAGGCCGTGCTATTGTATGTATGTATGCATGTTATTGTATGATTTAGGTCTCTCCGCGCTCTAGGCATATATGGTATGGATCATGAGAGAGAAAGAAGCGGATACAAGGAGACCCGGGTTCATACACCCCTAGCTTTTCTACGAATATACTTCCTAGGTACTTTAACGTGCCCAGTGTAAAGCACCGATACACGCGAAGCTACCTCTGAATTTCTTACCAATTCTCTTCTAGTTGGGCGGGAGTAAACAAGTATCCCTGAAGTAGCCCCTGACTTTAGGATTAGTGGTCGGTGTCTTACCACTAGATCACCGGTCCACTCCTGTGCGGTTGTATAGGATTATCATCGAGTCTTTTAAAGTGAACAATTGTTGGAAATGTCACGCACTGGCTCATATCGGTTGAAGCCTCTACATTATGGTTTATTTGTAATTCATTTTTATGCTCAATGTGCGCTGCAAGTGCAGCATTTAAGGAAAACATGGGCAACATGCGGAATTTAGGCCTATCATTGCGTGTAATTGTTGCAATTCTGACCTAAGCTGGACAGAGCTTTGAGAATATTGTTATGTGTATACCTCCCAACCAAATTATCATCAGATTTCTTTTTAGCTCACCTGATCGTGCAATGTCCGTCGTCCGTCGTCAGTCGTCCGTCGTTCGTCGTCCAAAATTTCTTTAAACATCTTCTCCTCCTAAATCGGTGGGCCAATCTTGATGAAACTTGGCAGGGATGTTCCTTGGGTCAAGCTCTGCCTGAGCACGAAGGGTAAAAAATAAAAATCTCCAAAAATCTTCTTCTCTAAAACCAGAGGGCACACGGCTTTCATTTTTGGTATGTATCATCATCGAGTGGACCTCTACTAAGTTTGTTCATATCAAGACCCTGGGATCACATTTGGGCTCAACCCCGGCGTAACCCTTTTTACATAGAATCAAAAAGTGGAAATCTTCAAAAATCTTCTTCTCTGAAACCAGAAGGCAGATAGCTTTACTATTTTGTATGTAGCATCGCCCAGTGGGCCCCTACCAAGTTTGTTCATATCAAGACCCTGGGGTCATATTTGGGCTTCAACCGGGTGCATCCCTTTTAGCTCATCTAACACGATGGATTGAAATAGGAAAATCTTCAAAAATCTTCTTCTCTGAAACCAGAAGGCAGACAACTTTCGTATTTAGTATGTAGCATCATCTAGTGGACACCTACTAAGTTTGTTCATATTAAGACCCTGGGGTCACATTTGGGCTCCACCCGGCATCATCTCTTTTTACATAGAACCAAAAAGCGAAAAAGCACACCTTTCTTGCTCTTGGCTGAAAACATTCTATGGTATTGGTCTTATGTAGATCTCTTTGTTGACATCTGCCTTTTAATTAATTGATGTCCCAGGGGTGAAAGAGACTTGGGTGAGCGATCTAGGACCATCTTGGACCTCTTGTTTGAATAATTTTACGTCTTTGGCAAGCTCAATGTTTGGATGCAAATAGTATGCTGCAAGCCAGCAGTACACAAGCCCGCACTGGAGTCGCACTATGTGTTCTTTATTTTTTTTTTCTCGAAGCATGACGTTATTTTAACTCCCCACGCAAAAAAGGCCCCAAGTTGTAAAGACGCCCAAGACGACCGACATTTCATAAATGAAGCTTACAATATTCCCTTCTTTTTGTAAACAGTATACATTAAAACGCATACTAAGCAACCACTTACGGGACCACCAAAAAGCGGATGGTTGCTTATTACACATTTCATTTACAAATTTTAATCACAAATTTGATTGAATATGTATGTTATTGCGAATTTTTCTATACGCTTATGTTATCAAAACCCAATAGAATCGTCGCATTGAGACGATTCTAATGAGTGTTTCTAACATAAGATTCGTTAACAAATAATTTATAGACTAAGAATTTTTTAAGAGATTTTGAATTAGAGAAGGGGATTTTGAAAACGGTCGCTTAATAAAAATGGTCGGTTAATAGATATGGTCGGTTAAAAGATTGGTCGCTTTAGCAAGATGGACTGTAAAGCACATGGCTGACCCCCGCCATGTAATACTCCTCAAATATTTATACCTTATTCATTTGCAAAATATATAGTAACGGACATGAAAGAGTAAATCGATGGAGGTGACCTAAATGTTGTAACTACAGCTTATTCAAGCAATGGCTTCGACGTTTAAGTCATTCATCCACGAAAATGACTTTAACAAAAAAAAGGGGGGAATGGCGGAAGCTAATTTGTTCATTCGGAATAACTCGGCCAATCTCACGATCAACCTCGGATGAACATAGACGGACTATTTTTGAAAATTACGGGAAACTCTTGGAAAAACTCGATGGCGTTAGTCCTCGTAACTTTGGTTGAGATATTCGACGTCGACAACGCAACTCGTTCAAGTCTCTGACGTGAAACCATCGTATCCTTATATAAATATCTTTAGATTCTTAAATAATGGCTGAAAAATCTTAATTTTTGAGAATGATTCGTCATTCTCGAAAATTAAGATTTTTTAACCGTTATTTACTGTAAAAGATATAAATCAAAAGATAGCGCCAGTTGTTTTCGCGCTAGTTTTTCTTACACTGTTTCCGCATAACAAAATGCGCAATTTTGTTACATACCCATTCGCCTTTTATACATCCGAGGTCTATTGCAGTTTACGGAAATGGCCGAGTGATGTTCCGAATGCTAATTGGTTACAATTGATTTTTTGATTGACAGTGGCGATCTGTTAGTCAAGTTGTACCGGCTTCCTTTAATTCATCCTCGTAGCAACTAACAATCTTCTGGAGGCTTTGTTACTATGGACAAGTCCTCCGTTAGGGACGATAAATTGCCCATTTCTTGAGCCATCGTTTACGATTGGCTTGTTTGAATACATTGAAATAACACGTTAACTATCTGATTATATTTTAACAAACAAAAAGGAAAAATAGGGAACCATGAAACCGAACGTATACTTATATATATGCCAGTTAACAGTTTATATTTTTACTCTTAAAATTATTCAATCAGGAGTCAGGTTCGATATCCGGGTTCACGTGTACTCGTAAATCTACAAAAAGAATGTGATTTTTAGTTTGTTCAAATACGAACTTGAGCATACTCTTATCAGTCAAACTTCCCTCTTGAAAAATCGTTTTTCCCCTGTGTACAAGCTATGGGGGCACCCTTTTTAAGCATTTACGACCCCTTTTTTTCTTCTTGAAAAAAGGTAAAGATTAGGTTCAAATTTACAAGAACATGTACATGTTGAATACATCGAGTATATCGTTTTGGGGAAACAAGTTGTATGGAACTTTACGGAAATATCACAGGCAATTGTTTCATTATAACAATTTTGTCTTTTTTTTGCTATAAAAAACTTTAAGACAAAAATGATATAAAGAAATAATTTCCCGTGGATAAAATAACATATCTACCTTCTAGCTTGAAAAAAGCCGTTATCATCATTTTCAATAACGTTTCCTATTGACTCGTTTTGACAACCGTTTTCCATGTTTTCTGTTTCATACTAACGTAAATGAGTTAAGCTGAACTTCACTAGAATAAGTAAACATTGCGTTGCGCAGTAAAGGGTAAAAACATTGTATTTGTTTAGCAGACAAGCTGTTGTATAATATTGTAACATGCACTTTTCATTTATATCATGAATACGAAAAGAGTGTGCTTTTAAATCTTAGCAAAGTCATTTTATTTTGTAAAAAGTGTAGGCGTTAGAAGGGGGCGCGTGGGGGGCTGCGTTTGCAAATTATAAGCTAGAACAAAGGGACAAAGCATAATATTCTTTATGACAAGCAACTTCTTGCTTTATCGTGCTGTTTTCCACCTATTGCATTTTTTATTCACTTTAATCAGTCGTCTGCAATTGACATTTATTTGGACATTTTTTTAAGCATGGAAAAGATCTAAAGGTGGGCAGACTCACTTGGCACCCAATAAAGTGTTAGTCGGAAAGATAATTCTATGCAATTCAATATAGCTTTAAACAGGATTTAAGATTAAACGGGTATTAAAGAATAGTATTCTATAAATCAGAGATTTTAGACGTGTCGAGCGAAAATGTCCCTTCGCAATCTTAAATGGAAATTTTAATATGTGACCCGTCAGGCGAATAGGGACCATTTGGATTGTGCTTAAAGTTTCGGCATTTGTCAGTCTAGGTAATTCTGGTTTGGGCGGATTGAAAAGAGTTCGGGCCCAAATTGACGTCTCGACGTCAATTTTCAAATCTTTTTATTGCTTCCTCGTTATGAGCCCCAATCAGTAGCGGATCCAGCGGGGGTTCAAACGAACCCCTCTTCATCCAAATTATTGCAATTTAGTGGACAATTTCAATCAAAATTTCCAAACACGACCCCATGTTGTAATGTTGGAATCAAAGAAACTTCAAATACTACAAATAAAAGATATTCGATGCAGAATTTTAGCAATTAGTCCCAAAGTATCACTATCTATATAGAAAGCGATACTTTGGGACTAATTACTCAAGGTCTAATCCGACATCGAACCCCATTTATAGAAACCCTGGATCCGTTGCTGCCCAATTCAAAGATGATTCTCAGCATTGTTATATGATTTTAAGAAAATCGACAATACTTGTACAGATGTTATGTGTCAGAGTTACATTAACTGCCAATGCCAAATTATGAAGCAAAAGATAGAAAATGTTTGGTGAAAATCCCCCTTTCTCGTGAACACTTTGTTGTGGATACTCATTAGAATCGTCTTAACGAGATGTTTCAATTAAGTATCCTTAACAAAGAGTTTGTGCCAAGAAGATTCATAGCTGTAAATTAATATTTTATTTTACCAATTATCTGTAGTTCTTTAATGCCCAATTTAGTCTAATCTCTAATTTGGTGCTTTCCGGTATTATCGAGAAGTAACGGTGGTTTATCACTCGGTAATCTCACCGCCAAAACAGTGAAATTACCATACATTTGCGCTCTACTTTCGTTCATTGCGCCTTATTTGTAAATGACGCACTTTAGGAGAAAACATGTATGTTATAATATTTTCGCATTTTGTCTTGTTTTTGCATTAAAGAAATCGAATAATGGTTTGTTTTTCGAGTAAGATTGTTTGATATATCATTGAGTGAACAGCACAAGTTATATTTTCACTCCATGAAATTTTTCGATCTTGAAAAGACACCGACAACCAACTATCATCTTTTGATAGATAATGATCAATTTACACTTACCAGCTTAACAAATTTCCAAAATTGATGGGCAAAGTTGGGCAACCAAGTTTGCTCAGACAGCGAATAGACTATTTTTCATGATATAATGTCTGCATACTTATTAAACGGCCCTTACAATACGACTCTCCCAATAATACTGTAACTCTAGCTAGCGTTTCATTACAGTAGATCGAATCAATACATTCAAACACTCTGAGTAGTAAGCATGGCGTTCAAGGGGCCGATTAAATACAAGAATTTCTTTGAATTTTCTTGTAAGACTTTACGTGGAGAGTTAGTGAACTTCAGCAAGTTTAAAGGAAAAGTAGTTTTAGTGGAGAATGTTGCTTCCATGTGAGATACGACTACACGGGACTACACTCAGATGAACGAGCTTGCGGCCAAATTTGGTAGCCAGCTTGTTATCCTGGGCTTCCCGTGTAACCAATTTAATCATCAAGTAAGTCATGGTTAATCATATTTATCCTTTTATACGTCGGTTATTGTCTTTCTATCGTTACATCTTATACGTAGCTGTATCCCACTGAGCTTAAATTCAGTTTCGAACAATTTGCTTTTTTTAGACACTTCGATCCGTCTAGCACAAGTTTGTCTAAAAATAGTTTAGCAGAGGTGCTTTCGTTAGAGCAAGATGTAAAAATCCATCTAAATGAGATTTTTAATACGTCATAATGAACGATTTTCGATATATTTGAGTGAAAATATTCGACTTCGTCATGACTTCTCGTTTTAAGCCAATGCAAAACCATCTTCGTTTCCTCATTAAGATATCTTAAGATTTTTAATGAGCGGTTTAAAAATCTCGCTCTACCGAACGATTTAACATAAAAATTTTAATAAGAATTTTAAGATTCTCGCTCCACCGAACGGACCTCTGAAAGCAGACATACTATGCTAAGATCAGTCTGTGTATCTGTGCATGTCAATCTAAGCTAATACTACAGTAAGGAACATCGTGAAGTTGACACGATGAATGATTTGGAATGATTATGGTATGAAATTGAAAGGAGTGTGTGGAACGAGTTTTGAGTGAAATTTAAGTGAGGTAAACAAATACCGCTTATTTTGTTAAAGATGAACAAAATAAGCGTTATCTTTTTACCTCCCTTTAATAAAATAAACTTAATTTTTTGTTTGTGTGTCTTCGTTGACCTATTAGAAACACACACACAAAAATCCACATCAGCCAATCAAATTATTTGATCGATTTGAATTAAATGTTGATCAATTGAAAATTTCGAAATGTTTTCTAATAATTTCGGAGCGGTTTTTATCGATTTGGGCGAATAGTCTAGGAGGCAAAATTTGAAAATTTCGATCCGCTCAACATACCTGCCAGAAAAGGTTTGACTGTAAAAATGGAAAGATTCATCATACTACAACACATTTAGGCACGTTGTTATGTCAAATTGTGGTAGCAGTTTTGTGTTAGACGGCTATGTTTGAACCAACCCTCCGCGAAAATATTCACAAGCCGTAATTCCTCTTTGTTCAAATAATTGTCTAAATATCATTATCAAAACGACTTAATGTAGCGTTTTCTGTCTAATTTATTTAAGATTGAGTGTGAATACGATGATAATTCAACCAATAAACAAGGAAATTTGTTAAGTTTGTTATTTGTCAGCAAAGGATTACCCCACCCACCAAGTTAACATGGACCTACAGAATTACTTCTTATTAGTCTAATTAATAAGTCCGGGCAACCTTCCTGTTGTATTTTTTGCCCTAGCCATAGTATGCAGTTATAAAAGTCTGTCATATTAAGCTTTTTGAGATACTAATCTACAACAACAACAACAACAATAACAACAAAACCTGGCCAGATAAGGTCCTAGGATTACTACTCAATTGCAGCACATGGCGACACACTTTGAATTCAATATTAACCGTTCCCTGATTGAATTAACAATATGATTTTTTATTGAAAATTATTTAATAGAAATGAAAATTAAATATTGATGTTTGTGAGTAGAGTTCGAGATCGGACACACCCCCTCCCTCACCCCCCCCCCCCCCGCCCCCCCCGCCAAAAAAAAATCGGCCTTAATCTTAAAGCAAATAACTTTCATATTATACATTTAATACATGTAATACAGAATTGGTTTTGTTGGCTTATACCATCATCTTTATCTTAACTGAATTCCAGAATACCAAATAAAAATTTTTTTTTTATTATGAATGAATTCTAGGCCAATAAGAAAAGAGTCGTTGAATTCGGTTCATCGACTATTTATGGAGGGCCGTGAGCTTTTTTTATTTTCATTTATTTTTTTTCATCATTTAAAGAAAATGAATTGGGCATGGGATTGGATAAATTGAATGAAGAACATGAGTTTATATGCGAAAAACGAGAAAAGATTACCTAACCGACATATCCGTTATCTTATTGTTTGTGGAAAGGGAAAAAAATCTTTTTATTTGCTCTTAGTTGCGTGATCGTAGATTCAGTATGTTTGGACGTGAAAAAATAATTTATCAATAGTAATTTAATGAAAAACAAATAAGACAAACAGAAGAAATGAGGTGTTCCTGCAATAATGAGTTTGTATAGAGTTTTGAGTGGATGTATGATGATGATATGAGTGCGCGTGACTGAGTTGAGTATAAGTGGAGATTGATAGAGGATTTTGTATCAGGTTTTATTCAAAAATGAGTATTTGTATAAGTATTTTGGGATAAATTGTCAGAATATGAAATATTTTTTAAACTGTTTCACAAACAAATTTCAATGTAGGTAAGTAGCAGTGTATTGTGGGTCTATATAAGTTCTTACAGAGAGATCTTTTTCTTAGATAAGATATATATACCTTGATTTCTTTTGGCCCGAATTTGACCTCAGAGGGAAAAAATGCTTATATAACAATAATCGACATATTTCATCAATTAACAAAAAATATTACACTCATTACCATTTCTTATTTATTCCTATGAAAGGACATGCAAAACCGAGTAGGAATAATAAGAATTTATCCATCGTAATAGCAGGGCTGAGATTTGAATCAATAAAACCGCGTTATACTGTAGCTCGAGTGGTTTCAAATCGTCTTCTACGGAACCATTCAACCTGGATCTTTTTTTTTATTTTTTCTAATTTCCGACTTTGATGAGTGTTTTAATACTTAACATTTCCACTCAGCGCACTTGCAGGCCAGATACAAATTTGACGGGACAACATCATGTTAAAGATTGCGCTGTATAACAAAACGTGTGAACTGATTCGGGTGATGGAATCTTGTCTTTTTTTGACTCGTTAGGTTTTGTGCGGGTCTACATGGTTACCATGGAAGCGTATGTTGCATTATGTGGGCTAGCCAGTTTTGATTTTCGACGGACAATGTCGTAATCTTTATTGGTGAAATTACAGAGCTCTACGTGGTGTAAGTTGGTGTGGATACCGAGGTTCAGTGGTTAGGGCGGGGGTATTTGGATCGGAAGGTCCTCGGATCGAACCCCCTCTAGACCGCGGGAATTTCCTGGGAAAAATCTATCGCCACCAGGTGTACAAATTGGAACACTTGAGAGCCGAAGGCCAATGTGCCGTGGCTGTAAATAGCGCCAAGATTTTACTGCAGGCAAAGTGTTACTAGATGACTGAAGGTGGTTATATAATTGTAATGGACGATAATGCCGATTGTCTTTAAGTAGCTTTAACGTGAACAATTTTTTTTTCGTATAGTCGTTCCCAAGATTTGAAACCAATCGAGAAGGATTTTGTCTGATTACGATTGGCGACAAACCGTTGACGTCTCCCTATAGATCACAATGCACATATTCCAGCCTGAAATGGTGAATGGCTAAGAATTATTAACGGCGCCACACATATTTGATAAGAAGCATGTAGATACCATATCACATAAATGGGGGAAATATTAAATCTTTACTCTTATTTGATACATATTTTAAAAAAAGAGAGAAATGACTTCAGGCGTGTTATTTATACAACTTTTCCATTTACAGTGTTTTTAGCGAAGTTTTCTCTTGTTCTGTTGCTTTAAATAAAGACTTTAAATTTTAGACGCATTGAACAGAAAAATGTTTGTAAAATTGAAGGGCATTATTAAGATAAAAATCAAAATGTTCAGATATATATACTGCGAACAGCAATGTCGCTTCTTCTCCCTTTTGTAAATAAAAGGACCAGAAAAATCTATTTTTTAAACCCTGCTGGTCCTCTCTTTCAAAATCAAATTAGTAAAAGTATGCGTTAACTAATGGTAAGAAGAATAAAACTTAAATGCTAAGAGTTAGTTCCTTTTGGCTGACATGTCGTTGGTTTATTTAGAAGTAGCTTTCTGCCTGACATGTCATGTATAACTGATCAGGAAAAAAGAAGAAATAGACATTGTATTGATTTACAAAAATAAATAAATAAGTAAATATGTGAGAGTGTGAGTTCCTAAAGCACACTATTTTGTTCATAAAATATTAAATGTGTGCTCTATCACCTGAAATTTTTTAAATTAATCCCTTTTTCAAAAAAGAATTTCGACCCAACCATCAATATGATTATTACATGGATCTACATGAGTCTATTCCCAAGCAGTCCACACTATCCGACTTAATATGGTCAATAGTTAATAATATAAATAATTTAGGCCAGAATCAGAGTAAGATTGCATCCAGTTTATACGTTCGATCTTAAGATTTGAATCTCTTGCCAATTTAAGTTCTCTGCGTACACCAAACATACTTATGACGAATTCTTACAGTTAGATACCAATGACCCTTACAATTTAGCGACGCATTATCGAATAGTATTTCTAAAATCACAGTGACCTTACACAATTTCATATGTTGTACAAAAAACCCAAAATAGTCTAATAGATGAATTTCACTTTTTCAGATAAGGTGTTTTTCATATAATAACTTTTTAGAGCTAAAGATGTAGATCTCAACTCAAATTATGTGCAAAAGAAAGTCTTTTATCTAAGATATTATGAAAAAAGTTCTGATTGCTAAGATAAATAAGAAAAAATCGCTGATAAAATATCTTCCAGCTCATGTAATTATAGTATGACCAAATAGTCTATAGATACTTCTCTGTGTACACTTAACCATCGTACTTTTTACATAACATAAGCTTTGGACAAGACCTAAGGTTCTTGAAGTGATTAGGTAGAGTAACTATTGTGTTAAGGAGTAAAACAGTAAAATATATTATTAAAAAATATCTCCAATTACACGAATCATTAGTATTAAAAACTTTTATGTGAGATTTTTTCAGCGCTTCTCTGCATACACTACCAAAATGCTTGATTATATATTTTTCGAAAAGATAACGGAGCGTGCAAAGTTATCAAATAACTTTAAATGTGATTATTAGGTAAATACGTTAATGTGTTTTCTTCAGAAATTTACAAAAAAAGTCACATAGCCGTTATAAGGTGGCGGGTGGGGTAAATTAACAGATGAAAAAGAGTATTTGCCATGATATGAGCATATTAAGAATTTTGTTTATTATCGCTTTATCTACAATTCTCAAATACCAATAATAAGAACTCATAAATATGACCCAAAAACTTCTTACATAGTCTTTATAATGAGTACTTGTGTTCGTTAGTCACTATTTTTCTTTCATTATTAGCGCTTAGGGTATGACTAAAAAGGGGCCCGTAACAAAAATTGTATACCACAATTTGATATTACAACGTGGCTGGCCGTGTCCAGGAAGGTCTAAAGATTGCATTTCTGCAGTCAGACCTTTTCTGGCAGGTATGTTGAACCAAGTCGAAATATAAGCCTCGTACAGAAAATGCCGCCTAGTCTAGAATGATTGGAATGAATAAATGGAGCGTTTGTGGGTATCAATTTCACGATGTTTAAAACTGTATCTGCCAACGGTCTAAATACATTCGTGAACAGCATGATGGTGGTTAAGTTTTATTTTTTTTCCCTTATTTTACTAGATCTCTCACCTTCAATTAAATTTCTCAATTAATATGTCTGTATTTTGGCGCCTATTATTTTGAATTTCCTCTAGAAAGTCTCTCTCTCTCTCTCTCTCTCTCTCTCTCTCTCTCTCTCTCTCTCTCTCTCTCTCTCTCTCTCTCTCTCTCTCTCTCTCTCTCTCTCTCTCCCCTCTCTCTCTCTCTCATTCTCTCTCTCTCTCTCTTTCTAGGCCAATATCTTTCTATCTGTCATTATAATAACTACAGGAATAAGTTCATTACTATTATTATTTATCGTATGATTATTATTATTTCCTTCTTATCCGACGACCCTTCTTCAAATTGGCATTTTATTGTATTGTAAGACCAACATGAAGTTTCGTCAGATCATGGGGTGTTCCATGGTTTTATTTCATCAGCTAGTTATCAAGTAGACATACATCAATATGAGGCTCTTTAAGGTAGTCGACCTGTAAAAGTTCCGCATCATTTTGGAACTAATGAACTGTCACGATGTTGACCGAGGTTTCCTAATGAAAAAATGAAAATCATTAGGAAACCTCGGTTAACATTCTTAAAATTCATTACTTCTAAAGCGTTGCGGAACTATTAGGGTCCCACTACCTCAACGATCCACATGTAAGGTGAAAGAAAGAGGTTATAAATTTCTCTTTATAAGCCAACTTGTATTTGTTTTTATTGTCCTGTAAAATTGTAAAGTTACATAAATAAGCTTAGTGTAAGGCTGAATTTCTTCAATGTTATATATTTATATATGTGTAATGTGATGCTATAGTCACATGAAAATCGGCGATGCCGACGCCTCTGCGATTCCTTCCTATTTTTCATCGGCTGATAAGTAAAAAATAACGTCAGCCAGGCGCCGGCTGTATCAGAACAAAATATAAACAGTCACATCAAACCGGATCGACGTGACGATGTCTTTATTCTCGTCGAGTGATGATACAGATATCATGGTCAATTGAACATTGCGTGCTGTCCAAACACCGGCGAGATGTCGTCCAATAGTCGACGATATGCGGGCGATGCGGGCCTACTAGTCGCCGATACCAAACTGAATTGAAACGTTCAGAAAAGACATCTTCGATGTGCACAAAATCGGCCCGGCCAATGATCGGCCGATTGCTGGCGATTAGTTGTCAATACAATATTGTCTTCAACAAATCTTAAAAACGTCGTAGACTAGTCGGCAGGTTTTAACTTGAAGATAAAACTCACCGACGCGTCCGATATCAGAAAATTCCACCATTGAAATCGGCTGATGCAACGACCAGTCGTCGATTCTACAGAGAGACGTCAGCGACGCATCACCGACGCGTTGGAGTGTTTATGTGATTATAGCTTTTAAAGACAACACTAGCTGTATCGACCAAATGAACTGCTTAAGACATTTACATACCATAAAGGGGATGAGGCCGAAAGATATAAAGCAGTCGCACTTATTTCAAAAAGAAGAGAGGGGAATGTTTTTCAAAGTCACAGTAAATTATGTTAGGCTATAAAATGATCCTCACTTCACGTGGTTATTTAACAGCCTGCTGATAACTACACGTGGTTGTTATATAACCAAGCTGACATTACTTTTGATCACGTTTTCACATGTCCCTTCACAATTTTCGTAGTATGAATGAATCACCGAGGTGCAACGCAGTTATTCTGTTATGTTCAAATCGATCTATTTAGTGGAATGGTGATGGTAAAAAAGATAAATGTCATCAATTGGAGATTAAAAAACTATCAACTTAAGGTAGTGGACCCGTAATAGTTCCGCATTATTTCGCAACACATGATCTTTCACTATGTTGACCGAGGTTTCCTAATGAACATCATTAGGAAACCTCTGTTAATGCTGTTTAAGTTCATTACTTTTGAGACATTGCAAAACTATAATGGGTCTACTACCTTAAGCTTATTCACTTTGCAGTGGCGGAGCATTTATACGTCTATTGGTGACATTCAGATTTAAACAAACACGAATTTACCGTGGCCTCTTCAGTCTTGAATGAATGATATGAATAAAGTAATAGATAAAAAAAATATAATTTATAAATAGGTCGTTGAAATGAAACAGTCGTGAGATATCAAGAGATAAATATCATACCGATATTCATCGAATACAAAAACCTTGTAGGCTAAATCAAATTAAATGAAAAAATAAAAATTAAAAAAACAAAAACATTAGAAAAACTAATTATAAGTTGGATTATGTGTATGCTGCTAAAATTTCAAGAAATCATGTGACGTCAGTATTAAAAAAAGATGTTCATAAAACATTTCTTACTCAGCTTAGAATTTATTCAAAATTCAATTTTGTACTCAATTTTGTATAAACAGGGATCAGATAAGAGGGGTAAAGTCAGTCAAAAATCTTTATTTTTCAATGAAATTCTAGTGGATATTTCCTTTGACGAGACGTTTCAAATTAGATAGATCTTAAGAAAGACTCATGAAACATTTTAAGTTGAAACCCAAAATACCCCCCTCTATCAGTAGCTTTGTAGATTTCTTTTTAAAACTCGACTTAACATTATATGTTATTGGCAACATTTTACAAATATATTTTATTTTCATACATTTAACATACTATCAAATAGGAAAAAACATATGTTATTTCAAGTCAAAAGTGGACTAAATACTCAGTTGAGTACGGAAAAATGTTAATGAAATTGTAAACAGCAGCTGCTGATATTAATCGTTGATCTCGGTGATTTTACAAACTTGAATGGATATTAAAGGGCCATAAAACGTTATCGCCTTAAGATATTGAATCGATCCGAAATCAAAATTGATTATCAAAGTGAATAAGCGTAGTTCGTCGTTCGGTGTCTAAATTTTTGTAACTACAGCTTTAATAAAGCTGTAGTTACAGCATGTTGTAGCCAACCACACGTATTTAAAAAATCTAGACAGAAAAAATTATACGAAGGAACATTGGACTATCAAAAAGATGATTTGTTTACTGTGTTTTGCCACCAGCATTGGATTTTTTCTGTCCAGCTGGAAATAATAACCGCTACCCTAAAAAGGTCCTCACAGAAATGAGACAAGAACCACCCCTTATTAGCATGGCTTCCAGGCTTTCAGTTAAAATTGAATAAGAAATAAATAATGCACACTACTTATGTTTTACTATTTCAATGTCCAATTACCACCCATATTCTCAAAAACTGACCACTAATCGGCTAGGCCAGTCAGAGAATATAACTGATAAGAAATAATCTTAAACGCTGTAATTTATTCTCGTTGTATTTCCACAAGCATTATGTAAGCCCCGAGAAACATTTACAGACAACCATTCTCACCATTCTCAATAGACAATGCCTTGAAGGACTGGCTGTACCTTGAATATCTGTCAGCATTTTTGTGAGATTGTTTTTAAGTTGGAATGCGGAGCAATTCCAATTTAGATTTAACAAAACCGCAAAATGAACACAAGATAATTTCATTTCGGGTTTTTTGATAACACATGTCACGTGAACAGGATGTGAGTACACTTCGGCCTGTTTTGTATATCTCATCTTGATATACACATACAGTTTATTTCATCAAAAAGTATTAATGCTGTGCAATTACACAACTATCACTTCACGTATATTATCAACACGCTAATTTATGTTTCAAACGATTTTTATTGAAAGTTGCGTAGGAATTTACCAGTATCACACGTTTGCATTACTAAATTTGGAAATCATGTGATAAGTCAAGCCCAATAAAGTCAGCCATTGAAAATAGCACTAGCCAAGCACGTGATTTGCTTATTTGGTAATGTCGCGATCTGTTTTCTCAGTATTGTAGCAAAAGCACAGGCCAATCACGTGATCTGCTTATTTGGTATTGTCGCGACTTGTTTTTCGTAGAATTAGGTTATAGCTTCTTTTAGAGGTCTAGTTTCTCTTTCTGAACGACCTTTTTACACATTTATCTTAGAAAAATTGTTATGTTGTACATTTCTGTCTGCAGTTACGATATAAAAATCTCCAGTTTTTAGCTCACCTGAACACAACCTGGTCACGGGGATCTTTTAGTGTCAGTCCGTCGTCTGTCGTCAACAATCTTAATAACTTCTTCTCCTGAACCGTCGGGCCGATTTCAATGAAAGTTTAACAAGAATGTTGATTATGTGAACCTTTTTAAAAATGTTCGCGAAATTTTTATTCGTCCGTAAATATGGGCGTGGCTGGGCGGGGCTTATTTTGAGTCCGAAATCTTTGAACGGTATCTCCTCCTGAACCATTAGGCCGATTTCAATGAAACTTTACCAGAAAGATCCTTAGGTGACCTTTTTTTAAATTGTTCGCAAAATTTTGATTGTCCCATAAATATGGGTGTAGCAGTGAGGGGCTTATTTTAAGTCCGAAATCTTTGAACGATATCCCCCCCCCCCCTTGAACCTTTGGGCCGATTTCAATGAAACTTTACCAGAATAATCCTTGATGGACCTTTTTTTAAAATTTGTTCCCGAAATTTTGAATGGCCCATAAATATGTGCATGGCAAGGAGGGGCTTATTTTGAGCCCAAAATCTTTGAACGATATCTCCTCCTGAAACACTGGGCCAATTTCAATGAAACTTTACCAGATTGTTCCTTGGGTGACCCTTCTCAAAAGTTGTTCGAAAATTTCGATTTTGCATCTAAATATGGGTGGGGCAGGGCGCGGCTTTTTTGAGTCCGAAATCTTTGAACAACATCTCCTCATTAACTACTTGGTCGATTTCAATTAAACTTTCCAAATGTTCTTTAGATGACCATTTTCAAAAATTGTTCGCGAATTTTTGAATGTCCCAACAATATGGGCGGGGCAGGGCTGGGCCTTTTCTGAGCCCTATCATCTTTGAACGCCACCTTCTCCTGACCCACTTGGCCGATTTAAATGATACTTTACCAGAATATTTCTTGGGTGACCCTTTTCAAAAAGTGCTTTTGAAATTTCGATTGCTGTATAAATATGGGCGAAGATTTGCGGGGCATTTTGTTTCTTTGAAATCATTGATCGACATATCCTGCTGAACAACTGGGCCGTTTTTAATTAACTTAACTGGGACGTTCCTTGAGTGACCCTTTTCAAAAATTGTTCGATAAAATTTTAATCAATAAGCCGATTTCAATGAAACTTTACCAGAAGGTTCCTTTGATTACCCACTTCAAATAATGTTCACGAATCCTGGATTGGACCATAAATATGGGCGTGGCAGGGCAGGGCTTATTTTGAGTCTCCTCTGTAATGAATGGGTGAGCAGGGTCTATTGTCACTGTTAATCATTGGAATAACATCTTTTCCTCAACAATTATGCAAATTTGAATGAAACTTTGGCAGAAAGTTTCTTGGGTGAGATTCATTGGACCAATAAAATTCAGATGAGTAGTTTAGGGCCATTCTGGCTCTTCTTTCATTCATCAGTTTCAGACCTGTATAGCGATTTATGGGTTTAAGCGTCTCTTGTAATTAAAATACATTGATTTATATACGCCCGTCAAAACACGAGACGTATTATGTGATCACCTGTGGTGGGCGGGAGGCGTCAGCTTCGTTAGTGGCTTGAGATCAGCGTCTCTTGAACGCATTCCAACTTATCAGTACATTCAGTACTTTGATTATTTAAATCGACATTGATGTGACATAGACTCGCCTAAAATATATATTTAGGTATACACATGGAAAGGACATGTAAATTCGTAACTTTGGTAATTTGGTAGATTGAGCTATAGGATAATTATCAACGTGTATATAAAATATATATGCAAAATACTAAGGCAAATGCGTCCAAGACATGGACGCCCACGCCTATTTTCAAAATATTCAAACAAGTCCGGATACAAATCTATTGTGAGGCTTGGTTGCCGAAGGCAAAATATCCAAGGTTACAAGTATTTTCCCCCGTCATGAATAAGACATCTAATTCCCTCATATTGATTAGCAGATTGAATAAAAAGCTATAGTACGAAATTACGATAAGAATCTTTTCGCACGACAAGCGATCGATCGTAAAAAAGCGATAAGACTGATTTTAAGTGTATTTGCTTGTAAATTATTGAGTGAAGAATTATTTTGCTTTCGTGCAAAACTTTATGGATGTTGAAAACCCACGCGAAAATGTGGAGTTTTTAAGAGATAGGATCACTTCTGAGTTTTTTCTCGAGTAACATAAATCAATGCTGCATCCTGATTAATTAAGCGCTTGCGAGCGTTAGATGCGTTCCAAAAAGCAATGCTGAGATACCGTTTCTGAGGCGATTGGGTCCTCATTGTTTCATGGAATCGCAAAACTCTTAGGGTATGATTTTCGACAGTGGCAAATAATATTTTTAGCCTTTTTTCACCGTTCAATCCTTTTCACGTGTAGGATTATAGATACACGTTAATAAATCTGAGCTTGTTTATTATTTTACCGTTGAAAAACGCTCTTCGAAGGGTCAGCGCAACACTATTGTGAGTGCCTATAAATATATAGGCACTTACAACAGTGTTGCACCGACCCCGCGTTTTCGCCTTAACTTTGTTTAATTGAATTATAAACAACTGTGAAGTCTGTTTTGAAGTTGATTTCTTATCTTCAACTTACACACGAACTTAACTATGATATTGATGCAATTTATTTCTTATTCATCAATGAAACGACTATCAAACGGATGTCTTGTTACGCGATTTGAATAGAAGGGTTGAAAATCCTTATCATGCGACAATCCCCAAAAACATGAAATATTTATTACCCAAAACGGTTGTATAACTGGAGTATAATCTATGATCTTTACCCTGGCAGGGCAGAGACAAAGTAACGGGTCGGTGCATTTAAGGTTTAGGTAAATCAGCTTTTAATCGCTTTTATAGATCGTCGACAATGTTAACTTGAAATGAATAACCCTAAATGGACGACCAAACTCTCGTAACTTCAGCTTGATCAAGCTGAAGTTACTAGGTTTCGGAAATTCAACGATGAAATGTGTACACTTTCGCTCAGCACGTTATTCATTTGGTTCTAGGACAAAGTTATTTACACGCGTTGGCGGTAATTGTCGACAATTTTTAAAGAACCCAAAATATCCAAAAGTTATCTCGCCAAATTACGTCACTGGTAAGACACGCTCTGCTAGGTGAATAATAACGCAGAATACATCCGGGTCAAAATGAATAACAATCATAAGGATTTAAAATGCATTTATAATACAACTATTTTGCCGTTTCAGGGCGGAGCCTAGAAAAGGATTGCTGCATTTAAGCATTTTCTATATTCTCACTTTTATAGATAGTTGACAAGAAAAGTTCAATCATATTAGGGTAAGAAAACTCTCGGAAATAACGCAGAAAAATAAAAAAAAAAAAAAAAAAAAAAATAGCACAGCGAACTTGATCGTTATTTTAAAGCTATGGTCGCACTGTGGGACCCCACCTTTCTCTTCAGTTTTCTCCTTTACTTACAAATCCTTTCCTGATCAAGGAATTTAAGGTTCACGTCAATTTATGCTTCATCAGATATTCGTTGGAGAAGGAGATATTGCTATGAGCAATGTTTCTTTTTCCCACAGTGTTAACTTTCATACCACTTTGTTTCTATTCAAATAAGACACTTTTTCCCCTCTGAATGAAAATCGCATTCAAGGCGTTATAAAATAGAAATGGACTAATCAGATTAGATGATCCTAAAATAAATTCAATAGCTTAGTTGAAAAAATATATAAAATAGAATAGATAAATAGATAAATATAATGAATTTTGGATAAGATGAAATACATGATTATAATGAATAAACTGAATATATTTCACAAGATTTGCTAAGCAAGATTCTCTCGATTGTTTAACTTAAGAAGTATAAGTATATAGCCTTTTCTTTGCTTAAACTTGTAAAGAAAAAAAACTTAAATTCAATCGAATTAGAACTGCAAAATGTATAAGACCAAAAAAAAGTTTAAAAGAAACAACGATTCAATACCGTTTTTAAGAGCGTTCACCCATTCGATTCAATGGTCATAATAACTTTGGCACGCTTTCATTTCACTAGATTAACATAAATCAAATGACCCTGTTACTGGGGTTTTGTCACAAATAAGATAATCTCCGACATACAAAACTTGGACAAAAATACACATAACAGTTTAGATGGCGTTTGTTTATCCCCATTTTCGTCTGAAATGCACTATTCCTGGGGCGCGTTTTACTTAACATCTTACGATCTTTTTTTGCTTAAGTAAAAAATTTAAGATGCTTAAAGATTAGATAACTGATATGGAATTCTGCCACACATTATCTCATTGGAATCGTCTTCTAAAGACGATTCCGTTGAGATATTGCAAGGCAAAATCTTACAATGAATGAAAGCAACAGATCTGGTTTGTGATTTTGACTTACGATTCATTTTGTCGTAAGAAGTTTAGTAAAACGGGCCCCGGAACCCTATACTGTCTAATGCAGGTAGAGGTCAATCAGATATAATGTCTCGAAAACAAACATTCAGTAGGGGAGAATGGCTAATCTAGAACAATAAGGTAGGATAAGAGTGGAAAGTTTTGATCCTAATCAGACTTCACGCTGTGTGTAAGATCAACAGGATCGAAACTTTCCACTACTTTTCGTACTTCCTTTATAGGCCTACAGTTTACTTTATAGGCTTTCACGTATTTGGCCCAACAATCTTATTATTAAGCCTATTTGTGTGTGGAATTTCAAACACTTTTGCATGTCGTTGAGTCACAGACTCAAATTAAGCAAGTCACATAAACGACCGACGCGTCGGTAATGCGTCTCCGATTACATTTTTGTTAAATCGGAGATAAAATCGGCAACAAGTCGCACACTAGTCAACGTCAGATCGGTTAATCGACCGATTACTTAGCATGATTTTCTGAGATCGGCGACGCGTTGATTACTTTAACTTCTACTGAAAACCCGCCAACTAATTGGCGATGCATTCAAGATTTGTGGAAGTCGGTATTGCATTTCCGACTTATCGCCGGCGATCGGCCGGGCCTCGACCGCTTTTTTACACATGTATCAAAGACGAATTTATTTTTCTTTACCGACCATTTCACTTCCGTTTGGAATCGGCGACTAGTTGTAGCCACATCGCTGATGTATCGGCGACTACTCGACATTATCTCGCTTGCTGTACCGTCTGGACGATTCGTGTAATCGACCATGAGATTTCTGTCTCATAACTGGCAAAGAAAAAAGTAAACGTAAGTCGACGGTTTTATGCGACGGCAAAATAAATATTTTTCCCGTAGTCGTCGGTGTACGGCCGACGCTTTTTTTTATGAAATGGCCGATGAAAAATAGGCCAACCAGAGGTCGCATTTCAACAATTCTTTCACAGGAAGGTAGATTGACCATTTTAGTTTCAGAAAATTAGTAAAGTGTGAAAAGTTTAGATCCAAGTCAGCCTGCGCAGTTCGCGCAGTCTGACTAGGGTCGACACTTTACGCATTACCAAGATGGCCCTTTTTTGCGTGACGGGTCACATATTTTTCAAGCCGAAAACAACAAAAAACAAAAACAAAAACAACCGCACAAGATGCGCAATTTTGAGTTTGACACAATTCCAGCTTCCGTAAGGGAAATAAGAAAAATACAGAACGTCCTTCCTGCCTTCAGGATGATAAAACGACGTAAACTGTTAATGCATTTATACCCCGCTCTTGCACTTTGCACGTAGGTTTGCGTGTAAAGCGGGGTAAAATTGACAAAGAGTTTGCACCGTTGGGTAATGGAGTCCTTAAGGTTCTGTCTTTCATATATCGATACGAGTGTAAATCGAAAGACGTTTTTCTGTAAGGTGAAAGGTTCATTTACTGACGATACAAATTAATTAATTTCTAAGCCGAAGGCAACATGCAAGATATAGATAAATGTAGCTAATCGAATTTTACTCTTACCATACCACGTTAGACTGGTCGCGCTCGTTTTTGTTAGCATTTTCAGAAGACGTTTTGTTGTAGTTCTTTTACAAGCCTCTTTAATTCAAGTTAATATTAACAAGTGCTGAACAAAAACAGAGACAGGGGACTTAATGGGAATTGATGCAATGACCGACACATTTAATTCACTTTGAAGAAAATACTGTAAAGAAGCGTCTGGCGGCCAGACGATTACCACCGAGATAGCTTCCTATAGACCTAGTAGCTCAATTTTCTCAAATCAGACATCCGATGTCTAAACTTAGTTTCAAATACAAATAATTTCATTGAAGTTGATTCCATCTGATTTCGTAAATTCCGATTGGCTGATATTTTTTTTTATTTCTGAGTGAAAATAATTTTGCTTACGAAGCTATTATGTAAGCTTCGGCAAAAAGTAGTCCCGTAAGAAATCTGTCTCTTAAATGACCAATCTTTACATTTTTGCCTTATGATATTAAATAATAAGATATGAAGATAATATTGTTATGAATTCATAGAGGTATGAAACTAAAAACCTAATCACACTCATATATGAATCCGCTTCGCTTATTCATACGGTGTGATTATGTTTTAAGTATCATACCTCAATGAAATCAACAAATAATCGCTTCATTTCTTATTTAAGTTATTTTAATTTGAATGATATTTAAGGAAAAAGTAAACCTTCTGACCGGAATTTAATTATCATCCTCAAGCTAAACATTTAAGAGGGTAAGAACCCCATGCTCCCCGGTCCTACGTGCCACTTGCAGATGATTTTATCTTTGCCAGTAATATTTTCAAACTATTAATGTAGGTTATCATAGATTCAGTTTTCATTTATAGTGTTCGTCACGACAGAAAACGCAATTAAGGATTTACGAGTCTTTTTATCGCTCATGTACGTATAATATGAGCCATTTGTTACGTGTGAGTAAAGCCAATTACGTAGATTCTATGGTAAAATCGATAACGATAAAAGTTTACTGCAAACTCTTTACGTGAAGAGACGTATGGCCCTTTCTGTCCGATTAAATAGGGTCCATGCAAATACCATAACAAACTCTGTTTCACCTTAATAAATGAGGCACATAAATTTCTTTCTATCAACAAACGCATTACAGAAATTCCAGTCCGAAAAGAAACCATTTTCGAGGCGCCAAAGAGTGCTTAACATTTACTTAATACGGTTAAAGCCTTCAATCAAAGCACTGAAAGTACTGATGTGGACGTTTCTGTTGGCATACTAGAGAAATTCCTCCATTTGTGGAAAAAAGAGAAATTTTACATGCAAAATTACGATAAAAGGAAAATGACCTGACCCAAGTTCGCATCTTGCTTCAGATATACGTTTCTCAACATATATCGTCGATCGTCAACAAAGTCCTGTAATTACAAGGTTTCGATAACTTTCGGAATTATTCCCGGTGTAGTTTAAACAGTGATTCTCCGATCCATTTGTTATAAAAGGAAAGAAATGACAATTAGATGATCTAGTTTATTATTCTTATTTTGTAATGCTAATCAGTTCTCCGTAATCTCATTATTAAAATTATGGTGTTATCTGCTTAAACTAGAAAGCTATGAATGGCTTGGGTCGCTCCATAGGCTTGAAATTCTTGTAAAAGAAAGAGAAGAGACATCTTCTGATGTTGAAAATGATTTTCAGAGTTTCCACTATAAAACATATAGAGAACAGACTTCCGCTAATAAAAAAACACATATATTTCATCCAATGACAATAATTTTGGCTACATGATAAAGGGGTCGCCCAAGGATCATACCAATGAAGTTTGATTGATATCCACCCATAACATTCTGAGAAAATGATTTTCAAAGATTACACAAAATAACATATTGAGAAATTACCTCTGTCCATAAAATACATATTTTTCATCCGACCACAGTAATTTTTGGTAGACTCATAAAGGGTTATTCCCGTGAAATTTGGTTGAAAACCATCAGTTACATTCTGAGAAAATGATTTTCAAAGTTTCCATTAAATAACATATAGAGAAATGACCTCCGCCCATTGAATAATTATTTTTCATCCGATCACAATAATTTCTGGTAGCCTGATAAAGGATCACTAAAGTATCATTTGAGTGAAATATGGTTGAAAACCATCAGTAACATTCTGAGAAAATGATTTTCAAAGTTTCGACTCAATAACATGTAGAAAAATGACCTCCGCCCATAAAATACATATTTTTCATCCGATCACAATAATTTTTTTAGACTGATGAAAGGCCACTCAAGGATCATTCATGTAAAAATTTAAATGGTATCCATTAATTAGAATCTGAGAAAACCCACTTTTAACCATATTTGGAAATAAGCCACACCCATTAAATCCATGTTTGTCATTGGATCTAAATTTCTTGAACAACTTTGAGAGAGGATCACCCTAGGATCATTCCTGTGAAGTTTGATGGAAATTCACTCAGTAGTTTCTGAGGAGAAGATTTTTAAAGAAAAGGTTTACGACCGGACGCACGAACGGACGACGGACACAACGCCATGACAATAGCCCCAGTGGCCTTCGGCCAGTGGAGATAAAAAATCTATAAAAGGATATTAATTGATTGTTCCGCGATTTTCATTCTCAAAGAAAAGAAAGGGTAAGTGTTCATATAAACCCGTAAAAAATTGCAGACACTCGTCTCGAGTTTGGCTTTCGTGTGTTGAAATGTATAGTAAAACCCCTTTGTATAAACCTTCATCGCATGGTCTGAATGCTTTACTTTACCTGCTCAGACTGTATCCGTATTCATGTGTATACCGATATTTCCATTAATTTGCCTTTGTTTTATATATGTTACAGTGAATATGTAAAACCAGTTATTTTGTAAAATAACTGAAAATTTTAGGGATTTTGTAAAATCACTGATTCCGTCAGCTGTTTTATAAAATGACTAAAATTTTCAGTGAATATGTAAAATTAAGAATATTTGTGGTAAAAAGGAGGAAATACAGTTTTTTTAATTCATTATTTATTTTAAAGAAGACTGAAAACTTAAGTGATTGTGGAACATAACTCATTCTGTCAGTACTTTCATAAAATATCTGAAGTAATCACTTTATATGCGAAACCACTTCTATTTTAGTCTTGCATTCTGAAGTTTAGGTATATATTATTTTGATATCAAACTAGAAAGATAAATTGAACAACACATATTACATTCAAAAAGTATTTCTTTGCTAATTTCACCTGAGACTCTGTTTATTTTCTGTGGGTGAAATCGGAAAAATCCCGATGGTCGACGATTTCCGCTAATTTGATTTACGAATTAAGTGTTTACTGGCGGCTGATAGAGTAATCAAACCGGTGGTGTAGAGGTTAAGACATCTGTCTCTTGTTCGAGAGACCACGAGGTCAAATCGAGTAGTAGAAATTATATATTTTAACCCAAATTTTCTAAAAAAAAAAAAAAAAAAGAAAGAAAGAAAAAAACTGTCTTAAAATCACTTATTTTGCTAAAAACAATCGCAATTGAGGTGAATTATTAGTATCAAACGAAAAAGGGAAATCTACCTATACTATTAAATAAAATACCCATTTTTTTGCATAAACTGCTCTGTATTATTCTATTTTTACAGAATACTTCAATTGATTTTACAAATTAACTGAAAATTTCAGAATTTCAGAATCTCAGAATTGAATATGATTTCACACTTAAAAGATGTCTTTGAGGTTGCAACAAGTTACATAGACTCCTTGTTTCACTCCATTTTTGAAATGCATAGTTGTCAGACGGTTACAATTCTTCAAAAAGATTAAATTGAATCTTAATGAGTACTACTGTTTTGAAAACCTATTAACATCTGACAGGATTGTTCATACGTGGTATTAACACTCGTGAACGTAAACGTCCACCAAAAATTGATAAATTAATTTGTGTAACTTTGTTTTTCAGAAAAATGTTAATAGAGAAGAAATCTACAAAAATTGACTAAGTTCACTAGTGCAACTTTGTTTTTCAGGAAAATGGTAATGGAGAAGAAATCTACACTAGTTTAAAACACATCCGACCTGGTAACGGATTCGTCCCAGCCTTCGAGCTTATGGAGAAGGTCGAAGTGAACGGAGCCAATACTCATCCGATATTCGAATTCCTGCGGGAGCGTCTAAACACGCCCCACGACGATGGAGTGTCGTTTATGGGGGCGTGTCGTAAAGTGATTTGGGACCCCGTGACTAGAACTGATATAGCTTGGAACTTTGAGAAGTTTTTGATTGCACCAGATGGTAAACCGTACAGACGTTATAGTAGGCACTATCAAACAATTAACATACAAAGTGACATCAAGGAATTGATAACAAAGTATGAAGTAGATACTAAATAGTAAAACCCGAAAATTAACTACATTTCAAATGCTGGATTCGATTATGCATATCTCAGATCAGATCATCCTGTTGAAAAATAATTCAACCCTTAAAAAGTACGGTCCGTATATATCAACCAATCTAAACCTACGTTTTGATTTTGAAATTCATAACAAACGATGTGATTGGTCGAGCCCTATATTAGACTTCGTTTTGAATTTAAAATTTAACCAGAGGATAAGAATGTTTCATCTTTAGCTGTCACAAAGTGGACTTATACTCCATACCAGCGCTTTGTCTAAATATAAGTGTTATTCATAGATAATGTGTCACTGTAAAAGTAAATCAGTTTTGGAAGTTTATTAGCGAAAGACAGGAAACGTGTGTGGGGGTAGGGGGTAGGGGTGCGTGGGGGTAGGGGTGCCTGGGGTGGGGGGAGGGGGTAGACAAAAACAATTGTTAGCTTCGTCTTTGACCTCCATGACCGAAAAATAATATGACACTTTCTTGGTAAATGAACAACATTTGTTTAAAGTTTCAATGATTTAGGTCAATTGGTTTTTTAGGTGAAATTTACGAAACACTTTTTGCACAAATTCCAACTGTGACATTGATATTTGACCTTTGATACCTAAAACCAAAAGGGCTCTTCCTTGGGTCATGGACAGCCTTCGCACTACGTTTATTGATGCTAGGTCAATTTGTTCTTCAGTTAGAAGTTACGAAAATTGTACAGACGGACAGACAGACATGTTGAAACCAATGTAAACCCCTCTTTTTCGTAGGAGAGGGATTAGCTAAAAGAATGATTTAAGATCAAACCGTCCAACATCGCATGGATTTAGGTCTAGATGAGAACCAAATGCGTCACCAGGGACCCGTTTTACTAAACAACTTACGATCATTTTTTGCGTGAGTTAAACATGAATGTTGCTTCTACAGTAGTAACTAAATATGGAATTCTGCCGCGCATATTCTCATTGAAATCGACTTCTGAGATATTGCAAGGCAGAATCTAACAATGTATGATAACACCGGGGACAATTTGTGGTTTTGACTTACGATTAATTTTTTCGTAAGATGTTTAGTAAAACAGGTCCCAGATATAAAATATAGGTCTTATGACAACTTAAAAGAAACTGCGAAACTATGAAGTGTGGCTAGGTACAAATTTGTTGTTTTTTTTAGTTGAAACGCACCATCGTGTAGATGCACCAGGTTGAATTTGTTGGATCCACTTTGAAGAGCTCTTTCCAGCCTTTTCTAACAACTCCCATTGGTGTGTTGGAATCATAGACAATGAATAGCCTCGATAGCCGCACAATACACAAGAAAAAATCGCTGATCGCTAAAAGAAAGTTAAAATTAGTCAACAAAGAAACTCAGATAAAACGGGGCAGCCCTGCGTTCAGGATTGAAAAAAAAACGTTGCAAACATTTTTCAAATTGTACCCCGCCTTGCACGTTCACTTGCGTGCAAAGCGGGGTATAAATTGAAAAAAAAATGTTTGTACCGTTTTGTGGTCCTGAACGCAGGGCTGATGTATATGCCGATTAAAGTGCCTTTTCCGAGTATGTGTGACGTGATAATGAAATGAAAAGGAATATTTGTAAAGGCTCAATTATTCTTTTATTACTATCGATTCAAAGGGTATAGATCGAATAAGCTCCCTTTAAGCTTAATTAGCGAGAACATTAGAATGTATTAAGTGACGATTTTGATCCTCATTAACGAGAGCGTAATTACGATTCACTTCTTGGTTAAACCTAGACAAGGAAAAATGTCCTTTCTTTAATGAAAACTACGTACCATATATACTATTCAGAGTGAAAAGCGGGTTATAAGGTTTTTTGATTTACAACTCAAATGAAAACGAAAACTGTAACCTTTATTTCTTAAAAGCAAACATTACTAAGGATTAACGAGACAAGAATTAAGTTAGATGACTGGGCCGCGTACTGTAACCGAAATGTTGCATCCTTAACCGTAGATTTCAGATATCCTCTTGTGTTCGAGCAGAATAAGTTTGTCAAACGTTTAACAAATGGTACCCTGCTTTGCACATCCCCGTATGTGCAAAGCAGGGTATAATTTTTGAACGTTCACGAACACGCTGTCATCCTGTATATGTACAATTTACGTAAGTGACGTCTGATTACATATCAATGAACAGTTTCAATCGAATGCTTAATTAAGTGGACCTTGCACGCGTCCAAAGCGTCTCAAATGCTGGAAGAACATTGCCATCTCGAGTTAAGGGATAGTTTTCTCGATTCGCTCAAATTCAGAATAAAGTTTAGTCCATGTATATAAGTTTTTTTTCGTTGTGAGAAGAAAGCAAGGCATTTGTTCCGGAAATGACATTGTCACAATGATCGTAATTCCGGAAATCTACAAATATGTAGTAGGTGTCACGTGATGTAAAGACGATGTCATTTCCGGAATTAGTGACATGAGTATGGATCGTGTGAATGTTAATTATGAAAGGAATTCATTAAAATATCATTTCATTAATCAACTATGGGTTTTTGTTTATATTAACTATTGAATTAATTGTTTAAGCTCCACAGACCAAAGGCCAGCGAGCTATTTTCTTGGCGGTGTGTGCCGGTCGTGCGTGCGTGCGTCCGTCCGTCCGTGCGTAAGCTTTTTCTTTTAACATTCGCTCTCCCCAAACCAATGGGCAGATTTTCATGAAACTTGATAGAAATGTTCCTTGGATGACCCTCTTCTAAAAAACATTGATTGACCCCCAAACATGGGCGTTGTAGGGAGTGGCATTTTTCACTTTGATATCTATGAAAAAATTCTTCTCCTCCCTAACTATTGGGCCAATTTCAATGAAACCTTGCATCGATGTTCCTTGTGTGACCCTTTACTTATTTGTTCAAGAAATTTGGATTGGTCATTAAATGTGGGCGTGTCAGGGCTTGGCTTATTTTGAGCCCGAAATCTTTGAACGTCATCTCCTCCTGAACCACTTAGCTGATTTCGATGAAATTTTACCAGATTGTTCTTTGGGTGACCCTTTTCAAAAATTGTTTTTGAAATTTTGATTGGCGCATAAATATGGGCGTGGCAGGGCGGGGCATATTTTGAGCCCGAAATCTTGAAACGACATCTCCTGAGCCACTGGGTCGATTTCAATGAAAATTTACCAGAATATTCCTTCGGTGACATTTTCAAAAATTGTTTGTGAAATTTTGATTGGCCTATAAATATGGGCGTGGTAGAGTGGGGCTAATTTTGTGCCCGGTATCTTTGAAAGACATCTCCTCCTGAACCTAATGTTTTAATAAGATAGGTAAAAGGATGCAGGTTCATGGGGATTTAGTATTTTGGTGCAATGTGGGCCAGACCCAGTAAAGTATTACAAAATAGGTCTTAATAGATTTCAAAGTGTTGTTTTCATTCCAAGGAAGCTTTATTAAATGAAAGTCTAAAGATGTTAAAGCCAGCGGAGCGATACGGGCCCTCTCGGGCCTCTTGTTAGCCCTACTGACCGAAGATCAGAAGAGCTATATAGCAACAGCGTGGTTCCCGACCGTCCGCCAGTGTCCGTAAATATTTCTCGATACGCGGGAAAGTCCATAAATATGATTGGATTTACTTGAAAATTTTCACAGGACGATTTTATGGTCATAACTTTTACAGGATTATAGTAAAGTCATAAGGAAGTTTCCTTTCAGAATTGTGGCTGATCTGTGGAAAAATACAGGAATAAAGCCTTCGTGGATTGTCGCTCAAAATATTCTTGTTGGAATGATAAAGTTCATCAAATTTACTGGGGTCATTAGAAATGGTCCTTTGGTAAATGGGACTAATCCATCAGAGAACACGAGAAAGAGACCTTATAGATTTTCGCTCAAAATACATTTACTCTCGATTACGCCAATGTATCAGGTTGAATTATTCAGTTTCGCTTGCGATGTATTTGAACAACAAAAACGAGATACACAATTCATTCCGTTTCCTGTACGACCTCGAAATGCAATGTTTTAATTTACAGTGGTGAATGGACAATATATTGCAATGATCAAATTTTAAATCAAACTGTGCAGAATACCATTAGCCTAATGCAATACTGTTGTATCAAAATAGATACTTAAAAACACTGTTTCGCCATAAATGAACTATAATACTTGGAAATGATCCGGCTTGAACTCATGACCTCCCGGTTATGGGAAAACATCCTTACCACCACACCTAAATTTCCGTGTGTACTGGAAATGAGATTTTATACATTTAATTAGATCTAAACGTCGCCAGTTCAAGTCTATATAATGAAACATATTTTGCGACTATTAATAGGGGTCAAAAAGAATATTCAATTAGTCCCATGAGGTCATTGTAGATTAAAAATATTTATGTATTTCTTTCTCCAACAAAGGGTGACCTTGTTTATTGAATAATTTACCTAATACTTCAAGGTAATGGTTCAATTTTTTGACCTGGTTAAGCATTAGCAGGCCATGGGAAACAACCCTGTATTCTGGAAATTGCCTAGGATAAAGAGCATCGAGTCAAAAAACGAACAACGTGTGTACTACGTAGTTATTTTGTGTTATGCGCGCGCAGAAATTAGGTGTAGTATACGTCATAAACTTTTGTGCGACACAAAGTGCTTTGTGTGTTCAATGCAGTGCTTGATTATCACTACGCTGTGCTAAAAATCAAAGTACTGCTAGTACTGAAGGCGAGGAAAGTGAATAGACGAAACAACGCACGAGGTCAATTTTCCGGAATATCACCTTGATTATTTACCTTGTCGTTATCATTTATACCAGTTATTTTCTTACTCATCACTGCCAAAATCACTGCTGTGTTAAAGATACATACCTTTTAAATTTGAACTTGACGGATGACACTGGTAATAGGGAAAACAAGAAAAGGCTGCTTACTAACACTTTCTCCGTTCTCTCTAATATTACCTACCCTTTCTGTTACACATTTTACTAATTTGCCCCCATATTGTATCTGCAACCCGTAACAATTTGGACCTGTCTAAAAATTTGTTGTCTTGTAATGGATTAATCTAAACTAGAAAATTTAAAAGCCTTGTCCCCATCCTTAGACCCTTAAACAGACGACAATATTTTAGACTGAGCGAACTTGGAATAGGTTGCAGACAATAAATCGACATTGGTGTAATTTGATTTATGTCTAAGGTAGAAATTAAAAAAAATGGGGTATAAGTATTGTGTGTACCATATTATGGGAAAGGGAGAAATTGACCCTATCAATTTCTTGTGTTCCAATAGTAAAATACAACTTCTTTATGGAATTCAATTCAATGTAAAAAAAGAGCCGACGAGCTTGTGCCCATAGAGAAACAGCATTACTGCGATTGTTAGACGGAATAATCGATGGATGAATTGACTGACTAGTAGCAAACCAATCAACTCAACTAAAATTATAAAAACGTGACTCGCACCTGTCTGCAAAGCGGTATCGGGCATAGAAATCTATACCTTGGGAATTAGTTGTTTTTGGCGGACTCATCGCTATATAGTGAGCATACCTTTCGACATCTTTCCTTTGAAGTGAGTTCGGAATGTGGCTTATGATCCCTATAGGTAAAGGGAACCCTTGGTTTCCTTCGCCTAAAAAAGCCTTCATTAAAAGATTCAAAATGTCGCCTTCAAATGTCACCTTGCCTCTTTTATAAACCAGGCCTTCAGCGCTTTTAGCGCTTTGACAAATACCCTGGTATCGATCGAAATAACGCAATTAAAAAATTTAAGAATGAAATACTGAGTGTCCAGGAAGGCCAAATATCGCTCCACTGAAGTAGCCCCGAGGAAACCAGTAAAAATATTAACTGGCTTTGAGTAAAATTTAAGTAAAGGATGGTTTTAGAAAGCACGCTAGAGTCAGTGAATATAAGTTCAAATATAGAATGCCAGAATAAGGGAGTATCATATACCAAAATTAATTAGCGACATAAAGTAGCCATAAACATAATAAATGTCAGAGAATAGGTCAAAGGTAAAGGTCATGTTCATAGGTCAAACATGTTAGAATGAAAGGCAATAATCTTTTAATATTTGTTAGTAACATTATATAGTTCTTGACCAAATAAATAAATAAATTAGAAATTAGGTCAAATGTCAGCGTCAAAAATTCAACATGATGCCAGAATCAAAGACAATCATGCACCAGCACTTATAAAAAGCATATTATAGTTCCAACCCATATAATTCAATATCTAAGAAAGTGGGTCAAAGGTCAGGCTCATGGCCAAGGTTTCAATAGGATGTCATAATCAAAGACAATCATCTATCAATCTTCATTTTTGATTCAAAACAGTCCTAGACCCTAACATTCTAGATGTAAGAAAGTGGGGTCAAAGGTCAGGGTCAAGGGTTCAACAGCAAGCCAGAATTTAGGACAATCTGCTACCAACACTTGTGTTCGCCATACTTTTTAGACCAATGGTGTCGATGGATAGATCAAATTTTCGCTACTCTATATATCGCATTAACAGGCCGAACTCGGGTTTATACGACTTCTATACAATGTCCAGCCCGTCGTCATTTATGCTAGTAAGCCCCTCCCTTCAATCCATATTTGGCACAGGGTGCGCGCGTTTTTTGTTTTAACACAGAAATTTTAACCCTCCACGAGTTTAACAACAAATATTTGTCCTTCTTTTGCTGTCCAGGACATTTTCCCGCTGTATATTTAACAGAATAACCAAAGAGGAAATAAAATGGACCACAAATAACGTGCGTGTACATATACACGTTCCGTCAAACTCCCCCCCCCCCCCCCCCCCGAGAACTATAACGACGACAACAGGTTTCTGTACGAAAGCATGTTAAGGTTTCTTACTGAAAACTGTCAAGGCGTTTGCTTATTTGTATAAATATATGGTGGAATCCAAGTGTTTTCTTACAGCCAGAAAACACATTAGATATTTAATTTATTCCAATGCTCTTCCTTAATCAATGTTAATTCCCAATAAAAAAATAAGTAATCTTGAGTTGTCGGTTAAAAGTAATTTGAGGTGAGTTTAATCGAAAACCAGTATTTTACTATTTCTTTTTGGATTTTTAGAAAAGAAAGAGGAAATGTTTGAAACTTCTTATCTGTATGACGTTAAAAACCACCAGCCTGTTTAATTAACCCGTTATCTGAAAAGAATACCTTCTGGTTTGGAAATTATGTACACCACTTCAATTCTATGTGTATGTTGCGGATTCTGCCTAATTCACTACAGTATTACAACGACTGCCGTTGATATTGCATTAAACAATTCAAGATTTCTTGACGTCAACACACAACAACTACAAAAAACAAAAACAAAGAAAAACCCACCGAGTTATCTTTTAGTAGCTTTGCTAGCTAGAGTTAACATACACAATTTTGAGGAAGTCTCAAAGTTCAAATGAGTGCAAACTGCCTCTGGCAGCTGTATCACTCAATGAATGCTTTCGCCATAAAAGTAGTTCTCCCGTTAAAAAGCATACCTATGTCTGCAGTTTCACACCCCTCATACTTTAAGCTCGTAAGGGCAAATCGGGGTTATGGTAAGTTGTGTGATCATTAGATATCGCTCGTACGTCGTCCGTCATCAGCTCTCTTTAGTGTTTATATCATAGGGGCGACAATTCAATTTATATCATAGGGGCGACAATTCATGAAATTGGATAGTTATATTGGTCAGGTCATTAAAATGAACCGTATGAATTAAAATTTGAATTATTCCATATGAAACACGAGAAAAGGATACCTGACAATTTCTTTGTTTAAATTCTAAGGGCCATACATTTAGCGCAATTATGATGAAACTTGTTCAGTATGTTAGTCAAAATGATAAAACCTTCTGATAGAGCAAAGTTCATCTTAAATTACAATCTTAGTAACTTAAAAATTTGGCTCAACCGTGATGACAGATGACCAGAATACTTTTTATGTCAAAAGGAGACTCAATTCAGAAAATGAGAACATTTGAACAGAAAAAAAGGAAAGAAAATCGGGATTTATGAGAATTTTTTCCCAATCATGGTTGTAAAATGTTTTGGGATGTGGATTTTCAAGAATGTCACATGTGTGCAAAGTAATGACTTAGCTTGACAAGAATTTTCACTATGCACACTACATTGTACGGCCACTTGGATTAACTATATTCAAATAAGAACTCATTCAAAAGGTGGCTTTTCAACTTCTCGCTTATTTTAACCCTGACTTTGTATCATAATAAATTTTTAACTTAACTGATCCTTCTTTCTTTTCACTTATATCTGGCTTACGTTCAGAAAAAGAAAGCACCCACAACCGTAACCCAGAGTTTTATGTATTCCAAGGTAAAAGGTGTACTTGCTAGAGAAAGGACAAGCTGACTTGCATAATTATGGAACAAATGTTGAAATAAACAGTTCTTATCGATAATGAGAAAACAGTTTTTCTTTCCAATTTTGAAATATTTTAAACAGTTGGAATGTATAAAACGCAAAAACGCATGAACTTAAGTTTATACATACGAATTCAAATATCAAATTACGATAGTTGATTAAACGAATGCATACATGGTAGGCTTATCAACATCGCAAAGGTTTCATCAACTTTTAATGAAAAGGATCGTGTCAAGAAATAAAAGGCTTAAAATATAAAAATAGCAATGAATTGAGAAATTTAAAAATCGTCGGTTTTAATCTATTCTTCAAATGAGTGAGTAAAGGTTGTTCGATCAGCATTTCTTCAATATGAACTTTTGTTCAAACAGACCTGAATTTGCTGTTGTTTAAAAAAAGAAAAAAGTGGGGTCGTGGTGCTTATTTTTTCAACAGGCCTGCTGAAAAATTGGAACCATCAGTTATGAGTGATGTTTAATTTACTTTTGAAAATTATTCAGGAATTACTAACCTGAAGTGAAATTATCAAAAATATAAATGTAAGAACAAAAATGCCCAGTTTCGCATTTTGAATGAAAAATGAAAAACCTATTGCATTGAAATAAACACAACATACGAGAATCGAAAAGAAAAAATCTTTAATCGAACTGCTTTAGAGTACAACCGATATTCTGCTAAATAACTTTTTCTTAAAATCTCATTGTTGGGAAAGTCATTGTGTGAAACTTTGAAGTAAATCGGATGAAAATTATGGTCTCTATTTCATGAATAAAGACAGTCAACAGACTTACGGACGGACGTAAAAAAGTCATAGCTAAAATAGCCGATAAGCCCCATTCAAATAAATTAAACAAACCAGATGTTTTCCATAAGAATTTGATACCTCAAACTTCGCTGTAGATGCTAAGCCGTAAAACTCTCTGTTATGTACCGTAACACATGTCATTTTATTTTTCTCGCTATTTTATTCTGATTTGTGATAATAGAAAAGAAAACTAGTACCGATTTATTCAATTGCATTTATTGCAATTATTGTTTGAGCGTGCATACATTCTTCAATTTTAAACGCTATTTTTTTAAACATTTAATTCATTCTTTATTTTACATAAGGTTTATATCATTGGTCTATATAAATAATCATTGTATATCATAACTCGTCAAAGACGATGTGTCACCTTATTCGCGTCTTCAGCCTCATAATTTAAACTGCTTGATAAAATCGCCCTTTTTCCTAATAATTATTTTTGGCATTCTTAAAGTTATAAACGCATTTACTCTAGAATATGACACACAGTTCTTCTAATGGTGGGGGATAAGATATGAAAGAAAATCATTATACGGAGTAACACATTGTTTAAGCTGCACGGTTGATCTTTCTCCAAAATATACTCGTAGATGAAGGATCACAAATTCTTTTGAAAGGCGAAGCTTCTTATTTTTCCTTAAGTACAGAAACCGTGTGATAGTTTTCTTTGCGAATCTTTAACATGATTTCATAAAAAGGTATTTGTCCGTTGTAACAGTACTTGGTGTGAGAGAGGGGGTGGGGGGTAAAATGGACTACTATCCAACAGTTGATTTCTGGTGGTAATGCAAAACAAGAGGCCCAAGAGGGCCTGTATCGCTCCACTGGCTTTAACATCATTAGACTTGCATTAAATGAATCTTTCTTTGAATGAAAACAACACTTTGAAATCTCTTAAGACCTTTTTTTATATTAATTAACTGGGTATGGCTCACATTGCACTAAAATTCTCAAGTTTCATTGAAATCGGCCCAACCTTCATCAGGAGATGTAGTTAAAAGATTTCGGGCTCAAAATAAGCCACACCCGGACATGCCAATATTTATGGGCTAATTAATATTTCACATACAATTTTTGAAAAGGGTCACAGCAGGAACATTCTGGTAAAATTTAATTGAAAGCAGCCCAGTGATTCAGGAGGAGATGTTGTTCAAAGAACTCGGGCTCAAAATAAGCCCCACCCTGCCCACACCCATATTTATGGGCCAATCAAAATTTTGAGAGCAACTTTTGGAAAGGGTCTCCCAAGGAACATTCTAGGAAAGTTTCATTGAAATTGGCCCAGTGGTTCAGGAGGAGAAGTTGTTCAAAGATTTCGGGCTCAAAATAAGCCCAACCCTGACATCCCCATATTTGGGGGCCAATCCAAATTTCCTGAACAAATTTAGAAGAGGGTCGCCCAAGGAACATTCTGGTAAAGTTTCATTGAAATCAGCCCAATGGTTCAGGAGGAAATGTCGTTCAACGATTTTGGGCTCAAAATAAGCCCCGCCCTGCCACACCCATATTTAGGGGCCAATCAAAATTTCAGGAACAATTTTTGAAAAGGGTCACCCCAGATACATTCTGGTGAAGTTTGGTTGAAATCGGCCAAGTGGTTCAGGAGGAGATGTCATTCAAAGATTTTGGGCTCAAAATAAGCCCCGCCCTGCCACGCCCATATTTGGGGGTCAATCAAAATTTCTTGAACAATTTAGGTAAAGGGTCACCCAAGGAACATCCATGCCAAGTTTCATTGAAATTGGCCCAATGGTTTGGGAGGAGAAGATTTTTAAAGATTTCAAAGTGAAAAAATGCCACGCCCTGCCACGCCCATATTTGGGGGTCAATCAAAATTTCTTGAACAATTTTAGAAGAGGGTCACCCAAGGAACATTTCTACCAAGTTTCATCAAAATCCGCCTATTGGTTTGGGAGGAGAAGATGTTTCAAGAAAAAGTTTACGCACACACGGACGGACGGACGGACGCACGGACGGACGCACGACGGACACACCGCCATGACAATAGCTCGCTGGCCTTCGGCCAGTGGAGCTAAAAAAGAAGATAAAAAACTCGAGAAAGAAATACTTTGTGATCCTAATTCAAAGAGTTTTCAACAGGAAAAACCCTGTGTTTTGGAATTGACGAATTGAATTATGAATTCGTCGAAGAGATGAATGAATGATCTTTTCCTTACTTGTAGACCTAGTCCGAAATCACAGAAGTTCACAGAAGTCATGAATAAACTATTTTTTCCTGCATCTTGTCCAAATTCAGGAATTGGTCCAAGACACCAATGAACTTTTTATTCCTACATGAAATGCGGTATAATGGATTCGTAGAAGATTAAGGATTTTCCTTTTCGTAGGACGCAATCATTGACAGAATTTTCGTCCTTATCCTGAGTACACTTTATTTTCTTTACTTGTAGGTTATTCTCCTAGGAGATATATCGTATTTATCCTATTAATACGGACATCGAAAGATGGATGTCCTTAAAAAGAGAGTATGAAATACGTTAATTCGACTAAATAGGGCTTAATGAATGGCAAACGTTTAAGACTTGACCGACTACTACTTGAGGACCAGTTTGATCTGCCCAGGATGACGAATCGTCGCAAACTGTTTGCCAATTATGACCCGTTTTGCACGCAGGTGAACATGCAAAGCGTGGTATAACTGACAAACAGTTTGCACTGTTGTTTTTGTCATTCTTAACAAAAGAATTTGGTTACATATCAGTGTGTATAAAAAGGGTTAATTTATTTGATTGCCTCGGTCGCCTATTAGTCAAGGCGCTCGACTCGTGACCTGGAGTTCAGTGGTCCGAGCCCGATCGCAGCCGGGATGAGTTAATGGGCTTAATAGAATTAGCAAAACACGTAATAGTCACACACAGTATGAAATACGTTAATTCGACTAAATAGGGCTTAATGAATGGCAAACGTTTAAGACTTGACCGACTACTACTTGAGGACCAGTTTGATCTGCCCAGGATGACGAATCGTCGCAAACTGTTTGCCAATTATGACCCATTTTGCACGCAAGAGAACATGCTTAGCGTCGTATAACTGACAAACAGTTTGCACTGTTGTTTTTGTCATTCTTAACAAAAGAATTTAGCTACATATCAGTGTGTATAAAAAGGGTTAATTTATTTGATTGCCTCGGTCGCCTATTAGTCAAGGCGCTCGACTCGTGACCTGGAGTTCAGTGGTCCGAGCCCGATCGCAGCCGGGATGAGTTAATGGGCTTAATAGAATGAGCAAAACACGTAATTGTCACACACAGTTTAGCCAGCTGTTAAATTGGGTAGCAGTAGGTTTAAACCATTGATCCTATCGTAGGGATAAGAACACCAGGATTAAATGTTCAACAGCGAAGGAATAAGCATACCGAAACTATCTAAAGACGCATTACTAAAGATCCAGTACATACAAAAGAAAAAAACAACTGAAACAATAAATTTTGAGTAACTGTGTTTATCAGGGAAATGGTAATGGAGAAGAAATCTACTTTAGTTTAAATTACATACGACCTGGTAACGGATTCGTCCCAGCCATCGAGCCTATTCAGAAGGTCGAAGTGAACGGAGCCAATGCTCACCCGATATTCGAATTCCTGCGGGAGCGTCTAAACGAGCCCCGCGACGATGGAGTGTCTTTTTTTGGGCGTGTCGTAAAGTGATTCGGGACCCGGTGACTTGGAGTGATTTACTGTAGCTTTGAACTTCTACTAGTTTTTTAAAAGCTCTAGATGGAAAATCGTACAGGCGTCAAAGTAGGCACTATCAGGCATTAAATTTACAAAAATGACATACGGTTTAAAAAAAAAACAAAAAAAAAACGAATTGAAGTAGATGCAAAAAAGTGAAATCCGATTAATAGCAACCTTTCAATTTTTGAATTTAACCTTACAGTTCTTGTCAAGGATCTGCTTAGATCTGATGATGTTATATTAAGAAAAAAACTCAACTATTGAAAATCACGGGTCCGTATAAATTGACCAAACTTTTTAATTTTGAATTTCATAACAAACGCAGTGATTGGTCGAGACATCTGTCTGGTCTTATTTCAGTCATTGGTCTAAAATATGACAAGTAAAAAAGTCCGTTTAGAGAATAAATTTCTAGAAAACCTTACTCAAAAGAAACCGAAAACCTATGCTTTGATGCAAGTCACAAGTTACTCGTTTTTTATTGGAAACACGGTCTCATCTAGACGTACCAAGTTGAAGTATTGGATCTACGTTGAAGAATTCTTTCCAGCTGTTTCTTACAACTCCTATAGATGTGCTGGAACCATAGAGAACAATCAGCTAGGGCAGCCGCACTGCATAGGAAATATTCCTTATTCGCAGAAGGAAACATGAGCCAGTAAACACCTTTAGAGTGAATAGACCTAGACCAGACAGCGCGGATGTTTATGCTGGTCACATTCACAATGATAAGAACGCTCAATGATCATTTTTACCTTGCCACTATAATTATTTATGTAGAATCAATTGACTGTGTTTCCTTTATAGCCTTAATTAGCGAGAACCTAAAGAGTATTTAGAGCCGATTTAGACCCTCATTATTATTTCTTTTTTAGCTTATTCTGTGCAAAGCGTAATTTAAAAATTTTCCATTTGGCATGTAACGGTAAAAACATAAACACTTCTCATTGTGATGGCTGTAAAGTTTTAATATCTACTCTTCAACGCAAACTAATAAAAGATCTTAAATTCGTAAAAGTAGAAACATTGCAGTATGAGCAGGACAATAAAGACAGTTGGACATCCTTAATAAGAACAGTTTATTTCGGCCGTTATCGGGGTTCTTCGATTGGCGTCTTATTGCGGAAGATTATACACATGACACATTACCAAAGGTAACGAAATATAAGCACTTGCGGCATACATTATAGGGATAATTGTATTTTCAACTTCGTTTATTGGAATATAATGTGCAATTGTCTTAGCCCAAGGCAAATAGCGTACCCGATACTGTGTTTAAGCATCTCCTAAGGTAATTGGACTTTTTACTTCAATAGTCGCAGTGAAAATTACAATGTGGCCTTATAATTGCAATCAATTAGATTTGAAAAAAAAATAAAAGTATCCGGCTGAACAAAAATGGTCCAAGTCTTCTTTCTGCGCGTAGTGACCAATACTCAATTCATTTTTAAATTATGAAATTAACCATGTATCGTTATCTCGCTATCGAAATTTGTTTGCATAAAGTTTTACAAATTGGAGACGAGTAGATGACAATTTTGACATTTCAGGGGGTATTTCACACATTCTCACAAGATATACCCATGTCTAACAAAAATGTAAGCAACAGGATATCCTTCTTTGAAAACAACACGGCTTTTGATTGAAACAAAGCTTTGAGATCAATTGATGTGATTTATCAAAGATATTGCAGGTTCCCTCAGGGTCAATAAACTGATGTTATCGCAATCGTATCTAAGGCTCCAAGGGTTAATTTCAGACAACAATTCAAAATAAACACCAATGACGCTCTCTTTATTTTCTTAATTATATATGAATACAAATACATATATTTCATGTGCATGCAAGTAAATCTTTCAAACAAATCATATTTAATTTTTTTAAATAGATACAAATCATAAAAGCTTCAATTGCGACCATGCTTAGATTATCTTCAAGGTGCAGTATTACAAATGATTATACAATTTATAAGTTGGACCAAAGATTGGTTAATTGAAAAAAGATATAAGTTCGTAAAACACTGATTCCAAAGTCTGGGAAACGGCATTTTTAGAAGTTTGACCTTGATTATTGAGATTGAGCTAGTAAGGTGAGCATGCAAAGATTCCGAATTAATAGAAAAACCTTTACCTTTATGCCAATAGGAGCAATGTTACTTTGAAAAGTTATCAGCAAATAGGCATCTCTAAAAAAGCATACCCTCCAAAAGATGCAGAAATGCAAAATTTATTGTTTACATAAGTAGAAAATGATTAAATGGTATTTTACGATGATTGCCAGCCCTGTGTAAACATGTAATGCCACATTAAAGAGTATTATGCAAGAAACATGACAGATACATGGTTTCTCTTAAAATCATAAAACAAAAACAACAGAAATAAACAAATTAGCACAATATGTGTTTATGAACACATCTGACCCGGAGACTGTCATTATTTATAGACAGTAGTTTGATATAAGAATATAGAAATCAAAAGAAAAGAAGAAAAAGAAATCAATATATAGTCTTTCGATTACCTGAGTATGCGAATTCCAAGTTTAAAAGTCTATACCTGTCTTGACCCAATTTTTGCACAGAGCCATGGTGTAAAGTAGGAAATATTTTGCAAAAACTACAAGTCATTTCGCCAAAAAATGTGACCTTTTCACAGCACACAGTGTATTTCTAAGAATTGTCCCCATGACCTGCTTTTAACCATCTTTCCCCGATTTCAAACAAATCAAAAGTGTCACGTAGGCAAACATTTTGAAACCTTGGCCAACAATGTGGGCTCTAGAGTGCACAAGGGGTTTTCTTAGATTTGACCTCTTTAACCAACTTTTGACCCAACTAGACCCTTGTTGGAATTTGACCGAGACTGACATTCCGACCAAGTTTAAAGACATTGGAGCTTAAAATGTGACCACTATTGTATTTAAGATTAGACACATTAACCTCCTTTTTGCCCCCCCCCCCCCCACGACCCAAATTCAGACTTGTCAAAGATGTCATGTAGAGAAAAATTCTGACCTGGTTTCAAGATATTTTATCCCAACATGTGGATTCTAGAGTGCAACTAGGTTTCTTTTTCAAGTTCGACCCCCTTATACTCATCTAAGGCCAAAGTGACTAATTTTCGAACTTGACCTAGATTTCATAGAGACAAACTTTCTGACCAAGTTTCAAGGCATCTGATGATCTTGCCAGAGGAGTGTATTAGGTTTCCTCAGATTTCGCCTCTTGATCCCATTTTTTTCCACTCGACCAAATTTCGTCCGAGATACCATGTAAACATACATTCTTTGCAAGTTTCTAGACATTTTTGCCGAAAAGTGGTCTCAATTAGGGATGGGAACGAGTATTCGATTAATCGAGTACTCGATCGAACGTCCGATTATCGATTACCAATTTCACTAATCGATTAATCGGTAAAAGAATGAAATAATAGCGAATTCGTTTCCAATCTCATTTTTCATATTTTCTCAAAATATCGATCTTTCATACGAAATGCTGTTCAGTTTAAGATGTTTCCAACACCTGAGCGCCTGCCGATTGTCTTATCCATCGATATTTTTCGAATTTGCAATCAAGTGCCAAATGTCATTGTTCTTGCTATCAAACAATACACATAATTTTATAACTTTTCGCATTTGAATTTTGGTATTCTTTTCAGGGACAGTGCGATTAACTTGGATCTTCGGATCAACGGAATGTTGCAGCGTCATTCCAAAACCTTGTAACACTATCTTATCGAAGCTGTAGTTACTTGGTCTTTCTCAACCGAAAGTTATATATAAAACCGATGGATATCGCCTTGAAATATTACCGAGAAATGACACTCTCTAAGCATGCACTTTACAATTTTCCGTTTCTTAAGAAACGGTAAATTGTAAAGTCATGTGTCATTTCAACAGCCCCTTCGACCGAAAATATGCAGTAAATACCGTATATCTTTACGTTTGAAGACACAGAATAAATGAATGTCCTGAATTCTATCTGAGTACTCGAGTACTCGATCGGATAGGTGAACGACTAATCGATTAGTAAAATTGGTACTCGTTACCATCCCTAGTCTCAATAGTGCACACAAGGTGTTGACCATATACGCATAAAGTACGACAGACAACCGAAAACAGCTAGATCATAAAAGCTCACCTTGAGGACTTCGTGCTCAGGTGAACTAAACAGCACAACACGGTTTAATTAATTAAGTCAATCGTTCCGTTTGGCTTATCCATTTCAGCAATTATTTTCCTATTTACCCGTGGCCTACACTCGCTGTAAAGATTTTTTTTAAGAAAAGTAAGGATAAATTTGTCACACTCGTTATTTCGCAAAAATATGGAATAAAGAGTGTCTACAAGGTTTTTCAAAGATATGGCCTCGTGACTTAGTTTTTGACCACACTTGATCAAATTTCGAATTTTACCGAGATTTCATCAAGATAATCAATCTTACCAATTTTCAGTTGATTGAACAAAAAATATAGCCTCTAGATTGTCTACAACGTTTTTCTAACGATTGATCTTGTGACCTTGTTTTTAACAATACTTTGCCCAACTTCGAATTTGACCGAGATTACACCAAGAAATTAAATCTAAGCAAATTTCAGGTTGATTGGGCAAAACATATTGCATCTGGAATGTCCACAAGGTTTTTGTTAGATTTGATCTCGTGACCTTTATTTGACCCGGCTTGACCAAATTTCAAACTTTACGGAGATGTGATCAAGACAATTGATCTAATTAGTTTTCTTGTTGATTGAGCCAGAAGATATGGCGTCTAGACTGTCTTCAAGGTAAATGTTGACGACGGACGACGAGATCATACAACAACAAAAGCTCACTTTGAGCAATTCGTGCACAGGTGAGCTAATGACTTATTGTTATCTACTATACTATAACATTATAAACTCTTTTTTTTTTCAATTGTTTAGCAAGTGCCATCTTCAAGAAATAATGCAAAGTGTTGTTGTATTCAAACCATATTGATAATTGCCTTTATTGTTTTGCAAACGTCAAAATGATACAATGTCTACTACAGCTCCTTTTCCATTGAGCCTTTGCTTTTTGCCCAATAAACATTTCCGATTATCTGCCATGGTAAAATCTTACATAAAATTCATATTTGGTAAAGTTAGGTCAAAATCTAGGTCTACAGATCACATTAAATGAATATCTTGTGGCTTTTGAGTCTTTAAGAGTCATTTCCCTGGACATATTTTGGAATGCACCCAAAACCAATAAGGCCATTTCTTATGATGAGACAAACATCCTGAACAAGTTTGGGAGAGATTTAGCCAAAATTGTAAACTCTAGAAGGGAAAAATGGCATTGACTAAAAGGCTCCATTTCCGATGACATACCCAAGATTGCAATTGAAAATAAATGGGGTTCTTTCTTATGACCTGACAAACATCCCGAACAAGTTTGGGAGAGATTGGTTAAAATTGTTACTTCTAGAAAGGTAAAAATGAAAATGTCAACAAGGCTCCTATTCACTTGACATTTTTCGGAATGAACCCAAAATCATAATGTCCTTCTTTACGACCAGGCAAATATCCTGAGCTAGTTTGAAAGAGAAAAATAGCCCAAATTGTGATGTCTAAACAATTGTCTACAAAGCTCCATTTTCAATGGCGTAAGTCGGAATGCAACCAAAAATCTGCATGGACCTACATTTGGAAAAGACAAACATCCTGAGCAAGTTTGAAAAAAAAGCCAAAATTATAACCTCAAGAGTGGTAACAAGATAGTTGTCTTTTAAGTACCTTTTCGCTTGACATGAGTCTGATTGCAACAGAAATGTTTCGGGATCTTCCTTAAGCCTAGATAAACATCCTGGGCTAGTTTAAGAAAGAAAGAACAAAATCTTTGACCCTTTTCGGATCCTATTTTTATCCCGATGTAAAATCTTTGAAGTATTTTCAGCATGACTCCAGAATATCGTCTTTTTGTCCTTTTGACCCCTTTTCGACACAATCTTGACCCGATTCCAAATCTGTGAAGTATATTGAAAAAGCATGACCCAGGGGTCATATATTCTGAGGTTTGGTGTAATTCTGTCGAGTACTTTCAAGGAAAAAGATTTTTTAAGAATTATTTACGGACTGACTGACAGATAGACCGACGGACAGACTAAGGACGGATATTCATCGGTCACATTAGCTTACCTTTAGCACCTTGCGCTAAGGTGAGCTAAAATGGATAAAAAAATCGGTTGAAAAATTAACATGCGAGTTGAATATCACTCCAAGAAGAAAACTGTCAATACAAAATATTAAAATTGTCCCTTTATTTAATGAAAATAAAATCAAAGTTGAAACAGTAATGTAAATAAAATTACCGTGTGCGACCGCCTTGCTGCGTATCCGAACCAGGTCTGTCAGTTCCAAGACGGACTGTTAACAACACTAAGATACGAACCCGATTACTACAATTGTAGTATTTTATTTTATTTAAAAGAATGGTTTAATGACATGGGTATAACTGAAAGTTTACGAAAAATAAATAGTGACAGGTCAACTATATTTACCAATATTTTGCTTATCAAAGTACTTATCATAACATTGGCTAATTGAATACATTTGATTATATAATAAGTTTAATCAACATATATCGTGATGGAAATTCTTACTACTTTCATGAATAGTTAATCATATTAGTGGCCTCTAGATTGAAAACTTAAATTATTGACGCCAGGCTTCGGACGACGGACATTCGATGGTTGCATAGAAGTGCTTATGTGAGCTAAAAATATTGCAGTGGCTTTAAAACAAAAGCTTCCACGACATCATAATTTGTTGATCGATGATAATCCACACTAGAACCCTTAGTGATATTTCTAATTATTGATTTCTATAAGTTGTGAACCCCCTATGGCTGGGTATGAAATATATGTCATAAAAATGCGTTATTAGGAGTTTAGAAACGATTATTTTGACAGCCTAATAACGTTAACGAGTAACCGGAATTTGAGGCTTTGCAAAACGGAAAGGAACGTCCCATTGTTACAGAATAGAATTGGTCGGATTAGTTATTCTTTTAAACCATTTCAGGATATCTCATTTTTCATATAATTGTTCATGATTGTGTCGAATACTTTGTTTCTGAGTTCAAATTGATCACGCGATACTCGTTGAACGTTAGGCTTGAGTGCCGAATCGAAGGTCGTGGGTATTCAAACGATATCACCAACCCGTTGCCTAGTACTTTCATTTGAACGTGGAAATTCAAATCGAAAATGCATAATAATTGGAAAACTACCCTTAATATGTGATTTTGAACCACCGATGCCGCATCTCCTGTTCTGTATTTTGGCTTATGGGCTCAATGCATTATCTCAGTAGTATGAGCAGGGGCCTGGCTGCTTCAAAAAAGTAGTTCCTGCAGTAAAACCGAAAATACAAATCGTCATTTGTATATCCAAATTAAGTATGTGGGAAATTCCGAGGTTTAACTGCCAGTATTGTTAAAAGATGTACAAGAGGGACTGTTTCGCTCTGCTGGAACTTTCTACTCAGGAAAATATTACACCAGTAAGATGATATTTCTATAGAAAGTTATAAGCTATGATCAATTTTATCTGTTAGGACATTATCATCACTTGTCTTACTGAAACTTAGGGCATACCATAAACCGCAGATTTAGAAAGGGAAATATAATAAGGGTCATTGTTTTTATGAAAGTTTAATATATAACTATGTACCAGGAGTTTGCGATAACATAGAATTTTATATCATTGGAGCCTCTCATTCTGTGACATGGCACCATACCGCCATTAAGCATTTGAATAGAACATACCGTTTGGAAATGATGACAATCTTTTTAGATAAAGCCTTTTCATTTATACGCAGATCTGCAACCCAATGAGTCTTTCAAAGAGGTGAGACAAACTGATACTTTACATTTTTCTTTATGATCATTAATTTCATTAGGGCTTACATGATCGCCTCATAAGTTTCCCTTATTGTCCACGGGAGTAAGACTAGTTCTAAGTTAAATTTGTTTTTTATGGCAAAGTTTATACACGTATTCCATATGGAAACTTCAGATTATATCGGCTGCACAAGCTAAGGCATAGTTGGCAGCTCGCAGGAACTCCCAACCACAGGATCTAGGATTTGATCATCGATGCCGGCAAATATCCCATTGACCTTGCTGTCACCAATGAGAGCCGTGATAGCGCAGTTGATAGCGAGTCAACCTCACAATCACGGCGTCAGGGTACGTTCATCAATGTCGGCAAACATCCAAAAAATTGTCTCTACTAACTGACCAAATTTCAAGTAAATGCCTTTGGTTATACCAGAGGTGTTGCTTATATCAAAGTTTTTTTCACAGCGGCACGACGATGGTGTCAAGGCTGCAGCAATCACTAGGGTTTCTCGGCCGAACTAAAAGAACTGAAATTGTAGGCTTTTGTTTGTGGCTTTACAGATTTAAAGAAGTGTCCAATAAAGTTACTAAAAAGGTACCCTTTCGATAGTCTATCCAAATTTCTTTTAACAATCTAGACATAGCATTAACAAACGGGGTCGTTTTTTCCGCCCATGTTTTTTTTTCTTTTTTTACACATGTTTTAGATAAACAAAGTATAGACCTTATTATATCAATGGGACCTTTCCGTGCTCGTTTTCATGCTATACATATCAGCCCGTTGATGGTACTAGCCATCTTTCAGTAAAATGTCTATATTAACTGTCTATATAGTTTAAGCTTAAAATCAGCTTATAGTTATAAAAATACCTATTAATGTACATATAGACAATGGATGTTACAAAACAAAATAATCTTTGATGTATTACATTTCAAAAGCACCCCTTCAAAAGTCGAAAATGCTTAACTTTTAGTATTTTTGAAGGGAAAAATGTCACAAAAACCAATATTTAAGGAAATGACCAAAAACTTTTCTGATTTTCCGATATGTTTAAAACCCATTTTCCTCTTTATTTGGTGAAAAGATCACAATACCTGTCCATGCAAATGATAAAGTTTTTTTTTTTAATTTTTATGGTGACCCATTCTTAGTTAATTGGTAATTTTAACGAGTCAAGAAGCCAGTTTCCATTGCTACCTAAAGGACAAATTCGACGGAACTTTTTCTCAAACCCAACTTTATGTGTCTGAACAAAAGAGGAGTAGGAGATAACGAAGATGCACATTTGGAGGCTTTCTTTGCTGCCTTTTTTATGCAAGTGACCGTGAATTTTTATTTCATACCAGTTTACAAAAACTATATCTTATAAATCATCTTTATGCTATCAATCGCATCTTCTTCTGAAACGTCTTCCCAAGATTGAGGGATGTTATCAATCTTATAGTCATGCCAAATTTTTAGGTTTTTGCGATATTTCGCTACAAATCTCATCCAGTATTTTGAAACCATCTCTGGATCATTACTATGTTCTATTGTCCAATTCTTTACAAACTTTGAATAATCGGAATATGGATGCCATCCCTCGAAGCAAGATTTTTTTGATTCGTTGCAAAGATAGTCAAAACAAACACAGTTATGTTGTCTTTTAGATGCAACCAGGGTGTTACAGCATTCTAACGTACATAACTGTGAATACTTGTCGCGTGTACCTCTACAGCACTGGGGACGGTGTTGTATACACGAATGATTATCTGGTTCCTCATGTGCCTTACTCTTATAACAGGGCTCAAAGCAAAAGACGCATGCTTCTTTACAACCCCAAACTTCATCTATCATTCTTTCGGTAGGATTAAAACTAACCCATTCAACCGTTTCTGGTGATTTTGAATGGAAGTGATCGTTCAGCTTTACTTGTACTGTAGCGTAACATTCTTTGAGGTTTGTGGTAAAACTTTTTATTTGGTCTATCTTTATTTCTCGTAGGTTTCTTTGAAGGAAAGTGACTACTTCTGTGGGAAGGGCAGTTCCCCTTTTCTCAATGCAGTCTGTGTAGTTTTGAACCCAACTTTCTATGTTGAGGCATATATCAATATCTTCAAGGGAATCGATAAAATTGTGTATTCTCTCTCGTATAATTCGTGAAGTAATTTCGTAATACTGACCTGACTCAAATAACATTTTGTCTGCTCTTTTACTAACCCACCGTTTTGCAAAATTGTAAGGTTGCTTTATATAATACATAAAATTATCAAAGTCATCTTCAAGCATCAAGGAAACCAAAATATCGACTATAAGCGTGTGCTTTATCTGTGGAATTTCCGTACGCAATGCGCCTAAAATCTCATGTACTTTTGTTTCGTTGACATAATCTAAAATAAAGTTATAAATGCGTTCACTTATTATTTGGGCGCATGTAATTTCTTCTTTTCGACTTTTTATCAAGGCATATAGTTTAAGTTTGGATACCACCTTAAGCTTCTGAAGTTCAGCTTCGAGTCCGTGTTTGTGCTGGTAATCATCGTTATGTTTTTGAAACGCCATAACTAAATATTTACCAACGTGCACTACGATTTTCACAATTCCGGATGGCCTGTAAACAAAAAGTAATTCCTCCTTTTTACTATCCATACTGGTTTTCCAATTAAGTATGTCTTGTAAAAGTTCTTTGATTTGGTATATTTGAATCTCACAATCCCTTTTCATAAGTACTTTGATTTTATCTTCTAGCGACATGAATAATATCTTTATTTCATTTTTAGCCTTTTCAATATCTGTTGCTCTCACACCGATTGTTTCTAAAATTGCCCCCCAAATTTTCATTGCTGTTGATATTTTGTACACGCTAATGTCGTCACACGTAAGTTTAAAATCACTGATTGAAATTGAAAGTGGAGAATATTCTACTATTTCAGACCAATTTTCAATATAATTTTTGAAGAGCTGGTTGTTGTTTGGAAACGTTTCCCAAACTGCTTCAAAGAAAAGCGGTTTAATAGGAGTGTGTTTTGTTTCCCCTGGAAGTTTTCTAACAAACACCTTCCACATGCGTTCAAACTCTCTTTCAACATCACATTTTTCACCTTCTCGGATTCGTTTTACCAACTTTTTTGATTTTACGTTAAGTTCTTTCTCATTTTCTTCATAGAATTTTGAAGCTTCAACCACAATTTCTCGTTTCCTCTTTATTCTTTCAACGTCGTGCAGTATGTTTTTTTCAAGAGCACCGAAAAACTCTCTAAGAGCCCTTTCCCTGGAACTCTTCCAGTTTTCTATTATTTCTGGATAATCACTTTTTTCAAAAATTGACTGTAAGTCTTTCAAGGCTTGTGCTTTACAAGCGGAAAGCTTGACCAAAACTTCCTGTTTCGTTCTAAGTTCTTCATCTGTTATTCTTTCACGTGTATCGCATTTTGAAAACTTGCCGTAAAAAGACAACCTCAGTGAATCAGTGAATTGTTTTTCATAGTTTCTTTGTAATGCCTTAACACTCATTTCTAAAGATAAATGTGCCTTTATTTCAAGACTATTTTTAAATGAAAATACAAAGTTCTCGGCCAATATACCACTAAATAAATCACGAATCTTTATCGACATGTCTAACATTGTTTTACATGATGTACGTTTGGAAATTCTATTTTTTTCAAGCAAATGGTACTTCAGTTCCATTGCCTTCAAAGAATAACTGCTACTTACCCCGGCGACTGGGGGTGTTCCTTGCCATAGATTGGGAAAATACCATACGCTATTTGTTGCGTCCATTTCAATAACTTCACCAAATGCCCTTATATTCAAATAACCTTCTGACGAGGCTGCTTCTTTCGTTATATTATCTAGGGTGTTAAGTAACTTCTGAAACCCATCACTCATTTTATTCGTGGCATCGGTTGCAGAAACATTTTGGTGAAGAAACACACAGTTTTGATTCATATTTATATTTCTGTTTGCATTTTTTAATCGAAGAAAAGCATGTACGACTATTTGTAAAATGTTATTTATCTCACTAGTACTTTCACCCATTATATTTAGTAATGCCATATCACCTATGCCAGTGGCGAAAGTAGCCATTTCGTTGTCATGATCAAATGAATCATTTGATAGCTCAGCGGCACGTAAACCTTCAGTATCGACAACTAATACATATTCGAAAGGCATTTGCTTCGTTTTCAGGAGCTCAAACAGCCGAACATGAACCCCTCTTGTACACCTTCCAGCACTGACAGAAAAATGTGTACCAAACATTGCATTTAATAGAGTTGACTTTCCTGAACTCTGAAGACCTAGTATAGAAATAACAAAGACTTTTTTGTTTTCAATTTTTTTGTCAATATCCCCAAATATTCTTGTCATCCAGTCCTTTGCAACAAAACAGTAATCACCACTCATTATTTCTAAAGGAAACCCTTCAATAAAAAGGCTGGTTATTAGTTTTGTAATTCGATCTAGGGATGGTAGCCCTAAATTACAAGGGTTGATCCTAGATTGGATTAAGTTATCATAGATATGATATATCTCCCTGAAGATATGCTGTACACCGAATGAAATTCTTTCAGTTTGCTGCGAGGCCGATATAAAGTCAAACTGACGTTGCCTTTCTTGTGTTTTTAGTTTATGATCTCGTCTTGATTGACTCAGCAATTTCCATGCTTGGTTTTTCTTGTCAAGATATTCCGGTAAAATATTTCCCATTTTTTTGTCTATGAAATAGCCAAGCCAAAATATTGTTAATTGTGCTATCAAATTTGAGGAACTGTCATCCAGCGCAATCAGCATTTTTGTGAATTTCTTTATGAATTCATTAACCTTAAGCTGAACTGCTGCTTTCATCTCTTTAATTTCCTTTTTTGTCTCTTCAGAATCTCTCTCCCTTGCACATGCCTTCAGAAGCTTCGCAAGTTTTGGAGTTAATTCAAACTGAATAGGGGTAAATACCTCTTTCCAGACTAAAGGGCTTTCTTTTTCTAAATCACGGTACACATTTTCAGCTCGGGCTTTAGATATGCACAGTTCTGCAGTATTTTCGTCTATTATACATTTCGATTCAATGGCATCACAGTCAATATTTTTTAGTCTTTCATCAAAACTAACAGGTCTTGTATTTTTGAGAAACAATAAAATATCAGTGACGGTTTCTTTCATCTCGAATTCATTTAACTCTCGGTTGTTTTTGTGAGTTGGAATAATTGTAACCTTTTTATGTATCGACAAATTTTTAAGCATTATTTTTGTTTCAGTGTTTGGGCTTTCGTTATTGCAAAAGACAATTAAAAATCGTGCAAAGTGTGGAATTATGTTATTAAGAAATTCGTAGTTGGTCGAAATGCCGACTGTATCAATAATCAATATCAACAAGTCGGACAGTTTTGACAAAAGCATCACATCGTCAAGAATGAAGTCCTGAACAAGGTCCCCCCTAGCATTTAAGAATGTGATGGGATTACTGTATTTACTCTCTTTGTGTAATGGTAGCCAGAATGCTTCTACATACCCTCTAGATAACAATCTTTTATAACATCCCGATGGGCTGTCTTTATTAAAAAATGTAGCAAACATCTGTTCAGACAAAATGTTATTTAAAAGTTTCGATTTTGAATAGAACGGTCTTCCTACTCGTGCTGCTATGACCAAATGACTTTTAAAGTCCAAAGCACTTATATCGGTTCTTTTATTGGTTTCTCTTCCTTCTAAACTACTATTTTCAATATTAATTGAGCGAAGTGGCCACTTCAAAAGAATTTTTGGACTATTTTCATTTTCAGCGTAAAGAAAGGGGACAGCAATTTTACAGAGATACATTTTCTGATAAAGAATTGCTCTAAGAATAGGGTTAGAACAATGCACCAATAAAATCAGAATGTCTAAGCTACAAACTTCAGAATCAGGATCAACATTTTTACCATCGTCATCAAGCCAGTCTAGGTTAAAATTCTTTTTTTTCTGGAGAGTTGATGAAGCAAATTTGTCCCTCGCCTTGCTGTTTAAACACATAAGATGCTCTAATAATGCCCATGGTCGTTCCTCATGTTTCATATTGCTGTCTTTTGGCAAAGAAGATTTAATGCGGCTAGCAACCGGAAGAGATATTTTCTTGCGAAACCACTGAGTCATTTTGCACTTTGCTAACATAGCATCCAGACGGGAATCTGAAAAAGAAAAAAAAAAAGTTTGGTCAACTGAGGATAATGTTCAGAATGGATGTTTCATTAAAATCAATTTCTAACACGGGTAATAGGAGAGTTTTATGTCGCGGGGGACTCTCCTTTGCGTGAGGCATTTGTAAGACACGCGACTTAGATATTTTCAACAAAACAACCTAATTTACCGCTACCTCCTCGATCTCTGATCAATTTCCAAGGCGGATTCCAATTCTAACTATATATCATACGTGATTCGAAAGTATAGAGTATCACAAGAGAAAAGTAAGATTTAAGGATTCGGGATCGGCCAATGTGAATTAAGTTTTCACTTAGGCCTAGTGAAACTCAGTTAATATTTGAAATTCCGAAAGTACTTACATCAACGTGAATTTTGTAGTAGGAGAGAAAATGGCCAGACTAGTCTTTGCTTTAAAGAACCAAGAATCTTTTATTTCAATGGTCCATAATCATATTCATTAAAATTGAAAGAAAATATGAGTTGGTTGCCAAAGGAAAGCTGCTGTGGAGCTAGTAAAGTGTTGATCATAATGCCAACCTTGAACCTTTCATAACAGATGAAAATTGTGGGAAAATACGCTTAAGTCGAGTCCGTCTCGTCTGTCTTCCGTCCGTAAACAATTACTAAACATCGTCACTTCCAAAACTTATTTTCAAATTTCAGCTAATATTTCCAGGAATGATCCTTAGGACAAGCACTTTAGTTGACAGAATCGGAATCAATTAAGAACTTAGGTTGCCATGGAAACGCAGCGTAAAAACTTGAAAAATATTTACCTCCATAACCTTCCACATTTTGCATTTTTCGTAACAAAAATTTCAATTCATTTCTCCATTTTGAAAATTAAAACTATGTAGTTGAATCCTGGAATTTATACAGAGATAAAGGACTAAAATCGTAAGAAATATTCTGCTCCAAACCGATTTTATTTGGCATGACACATAAGCAAAAATAACTTTTCTTCAGACAATCTAAGCACCAACTTAGATAATAGCCTTATGTAATGGGGCTCCGTATTTCAAATATAGAAATAAAGAACACAATATTTTAAAGTTGTCTACTTCCAAGCCATTGTAATTTACATTTTTAGCTCACCTGAGCACGAAGTGCTCATGTGAGCTATTGTGATCACCTTTCGTCCTGCGTCCGTCCGTCGGTCGTCGTCCGTCAACCATTTCTTTAAACGACATCTTGTCCTAAACTACTGGGCCAATTAACACCAAATGTTACAGAAATGTTGCTAAGGTGGCCCCCTTCCAAAATAGATAAAAGAATTGAAATCAATGAAAGACCCTGGTTGCTATGGCAACCAAAGGTGAAATTTTAAGAAAATTTTAAAAATTGTTCTTCATCTCAAACCAGGAGTCCTACAGACTTAAAATTTGGCATGGATGATCAGTTCACAGACCTGATTCAGAATAGCTAAAATCATATCTCTTCGACCACCAGGTGCGGAGCACCAGGGGGAGGGGGTAGTACTTTGGGTAAATTTTGTTATCTTAAACCTTCTTCTTCTTCGGAACCAGGAGCCCTGCAGACTTTAAGATTGGCATGGATGATCACTTCATAGACCTGAATTAAAATAGCTAAAACCATATCTGTTAGGCCATCAGGTGCATAGCACCAGGGGGGAGGGGGTAGTACCTTGGGTAATTTTTGAAATCTTAATCCTTCTTTTTCTTCGGAACCAGGAGCCCTACAGACTTGAAAATTAGCATGGATGTTCAGCTTGTAAACCTTTATTAAACTAAATAAAATCATTAATGTTGGGTCACCAGGTGCAGATCATCTGGGAGGAGAGGGTATTGTTTTGTTGAACATTTTGAAATATTTGACTGTCTTCTTCTGATGAAACAGAATCCCTACAGCCTTTATTTTTGACATGAATGATTAGCTCATTGACCTTATTTGAAAGAGCTAAAATCATGAATGTTTTGCTACCAGGTGCAGAGCACCAGAGGGCGGGTGGGTAGCTTTTCAGAGCAATTCTCAAATCTTTAACCTTCTTCTTCTGATAAACCATGTGCCCTACAGGCTTGAAAAATGGCAAGGACGATCAGCATATGGACCATAATTAGAATACCGAAAAACATAACTGTTTGGCTAACAGGTGCGGAGTCACCGGGGGGAGGGGTAGTACTTTGTAAAAAAAATTGAATCCATAACCTTCTTCTTCTGAACCAGAATCCCTACAACCATTTTATTTGACACAGATGCTCAGCTCATAACTCCTTTTTTACATAGCTATTACCATGAATGTTTGGCTACCATGTAAAGAGCATTGGGGGAGAGGGTAGTATTTCGGGGCAATTTTGAATTTTTAAACCTTCTTCTTCTGATGAAGTAGGAATCTTACAGGCTCTAAATTTGGCATGAGTCATCAACTCATATACAGTAATCAAAATAGATATAGTCATGATTGTTTTGTGACCAGGGGCAGAAACCCAAGGGGAGGGGGTAGTGCTTTGTGGTAAATTTAACAATTGTTAAAAATTCTACTGAACGAGAATTCCTACAGCTTTTTCATTTGATATAGAATAATCAGCTCATAGAACTTAATTTAAACAGCTATTATGATTATTGGGCCACCAGGTGCGGCGCAACAAGGGGGAGAGGGTAGTACTTCAGGTCAATTTTAACATTTGAAGTTGAAATTTAAGAAAATCTTTAAAATTCTTCTTCTGATGAACAAGAAGCCCTACAGCTTTGGAATTCACCTTGGATGATCAGTTCATAGACCTTAATTATGATAGCTAAAACTGTTGGGCCACCAGGTGCGGAATTCTAAAGTTATACCAGATATTCTCTTGTATTTTCAAACAGAAATAGTAAAACTGAGACTGAGGAATCTTACTGGTATGACCATAAGATTACTTTCCCTTACACATAAATTTGTTTAAGTTCAATAACTTTTTCATCTGAATCTTAAGTAATGCAAGTTACCCTTAGGTGCTTTGACTCAGGTGAGCGGACCAGGGCCAAAGGACCTCTTGTTTATATTGGGCATGGCCCTCATTCCTAAGAATATTTAGAAGAAACTAATAAGTAATTATGCCAACATGAAATGACTCCCTGTGTTGTGCAGACTTGCGGTAATTGAAAAAGTAAAATATATAAGCTGTAATCGAGTACATTTTCGGAAGAAATTGTACATGAACAAGTAATTATAATTGTAATTAATTACAATTTAAATTAACAATTAATTTACAATTATTTTCAATTACATTTTAATTATATATGAATGCTAATAAAAGAGGCTGATGATCGTCAAAGAATATAGTTTACTTCCAAATTAGCCTCATATATATCCTATTTAAAAGTTATTCCTCGGATTATTGAGGTTCCTTTGAAAATGAATAACAAAGGAAAAAAGAAAGGGATAATCCTTCACTTTCAATGTCTAAGTTCTGTCAACAAGGTTTAGAGGAAAATGCGTTCTCTTCTGCAGGAACACACGGACTATTTAATTATGGTATAACTGAATAACATTTTAGTCAAAACAAGTGCATGTCGTATTGCGATGCAATACAGGAGTCCCCCACCGGATAACAAATTGATTGATTGATTGAATGGAGTTTAACGCCGCTTTCAACATTATTTCAGTTATATCGCGGCGGCTGGAGCACCTTACAATGGATTCCTTGTATTTCTCTCACCAGTACAACCATCACATTCTTTCCTAGCCTCCAGCTGCTATCTCACATAGGTCCACGATTATCAACCCATTGGTAAGAAACAAATAGTCGGAAAGAATGAGTGCCGCCGTCGGGGATCGAACCCGGGACCTCTGGATTTACAGTCCGACGCGCTACAAACTGCGCTATGACGGCGGCTCCGGTTACCAAAAAATCCTTTCTTATAATATATCTCCTACTTACTAGATCTTTAACTGTATACAAAATTTGAAGTTGCTAGCACATTAGGTTTTGAATAAAATGTCCCAAACAAAAATATAAGAGTAAAACCAATCAATGGCAAAAACTCCAAAAGTGGGCGGAGAAGAATGATTCTTGTACATGCCACTTGTTTTCAATGAGATCTATAAGTGTACTAAGTTTGAAGTTGCTAGCACTGATGGCTCAGGAGATATGGTCCGAAAAAAAGTTAGGGTAAAAAACAACAACGGACAATTACTAAAAAAGTGGATGTGGCAGAGAAACCGTTCTTGTGCATTACACTTCTTCTCAATGAGATCTACCAGTGTACAAAGTTTGAAGTTGCTAGGGCTTAAGGTTTAAGAGTAGTACGGGACAAAAATGTAAGGATAGAAAAATGTAAGGATAGAAACAACAAAGGGCAATAACTCAAAAAGTGGACATGTCAAAGTGACAGTTCTTGTACATGACACTTGTCGTCAATGATATCTATAAGTGTAGCAAGTTTGAAGTTGCTAGCACATATGGTTTAGAAGATATAGCCCGGACAGACGGAATCGAGCAAACTTATAGTCCCCCAACCGGTAACCGGTGGGGGACTAATCAGAATAAAATGTATCAATTGTAAAATTTATTTACTTTCTTCCCGAATTGAACTGGTAAAATAGAAAAATGCAGAAGAATATGTGACATTTTACAGTTTCTAGCACTTATGGTTTAGAAGATATGTTCCGGACAAAATGTCAGGGTAAAAACAACAAAGGGCAATAACTCAAAAAGTGGGTGTGGCAGAGTAACAGTTCTTGAACATGACACTTGTCCTCGATGAGATCTATACTAGTACAAAGTTTAAAGTTGCTAGCACCTATATTTTAGAGATATGATCCGGACAAGAATGTAATGGTAAAAACAACAAAGGGCAATAACTCAAAAAAGGGGTTGGCAGAGTTATGGATCTTGAACATGACACTTCTCCTCAATGAGATCTATAAGTGTACAAAGTTTGAAGTTGCTAGCACACATAGTTTAGGATATATGTTCCGGACAAGAATGTAAGGACAAGAATGTAAGGGTAAAAACAACAAAGGGCAATAACTCCAAAAGCGGGTGTGGCAGAGCTATGGTTCTTGAACATGACACTTGTCCTCAATGAGATTTATAAGTGTACAAAATTTGAAGTTACTAGCACACATAGTTTCGGAGATATGTTCCGGTTAAGAAAGTGAGGCTAAAACATCAAAGGGCAATAACTCAAAAAGTGGACAGGGCAGAGTTATGGTTCTTGAACATGACACTTGTCCTTAATGAGATCTATAAGTGTACAAAGTTTGAAGTTGCTAGCACACATAGTTTAGGAGATATGTTCCGGACAAGAATGTAAGGGTAAAATCAACAAAGGGCAATAACTCAAAAAGTGGGCGTGGCAGAGTAACGGTTCTTGAACATGACACTTCTCCTCAATGAGATCTATAAGTGTACCATGTTGAAGTTGCTAGCACATATGGTTTAGAAGATATAGCCCGGACAGACGGAATCGAGCAAACTTATAGTCCCCCAACCGGTAACCGGTGGGGGACTAATAAGAATAAAATGTATCAATTGTAAAATTTATTTACTTTCTTCCCGAATTGAACTGGTAAAATAGGAAAATGCAGAAGAATATGTGACATTTTACAGTAAATTATAATATCATTTCTTGGAAAAGAATAGCAGAAAACTCTTTACAAAATTTCTCAGACATACACATCAAGCATAAGTATTTCAATCATAACAAGTAAAATCAACTCGTAAGTTGTCAACCATGGTATGAATTGCAGAATATATTTGATGTACATTTAGGGCGGTTTAAACTAATCCTACTGCAATTTGATTTTTTTTTAATTTTCATAAATTTCCAACTTTTCTCTTACCATGGCAAATTCTTTGAACAGTTTTAGTAGACCTACATGTTAAGAACATCCTTGCTAAGTTACCATCGAAACAAGAGACTTTGAAGAAATAAAATTCTTTTAACAACTTTTGGAAAGCCTTTTCCACAGATCATCCCTGCCAAGTTTCAGATTGATTGGCCTAGTGGTTTTGGAGGAAAAGATTTTTTTCTAATAACTTCGGTCATTTTCGGTAATTTTTCAGACTTTTGGTTACCATGGAAATAAGAGTTTTTAAAGAAATGAAATTCTTCTAAGAACTACAGAAGTGCTTCACACAGGGAACACCCCTCCAAAGTTTCAGCTTGATTGGCCTTGTGGTTTGGGAGGAGAAGAATTTTTTCAAATATCATCAGCCATTTTTGGCCATTTTTCAGCATTTCCGATACCATGGCAACCAGAGTTTTTAATGAAATTAAAATCTTTGAACAACTTTTGAAGAGCTTTTCTCAAGAAACATCCCTGCCAAGTTTCAGCTTGATTAACCTTGTGGTTAAGGAGGAGAAGATTTTATTCTAAGATTTTCGGCCATTTTGGGCCTTTATGTAACCATGGCAACCAGAGTTTTTGATAAAATTAAATTATTCTAACAACTTTTAAAGAGCTTTACCCAAGGAATTTCCCTGCCAAGTTTTAGTTTATTGGCCCAGTGGTTTAGGAGGAGATGATGTTTAAAGAAATTGTTGACGGACGGACGGACTGACGATGGACGGTAAATGCTCACAATAGCTCACCTTTAGCACTTTGTAGATAACACATAATCTAGAATTCAAAGTAAAATATCCATTATCTTTCATGTATAGATGAAGAAGTAGTGAAGTCCCCTTTTCTGATGAGACGGCAAATAACTAAAAAGCCACAATTGCACATAATCATAGGAAGTTTAATATTATGTGAGAGTTTCACATGAATGTATCCATAACAAGAGGATTTTATGTTGATAAGAAAGTTAAAATTGACGCCCTTTTGGCTCCACTGGCCTGTGAACTATTGTCATGGCGGAGTGTCCGTCGTGCGTCCGTCCGTAAACGTTTCTCTTAACATCTTCAAAATCAATGGGCCTTTTTTTATTCAACTTGGTGGAATGATTCTTTGGTGAACCTCTCCTAAAATTGTTCATGAAATTTTGATTGACTCTCAAAAATGGGCATGACAGGGCGGGGCTTATTTTCACTATATAAATAATCTTTAAAAATTTTCTTCTCCTGAAACTTGGCATGAATGAACATTAGGTGTCCTGTTTAAAGAGTTATTCAATGAATTTCGATTTTTTTTTATTTGAATTTTGATTAACCCCCAAATATGGGCTCGGCATTACGGGACTTATTACACTATAAAAAATTTAACAATCTTCTCCCCCAAACCATTGACCCGATTTCATTGAAACTTGGCATGAATGATCCTTGGGTGAACCTCTTCGAAAGTTGTTCAAGAAATTTGAATTGACACCCAAATATGGGCATATCAGGGCAGGGCTTATCTTTACTAAACTTCTTCTCCAATACCCTTGACCCGGTTTCATTGAAACTTGGCATGAATGCTCCTTAGGCGACCCTCTGTTAAAGTTGTTCTAGAAATATTGATTGATCTCCAAGTATGGGCGTGACAGGGGGCTTATTTTCACTATAAAATATTTAAAAGTCTTCTCCTTCCAAACCATTGACCCAATTTCAATGAAACTTGACATGAATGAACTTGGGTTACTCTCTTTGGAAGTTGTTTAAGAAATTTTGATTAAATCCCAAATTTTGGCGTGGTAAGGGGGGTGCTATTTTCACTATTAAATTTTAAAAATTTTCTCCTCTTAAACCATTGGTCCGATTATAATGAAACTTGACATGAATGATTCTTTGAAAACCCTCTTCCAAAATGTTCCAGAAATTATGATTGACCCCTAATGTGGGCTTGGAAGGGCGGGGCTTATTTCTCTAAATTAAACTTAAAAACTCTTCGCCTTCAAAACCATTGCCCCGATTTCAATAAAACTTGGCATGGATGGCAGTTGGGTGACCCATTTCTAAAGTTGTTCAAAGAATTTTGAATGATCCTCATATAAGGGTATGGCAGTGGGGCGAGGGGGGGGGGGGGGTATTTTCACTATAAAACTTTTGAAAATCTTCTCCGATACCGTTTGCCCGATTTCAATGAAAGAATGATCCTTTGGTGACCCTTTTGTAATGTTTTTCAAGTAATTTGAACTAATTTCCAAATATGTGCTTCGCAGGTGCGGGGCTTTATTTCTGTATAAAAATTTAAAAGTCGTCTCCACCCAAACCATTTGCCCGATTTCAATAAAACCTAGCAAAAATGATTATTGGCGGCCCTCTTCTTAAATTGTTCAAGAAATATGGATTGACACCCATAAATAGGCGCGACAACGCGGGGCTTATTTTTACTTAAAAATCTTCAAGACCGTTCTCTTTCAAAAAAATTTGGTCGAATTCAAAAAAACTTGGCATTTATGTTCCTTTGGTCACCTTCTACTTAAATAGTTAAGGAAACTTGATTGAACCAAAAATGGGCTTTGCAAGGCGGGACTCAATTTCACTTTTAAATCTTAAAAATCATTCTCCTTTCCTCTAACTTTAGCCAATTTCATTATAATTTGGCATAAATATTCCTTGGGTGCACCTTCACTAAAATTGCCCAAGACCTTTTGACGGCCCATAAATGTAGAAATGGCAGGGAGGGGCTAATTTACTTTGAAATGTTAAAAAGCATCTCCTCCCAATCATTTAGACTTATTTCGCCGAATCTTGCAATTAATGAACAACCCTTTACTTAAAATTGTTCCTGAATATTTTTTCAGAATGGTCTGCTTATTACAATCACCTTTATGTTGGTAATAAGATGGGTGAAGGGTATGCAAGTTATGTGATTTGGTGATTTAGTATTTTAGTGCAATGTGTACCAGACATTACACAATAGTTCTAAAGAGACCTCAAAATGTTGTTTTCAGTATAAGTAAGGTTGTTTAATGACAGTCTGGAGATGTTAAAAGCCAGAGGAACTATATAGGCCCTCTTTGGCCTCTTGTTTTTATGACGCAGAATTTAATCACCAGACCACATCAATATGCACATGGTCACATGATGTAGAATATATACTAATGAAAACTTATTGTCTTCCATGCATGTATGAAGAATCGTTAACAATTAATTCTCAAAGTTAAATTTCAAATATAGCCTCTATTAACGTGACCCTCTATCGAACAGAAAAAAATAAAGGGAAGAATCATTGTTATGATTTAAATATTCAGAGCAAGTTTGAAGTCAATCTGATGGAATCTTTAAGCTTTAAACCGTTAAAACTTAAAAGTGAAAAATAAAGTATTAATTTTAATCACTTCAAGACTCATTGTGGTTATAAAAGCGTGCACAATATGTTACCACTTATTTATAGGTATAATGATTATTGAGTCGCTATCATTGTATAAGGAAATACACCAAACACAATGTTGAGGCAGCTTATGCTTTCTTCTATGCTTGAGACTTTTTTCACATTTTAAGAATAAAATAAGTTATTAACGTTCATTTCTGATGATAAGAGACAGTTTTCATTGTTAAAAATGATGATCAAAATCAATGAAAAAAGCTGTTTCTAAAATATTTATAAGCATTTTTTCTATCCATTTAATACAGAAAAGTTTAAAATATTTTTTAGAGTTTATCATGATCGTAGCCCAGTTGGTAGCATATTGGAATTGGTAACGCACATTACTTCATATGAAAGGTACCAGGTTTCATCGGCCTTTACAAACGAGTTGATTATCATTAGTCCCCTACCGGCGAAAGCCGAAGGGGCTAAGGGTTTGCCCTCGGTCCGTCTGTCCATCTGTCCGTCCGTCCGTCTGTCAGTCCGGAATTTCAGTTTTCCGGACCTTTCCTTAACCATTGGAGATATTGAGCTGATTTTTGGTATGTGAGTCCGCATCAGTGAGTTACAGAACAAGTTCGAGATTGGTTCCGGTCCATTGATTTTCGTTGAAGCTACGGATGCTGGACTTAGAAATTACCAGGAAATTTCAGTTTTCCAACCTTTTTTTCATAAGCCTTGGAGATATTGAGCTGATTTTTGGTATGTGAGTCTGAATCAATGAGATACAGAACAAGGTGGAGTTTTGTTCTGGTCCATTGATTTTTGTGGAAGATACGGACGCTTGACTTTAATAACTTTAATATTTTGGAGAGGTAGTAATACCTTTATCACCCCAAAAAGATACCACTCTAGGGATATTTATAAATCCGGTAGGGACTTGGAATTGCCATGCAATACTTCAGAATGCTTGTTTATCTTGGTTGTATAAGCAGCTAGAGGATTTAAAAGGATGATGTGATGAATGCCATGATGTGTACGATAAATACAAGGAATAAGCCACCTTAGTAAGAGTGTTATGCTCTTAAAATGGCATAAAAATTCATTTAAGCATTTTAGATCTCTATTGTTTCCAATTGAATGCAAAGCACATTGCATACAATCCTAGTTTTGCCAGAAACTGGGCAATTTAGTTCAATACTGAAAATTAACATGAGCATGACCATATTATGTTCAAATGAATAGAACATCGCCATATACATTTTGATTTAGCTATCAAAGAGTGTTATATATCTTACATTTAAGGAGTTTTCATTAAGAAAATCAAACATAATTGCTGCTTCCGAAGGCTAATTAGATTCACACCAATTGTATTTCTCGTGAACATGATTGGTTCTTACCGAGGGAAATATTTAAGTAATGCAAAGATACTTAAAAACAGGTAACAAGAGGGCCATAGTGGCCCTAAATTGCTCACCTGAATGAACTTTCTAAAATGTTCAAAAGCAGGTTTAGAAAGAAAATGATGATTAAATGTCACTTATCTAAATAATGTTGTTGCTTCTATAAAACTTGAGAATCATTTTTTTACAATTCTCAGGTAAACTTACAAGTTTTTTCTATGATTTGACACTGTGACCCAGTTTTTGACCCCAAATGACCTAATTTCAAAGTCATCCAAAATTGCATCAATTCAATCATCTTGACTTAATTTCAAGATGATCTAGCAAAAATTGTGGCCTCTAGCATGAATACAAGGTTTATCTAAGATTTGACCCAGTGATCTAGTATTTGACCCCAGTTGACCCAATTTTGAACTCATCCAAGATTTCACCAAGACAATCATTCTGACTAAGTTTCAGGTTGATCAAGCCAAAAATGTGGCCTCTAGAGTGCATACAAGGTTTTACTAAGATTTGACCCTGTGACCTAGTATATGACCTCATGGCCCAATTTCAAATTTGTCTCAGATTTCATCAAGACAATCATTCTAACAAAATTTCAGGTTGATCGGGCCAAAAATGTGGCCTCTAGAGTGCATACAAGGTTTTTCTAAGATTTGACCCCATGACCTACTTTTTGACCCCAGTTGACCAAATTTCTAACTCGTCAGAGATTTCATCAAGACAATCATTCTGACCAAATTTCAGGTTGATCAGGCCAAAATTGTGGCCTCTAGAGTGCATACAAAGTTTTTCTAAGATTTGACCCCGTGACCTAGTTTTTGCCCCCATTTGAACCAATTTCGAACTTGTCCGAGATTTTATCAAGACAATCATTCTGACCAAATTTCAGGTTGATGGGGCCAAAAATGAGGCCTCTAGAGTGCATACAAGGTTTTTCTAAGATTTGACCCCGTGACCTAGTTTTTGACCCAAGTTGACCCAATTTCGAACTCATTCGAGATTTTATCAAGACAATCATTATGACCAAATTTCAGGTTGATCAGGCCAAAAATGAGGCCTCTAGAGTGCATACAAGGTTTTTCTAAGATTTGACACCCTGACCTAGTTTTTGACCCCAGTTGACCCAATTTCAAACTCGTCCGAGATTTTATCAAGACAGTCATTCTGACCAAATTTCAGGTTGATCGGGCCAAAAATGTGGCCTCTAGAGTACATACAAGGTTTTTCTAAGATTTGACCCCGTGACCTAGTTTTTAACCCCATTTGATCCAATTTCAAACTCGTCCGAGATTTTATCAAGACAATCATTCTGACAAAATTTCAGGTTGATCGGGCCAAAAATGAGGCCTCTAGAGTGCATACAAGGTTTTTCTAAGATTTGACCCAGTGACCTGGTTTTTGACCCCAGTTGACCCAATTTCAAACTCGTCCGAGATTTTATCAAGACAGTCATTCTGACCAAATTTCAGGTTGATCGGGCAAAAAATGTGGCCTCTAGAGTGCATACAAGGTTTTTCTAAGATTTGACCCCGTGACCTAGTTTTTGACCCCAGTTGACCCAATTTCGAACTCGTCCGAGATTTTATCAAGACAGTTATTCTGACCAAATTTCAGGTTGATCGGACCAAAAATGTGGTCTCTAGAGTGCATACAAGGCAAATGTTGACGACGGACGACGCACGACGGACGACGGACATCCACCTAACCACAATAGCTCACCTTGAGCACTTCGTGCTCAGGTGAGCTAAAAATGCTAGAACTTTGAACTAGATACAAACAACAAGTACTTTTTATGCAGAAAGAAACATATCTTAGATAGAATTAGCGCTTCTTTAATATCTTACATTCTTAAACAATAAATGAAATGTGACAAACTGTTTAAGCTATAGGATTTCATCAATATCAAGCCCTCATTCAAATACAACCAAAGACTTGATGCATAGAAATAAGAAAATTGCATGATAGGTCTATAAGTGGCATGCTTGTAAGAGCTTTGTAGGTATTTATCTGTAAATGGTTTATTCCTGTTAGACATTGCTGGCTGACTTTCAATATAAATGCACATAATAATTGGGTTAAAGTAAAGAAAAGAATTGAAGAATGCCCATTTTAATAAATATACATATGAATCTTGCGCGTAACTCTCATATTTTTCTCTTGTGCCCAAGTACCCTACTATTCTACTAACTATTAAGTTTTATACTAACCAGATGGCCAATATACTAGATTTACAGTTGGTAAAGCATGCAGAAAACCAAACACGAGGGCCAGAATGGCCCTAAATCGCTCACCTGAATATTATTGGTCCAGTGGATCTCATCCAGGAAATTTTCAGGCAGAGGTTCATTCACATTTGCCTAATTGTTGAAAAGAAGATGTTTTTCGATGAAAAAAGACCCTACCCACACATTCATTACAGAGGAAACTCAAAATAAGCCCCGCCCGCCACGCCCAAAATTATTTACGAACCAAAATTTCGCGAACAATTCATAAAAAGGAAAGGCCAAGGAACATTCTGGTAAAGTTTAATTTAAATCGACCCAAGGTTCAGTAGAAGATGTCGTTCACAGTTACAGGGCTCAAAATAAGCCCCGCCCTGCCACGCCTATATTGATGGATGATTCAAATTTTGTGAACAATTTTTGAAAGGGGTCACTCAAGGAACATTCTAGTAAACTTTCTTGAAATCGGCCCAAAGGTTCAGGAGGAGATGTCGTTCAAAGATTTCGGGCTCAAAATAAGCCCTGCCTTGCAACGCCCATAATAATAGGCGTATCAAAACTTTGCGAACAATTTTTAAAAGGATCACCCGATTAATATTTTGGCAAAGTTTGATAGAAATCGGCCCAGTGGTTCAGGAGGAGATGTCGTTCAAAGATTTCGGGCTCAAAATAAGCCCCACCCTGCAACAACCATTTTTATAGGCCAATCAAAAATTTGTGAACATTTTTTGAAAAGGGTCACCAAAGGAAAAATCTTGTAAAATTCATTGAAATTGGCCCAGTGGTTCAGGAAGAGATGTTCAACGATTTCGGGCTCTTGACATCGGCCCAATGGTTAAGGAGGAGATGTCGTTCAAAGATTGAGGGCTCAAAATAAGCCCTGCCCTGCCACGCCCATATTTATAGGCCAATCAAAATTTTATGAACGAATTTGGAAAAGGGTCAACCAAGGAACATTCTAGTAAACCTTCATTGAAACCAGCCCAATGGTTCAGGAGGAGATGTCGCTCAAAGATTTCAGACTTATAATAAGCCCCCGCCCTGCCACGCCCATATTTTTGGACAAAGCAGAATGTAGCGAATAATTTTTAAGGACAGTCACCCAGGGAACATTCTGACAAAATTTCATTGAAATCGGTCAAGCGGTTTAGGAGGAGAAGTTTTAAGAAAGTTGACGACGCACGACGGACGACGGAGTCAGGGTGATCCTTAAAGCTCCCTTGAGCACGATGTGCTTATGTGATTTAGAAATAACCCGTCTTAATCAAAGGGAAACAATGATTTGATTCAAATGGCTACAGTTTTGACATTGAATTGCATTTAACATAATTGGGACTTGTTTCATAAAAATGGTAACATACGTTACTAGATTATGACCATTGGTATTCAGCTTCAAAAGGTTGATAGGCAAGGAATAAACAAATGCACGAAATTAGAGACAAATGATATACATGCTTAAGTTACTTAAGTAATTTTGAAAAAAAAGTTTCAATTACTTTAGGTTCATGTAAAGAGTTTTTTTTATCAAATTTCAATGCTGCTTCTAGTTACAAAAAGACAGTTTGTCAAGCTAGACAAAATATCAAATTGAAGCTGTAGATGAACACAAGCAGTTGCCTAACATTAAAGGCCCGGTCACATATCAGATTAGCCAAACCGGCATGGAAAATTGGCATTTTGTTCTAAACCAACAGCTTCATTACGGATACATTTGAACAGAAGTAGTGTCTTCTAGGTGTTACTCTAGCATTAAATATAAAACTCAGTCTAAAAAGGCTTTTTTGAAACAATCACTTTCCATTCATTTTGTCAACATAACTGTCAAACTGGTTTGGTCAGTTTTGAAATAAATGTTAGGTATGGTGCAACATCACACCATAATATTGTAAAATACTTTCTGAGATTTATTTCAAGTTAAAGATTTTCAATTCAATGATTTTTACAAAGAACTAAATATTCATTATTTTGTAAAATAAAAATTGACATATTGCGAAACAACCTTACAGGTATTTAAAGTACTAATGTGCATTTATGTCGTTATAACACACCATACCTTACAAAGATCTATATGTTTACAAAATTAGATGACATACGTGATTATGAATTAAGTCAAAATAAATTGCTTGTATTACTGCGTTTGGGTCTTAATTTTATTTCAAATATTGTAGTAGTACCTGGGTAGTACTGTAGACTTTACTTTGTTAAAAAATGAGCCATTTTTATCCAACCGTCATGCAGTTGCTAGTTCTGTTCAAAATGACCCTTTTCCACAATATTTTGGCTATACCGTTAAAGCTATGACAGCCTTATGTTGCTTAACTGATTGTGCTCATAAATAGCTTCATTTTGATATATGATATACCTAGACATACTGCTTTTTTCTTGGAAGTGGAATGCACGTATTATTGGACCTGAAACACTTTACATGAACCTTACATCCTTTTTGCCGTCATGCTGCATTGTGTGATATATAGATTCGAGGATTGTTGAAAAATTATCCCGATTTTGTCTCGCAAAATTTAACTTTTTCAGCAATTTAACTACATTTTTTATCATGCGCTGTCGGAATTCGATCCACGTATGTCTTTGTAAAACAAAAAAAAATCACGGACTCCACGCAAGCCATGGTACCGAGTACCCGGCGCAGTAAACAAAATACCTCAGATTTGGTCTTCTTTCATATTCTACACGACGTTACCTGATCGCTGGGAATATAGGACTTATTATTTCTGAAATTTAGAAGAAATACCTAAAAGACAAAGATTAAAAACCGGTCACGCTGAAAGGAAAGTCTCATTATTCCAAATACCCTCTTTTCAAACGAGTAAAGGCTTAGAGGCTCCGTAAAATAATAGAAAAGATAGGGGAATATTAGGAGAGAGAAGCTTAATTAGGCATCCGCAGGACCTCAATTTCCCAATCTATGGCGATTTACAAATGCGGTCCATTCTAAGAACTTTGATTTCGAACCATTCGATTCTATCACTTTACCAACCATAAAAATACGCCTTAAGGACAGGAAGATTCAAGTCCTCCTTCGTCCATGAATTACAAGCTGTGACAAGCTTAATTGCACCAAAGCAATCGTCTCAATTTCCGCCCCCGAATACCTAGGTGATTTTGTTTGCGTGTGAAATCATTAATCTTCTGAGTGCTTCAGTTTTTAGCGTTATTGAGCAAATAAAACGTCTCCTTAATATGCATTAACTTTTTTCGCATAACGCCTTATAACTAGTGATTTATTTGACTAATGAGGATAAAATTTGAGCAACCCTCGTATGTTATTGCACTGAACAGATAGTACATATCAATATCTAGCAAATAGCCAGTATTTCATTGAATATTTCATTTGATTGATTGATTGATAGATTGAATGGAGTTTAAGGCCACTTTCAAAAACTTTTCAGTTATATCGCGGCAACTGGAGAACCTAATAATGAATTCCTGGTACTTCTCTCACCAGTACAACCATCACATCCCTTTTTAGCCTCCAGCTACTATCTCACATAGGTCTACGATTATCAACCCATTGGTGAGAGACAAATTGTCGGAAAGAATGAGTGCCGTGAATATTTCAAGGTATTTGTATTTTCTTATTTAAAGTGATTTAAAGGAATTTCAGCAATTGGATAAACATGTATTAATGATCTTGCTATTTCAAAATTATGATCTCAAATCTTTTTATCAAAACTTTAACTTGAGACGGGATACTACAAATGATACACATTTCAATTTGCGTGATTTATCACTTTCCACTTAAAGACAATACGTAAAAACAAGCATGCAGTGAGAATTTTCTTCTTGTCCGTTCAAATTTATTACATTTACTTCTCTATCAAGGTGTAAATTCTAATACCATTAGTGCTAGGGGATATTTGATCTTTCGTTGGTCACGCATTTGCCTTCAGTACTGATACATTTTCCAAGAAACAGAACAGAAAGCTATACATTTTAAGAACTTTAACCCTTATTGATAAAAGATAAAACAGCTTAAACTGATTTTGGTAAAATATTTTGAGGTAACGTACGTTACATCTTTCCTTCAGAGACAAAGAATTTATTTTTTTAAGGATTTCAGTTATTAACGATATTCTTGTTTTGTTATGCATGATAAGACTGGTAAATTGCAGCTGTCATTCTTCTTCTCTCTGTTTATTAGCGGCATATTAAATTACATTGTATAAATGGTTTGAAAGGACATGCGCTCAAACCTTTTCATTTCTACGTATAAAACAAGTAATATGCAAGCCAAAAAAAAAAAAAAAATCTAAATATGAATTCATCAAATTATCTAATGAATTTTGCCAACAAGTATTGACTTTGAATATTTTTGGCGCCGAAATTTCAATATCTTTACATAGGCGATTATGGAGAAACAATTTTGTAATTGTAACGTTTATTTCACGTATTTTCTTGAATCATACAGGATTCTCTGGATGTTCGATCACTCATACTTTAGAATGCTCTGCCCAGCAAGCAAAGGGTCAGAGGTTCGATTCCCGGTCGAGGTTGGACCGATTTTTGTACGTTTCTTTACATGTTTATTTACCTGCACCGTTGCACCCAGTGTGCAAATTTACCTATTTCTGTAGATATTTACCGGTGTACGGGCTTATGGACTTAATATAGTGTTATAAATAAAAGACGTGTAGGTTATTAACAAGTGCCGGCGGGAAAAGGCCACCTATGACGTCATCGCTATGTTAGGTTTATAAGCACAATTTATACGTGCAAACGTCGGAACTTCTTCGGTAGTGTAATGGTTAGCACATCTGCCAGGCAAGCAGAGGGTCCGAGGTTCGATTCCCGGTCGAGATTGGACCGAGTTTTGTACGTTTCTTTACATGTTTAATACCGTGGCACCCAGTGTGCAAATTTACCTGTTTCTGTATATATATATATATATATATATATATATATATATATATATATATATATATATATGTTTATATATAGAGAAAACAATGGAGAAGATGTCTATGCCTTATGTATTATTTATTTTGTTAAATTTATAAAGTATACCTCAGTGGTTAGAGCGTCGGTCTTCTGATCTGAAGGTCAGGGTTCGAGTCCTGGTGACAGCGAGGTGTTTCCTTGGGCAAGAAACTTAATTGTCACTGCCTCAGTCCACCCAGCTGTAAATGGGTAGCAGTGGATGAAAAAGCATTCCACACACAAAAAAAGAAAAGAATTCCACTGAATCTCGAATTTCTCACGCAAAATTGATAAAATCTGGTAAGAGTAAAAGTCGGTTAAAAAGCTATACATAGCTTATGTTAATTGTTAACTGTACCTCGTACAAACCCTCGACTACTAGTATATATAAAGATTATTGCCCTCAGAGGTCAAAGGTCAAATTTTCGTTTGATATTCATTAATGATCATCCCCATGTTTTAAAAAAAAACTTAAAGAACACTTTCTTGAAAATCTGTGATATTTTACAAACAACTCTGTTATATAATGCTTAGAATTGAATTCGTTAAATTTTCTTTACCTGTCTGTGATTTTATTGTTTTACATTTAATTGTAACATCATCAACTCTATGTTAACAAATTAAACAGTATAACATCATATCTCTCTGTGTCAGCCATACCCAAGCAGGGGACCGCAATGGAAATAAGAGATATCCTATCTCTTTTTTGCGTTATCCCAGTTTTGGATGTGGCAGACATGGTATGAAAAACGCACTGTGATATATTCATTTTTATATGTGTTTTCTTAATATTTTACAATGTACTGTCATTTCCTATTTTACCTGAATAAAATCTATCTATCTAATCTATCTATGGATGGTTTTTTTTTACATAACTTGGCATTATTGTCCATAAGGATTAGAAAGGTAGTTATTTGTGAATATCGCGTCTTTATCACAATGGTCGAGATCACACCAAGGGGTCAAGGTCGAAATTGAGGTATAAAATGTTTTATCGGTCAAAACTATTTTTTTGTATCTGTGAATGGCTTTCACAAAACTTGGCAAAAGTAATCAAATGTATGAGGTGATTATTTATTTCCTTGCCTCTTGAATTATTCTCAAAGGTAAAGGTCACACTAAGGGGTCAAAGATCGAACTGAGGATGACATATTTGTATTCTATTTGAAACTCTTGTGTTCGATTAATTTATAAATATCTCTGTACTAAAGCTATCAGGATAAGATATCCTGTAAAATTATCTGATCTATACCATTGAGGTCAAGAGTCAAATTTGAAATATTGAGTAAGATATTCGTGAACAAAACCTATTTGGTTACATATATGATGTTTTCAAATTACTTGGCAGGAAGAGATAAAGTGCAAAATTTGTTGAAATAATTAATGCTGAATTCCAAAAGAAAGAGTGCACTTTGACACTTTGACTTTTTTTAAATTTCTCAAGTTTTTCTTATAAGTTTGACGGAAAATATAACAACGATGTGACTATATACAGACATAAAAACGATTTCTTAGAATTGTTTCAAACTACATTCACACAGGAGTTAAAATGGTGTTGAGATTCACATTCTTATAACTTCTGAAGTAAAGCGATTTTAGATGACATTGCAGAGTTTTCTGAGGATTCCAAAGCGTTTTCAATCAAAAGATCGAGTTTACACGCATGCGTTGCCTGTGTATTATTTGGATGTGCGTCGACGTTACCAATTGCTACATTTATCGGCCAGTGACGTCATGAGACACGGCGTGATAGTTCATTATAAAAATTGTATTTTGCGATGTCTTAAAATGTTTAAACCGGTGCACAGAAAAGGAAAAAAACCGATCAATTTTATTGATCTTTTTAAAATTCCAAATGTAAAAATAATATACTTCTCAGAAAATGTCTGTTGTTGCTATGGAAATATTTTCATGCCCGTCCTTCGTTTCAACAACAATAGGTGGCTACTTTTATTTTTAGCTCATCTGAGCGCGAAGTGCTCAAGATGAGCTATTGTGACCTATGTTTTGCCGACGTCTGTCTACAAATCTTTCTTAAGAAATCTTCTAATCGCAAACTACTAGCCAGGATTTTTCCAAACTTCCCACAAAAGATTCTTCGGTCATGCATTTTCAACATACTTCAAACAATTGGCTCGATCTTTCTCAAACTTGCTCAGAATGTTTGTCTAGACAAAAAAAAAAAAAAAAAAAAAAAAAAAAAAAAAAAAATCAGTGTTGCTGTTGGTGGCACTCAGACATATGTTAGGGAACAGGAGCCTTTAAGATTTTTTTCAAAATCCTTACAACTCTAAGGGTAACAATTTTGCATCAATCTTTCCCAAACTTGCCTAGGATGTTTATCATGTCTTAAGGCTGGACCCTGTTGATTTTGGTTTCATTCTGAGGCACCGGCTTGTTAGGGGAAAAGATGCCTTAAAGACTATTTCTACGTTCAATTCTGGTGGTTGCAACTATGTTCCACTCTTTCTCAACCTTGCTGGAATTGTTTGTCTGGTCATATGGAAGGATCTTATTGTTTTTAGTTATATTCCCAGGTATGTCAAAGGAAAAAAGTCTTAATGACAATCTCCTTTTTACCACTCTTGAGGTCTCTCAAAAGGATTTTTCTTACAATTGACCAGATATACAAGTTTTTGACCCTAATTTTACCCGTTTTGGATTGGGGTCAAATTCACCATCTAGAGTATCCATGTCTTTTCTATTTTAACCGTTATTGACCAATTTTCAAACATGTCTAAGATTTTGTTAAGACGGTTTTGGTTTAATCTTTTTCAAATTTTCCAAGACTGTTTTTCTGGTCTTAACAAAACCTTGTTGATATTTGGAAGCATTCCCATTTATATCACACGAAAAGGAGCTTTTATAGCTTTATCCTAGGTTTCATAGGACGGATGTATTTGTATTTGAGGTTGCAAAACATTTTTGCAATGTGGCTGCACAGTAAGAATGTAAATTCTAATTAGAATATTTATGTGTATTATTTCTTGGAGCATGCACTTGCAGAAACACTTTAACTAGTTTTTTTTTAAAATAACAGTTTGAAACGTTACCATTAAAAAAATGACTTTCATTGACATCTAACTATCCTTTTAGGTAATTCAATTAAATAAGGCGGGATTCAAGGATACAAAGTTGAGCGATAAAGGACCATCATGCTCCTCTTGTAAAGAGTTTGATATAGCTTTTGTTGCAAAATAATGTATGCCTCTTCAAAACTCCAAAAATGAGTTCTTAATATCTCAAGTCAGTTTCCATGGCAACCCGAAGTAATTGAGGTACTTTTACTCGATTTGTTACTTAAGGGTCAAACCCATTGCCTTTTATAGATTTTATCGAAAGCAACAAGCCGTATCAAATGTTCTACTGAAGAAACGCTTAGAGTATAGCAGTTAACTCTTTACAACTTGTTGGCTGTTGTCATGGCAATGTAAACACTTTAGTGAGAATAGAATAATTATCTATCGAACATTTCATCAATGGAAATATATTTATTCTAACAACAAAATAAAAGTTCTGTCATACAAAAGAACAATGTCAGATATGCGGTATTCATAACGAAGTTCTGGTATGTTTTTATTATTTTTTTGTGTTTCCATGGCAGTATGTCTCAGTACGTTTTGATGTCAAACTACAATTTTCTTATAGTCTGCTAAAAAGTCTAATACACGATTTATAGAAACCTTGATTTGCATCATATCAAAACTTGAAAAAAACGATGAATTTATACACAGAAGGTTAGCGGTTGCCATGGCAACGCAATATATAACTATCATGTTTTGGGGTTGCATTTTACATACCATCTATCGAAAACAAACTTGCGAGCAAATATTTTTAAAAAATGTAACAGGGCAAAAACGCAACTTTCTGACCCAAGTTTTCTAATATTTGTCTTTTATTTTACTGTAACCGGTGATTAATCCTTTAGAAATAAATTTAAAATTTATTCAACACTTCCATACTGACAAAGTTTAAACTATGTCACAAACAATGAGTTTAAAAGACGGTTCTTATATACTGCATTTCTAGCTTTGTTTTATAAGTGTAAAGTTACAAGTTGAACCCTTAAAGTTATGGTAAAAGTAATATCTGAAAGTGTAAGGATCAAGACGTTTTAATGAAAATTTTTTATGATAGTATACTTTTTTCTTAAAATTGTAAGAACTTCAGATTGTCAGATAAAAATACGTAATTATCAACTGATGGACGTACGAAAAAACCCAGACTTATTGGCTCAAGTACACCCACTAAATTATTTCGTTGAAGTCTTAATTTTGATTATTATATTTCGCCTCTCTATGGTAAATTTAAATGGGGGTTACACCGTTTATCTCTTAGTTATATTGCGGCGGCTGGTGCACCATAAAAACGGATTCCTGGTATTTCTCACAACAGTACAGCCATTACATCCACATAGGTCTACGAGTACCAACCAATTGGTGGGAGATAAATGGTCGGATAGGATAAGTGTCGCCGTCGGGGATCAAACCCTGAACCTCGAAAAGTCCGACGTCCTCACTGGGTTGAAAAGTTGTGACTATTCTTCAATAAAGTAAAAAACACCATATTTACCTAACTCCGGTTTGCTAGCCGATCTTCCTCTAACTCCATCGGTGACGTCTGTGTGATTTGTCTTGACTTCGTCTGCAAAAGAAGTACAGTTTAATTAATTTAATTTACTTACCATACTTTAACATTACTTACTAGTATTTCAAACTTGGCATGACATTGACTACACATTCAAGTTCTACAAGACAAAATTTTGTATTATACACTGCCAATGATTGAAGAACTTATTTCCATTGAACCTTAATAATAATAACTAAAATGGTCTTTACGAATAGCATATGATTTAAAGTCCTTAGGCGCCTCATTAAGATTTCACGAAAATGCCTAGATCTATAAATATTTGTGTTTCTCGACCTGAATAGATCTTAAATCTTACTTTAAAAAAGATCTGATCAATATCTCCCTGTACCACTTCAACAAGAAACCAGCGGGTCATTGGCCCTAAGGGCTATTGACTCTTTATCGCTCACCAAAAGTATTGTTGACAAAGGCGATAAAACGCAAATTCATGGCTAGCTTGAACATATTTCTAACAAGTCAAAGATATGAAGCTTCTAAAGTGCACAAAATATTTTTTCAAAGTTTGACCCATTGACCTAATTTAATTGAACTATCAGACTTGTCCAAAATTTCAGGAAGACAGACATTCTAATCAAGTTTCAATCTGTTTAAATCCAAAATATTACATCTAGAGTACACACGGTTTTTTTCTTGCATTTGACCACCTAACCTCAATTTTTATCCCACTTTACCGATTTTCGAAATCTACCGAGATTTGATGTAACAAACATTCCGAACAAGCTTAAAGACATTCGAGATGAAAACAGTAAGCAACGGGAAGCGGTACTAAAAAGGGCTTTTAAAAAACAAAAGAAAATGCAAAAACCGTCTGATTTTAGAAAGACCTGTGGGAATGCAACTAGGTATAGTCTCAAGATCTTTGATTTATGAATATGGAACACAAACCTTACATCATCATACAAGATGTTATTTCATTTTTTTTCTTTTAGTTCTCGATTATCAAGAAATACAAATGTCATACCTAAATCAATGAAATAACTAAAGATTATATAATGATTTTGTCTATTTCGCCTTATTTCATGTTATCTTATTTGGATATAAAGTCGCGTATTACAAACATTATTTGAGAAGCAGAATACAAAGAGGATTAAGAAAAACAAAGGACCCAAAGACACCACAAACTACCATTGATTTCATGGTATCCAGAAAGAAACAAGAATGGGATTTTCGTGCAAAAAAAAGGAACACTTTCCAAGACTTTCTGAGCCCCAAGCTGGGCGGGGGGATAGAAATGGTCTGCTGCTGTGCATGTAGTACATGGTTAAACCCCAACGAAATGGATTTGCCTGTTAGCCGTAGGCTGCGACCCGTAATACCTTATGACAGGATCCTTGTGGTTGAGTAAGCTAAATGATCGGCTAGGCCTTGTGTTTTCAACACACCATTTTGGCCCTGAGTTGGGATAAACGGGAGGTCGGACCTGCCGATTAATCGGCTGGTCATGCCATGCTTAATGGCGTTTTATTCCAAAAATTTGTTTTATTCTTTTTTTTCGTTAACCACCGTTTTCAATACATTTAATTTTCGTTTATGATGCCTCAGAAGGCGGAGGCTCATGGATAAATCGGGTGAACATGGTGTTTGATCGACAATATTACACTCTGGTATTTTTTCATGCTTGTTTGAATCAATCACTGGAGGTTTTATTTACTTGATCTAGCTCATTTCTCCGAGTATATTGGCGATGTATCCACGGCACCTTTCCTGAGATGGAATTCCCCAGGTAAGGCATCCCCTTGTAGGACTACGAGAAAGGGTGGTGGAAATGAAATTGAAGCATCAAACATGATGACCAACTAAAAAAAACCCAAGACCAATGACGCCAAACATAGTCTATCAGATCCTGATTCGGAACATTTCGAAACAGAAACAGAAAATTTCGCTTCACCCCTGTTATTTCCTCGATACATTGTCATTGAATCCGAAGAATTTGAAGATCCATTAACAAACCTCTCGCAATTTATTATTGAAAACAATTTGCAGCCATTCTCGGAACCTGAAAATCTGTAAAAAAAAGCTTTGTTATAAAACTTTAATCATTGAGGTATTCACTAAACAACAAAGCACCAATCTTATGAAATATAAAAAAATAAAGAAATATAAAGATATATCGAGATGTAAAACTTAAATCAAGCAAAGGTGTAATCCGATGCTAAGAAATATCTTACTGTGACTGCTTTGACGAAATTAAAGAAAACTTAAGCAGGGTGTAACAAGTGAAGAGAATTTCTGTGAAAAGAGGTGATAAAGATGTGCCAACAACTACTTATATCCTTTCCCTTTCTTCCCCTAGTCCTACACCATCTTTAAAAGTTGGATTTCAATCTGTAAAAGTACATGTGTGTTTTATACCAAATCCGCTCCGCTGTTTTAATTCCCAAAAATTAGGCCACCAAATTTCTAAATGTAAAATCACTCCAGTCAGTTCGAGATGTGCTTTTGAGGGATCCTTGCATGACCATAAAATTTGCACTTATCCTTTGAAGTGCGCTAATTGTGGTGCTTATCCCTGTGCTTTCTCTTAGGACTGTCCAATGCGGCAAGAAGAAAAGGGAATTTTAACAGTTAAATACACACGAAATATGGGTTTTCCTGAGGCAAGGAAAATTATTTAACAGCGCAAGACTGACCAGGAAACAGCAACTTCTAGTTCAAGTTATGCTGGAGTTGTCTCGGCTCCCCCAAACCAAGGAAAAGTTCAACATACCTCCATCCTGCCAGTGGTTCTTATTCGTCACTAGATTTAACTTTATGCAGTCCTAGTATTTTTCCAGATTTTACATGGAAAGTCGACTGCGATCCCGAAGGTAATGACCATTTTCCTATCCATGTCTTGGAACATCTGTTCAAGAACGTCAAAGACTTTGGAACTTCATAAAGCTAATTTGGAACAGTTTAAAACTATTCCTGAGCAGTCTATTAATCCGACCGGAAGCATTTGATGGTTGTGAAAACCCCACAGATATTTCATCTTTATTATTCTCTTTTGCAGAAAAGACTATTCCTCGAACATCATCTGACCCTAAAATTCCAAACAAGCTATGGTTCAATGCAGATTGCAAAAATGCTATAACTGAGAGAAAACGTGCTAGCAGATCATTTGGCAATAGACGTCCAAATGAAAATCTTTACAATTAAAAATGCACGTGCTTGAACGTGCAAAAGCACGTCGTACTATAAAACAAAGTTAGCGTTCGTCTTGAAGACAGTATGTTTCTAGATCAAATTCTAGATCATTTGTCAAAAGACATGGGAAATGGTGTGCAAAATTAGAGGAAAGGACGCGTCAATTGGCATTTGTCATCTAAGAACTAACCTCAGTGACGTTTCTTCCAAGGCTGATTTTGCGAATGTATTGCCAAGAAGTCATCATCATCAAATTACTCACCTGCCTTTCAAAAATTCAAAGGTGTTAAAGAAAAGTCAAAACTTAATTTTAGCTCCAGCAATCTGAATTATTTAAGACTTTTTAGTTAAAGATTTTATGAAGACTTTAAAGAAGTGTCATGACACTCCTGTAGGAAACCATAATATTCATTGTCTGGTTTCTTGAAAAGAACCATCTCAGTCCAAAGTGGCTTTCAAAATGGTCCAATGTAAACGGCTTCAAGGTTTCAAAGACAAAAACTAATTTTATGCATTTTCGTCAATAAAGGAAAATGCACCCCGACCCAGAGTTAAAGTTGGACGGAATGCCGATTGAAGTTGCTACAGAATTTAAATTCTTATGACTCCTTTTCGACTCTAAACAGTCGTTTATTCCACATAATGACAATTTGAATAATAAATGCCAAAAGGCGTTAAAAATTTTACGTGTTGTAGTCAGTATGGACTTGAAAGCTGATAAAAAGGTGTTATTGTGCCTTTATAGGGCATTGGCCAGATCAAAGCTAGATTATGGCTGTGTTGTCTATGATTCTGCTTGCCATTCATATCTTCGCAAACTTGGTTAACTTAACCAGTCAATAGTCCGGAGCAATTAAATTCTCCATATGCAATACTATTTATAACTTAAAACTGATCCTGAGAATCCGACATACAAAACTATGTTTGAACCCAAACACAGAAATGATTTTGATTCGAAACCAAATGCAATTCCATGGCAACCCGTAGTTATTATTTTTACTCGATTTGTTACTTAAGGGTCAAACCCATTGCCTTCTATAGATTTTATCGAAAACAACAAGCCGTATCAAATGTTCTACAAAAGAAACGCTATTACAAACTTGTTGGCTGTTGAAATGGCAATGTAAACTCCTTAGTGAGAATAGAATAATTATCTATCGAACATTTAATCAATGGATATATATTGATTCTAACAACAAAATAAAAATTCTGTCATACAAAAGAACATTGTCAGATATGCGGTATTCATAACGAAGTTCTGGTATGTTTTTATTTTATTTGTGTGTGTGTGTGTGTGTGTGTGTGTGTGTGTGTGTGTGTGTGTGTGTGTGTGTGTGTGTGTGTGTGTGTGTGTGTGTGTGTGTGTGTGTGTGTGTGTGTGTGTGTCCATGGCAATACGTTTTGATGTCAAACTTCAATTTTCTTTTAGTCTGTTAAAAAGTTTAATACACGTTTTATAAAAACCTTGATTTGCATTATATCAGAACTTGATGAAATCCGGTGAATTTATAGCCGTATTATGTTTTGGGGTTGCATTTTACATACCATATATCGAAAACAAACTTGCGAGCAAATATTTCAAAGAATTGTAACAGGGCAAAAACGCAACTTTCTGACCCAAGTTTTCTAATATTTGTTTTTTATTTTACTGTAACCAGTGATTAATCCGTTAGAATATCGATTTAAAATTTATTCAACACTTCCTTACTGACAAAGTTGAAACTATGTTACAAACAATTGAGTGTAAAAGACGGTTCTTATATACTGCATTTCTAGTTATATTGTATAAGTTTAAAAATACAAGTTGAACCCTTAAAGTTATGGTCAAAGTAATATCTGGAAAGTGTAGGTATCAAGACGTTTTAATGACAATTTTTTATGATAGTGTACTTTTTATAAGATTTGTAAGAACTTCGGATTGTCAGATAAAAATACGTAATTATCAACTGATGGACGTACGGAAAAAAACAGACTTATTGGCTCAAGTACACCCACTAAATTATTTCGTTGAAATCTTAATTTTGATTATTATATTTCGCCTCACTATGGTAAATTTAAATGGGGGTTACACCGTTTATCTGTTAGTCATATTGCGGCGGCTGGTACACCATAAAAACGGATTCCTGGTATTTCTCACAACAGTACAGCCATTACATCCACCTAGGTCTACGAGTACCAACCAATTGGTGGGAGATAAATGGTCGGATAGGAAAAGTGTCGCCGTCGGGGATCAAACCCTGAACCTCGAAAAGTCCGACGTCCTCACTGGGTTGAAAAGTTGTGACTATTCTTTAATAAAGTACTAAAAACATATTTACCTAACTCCGGTATGCTAGCCGATCTTCCTCTTACTCCATCGGTGACGTCTGTGTGATTTGTCTTGACTTCGTCTGCAAAAGAAGTACAGTTTAATTAATTTGATTTACTTACCATACTTTAACATAACTTACTAGTATTTCAAACCTGGCATGACATTGACTACACATTCAAGTTCTACAAGACAAAATTTTGTATTATACACTACCAATGATTGAAGAACTTACTTCCATTGAACCTTAATAATAATAACTAAAATGGTCTTTACGAATAGCATATGATTTAAAGTCCTTAGGCGCCTCATTAAGAATTCACGAAAATGCCTAGATCCATAAATATTTGTGTTTCACGACCTGAATAGATCTTAATAGCAATTCTACGTAAGCACTTACACTTTTAAATAGGGGTTGTGGCTCGCTATGTCTCAAATTTTGATAAAATTTAAACATGAGGCTAGGGCTGACCCAAAAGTGAAAATAAGATGAAAAAATTCTTGATATCACTTCTGGTTGCCATGGAAACAGACATTCAAGATTGAAAAAGTCTCTTTTCGCGAGTTTTAACAGGCAAATATATCAGTAATGCAGCACAAACTAAAATAAAAAAACACACAACATATAAGTTCCCCATCATTGTTCTCTCAAATGAAGTAATAATATTTTTGGGCCTATGTTGTTAGCTTGTGTTTCCATGGCAACAATACACATACCCTACTTAAATATTGATTTTTGCATTTTTTCAAATGTAATGACAAAATACAGACATTGTTTTCCGTTTAACATGGAAATACCACATAAACTTTCAAATAAAAATAATTTTCATGTTTGTTGCTATGGCAACGCGAATTCATATCCCTTAAATGACGGAAACTTCAGAACTCTTTAGAATCCTCAAATGACTAGATTATTGAACTCAAAGTCAATGTGTTATGATAATTTGTAAAATTGCTCAAATAGACCTTTAAGGACATATGAGATTTTTTTTAAAAAACTTGCAGGAAATAGCCTGTTGCTATGGGAACAATTATGTAATAATTCACAAAAGTCCATTTTTAGTCCTTGGATACGGCTATCCAACACTAAGCAATCGGAATATCTCTTAATCTTGAATAAAGTTCAAACTTTCCTCTAACTTATATATCTAAAAAGTTGTGTTAATCGGTCCAATTTTTTTAGGAAAAAGGCTGCAAAATCACCCAAAATATGCTTAATCTTTTTGGTTGTATCGACAAATTTCCATGGCAACTATTAAATTTTTTATTCTTTTTTCTTGTATTCTGATAGAGGCTTATTTGATCTCTTTTCTTGTCACATATAAACTTTCAGGGACTTAAAATAACTGATTTAAGAAAATAAAAAAATGGTTGCTATGGTAACAAAAAGGCCCAATGATTTTGGCAGATTTTGAAAGAGCGCTTTTTGTTAGATATGTTCCAACAATCATCGTCGGTTCATCATGCTGCAAAAATTAAAAAAACAACTCCAAAGTAACTAAAGCAGCCAAGTTATGAGCTTTAGTTACCGTTGTCATGGTAACCAATGTGCAAAACAACAAAATTAATTTGAATCTTAGTTGCTCCTTTTATATAATAAATTCCATCTACATATCAAAAGTCAGTCATAAGTGAAGAAAATCTGGAAATTATAAACAACATTTTGAAATCAATTTATCAAAATTAGCCATATTTGTTGTCATGGTAACCAACCTTTTTGACACTTACTGACTCAACAAAAAATTTATTTCAAAATTTTCGGTCCTAGATTATCCAATACATACAAAATCAACCATCATCTTCTTGTAAATACCAAATTATATAGCTTCAAAAAAGCTTAATATTGCAAAATTCCGTGCTTTGAAGGTCGTTGCCATGGTAATCAGATGATCTAAAAACATTTTTTTTTGTCAATTTCTTCTCCTTTCATTATTCCCTTCTTGTATATGAAATATCATCAAAATCGGAGACCATGTGTGCCAAAATAGTTTAAGTCGTTACAGAGAATGGGTATTAAATCTTACATTAAAAAAGACCTGATCAATATCTCCCTGTTCCACTTCAACAAGAAACCTGAGGGTCATTGGCCCTAAGGGCTATTGACTCTTTATCGCTTACCAAAAGTATTGTTGACAAAGGCGATAAAATGCCAAAATTCATGGCTAGCTTGAACAAATTTCTAACAAGTCCAAGATATGAAGCTTCTAAAGTGCACAAAATATGTTTTACAATGTTTGACCAATGTACCTAATTTAATTGAACTATCAGACTTGTCCAACATTTCAGGAAGACAGACATTCTAATCAAGTTTCAATCTGTTTAAATCCAAAATATTACATCTAGAGTACACACGGTTTTTTCTTGCATTTGACCACCTAGCCTCAATTTTTATCCTACTTTACCGATTTTCGAAATCTACCGAGATTTGATGTAACAAACATTCCGAACAAGCTTAAAGACATTCGAGATGAAAACAGTAAGCAACGGGAAGCGGTACTAAAAAGGGCTTTTACAAAACAAAAGAAAATGCAAAAAACTTCTGATTTTAGAAAGACCTGTGGGAATGCAACTAGGTATAGTCTCAAGATCTTGGATTTATGAATATGGAACACAAACCTTACATCATCATACAAGATGTTATTTAATTTTTTTTTCTTTTAGTTCTCGATTATCAAGATATACAAATGTCATACCTAAATCAATGAAATAACTAAAGATTATATAATGATTTCGTCTATTTCGCCTTATTTCATGTTATCTTATTTGGATATAAAGTCGCGTAATACAAACATTATTTGAGAAGCATAATACAAACATCATAAGAGAGCATTAAGAAAAACAAAGGACCCAAAGAAACCACAAGCTTACCATTGATATCAAGGAATCCAGAAAGAAACAAGAATGGGTTTTTCGTGCAAAAAAAAAATGAACACTTTCCAAGTCTTTCTGAGCCCCCAGCTGGGCGGGGGGGTAGAAATGGTCTGCTGCTGTCCATGTAGTACATGTTTAAACCCCAACGAAATGGACCTGCCTGTTTGCCGAGGGTTGCGACCCGTAATGCCTGATGACGGGATCCTGGTGGTTGAGTAAGCTAAATGATTGGCTAGGCCTTGTGTTTGCAACACACCACTTTGGCCCTGAGTTGGGATAAACGGGAGGTCGGACCTGCCGATTAATCGGCTGGTCATGCCATGCTTTATGGCGTTTTATTCCAAAGATTTGTTTTTATTTTTTTTTTTCGTTAACCACCGTTTTCAATACATTTAATTTTCGTTTATGATGCCTCAGAAGGCGGTGGCTCATGGGTTAATCGGGTGAACATGGTGTTTGATCGACAATATTACACTCTGGTATTTTTTCATGCTTGTTTGAATCAATCACCGGATGTTTTATTTACTTGATCTAGCCCATTTCTCCGAGTATATTGGCGATGTATCCACGGCACCTTTCCTGAGATGGAATTCCCCAGGTAAGGTATCCCCTTGTAGGACTACGAGGAAGGGTGGCGGAGCTTCGCAAATGAAATTGAAGCATCAAACATGATGACCAACTAAAAAAAAGCCAAGACCAATGACGCCAAACATAGTCTTTCAGATTCTGATTCGGAACATTTCGAAACAGAAACAGAAAATTTCGCTTCACCCCTGTTATTTCCTCGATACATTGTCATTGAATCCTAAGAATTCGAAGATCCTTTAACAAACCTCTCGCAATTTATTATTGAAAACAATTTGCAGCCATTCTCGGAACCCGAAAATCTGTTAAAAAGCTTTGTTATAAAACTTTAATTATTGGGGTATTCACCAAACAACAAAGCACCAATCTTATGAAATATACAAAAATAAAGAAATATAAAGATATATCGATATGTAAAACTTAAATCAAGCAAAGGTGTAATCCGATGCTAAGAAATATCTGACTGTGACAGCTTTGACGAAATTAAAGAAAACTTAAGCAGGGTGTTACAGAGGTGATAAAGATGTGCCAACAACTACTTATATCATTTCCCTTTCTTCCCCTAGTCCTACACCATCTTTAAAAGTTGGATATCAATCTGTGAAAGTACATGTGTGTTTTATACCAAATCCGCTCCGCTGTTTTAATTCCCAAAAATTGGGCCACCAAATATCTAAATGTAAAAACACTTCAGTCAGTTCGAGATGTGCTTTTGAGGGATCCTTGCATGACCATAAAATGTGCACTTATCCTTTGAAGTGCGCTAATTGTAGTGCTAATCCCCGTGCTTTCTCTTAGGATTGTCCAATGCGGCAAGAAGAAAAGGGAATTTTAACAGTTAAATGCACACGACATATGGGTTTTCCTGAGGCAAGGAAAATTATTTAACAGCGCAAGACTGACCAGGAAACAGCAACTTCTAGTTCAAGTTATGCTGGAGTTGTCTCGGCTCCCCAAAACAAAGGAAAAGTTCAACATACCTCTATCCTGCCAGTGGTTCTTATTCGTCACTAGATTTAACTTTATGCAGTCCTAGTATTTTTCCAGATTTTACATGGAAAGTCGACTGCGATCCCGAAGGTAATGACCATTTTCCTATCCATGTCTCGGAACTTGAATCATCAGTTCAAGAACGTCAAAGTCGTTAGAAACTTCATAAAGCTAATTTGGAACAGTTTAAAACTATTCCTGAGCAGTCTATTAATCCGGCCGGAAGCATTTGATGGTTGTGAAACCCACAGATATTTCATCTTTAGTATTCTCTTTTGCAGAAAAGACTATTCCTTGAACATCATCTGACCCTAAAATTCCAAACAAACTATGGTTCAATGCGGATTGCAAAAATGCTATAACTGAGAGAAAGCGTGCTAGCAGATCATTTGGCAATAGACGTCCAAATGAAAATCTTTACAATTAAAAATGCACGTGCTTGAACGTGCAATAGCACGTCGTACTATATAACAAAGTTAGCGTTCGTCTTGGAGACAGTATGTTTCTAGATCAATTTCTAGATCATTTGTCAAAAGACATGGGATATGGTGTGCAAAATCAGTGGAAAGGACGCGTCAATTGGCATTGGTCATCAAAGAACTAACCTCAGTGACGTTTCTTCCAAGGCTGATTTTGCGAATGTATTGCCAAGAAGTCATCATCATCAAATTACTCACCTGCCTTTCAAAAATTCAAAGGTGTTAAAGAAAAGTCAAAACTTAATTTTAGCTCCAGCAATCTGAATTATTTAAGACTTTTTAGTTAAAGATTTTAAGAAGGCTTTAAAGAAGTGTCATGACACACCTATAGGAAACCATAATATTCATTGTCTGGTTTCTTGAAAAGAACCATCTCAGTCCAAAGTGGCTTTCGAAAACACAGAAGCACTCTTGGTCATCTTATCCGCTTCGAGACTTTTATTCAAGAAGCTGTTTTTTTTAAAGAAAGAACAAATTCTTTCTGTCTTTCTCGATCTTTAAAGTTCTTATCATACCACATGGAAGTATGGAATTATGAACCTACGATTTCGGCTTCGAGGTCGCCTTGCCTGTTTTGTCTCTGCAATTTTGGATGAAAGTTAGTTTATAGTCAGCGCTGGAGGTACTTTTTCTGATCCCCACGGACAAGAAATAGGTGTACTCCAAGGGAGGAATTGTCTGTGATACTATTTAGTTCAAAAATAAACAATATTGTTAGAATTGCTTGTCCAGGGGTAGAATGTTAACTCTATGTTGAAGACTTCTGTATCTGTTACAGATTAAAGCACAAGTATACAATTGCAATAGAGTTGCAGCAAGTCTTAATCTTTCAAAATGGTCCAATGTAAACGGCTTCAAGGTTTCAAAGACAAAAACTAATTTTATGCATTTTCGTCAATAAAGGAAAATGCACACCGACCGAGAGTTAAAGTTGGACGGAATGCCGATTGAAGTTGCTAAAGAATTTTAATTCTTAGGACTCCTTTTCGACTCTAAACAGTCGTTTATTCCACATAATGACAATTTGAATAATAAATGCCAAAAGGCGTTAAAAATTTTACGTGTTGTAGTCAGTATGGACTTGGTAGCTGATAAAAAGGTGTTGTTGTGCCTTTATAGGGCATTGGCCAGATCAAACTTAGATTATGGCTGTGTTGTCTATGATTCTGCTTCCAATTCATATCTTCGCAAACTTGATTAACTTAACCAGTCAATGGTCCTGAGCAATTAAATTCTCTATATGCCATACTATTTAAAACTTAAAACTGATCCTGAGAATCCGACATACAAAACTATGTTTGAACCCAAACACAGAAATGATTTTGATTCGAAACCAAATGCAATGCCATAGCAACCCGTAGTAATTATTTTTACTCGATTTGTTACTAAAGGGTCAAGCCCATTGCCTTCTATAGATTTTATCGAAAACAAGCCGTATCCAATGTTCAACTAAAGAAACGCTATTACAAACTTGTTGGCTGTTGAAATGGCAATGTAAACTCCTTAGTGAGAATAGAATAATTATCTATCGAACATTTAATCAATGGATATATATTGATTCTAACAACAAAATAAAAATTCTGTCATACAAAAGAACATTGTCAGATATACGGTATTCATAACGAAGTTCTGGTATGTGTTCATTTATTTATTTTTGTGTGTGTGTGTGTTTCCATGGCAATACGTTTTGATGTCAAACTTCAATTTTCTTATAGTCTGTTAAAACGTTTAATACACGTTTTATAAAAACCTTGATTTGCATTATATCAGAACTTGATGAAATCCGATCAATTTATACCGAAATTATGTTTTGGGGTTGCATTTTACATACCATATATCGAAAACAAACTTGCGAGCAAATATTTTAAAGAATTGTAACAGGGCAAAAACGCAACTTTCTGACCCAAGTTTTCTAACATTTGTTTTTTATTTTACTGTAAGCAGTGATTAATCCGTTAGAATATCGATTTAAAATGTATTCAACACTTCCTTACTGACAAAGTTGAAACAATGTTACAAACAATTGAGTGTAAAAGACGGTTCTTATATACTGCATTTCTAGCTATATTGTATAAGTTTAAAAATACAAGTTGAACCCTTAAAGTTATGGTCAAAGTAATATCTGGAAAGTGTAAGTATCAAGACGTTTTAATGACAATTTTTTTAATGATAAAAATACGTAATTATCAACTGATGGACGTAGGGAAAAAACAGACTTATTGGCTCAAGTACACCCACTAAATTATTTCGTTGAAGTCTTAATTTTTATTATTATATTTCGCCTCACTATGGTAAATTTAAATGGGGGTTACACCGTTTATCTGTTAGTTATATTGCGGCGGCTGGTACACCATAAAAACGGATTCCTTATATTTCTCACAACAGTACAGCCATTACATCCACATATGTCTACGAGTCCAACCAATTGGTGGGAGATAAATGGTCGGATAGGATAAGTGTCGCCGTCGGGGATCAAACCCTGAACCTCGAAAAGTCCGACGTCCTCACTGGGTTGAAAAGTTGTGACTATTCTTCAATAAAGTACTAAAAACATATTTACCTAACTCCGGTATGCTAGCCGATCTTCCTCTTACTCCATCGGTGACGTCTGTGTGATTTGTCTTGACTTCGTCTGCAAAAGAAGTACAGTTTAATTAATTTGATTTACTTACCATACTTTAACATTACTTACTAGTATTTCAAACTTGGCATGACAATGACTACACATTCAAGTTCTACAAGACAAAATTTTGTATTATACACTACCAATGATTGAAGAACTTACTTCCATTGAACCTTAATAATAATGACTAAAATGGTCTACACGAATAGCATATGATTTAAAGTCATTAGGCGCCTCATTAAGAATTCACGAAAATGCCTAGATCTATAAATATTTGTGTTTCTCGACCTGAATAGATCTTAAATCTTAAATTAAAAAAGATCTGATCAATATCTCCCTGTACCACTTCAACAAGAAACAAGAGGGTCATTGGCCCTAAGGGCTATTGACTCTTTATCGCTCACCAAAAGTATTGTTTACAAAGGCGATAAAATGCCAAAATTCATGGCTAGCTTGAACAAATTTCTAACAAGTCCAAGATATGAAGCTTCTAAAGTGCACAAAATATGTTTTACAATGCTTGACCCATTGACCTAATTAAATTGAACTATCAGACTTGTCCAACATTTCAGGAAGACAGACATTCTTATCAAGTTTCAATCTGTTTAAATCCAAAATATTACATCTAGAGTACACACGGTTTTTTTCTTGCATTTGACCACCTAACCTCAATTTTTATCCCGCTTTACCGATTTTCGAAATCTACCGAGATTTGATGTAACAAACATTCCGAACAAGCTTAAAGACATTCGAGATAAAAACAGTTAGCAACGAGAAGCGGTACTGAGAAGGGCTTTTAAAAAACAAAAGAAAATGCAAAAAACTTCTGATTTTAGAAAGACCTGTGGGAATGCAACTAGGTATAGTCTCAAGATCTTGGATTTATGAATATGGAACACAAACCTTACATCACCATACAAGATGTTATTTCATTTTTTTCTTTTACTTCTCGATTATCAAGAAATACAAATGTCATACCTAAATTAATGAAATAACTAAAGATTATATAATGATTTCGTCTATTTCGCCTTATTTCATGTTATCTTATTTGGATATAAAGTCGCGTAATACAAACATTATTTGAGAAGCATAATACAAACATCATTTGAGAGGATTAAGAAAAACAAAGGACCCAAAGAAACCACAAGCTTACCATTGATATCAAGGAATCCAGAAAGAAACAAGAATGGGTTTTTCGTGCAAAAAAAATGAACACTTTCCAAGACCTCCGAGCCCCAAGCTGGGCGGGGGGATAGAAATGGTCTGCTGCTGTCCATGTAGTACATGGTTAAACCCCAACGAAATGGACCTGCCTGTTTGCCGAGGGTTGCGACCCGTAATGCCTGATGACGGGATCCTGGTGGTTGAGTAAGCTAAATGATTGGCTAGGCCCTGTGTTTGCAACACACCACTTTGGCCCTGAGTTGGGATAAACGGGAGGTCGGACCTGCCGATTAATCGGCTAGTCATGCCATGCTTTATGGCGTTTTATTCCAAAGATTTGCTTTTATTCATTTATTTTTTTCGTTAACCACCGTTTCAATACATTTAATTTTCGTTTATGATGCCTCAGAAGGCGGTGGCTCATGGGTAAATCGGGTGAACATGGTGTTTGATCGACAATATTACACTCTGGTATTTTTTTCATGCTTGTTTGAATCAATCACCGGAGGTTTTATTTACTTGATCTAGCCCATTTCTCCGAGTATATTAGCGATGTATCCACGGCACCTTTCCTGAGATGGAATTCCCCAGGTAAGGTATCCCCTTGTAGGACTACGAGGAAGGGTGGCGGAGCTTCGCAAATGAAATTGAAGCATCAAACATGATGACCAACTAAAAAAAAAGCCAAGACTAATGACGCCAAACATAGTCTTTCAGATTCTGATTCGGAACATTTCGAAACAGAAACAGAAAATTTCGCTTCACCCCTGTTATTTCCTCGATACATTGTCATTGAATCCGAAGAATCTGAAGATCCTTTAACAAACCTCTCGCAATTTATTATTGAAAACAATTTGCAGCCATTCTCGGAACCCGAAAATCTGTTAAAAAGCTTTGTTGTAAAACTTTAATTATTGAGTTATTCACCAAACAACAAAGCACCAATCTTATGAAATATACAAAAATAAAGAAATATAAAGATATATCGATATGTAAAACTTAAATCAACCAAAGGTGTAATCCGATGCTAAGAAATATCTTACAGTGTTTCCTTTGGCGAAATTAAAGAAAACTTAAGCAGGGTGTAACAGAAGTGAAGAGAATTTCTGTGAAAAGAGGTGATAAAGATGTGCCAACAGTTACTTATATCCTTTCCCTTTCTTCCCCTAGTCCTACACCATCTTTAAAAGTTGGATATTAATCTGTGAAAGTAGATGTGTGTTTTATACCAAATCTGCTCCGCTGTTTTAATTCCCAAAAATTGGGCCACCAAATATCTAAATGTAAAATCACTCCAGTCAGTTCGAGATGTGCTTTTGAGGGATCCTTGCATGACCATAAAATGTTCACTTATCCTTTGTAGTGCTAATCCCTGTGCTTTCTCTTAGGACTGTCCAATGCGGCAAGAAGAAAAGGGAATTTTAACAGTTAAATAAACACGAAATATGGGTTTTCCTGAGGCAAGGAAAATAACTTACCAGCGCAAGACTGACCAGGAAACAGCAACTTCTAGTTCAAGTTATGCTGGAGTTGTCTCGGCTCCCCAAAACAAAGGAAAAGTTCAACATACCTCCATCCTGCCAGTGGTTCTTATTCGTCACTAGATTTATCTTTATGCAGTCCTAGTATTTTTCCAGATTTTACATGGAAAGTCGACTGCGATCCCGAAGGTAATGACCATTTTCCTATCCAAGTATCGGAACTTGAATCATCAGTTCAAGAACGTCAAAGACGTTGGAAACTTCCTAAAGCTAATTTGGAACAGTTTAAAACTATTCCTTAGCAGTCTATTAATTCGGCCGGAAGCATTTGATGGTTGTGAAACCCCACAGATATTTCATCTTTATTATTCTCTTTTGCAGAAAAGACTATTCCTCGAACATCATCAGACCCTAAAATTCCAAACAAACTATGGTTCAATGCGGATTGCAAAAATGCTATAACTGGGAGAAAACGTGCTGGCAGATCATTTGGCAATAGACGACCAAATGAAAATCTTTACAATTAAAAATGCACGTGCTTGAACGTGCAAAAGCACGTCGTACTATAAAACAAAGTTAGCGTTCGTCTTGGAGACAGTATGTTTCTAGATCATATTCTAGATCATTTGTCAAAAGACATGGGATATGGTGTGCAAAATCAGTGGAAAGGACGCGTCAATTGGCATTGGTCATCTAAGAACTAACCTCAGTGACGTTTCTTCCAAGGCTGATTTTGCGAATGTATTGCCAAGAAGTCATCATCATCAAATTACTCACCTGCCTTTCAAAAATTCAAAGGTGTTAAAGAAAAGTCAAAACTTAATTTTAGCTCCAGCAATCTGAATTATTTTAGACTTTTTAGTTGAAGATTTTATGAAGGCTTTAAAGAAGTGTCTTATAACACTCCTGTCGGAAACGATAATATTCATTGTCTGGTTTCTTGAAAAGAACCATCTCAGTCCAAAGTGGCTTTCGTAAACACAGAAGCACTCTTGATCACCTTATCCGCTTCGAGACCTTTATTCAAGAAGTATTTTTTTAAAGAAAGAACAAATTCTTTCTGTCTTTTTCGATCTTTAAAGTTCTTATCATACCACATGGAAGTATGGAATTATGAACCGACAATTTCGGCTTCGAGATCGCCTTGCCTGTTTTGTCTCTGCAGTTTTGGATGAAAGTGAGTTTATAGTCAGCGCTGGAGATACTTTTTTCTGGTCCCCACGGACAAGAAATAGGTGTACCCCAAGGGAGGATTTTGTCTGTGATACTATTTAGTGCAAAAATAAACCATATTGTTAGAATTGCTTGTCCAGGGGTAGAATGTTTTCTCTATGTTGAAGACTTCTGTATCTGTTACAGATTAAAGCTCAAGTATACAATTGCAATACAGTTGCAGCAACTCTTAATCTTTCAAAATGGTCCAATGTAAACGGCTTCAAGGTTTCAAAGACAAAAACTAAATTTATGCATATTTGTCAATAAAGGAAAATGCACCTCGACCCAGAGTTAAAGTTGGACGGAATGCCGATTGAAGTTGCTAAAGAATTTAAATTCTTAGGACTCCTTTTCGAGTCTAAACAGTCGTTTATTCCACATAATGACAATTTGAATAATAAATGCCAAAAGGCGTTAAAAATTTTACGTGTTGTAGTCAGTATGGACTTGGGAGCTGATAAAAAGGTGTTTTTGTGCCTTTATAGGGCATTGGTAAGATCAAAGCTAGAATATGGATGTGTTGTCTATGTTTCTGCTTGCCATTCATATCTTCGCAAACTTGGTTAACTTAACCAGTCTATAGTCCGGAGCAATTAAATTCTCCATATGCAATACTATTTATAACTTAAAACTGATCCTGAGAATCCGACATACAAAACTATGTTTGAACCCAAACACAGAAATGATTTTGATTCGAAACCAAATGCAATTCCATGGCAATTGGTAGTTATTATTTTTACTCGATTTGTTACTTAAGGGTCAAACCCATTGTCTTCTATAGATTTTATCGAAAACAACAAGCCGTATCAAATGTTCTACAAAAGAAACGCTATTACAAACTTGTTGGCTGTTGAAATGGCAATGTAAACTCCTTAGTGAGAATAGAATAATTATCTATCGAACATTTAATCAATGGATATATATTGATTCTAACAACAAAATAAAAATTCTGTCATACAAAAGAACATTTTCAGATATGCGGTATTCATAACGAAGTTCTGGTTTGTTTTTATTTTATTTTTTTTTTGTGTGTGTGTGTTTCCATGGCAATACGTTTTAATGTCAAACTACAATTTTCTTTTAGTCTGTTAAAAAGTTTAATACACGTTTTATAAAAACCTTGATTTGCATTATATCAGAACTTGATGAAATCCGGTGAATTTATACCCGTATTATGTTTTGGGGTTGCATTTTACATACCATATATCGAAAACAAACTTGCGAGCAAATATTTTAAAGAATTGTAACAGGGCACAAACGCAACTTTCTGACCCAAGTTTTCTAATATTTGTTTTTTATTTTACTGTAAGCAGTGATTAATCCGTTAGAGTATCGATTTAAAATGTATTCAACACTTCCTTACTGACAAAGTTGAAACTATGTTACAAACAATTGAGTGTAAAAGACGGTTCTTATATACTGCATTTCTAGCTATATTGTATAAGTTTAAAAATACAAGTTGAACTCTTAAAGTTATGGTCAAAGTAATATCTGGAAAGTGTAAGTATCAAGACGTTTTAATGACAATTTTTTATGATAGTGTACTTTTTCTAAGATTTGTAAGAACTTCGGATTGTCAGATAAAAATACGTAATTATATACTGATGGACGTACGGAAAAAAATAGACTTATTGGCTCAAGTACACCCACCAAATTATTTCGTTGAAGTCTTTATTTTGATTATTATATTTCGCATCACTATGGTAAATTTAAATGGGGGTTACACCGTTTATCTGTTAGTCATATTGCGGCGGCTGGTACACCATAAAAACGGATTCCTGGTATTTCTCACAACAGTACAGCCATTTCATCCACATAGGTCTACGAGTACCAACCAATTGGTGGGAGATAAATGGTCGGATAGGAAAAGTGTCGCCGTCGGGGATCAAACCCTGAACCTCGAAAAGTCCGACGTCCTCACTGGGTTGAAAAGTTGTGACTATTCTTTAATAAAGTACTAAAAACATATTTACCTAACTCCGGTATGCTAGCCGATCTTCCTCTTACTCCATCGGTGACGTCTGTGTGATTTGTCTTGACTTCGTCTGCAAAAGAAGTACAGTTTAATTAATTTGATTTACTTACCATACTTCAACATTACTTACTAGTATTTCAAACCTGGCATGACATTGACTACACATTCAAGTTCTACAAGACAAAATTTTGTATTATACACTACCAATGATTGAAGAACTTACTTCCATTGAACCTTAATAATAATAACAAAAATGGGAACCTCGAAAAGTCCGACGTCCTCACTGGGTTGAAAAGTTGTGACTATTCTTCAATAAAGTAAAAAATCAAAGTATTGAAAGCACTGATAAGTTGGAATGCGTTCGAGAGACGGTGACCTCAAGCTACTAACGAAGCTGACGCCTCCCGCCCATCACAGGTGATCACATAGTACGTCTCGTCATTTGACGGGCGTATATAAATCAATGTATTTCAACATCGAGAGACGCATAAACCTCTGAATCGCTATACAGGCCTGAATCTGATGAAAGAAAAATGATAACAAGAGGGCCAGAATGACCCTAAACCGCTCACGTGAATTCGATTGGTCCAGAGGATCTTATCCAAGAAACTTTCTGGCAAAGATTTATTCAAAGTTGCCTAATTGTTGAAGAAGAGACGTAATTCGAATTATAAGCAGTCGTAATAAACCCTGCCAACCCATTTATTACAGAGGAGGGCCGCCGTCATAGCGCAGTTGGTAGCGCGTCGGACTGTCAATCCAGAGGTCACGGGTTCGATCCCCGACGGCGGCACTCATTCTTTCCGACTATTTGTCTCTCACCAATGGGTTGATAATCGTAGACCTATGTGAGATAGCAGCTGGAGGCTAGGAAAGGATGTGGTGGTTGTACTGGTGAGAGAAAAAACAGGAAACCATTGTTAGGTGCTCCAGCCGCCGCGATATAACTGAAATAATGTTGAAAGCGGCGTAAAACTCCATTCAATCAATCAATTATTACAGAGGAGACTCAAAATTAGCCCTACCCTGCGACGCCCATATCTACGGGCTAATGAAAATTTTGCAAACAATATTTGAAGAGGGTCATCAAAGGAACATTCTTGTAAAGTTTGATTGAAATCTGCCAAGTGGTTCAGGAGGAGATGTCGTTCAAAGATTTTGGGTTCAAAATAAGCCCCGCCCTGCCATGCCCATATTTATCGGCCAATTAGAAAATAGCGACAATTTCAAAGAGGATCACCCAGGGGACATTCTGGCAGAATTTCATTGAAATTCGCCCAGCGGTTCAGGACATGAAAAAGTTTTAAGAAGGTTGACGACGGACGACGGAGTCAGGGTGATCCTAAAAGCTCCCCTTGAGCACGTTGTGCTCAGGTGAGCTAAAAAAGAAGAAAATGATACGGACCATACAGCCGACTAATAGACGCACAGACGAACACTTATACACTCAAAACAGATTTTATATTATTTTTGAAATGACTTCTGCTCCATTTGAGTTATTAATTACATTTTTAATTAGATGTGTTGCAAAGTGGACATCAACAAGATATTTGTCCATGATGAAACGCTATTTTCGCAGAAAAGTCTTTACTTCAAGAGTTGGAATCTCAAGACAATTTTTAGACGAAGTCTAATTCTGACTTCGACCTTCGTGACTCCAAAATTGGGCACTTTCTCGGGTCATTGACAATATTTGTGTCAAGTTTTATGATTTGGGTCATTTGGTTGTTCAAGTAGAGTGGTGACTGTCACTGATGACCGTGACAGCGAGTTTGAAGTGAAATTTTATGGAGGGAATCCAATTTCGCTTATTTTGTTCAGGATGAACTAAATTAGCGATATATAAAACCTATATACAATATGCATAAAAGTTCATTCATAGCTATCTATTTCGTCAGGAAACAATCAGACGCTTTACATTTCAATTATATCAGAGAAATCGCGAATTGGTATTTGCTTAATTCATTTTGAATGTACATGTTGGTCTTAGTTTTTAATAACATTGAGCGTTTTTGAATGGTTTGAGTGAAGGTTCGGAATGAAAAAATCGAGCGCTGAGTGAGCGATTAAGAATGTTTTTTATTGAGATGATTGTCAATTTCATGATGTAACTAACTTTATGATGGTGCTCTTAATCGTGTTGATATGTAATAATGTGAAGAAAACAAGTTGAACTATTTGGTTTGTTTCAAATGGCAAATTGTCTTGGTGATGAATGCAATTGGGCAAAGATATTCATAATTTAATTAAAGATATGGTGGCAAGGGTTTTTGTGGATGAGTATTGGGTTTTTACAATGAAACTTTCATGTAAATAACTGCAATATGACGGAAAACAAACGACAATATGTTGCAAAAATATTTATTAACTTTAAAAGTGTATCATCACTTTATGAAAAGATTTTTATTTCGTAGCTTAGACAGAAATTTACAATATAACACCATGTCAAAAGTTAAATGTGTAATAAGGTCGTTCAGAAAGAGAAACTATACCTTTAAAAGAAGCTATAACGAAATTCTACGAAAAACAGGTCGCAACCTTACCAAATAAGTAGATCACGTGATTGGTCTGTGCTATTGCAATAATACTGAGAAAACAGATCGCGATATTACCAAATAAGCAGATCACGTAGTTGGCTAGTGATATTGTCAATGGCTGACCTTATTGGACTTGACTTATCACATGCTTTCCAAATATAGTAATGCAAACATGTGATACAAATATATTCGTACGCAACTTTTTAAACATAAATTAGCGTGTTAATTATATACGTGACGTGTTAGCTGTGTAATTGTACAGCATTATTACTTTTTGATGAAATAAACTGTATGTCTTTGTCAAGTTGAAATATTCAAAATAGGCCGAAGTGTATTCACATCCTGTTCACGTGATGTGTGTTCGCAAAAAACCCGAAATGAAATTATCTTGTGTTCATTTTGCGGTTTTGTTAAATCTAAATTGGAATTGCTCCGCATTCCAACTTAAAAAAACATATTTACCTAACTCCGGTATGCTAGCCGATCTTCCTCTTACTCCATCGGTGATGTCTGTGTGATTTGTCTTGACTTCGTCTGCAAAAGAAGTACAGTTTAATTAATTTAATTTACTTACCCTACTTTAACATTACTTGCTAGTATTTCAAACTTGGCATGACATTGACTACACATTCAAGTTCTACAAGACAAAATTTTGTATTATACACTGCCAATTATTGAAGAACTTACTTCCATTGAACCTTAATAATAATAACTAAAATGGTCTTTACGAATAGCATATGATTTAAAGTCCTTAAGCGCCTCATTAAGAATTCACGAAAATGCCTAGATCTATAAATATTTGTGTTTCTCGACCTGAATAGATCTTAAATCTTACATTTAAAAAGATCTGATCAATATCTCCCTGTGCCACTTCAACAAGAAACCAGCGGGTCATTGGCCCTAAGGGCTATTGACTCTTTATCGCTCACCAAAAGTATTGTTGACAAAGGCGATAAAATGCCAAAATTCATGGCTAGCTTGAACAAATTTCTAACATGTCCAAGATATGAAGTTTCTAAAGTGCACAAAATATTTTTTACAAGGTTTGACCCATTGACCTAATTTAATTGAACTATTAGACTTGTCAAACATTTCAGGAAGACAGACATTCTAATCAAGTTTCAATCTGTTTAAATCCAAAATATGACATCTAGAGTACACACGTTTTTTTTTCTTGCATTTGACCACCTAACCTCAATTTTAATCCCACTTTACCGATTTACGAAATCTACCGAGATTTGATGTAACAAACATTCCGAACAAGCTTAAAGACATTCGAGATGAAAACAGTAAGCAACGGGAAGCGGTACTAAGAAGGGCTTTTAAAAAACAAAAGAAAATGAAAAAAACTTCTGATTTTAGAAAGACCTGTGGGAATGCAAATAGGTATAGTCTCAAGATCTTGGATTTATGAATATGGAACACTAACCTTACATCATCATACAAGATGTTATTTCATTTTTTTTCTTTTAGTTCTCGATTATCAAGAAATACAAATGTCATACCTAAATCAATGAAATAACTAAAGATTATATAATGATTTCGTCTATTTCGCCTTATTTCATGTTATCTTATTTGGATATAAAGTCGCGTAATACAAACATTATTTGAGAAGCATAATACAAACATCATTTGAGAGGATTAAGAAAAACAAAGGACCCAAAGAAACTACAAGCTTACCATTGATCTTAAGGAATCCAGAAAGAAACAAGAATGGGTTTTTCGTGCAAAAAGAAATGAACACTTTCCAAGACTTTCTGAGCCCCAGCTGGTCGACAATATTGATCGACAATATTACACTCTGGTATTTTTTCATGCTTGTTTGAATCAATCACCGGAGGTTTTATTAACTTGATCTAGCCCATTTCTCCGACTATATTGGCGATGTATCCACGGCACCTTTCCTGAGATGGAATTCCCCAGGTAAGGTATCCCCTTGTAGGACTACGAGGAAGGGTGGCGGAGCTTCGCCAATGAAATTGAAGCATCAAACATGATGACCAACTAAAAAAAAGACCAATGACGCCAAATATTGTCTTTCAGTTTCTAATTCGGAACATTTCGAAACAGAAACAGAAAATTTCGCTTCACCCCTGTTATTTCTTCGATACATTGTCATTGAATCCGAAGAATTTGAAGATCCTTTAACAAACCTCTCGCAATTTATTATTGAAAACAATTTGCAGCCATTCTCGGAACCCGAAAATCTGTTAAAAAGCTTTGTTATAAAACTTTAATTATTGAGGTATTCACCAAACAACAAACACCAATCTTATGAAATATAAAAAAAATAAAGAAATATAAAGGTATATCGAGATGTAAAACTTAAATCAAGCAAAGGTGTAATCCGATGCTAAGAAATATCTTACTGTGACAGCTTTGACGAAATTAAAGAAAACTTAAGCAGGGTGTAACAGAAGTGAAGAGAATTTCTGTGAAAAGAGGTGATAAAGATGTGCCAACAACTACTTATATCCTTTCCCTTTCCTCCCCTAGTCCTACACCATCAAAAGTTGGATATCAATCTGGGAAAGTAGATGTGTGTTTTACACCAAATCCGCTCCGCTGTTTTAATTCCCCAAAATTGGGCCACCAAATATCTAAATGTAAAAACACTTCAGTCAGTTCGAGATGTGCTTTTGAGGGATCCTTGCATGACCATAAAATGTGCCTTTATCCTTTGAAGTGCGCTAATTGTGGTGCTAATCCCTGTGCTTTCTCTTAGGACTGTCCAATGCGGCAAGAAGAAAAGGGAATTTTAACAGTTAAATACACACGAAATATGGGTTTTCCTGAGGCAAGGAAAATTATTTAACAGCGCGAGACTGACCAGGAAACAGCAACTTCTAGTTCAAGTTATGCTGGAGTTGTCTCGGCTCCCCAAAACCAAGGAAAAGTTCAACATACCTCCATCCTACCAGCGGTTCTTATTCGTCACTAGATTTAACTTTATGCAGTCCTAGAATTTTTCCAGATTTTACATGGAAAGTTCATAAAGCTAATTTGGAACAGTTTAAAACTATTCCTGAGCAGTCTATTAATCCGACCGGAAGCATTTGATGGTTGTGAAAACCCCACAGATATTTCATCTTTATTATTCCCTTTTGCAGAAAAGACTATTCCTCGAACATCATCAGACCCTAAAATTCCAAACAAACTATGGTTCAATGCGGATTGCAAAAATGCTATAACTGAGAGAAAACGTGCTAGCAGATCATTTGGCGATAGACGTCCAAATGAAAATCTTTACAATTAAAAATGCACGTGCTTGAACGTGCAAAAGCATGTCGTACTATAAAACAAAGTTAGCGTTCGTCTTGAAGACAGTATGTTCTAGATCAAATTCTAGATCATTTGTCAAAAGACATGGGAAATGGTGTGCAAAATTAGAGGAAAGGACGCGTCAATTGGCATTTGTCATCTAAGAACTAACCTCAGTGACGTTTCTTCAAAGGCTGATTTAGCGAATGTATTGCCAAGAAGTCATCATCATCAAATTACTCACCTGCCTTTCAAAAATTCAAAGGTGTTAAAGAAGAGTCAAAACTTAATTTTAGCTCCAGCAATCTGAATTATTTAAGACTTTTTAGTTAAAGATTTTAAGAAGGCTTTAAAGAAGTGTCATGACACACCTGTAGGAAACGATAATATTCATTGTCTGGTTTCTTGAAAAGAACCATCTCAGTCCAAAGTGGCTTTCGAAAACACAGAAGCACTCTTGATCATCTTATTCGCTTCTAGACCTTTATTCAAGAAGCTGTTTTTTTAAAGAAAGAACAAATTCTTTCTGTCTTTCTGGATCTTTAAAGTTCTTATCATACCACATGGAAGTATGGAATTATGAACCTACGATTTCGGCTTCGAGGTCGCCTTGCCTGTTTTGTCTCTGCAATTTTGGATGAAAGTTAGTTTATAGTCAGCGCTGGAGGTAATTTTTCTGATCCCCATGGACAAGAAATAGGTGTACTCCAAGGGAGGAATTGTCTGTGATACTATTTAGTTCAAAAATAAACAATATTGTTAGAATTGCTTGTCCAGGGGTAGAATGTTAACTCTATGTTGAAGACTTCTGTATCTGTTACAGATTAAAGCACAAGTATACAATTGCAATAGAGTTGCAGCAAGTCTTAATCTTTCAAAATGGTCCAATGTAAACGGCTTCAAGGTTTCAAAGACAAAAACTAATTTTATGCATTTTCGTCAATAAAGGAAAATGCACCCCGACCGAGAGTTAAAGTTGGACGGAATGCCGATTGAAGTTGCTAAAGAATTTAAATTCTTAGGACTCCTTTTCGACTCTAAACAGTCGTTTATTCCACATAATGACAATTTGAATAATAAATGCCAAAAGGCGTTAAAATATTTACGTGTTGTAGTCAGTATGGACTTGGGAGCTGATAATAAGGTGTTATTATGCCTTTATAGGGCATTGGCCAGATCAAAGCTAGATTATGGCTGTGTTGTCTATGATTCTGCTTGCCATTCATATCTTCGCAAACTTGGTTAACTTAACCAGTCAATAGTCCGGAGCAATTAAATTCTCCATATGCAATACTATTTATAACTTAAAACTGATCCTGAGAATCCGACATACAAAACTATGTTTGAACCCAAACACAGAAATGATTTTGATTCGAAACCAAATGCAATTCCATGGCAATTGGTAGTTATTATTTTTACTCGATTTGTTACTTAAGGGTCAAACCCATTGTCTTCTATAGATTTTATCGAAAACAACAAGCCGTATCAAATGTTCTACAAAAGAAACGCTATTACAAACTTGTTGGCTGTTGAAATGGCAATGTAAACTCCTTAGTGAGAATAGAATAATTATCTATCGAACATTTAATCAATTGATATATATTGATTCTAACAACTCTGTGTGTGTGTGTGTGTTTCCATGGCAATACGTTTTAATGTCAAACTACAATTTTCTTTTAGTCTGTTAAAAAGTTTAATACACGTTTTATAAAAACCTTGATTTGCATTATATCAGAACTTGATGAAATCCGGTGAATTTATACCCGTATTATGTTTTGGGGTTGCATTTTACATACCATATATCGAAAACAAACTTGCGAGCAAATATTTTAAAGAATTGTAACAGGGCACAAACGCAACTTTCTGACCCAAGTTTTCTAATATTTGTTTTTTATTTTACTGTAACCAGTGATTAATCCGTTAGAATATCGATTTAAAATGTATTCAACACTTCCTTACTGACAAAGTTGAAACTATGTTACAAACAATTGAGTGTAAAAGACGGTTCTTATATACTGCATTTCTAGCTATATTGTATAAGTTTAAAAATACAAGTTGAACTCTTAAAGTTATGGTCACAGTAATATCTGGAAAGTGTAAGTATCAAGACGTTTTAATGACAATTTTTTATGATAGTGTACTTTTTCAAAGATTTGTAAGAACTTCGGATTGTCAGATAAAAATACGTAATTATCAACTGATGGACGTACGGAAAAAACAGACTTATTGGCTCAAGTACACCCACTAAATTATTTCGTTGAAGTCTTAATTTTGATTATTATATTTCGCCTCACTATGGTAAATTTAAATGGGGGTTACATAGTTTATCTGTTAGTCATATTGCGGCGGCTGGTACACCATAAAAACGGATTCCTGGTATTTCTCACAACAGTACAGCCATTACATCCACATAGGTCTACGAGTACCAACCAATTGGTGGGAGATAAATGGTCGGATAGGAAAAGTGTCGCCGTCGGGGATCAAACCCTGAACCTAGAAAAGTCCGACGTCCTCACTGGGTTGAAAAGTTGTGACTATTCTTTAATAAAGTACTAACAACATATTTACCTAACTCCGGTTTGCTAGCCGATCTTCCTCTTACTCCATCGGTGACGTCTGTGTGATTTGTCTTGACTTCGTCTGCAAAAGAAGTACAGTTTGATTAATTTGATTTACTTACCATACTTTAACATTACTTACTAGTATTTCAAACCTGGCATGACATTGACTACACATTCAAGTTCTACAAGACAAAATTTTGTATTATACACTACCAATGATTGAAGAACTTACTTCCATTGAACCTTAATAATAATAACTAAAATGGGAACCTCGAAAAGTCCGACGTCCTCACTGGGTTGAAAAGTTGTGACTATTCTTCAATAAAGTAAAAAATCAAAGTATTGAAAGCACTGATAAATTGGAATGCGTTCGAGAGACGGTGACCTCAAGCTACTAACAAAGCTGACGCCTCCCGCCCATCACAGGTGATCACATAGTACGTCTCGTCATTTGACGGGCGTATATAAATCAATGTATTTCAACATCGAGAGACGCATAAACCTCTGAATCGCGTTACAGGCCTGAATCTGATGAAAGAAAAATGATAACAAGAGGGCCAGAATGACCCTAAACCGCTCACGTGAATTCGATTGGTCCAGAGGATCTTATCCAAGAAACTTTCTAGCAAAGATTTATTCAAATTTGCCTAATTGTTAAAGAAGAGACGTAATTCGAATTATAAGCAGTCGTAATAAACCCTGCCAACCCATTTATTACAGAGGAGACTCAAAATTAGCCCTATCCTGCGACGCCCATATCTATGGGCTAATGAAAATTTTGCAAACAATATTTGAAGAGGGTCATCAAAGGAACATTCTTGTAAGGTTTGATTGAAATCTGCCCAGTGGTTCAGGAGGAGATGTCGTTCAAAGATTTTGGGTTCAAAATAAGCCCCGCCCTGCCATGCCAATATTTATTGGCCAATTGGAAAATAGCAACAATTTTTAAGAGGATCACCCAGGGGACATTCTGGCAGAATTTCATTGAAATTCGCCCAGCGGTTCAGGACATGAAAAAGTTTTAAGAAAGTTGACGACGGACGACGGAGTCAGGGTGACCCTTAAAGCTCCCCTTGAGCACGTTGTGCTCAGGTGAGCTAAAAAAGAAGAAAATGATACGGACCATACAGCCGACTAATAGACGCACAGACGAACACTTATACACTCAAAACAGATTTTATATTATTTTTGAAATGACTTCTGCTCCATTTGAGTTATTAATTACATTTTTAATTAGATGTGTTGCAAAGTGGACATCAACAAGATATTTGTCTATGATGAAAAGCTATTTTCGCAGAGAAGTCTTTACTTCAAGAGTTGGAATCTCAAGACAATTTTTAGACGAAGTCTAATTCTGACTTCGACCTTCGTGACTCCAAAATTGGGCACTTTCTCGGGTCATTGACAATATTTGTGTCAAGTTTTATGATTTGGGTCAATTGGTTGTTCAAGTAGAGTGGAGACTGTTACTGGTGACCGTGACATGTATGACCCCGAAACAATGGGGCATTCCTTTGGGTCAAAGGCAATATTTGTGTAAAGTTTCGTTATTGCAGGTCAATTGCTTCTCCGTTTATCTAGCGGAAAGCAAAAGGTCAATGGACTTACAGACAGACATGATGAAATCAATATATGCACCTCTACTTCTGAGTTGGGGGTACAGTTAATAAAATCGTGAAATTGATAAGATGAACGATGTTTAAATGATTTAGGCCTGATGTTGAATGAGTTAGCGGAGCGAGTTTGAAGTGAAATTTTATGGAGGGAATCCAATTTCGCTTATTTTGTTCAGGATAAACAAAATTAGCGATATATAAAACCTATATACAATATGCATAAAAGTTCAATCAATAGCTATCTATTTTGTCAGGAAACAATCAGACGCTTTACATTTCAATTATATCAGAGAAATTGCGAATTGGTATTTGCTTAATTCATTTTGAATGTACATGTTGGTCTTATTTTTTAATAACATTGAGCGTTTTTGAATGGTTTGAGTGAAGGTTTGGAATGAATCAATGGAGCGCTGAGTGAGCGATTAAGAATGTTTTTTATTGAGATGATTGTCAATTTCATGATGTAACTAACTTTATGATGGTGCTCTTAATCGTGTTGATATGTAATAATGTGAAGAAAACAAGTTGAACTATTTGGTTTGTTTCAAATGGCAAATTGTCTTGGTGATGAATGCAATTGGGCAAAGATATTCATAATTCAATTAAAGATATGGTGGCAAGGGTTTTTGTGGATGAGTATTGGGTTTTTACAATGAAACTTTCATGTAGATAACTGCAATATGACGGAAAACAAACGACAATATGTTGCAAAAATATCTATTAACTTTAAAAGTGTATCATCACTTTATGAAAAGATTTTTATTTCGTAGCTTAGACAGAAATTTACAATATAACACCATGTCAAAAGTTAAATGTGTAATAAGGTCGTTCAGAAAGAGAAACTATACCTTTAAAAGAAGCTATAACGTAATTCTACGAAAAACAGGTCGCAACCTTACCAAATAAGTAGATCACGTGATCGGTCTGTGCTATTGCAATAATACTGAGAAAACAGATCGCGACATTACCAAATAAGCAGATCACGTAGTTGGCTAGTGATATTGTCAATGGCTGACCTTATTGGACTTGACTTATCACATGATTTCCAAATATAGTAATGCAAACATGTGATACAAATATATTCGTACGCAACTTTTTAAACATAAATTAGCGTGTTAATTATATACGTGACATGTTAGCTGTGTAATTGTACAGCATTATTACTTTTTGATGAAATAAACTGTATGTCTTTGTCGAGTTGAAATATTCAAAATAGGCCGAAGTGTATTCACATCCTGTTCACGTGATGTGTGTTCGCAAAAAACCCGAAATGAAATTATCTTGTGTTCATTTTGCGGTTTTGTTAAATCTAAATTGGAATTGCTCCGCATTCCAACTTAAAAAAACATATTTACCTAACTCCGGTATGCTAGCCGATCTTCCTCTTACTCCATCGGTGATGTCTGTGTGATTTGTCTTGACTTCGTCTGCAAAAGAAGTACAGTTTAATTAATTTAATTTACTTACCCTACTTTAACATTACTTGCTAGTATTTCAAACTTGGCATGACATTGACTACACATTCAAGTTCTACAAGACAAAATTTTGTATTATACACTGCCAATTATTGAAGAACTTACTTCCATTGAACCTTAATAATAATAACTAAAATGGTCTTTACGAATAGCATATGATTTAAAGTCCTTAAGCGCCTCATTAAGAATTCACGAAAATGCCTAGATCTATAAATATTTGTGTTTCTCGACCTGAATAGATCTTAAATCTTACATTTAAAAAGATCTGATCAATATCTCCCTGTGCCACTTCAACAAGAAACCAGCGGGTCATTGGCCCTAAGGGCTATTGACTCTTTATCGCTCACCAAAAGTATTGTTGACAAAGGCGATAAAATGCCGAAATCCATGGCTAGCTTGAACAAATTTCTAACAAGTCCAAGATATGAAGTTTCTAAAGTGCACAAAATATTTTTTACAAGGTTTGACCCATTGACCTAATTTAATTGAACTATTAGACTTGTCCAACATTTCAGGAAGACAGACATTCTAATCAAGTTTCAATCTGTTTAAATCCAAAATATGACATCTAGAGTACACACGGTTTTTTTCTTGCAGTTGACCACCTAATCTCAATTTTTATCCCACTTTACCGATTTACGAAATCTACCGAGATTTGATGTAACAAACATTCCGAACAAGCTTAAAGACATTCGAGATGAAAACAGTAAGCAACGGGAAGCGGTACTAAGAAGGGCTTTTAAAAAACAAAAGAAAATGAAAAAAACTTCTGATTTTAGAAAGACCTGTGGGAATGCAAATAGGTATAGCCTCAAGATCTTGGATAAATGTATATGGAACACTAACCTTACATCATCATACAAGATGTTATTTCATTTTTTTCTTTTAGTTCTCGATTATCAAGAAATACAAATGTCATACCTAAATCAATGAAATAACTAAAGATTATATAATGATTTTGTCTATTTCGCCTTATTTCATGTTATCTTATTTGGATATAAAGTCGCGTAATACAAACATTATTTGAGAAGCATAATACAAACATCATTTGAGAGGATTAAGAAAAACAAAGGACCCAAAGAAACTACAAGCTTACCATTGATCTTAAGGAATCCAGAAAGAAACAAGAATTGGTTTTTCGTGCAAAAAGAAATGAACACTTTCCAAGACTTTCTGAGCCCCAGCTGGTCGACAATATTGATCGACAATATTACACTCTGGTATTTTTTCATGCTTGTTTGAATCAATCACCGGAGGTTTTATTTAATTGATCTAGCCCATTTCTCCGAGTATATTGGCGATGTATCCACGGCACCTTTCCTGAGATGGAATTCCTCAGGTAAGGTATCCCCTTGTAGGACTACGAGGAAGGGTGGCGGAGCTTCGCCAATGAAATTGAAGCATCAAACATGATGACCAACCAAAAAAAAAGCCAAGACCAATGACGCCAAACATAGTCTTTCAAATTCTGATTCGGAACATTTCGAAACAGAAAATTTCGCTTCACCCCTGTTATTTCCTCGATACATTGTCATTGAATCCGAAGAATTTGAAGATCCTTTAACAAACCTCTCGCAATTTATTATTGAAAACAATTTGCAGCCATTCTCGGAACCCGAAAATCTGTTAAAAAGCTTTGTTATAAAACTTTAATTATTGAGGTATTCACCAAACAACAAAGCACCAATCTTATGAAATATAAAAAAAATAAAGAAATATAAAGATATATCGAGATGTAAAACTTAAATCAAGCAAAGGTGTAATCCGATGCTAAGAAATATCTGACTGTGACAGCTTTGACGAAATTAAAGAAAACTTAAGCAGGGTGTAACAGAAGTGAAGAGAATTTCTGTGAAAAGAGGTGATAAAGATGTGCCAACAACTACTTATATCCTTTCCCTTTCCTCCCCTAGTCCTACACCATCAAAAGTTGGATATCAATCTGGGAAAGTAGATGTGTGTTTTACACCAAATCCGCTCCGCTGTTTTAATTCCCGAAAATTGGGCCACCAAATATCTAAATGTAAAAACACTTCAGTCAGTTCGAGATGTGCTTTTGAGGGATCCTTGCATGACCATAAAATGTTCACTTATCCTTTGAAGTGCGCTAATTGTGGTGCTAATCCCTGTGCTTTCTCTTAGGACTGTACAATGCGGCAAGAAGAAAAGGGAATTTTAACAGTTAAATACACACGAAATATGGGTTTTCCTGAGGCAAGGAAAATTATTTAACAGCGCGAGACTGGCCAGGAAACAGCAACTTCTAGTTCTACTTATGCTGGAGTTGTCTCGGCTCCCCAAAACCAAGGAAAAGTTCAACATACCTCCATCCTGCCAGTGGTTCTTATTCGTCACTAGATTTAACTTTATGCAGTCCTAGTATTTTTCCAGATTTTACATGGAAAGTCGACTGCGATCCCGAAGGTAATGACCATTTTCCTATCCATGTCTCGGAACTTGAATCATCAGTTCAAGAACGTCAAAGACGTTGGAAACTTCATAAAGCTAATTTGGAACAGTTTAAAACTATTCCTGAGCAGTCTATTAATCCGACCGGAAGCATTTGATGGTTGTGAAAACCCCACAGATATTTCATCTTTATTATTCCCTTTTGCAGAAAAGACTATTCCTCGAACATCATCAGACCCTAAAATTCCAAACAAACTATGGTTCAATGCAGATTGCAAAAATGCTATAACTGAGAGAAAACGTGCTAGCAGATCATTTGGCGATAGACGTCCAAATGAAAATCTTTACAATTAAAAATGCACGTGCTTGAACGTGCAAAAGCATGTCGTACTATAAAACAAAGTTAGCGTTCGTCTTGAAGAAAGTATGTTTCTAGATCAAATTCTAGATCATTTGTCAAAAGACATGGGAAATGGTGTGCAAAATTAGAGGAAAGGACGCGTCAATTGGCATTTGTCATCTAAGAACTAACCTCAGTGACGTTTCTTCAAAGGCTGATTTTGCGAATGTATTGCCAAGAAATCATCATCATCAAATTACTCACCTGCCTTTCAAAAATTCAAAGGTGTTAAAGAAGAGTCAAAACTTAATTTTAGCTCCAGCAATCTGAATTATTTAAGACTTTTTAGTTAAAGATTTTAAGAAGGCTTTAAAGAAGTGTCATGACACACCTGTAGGAAACCATAATATTCATTGTCTGGTTTCTTGAAAAGAACCGTCTCAGTCCAAAGTGGCTTTCGAAAACACAGAAGCACTCTTGATCATCTTATCCGCTTCGAGACCTTTATTCAAGAAGCTGTTTTTTTAAAGAAAGAACTAATTCTTTTTGTCTTTCTCGATCTTTTAAGTTCTTATCATACCACATGGAAGTATGGAATTATGGACCTACGATTTCGGCTTCGAGGTCGCCTTGCCTGTTTTGTCTCTGCAATTTTGGATGAAAGTTAGTTTATAGTCAGCGCTGGAGGTACTTTTTCTGATCCCCACGGACAAGAAATAGGTGTACTCCAAGGGAGGAATTGTTTGTGATACTATTTAGTTCAAAAATAAACAATATTGTTAGAATTGCTTGTCCAGGGGTAGAATGTTAACTCTATGTTGAAGACTTCTGTATCTGTTACAGATTAAAGCACAAGTATACAATTGCAATAGAGTTGCAGCAAGTCTTAATCTTTCAAAATGGTCCAATGTAAACGGCTTCAAGGTTTCAAAGACAAAAACTAATTTTATGCATTTTCGTCAATAAAGGAAATTGCACCCCGACCGAGAGTTAAAGTTGGACGGAATGCCGATTGAAGTTGCTAAAGAATTTAAATTCTTAGGACTCCTTTTCGACTCTAAACAGTCGTTTATTCCACATAATGACAATTTGAATAATAAATGCCAAAAGACGTTAAAAACTTTACGTGTTGTAGTCAGTATGGACTTGGGAGCTGATAATAAGGTGTTATTGTGCCTTTATAGGGCATTGGCCAGATCAAAGCTAGATTATGGCTGTGTTGTCTATGATTCTGCTTGCCATTCATATCTTCGCAAACTTGGTTAACTTAACCAGTCAATAGTCCGGAGCAATTAAATTCTCCATATGCAATACTATTTATAACTTAAAACTGATCCTGAGAATCCGACATACAAAACTATGTTTGAACCCAAACACAGAAATGATTTTGATTCGAAACCAAATGCAATTCCATGGCAATTGGTAGTTATTTTTTTTTACTCGATTTGTTTCTAAAGGGTCAAACGCATTGCCTTCTATAGATTTTATCGAAAACAACAAGCCGTATCAAATGTTCACAAAAGAAACGCTATAACAAACTTGTTGGCTGTTGAAATGGCAATGTAAACTCCTTAGTGAGAATAGAATAATTATCTATCGAACATTTAATTGATTCTAACAACAAAATAAAAATTCTGTCATACAAAAGAACATTGTCAGATATGCGGTATTCATAACGAAGTTCTGGTATGTTTTTATTTTGTGTGTGTGTGTTTTTGTGTGTGTGTTTCCATGGCAATACGTTTTAATGTCAAACTACAATTTTCTTTCAGTCTGTTAAAAAGTTTAATACACGTTTTATAAAAACCTTGATTTGCATTATATCAGAACTTGATGAAATCCGGTGAATTTATACCCGTATTATGTTTTGGGGTTGCATTTTACATACCAAATATCGAAAACAAACTTGCGAGCAAATATTTTAAAGAATTGTAACAGGGCACAAACGCAACTTTCTGACCCAAGTTTTCTTATATTTGTTTTTTATTTTACTGTAACCAGTGATTAATCCGTTAGAATATCGATTTAAAATGTATTCAACACTTCCTTACTGACAAAGTTGAAACTATGTTACAAACAATTGAGTGTAAAAGACGGTTCTTATATACTGCATTTCTAGCTATATTGTATAATTTTAAAAATACAAGTTGAACTCTTAAAGTTATGGTCAAAGTTATATCTGGAAAGTGTAAGTATCAAGACGTTTAAATGACAATTTTTTATGATAGTGTACTTTTTCTAAGATTTGTAAGAACTTCGGATTTTGTCAGATAAAAATACGTAATTATCAACTGATGGACGTACGGAAAAAAACAGACTTATTGGCTCAAGTACACCCACCAAATTATTTCGTTGAAGTCTTAATTTTGATTATTATATTTCGCCTCACTATGGTAAATTTAAATGGGGGTTACACCGTTTATCTGTTAGTCATATTGCGGCGGCTGGTACACCATAAAAACGGATTCCTGGTATTTCTCACAACAGTACAGCCATTACATCCACATAGGTCTACGAGTACCAACCAATTGGTGGGAGATAAATGGTCGGATAGGAAAAGTGTCGCCGTCGGGGATCAAACCCTGAACCTCGAAAAGTCCGACGTCCTCACTGGGTTGAAAAGTTGTGACTATTCTTTAATAAAGTACTAAAAACATTTACCTAACTCCGGTATGCTAGCCGATCTTCCTCTTACTCCATCGGTGATGTCTGTGTGATTTGTCTTGACTTCGTCTGCAAAAGAAGTACAGTTTAGTTAATTTAATTTACTTACCCTACTTTAACATTACTTACTAGTATTTCAAACTTGGCATGACATTGACTACACATTCAAGTTCTACAAGACAAAATTTTGTATTATACACTGCCAATTATTGAAGAACTTACTTCCATTGAACCTTAATAATAATAACTAAAATGGTCTTTACGAATAGCATATGATTTAAAGTCCTTAAGCGCCTCATTAAGAATTCACGAAAATGCCTAGATCTATAAATATTTGTGTTTCTCGACCTGAATAGATCTTAAATCTTACATTTAAAAAGATCTGATCAATATCTCCCTGTGCCACTTCAACAAGAAACCAGCGGGTCATTGGCCCTAAGGGCTATTGATTCTTTATCGCTCATCAAAAGTATTGTTGACAAAGGCGATAAAATGCCAAAATTCATGGCTAGCTTGAACAAATTTCTAACAAGTCCAAGATATGAAGTTTCTAAAGTGCACTAAATATTTTTTACAAGGCTTGACCCATTGACCTAATTTAATTGAACTATTAGACTTGTCCAACATTTCAGGAAGACAGACATTCTAATCAAGTTTCAATCTGTTTAAATCCAAAATATGACATCTAGAGTACACACGTTTTTTTTCTTGCATTTGACCACCTAACCTCAATTTTTATCCCACTTTACCGATTTACGAAATCTACCGAGATTTGATGTAACAAACATTCCGAACAAGCTTAAAGACATTCGAGATGAAAACAGTAAGCAACGGGAAGCGGTACTAAGAAGGGCTTTTAAAAAAACAAAGGAAAATGAAAAAAAACTTCTGATTTAGGAAAGACCTGTGGGAATGCAAATAGGTATAGTCTCAAGATCTTGGATTTATGAATATGGAACACTAACCTTACATCATCATACAAGATGTTATTTCATTTTTTTTCTTTTAGTTCTCGATTATCAAGAAATACAAATGTCATACCTAAATCAATGAAATAACTAAAGATTATATAATGATTTCGTCTATTTCGCCTTATTTCATGTTATCTTATTTGGATATAAAGGCGCGTAATACAAACATTATTTGAGAAGCATAATACAAACATCATTTGAGAGGATTAAGAAAAACAAAGGACCCAAAGAAACTACAAGCTTACCATTGATCTTAAGGAATCCAGAAAGAAACAAGAATGGGTTTTTCGTGCAAAAAGAAATGAACACTTTCCAAGACTTTCTGAGCCCCAGCTGGTCGACAATATTGATCGACAATATTACACTCTGGTATTTTTTCATGCTTGTTTGAATCAATCAACGGAGGTTTTATTTACTTGATCTAGCCCATTTCTCCGACTATATTGGCGATGTATCCACGGCACCTTTCCTGAGATGGAATTCCCAAGGTAAGGTATCCCCTTGTAGGACTACGAGGAAGGGTGGCGGAGCTTCGCCAATGAAATTGAAGCATCAAACATGATGACCAACTAAAAAAAAAAGCCAAGACCAATGACGCCAAACATAGTCTTTCAGATTCTGATTCGGAACATTTCGAAACAGAAACAGAAAATTTCGCTTCACCCCTGTTATTTCCTCGATACATTGTCATTGAATCCGAAGAATTTGAAGATCCTTTAACAAACCTCTCGCAATTTATTATTGAAAACAATTTGCAGCCATTCTCGGAACCCGAAAATCTGTTAAAAAGCTTTGTTATAAAACTTTAATTATTGAGGTATTCACCAAACAACAAAGCACCAATCTTATGAAATATAAAAAAAATAAAGAAATATAAAGATATATCGAGATGTAAAACTTAAATTAAGCAAAGGTGTAATCCGATGCTAAGAAATATCTTACTGTGACAGCTTTGACGAAATTAAAGAAAACTTAAGCAGGGTGTAACAGAAGTGAAGAGAATTTCTGTGAAAAGAGGTGATAAAGATGTGCCAACAACTACTTATATCCTTTCCCTTTCCTCCCCTAGTCCTACACCATCAAAAGTTGGATATCAATCTGGGAAGGTAGATGTGTGTTTTACACCAAATCCGCTCCGCTGTTTTAATTCCCCAAAATTGGGCCACCAAATATCTAAATATAAAAACACTTCAGTCAGTTCGAGATGTGCTTTTGAGGGATCCTTGCATGACCATAAAATGTGCCTTTATCCTTTGAAGTGCGCTAATTGTGGTGCTTATCCCTGTGCTTTCTCTTAGGACTGTTCAATGCGGCAAGAAGAAAAGGGAATTTTAACAGTTAAATACACACGAAATATGGGTTTTTCTGAGGCAAGGAAAATTATTTAACAGCGCAAGACTGACCAGGAAACAGCAACTTCTAGTTCAAGTTATGCTGGAGTTGTCTCAGCTCCCCAAAACCAAGGAAAAGGTCAACATACCTCCATCCTGCCAGTGGTTCTTATTCGTCACTAGATTTAACTTTATGCAGTCCTAGTATTTTTCCAGATTTTAAATGGAAAGTCGACTGCGATCCCGAAGGTAATGACCATTTTCCTATCCATGTCTCGGAACTTGAATCATCAGTTCAAGAACGTCAAAGACGTTGGAAACTTCATAAAGCTAATTTGGAACAGTTTAAAACTATTCCTGAGCAGTCTATTAATCCGACTGGAAGCATTTGATGGTTGTGAAAACCCCACAGATATTTCATCTTTATTATTCTCTTTTGCAGAAAAGACTATTCCTCGAACATCATCAGACCCAAAAATTCCAAACAAACTATGGTTCAATGCGGATTGCAAAAATGCTATAACTGAGAGAAAACGTGCTAGCAGATCATTTGGCAATAGACGTCCAAATGAAAATCTTTACAATTAAAAATGCACGTGCTTGAACGTGCAAAAGCATGTCGTACTATAAAACAAAGTTAGCGTTCGTCTTGAAGACAGTATGTATCTAGATCAAATTCTAGATCATTTGTCAAAAGACATGGGAAATGGTGTGCAAAATTAGAGGAAAGGACGTGTCAATTGGCATTTGTCATCTAAGAACTAACCTCAGTGACGTTTCTTCAAAGGCTGATTTTGCGAATGTATTGCCAAGAAGTCATCATCATCAAATTACTCACCTGCCTTTCAAAAATTCAAAGGTGTTAAAGAAAAGTCAAAACTTAATTTTAGCTCCAGCAATCTGAATTATTTAAGACTTTTTAGTTAAAGATTTTAAGAAGGCTTTAAAGAAGTGTCATGACACACCTATAGGAAACCATAATATTCATTGTCTGGTTTCTTGAAAAGAACCATCTCAGTCCAAAGTGGCTTTCGAAAACACAGAAGCACTCTTGGTCATCTTATCCGCTTCGAGACTTTTATTCAAGAAGCTGTTTTTTTTAAAGAAAGAACAAATTCTTTCTGTCTTTCTCGATCTTTAAAGTTCTTATCATACCACATGGAAGTATGGAATTATGAACCTACGATTTCGGCTTCGAGGTCGCCTTGCCTGTTTTGTCTCTGCAATTTTGGATGAAAGTTAGTTTATAGTCAGCGCTGGAGGTACTTTTTCTGATCCCCACGGACAAGAAATAGGTGTACTCCAAGGGAGGAATTGTCTGTGATACTATTTAGTTCAAAAATAAACAATATTGTTAGAATTGCTTGTCCAGGGGTAGAATGTTAACTCTATGTTGAAGACTTCTGTATCTGTTACAGATTAAAGCACAAGTATACAATTGCAATAGAGTTGCAGCAAGTCTTAATCTTTCAAAATGGTCCAATGTAAACGGCTTCAAGGTTTCAAAGACAAAAACTAATTTTATGCATTTTCGTCAATAAAGGAAAATGCACACCGACCGAGAGTTAAAGTTGGACGGAATGCCGATTGAAGTTGCTAAAGAATTTTAATTCTTAGGACTCCTTTTCGACTCTAAACAGTCGTTTATTCCACATAATGACAATTTGAATAATAAATGCCAAAAGGCGTTAAAAATTTTACGTGTTGTAGTCAGTATGGACTTAGGAGCTGATAAAAAGGTTTTATTGTGCCTTTATAGGGCATTGGTCAGATCAAAGCTAGATTATGGCTGTGTTGTCTATGATTCTGCTTGCCATTCATATCTTCGCAAACTTGGTTAACTTAACCAGTCAATAGTCCGGAGCAATTAAATTCTCCATATGCAATACTATTTATAACTTAAAACTGATCCTGAGAATCCGACAAACAAAACTATGTTTGAACCCAAACACAGAAATGATTTTGATTCGAAACCAAATGCAATTCCATGGCAACCCGTAGTTATTATTTTTACTCGATTTGTTACTTAAGGGTCAAACCCAATGCCTTCTATAGATTTTATCGAAAACAACAAGCCGTATCAAATGTTCTACAAAAGAAACGCTATTACAAACTTGTTGGCTGTTGAAATGGCAATGTAAACTCCTTAGTGAGAATAGAATAATTATCTATCGAACATTTAATCAATGGATATATATTGATTCTTACAACAAAATAAAAATTCTGTCATACAAAAGAACATTGTCAGATATGCGGTATTCATAACGAAGTTCTGGTTTGTTTTTATTTTTTGTGTGTGTGTGTGTGTGTTTCCATGGCAATACGTTTTAATGTCAAACTACAATTTTCTTTTAGTCTGTTAAAAAGTTTAATACACGTTTTATAAAAACCTTGATTTGCATTATATCAGAACTTGATGAAATCCGGTGAATTTATACCCGTATTATGTTTTGGGGTTGCATTTTACATACCATATATCGAAAACAAACTTGCGGGCAAATATTTTAAAGAATTGTAACAGGGCACAAACGCAACTTTCTGACCCAAGTTTTCTAATATTTGTTTTTTATTTTACTGTAACCAGTGATTAATCCGTTAGAATATCGATTTAAAATGTATTCAACACTTCCTTACTGACAAAGTTGAAACTATGTTACAAACAATTGAGTGTAAAAGACGGTTCTTATATACTGCATTTCTAGCTATATTGTATAAGTTTAAAAATACAAGTTGAACTCTTAAAGTTATGGTCAAAGTAATATCTGGAAAGTGTAAGTATCAAGACGTTTTAATGACATTTTTTTATGATAGTGTACTTTTTCTAAGATTTGTAAGAACTTCGGATTGTCAGATAAAAATACGTAATTATCAACTGATGGACGTACGGAAAAAAACAGACTTATTGGCTCAAGTACACCCACTAAATTATTTCGTTGAAGTCTTAATTTTGATTATTATATTTCGCCTCACTATGGTAAATTTAAATGGGGGTTACACCGTTTATCTGTTAGTCATATTGCGGCGGCTGGTACACCATAAAAAACGGATTCCTGGTATTTCTCACAACAGTACAGCCATTACATCCACATAGGTCTACGAGTACCAACCAACTGGTGGGAGATAATGGTCGGATAGGAAAAGTGTCGCCGTCGGGGATCAAACCCTGAACCTCGAAAGTCCGACGTCCTCACTGGGTTGAAAAGTTGTGACTATTCTTTAATGAAGTACTTAAAACATATTTACCTAACTCCGGTATGCTAGCCGATCTTCCTCCTACTCCATCGGTGACGTCTGTGTGATTTGTCTTGACTTCGTCTGCAAAAGAAGTACAGTTTAATTAATTTGATTTACTTACCATACTTTAACATTACTTACTAGTGTTTCAAACCTGGCATGACATTGACTACACATTCAAGTTCTACAAGACAAAATTTTGTATTATACACTACCAATGATTGAAGAACTTACTTCCATTGAACCTTAATAATAATAACTAAAATGGGAACCTCGAAAAGTCCGACGTCCTCACTGGGTTGAAAAGTTGTGACTATTCTTCAATAAAGTAAAAAATCAAAGTATTGAAAGCACTGATAAGTTGGAATGCGTTCGAGAGACGGTGACCTCAAGCTACTAACAAAGCTGACGCCTCCCGCCCATCACAGGTGATCACATAGTACGTCTCGTCATTTGACGGGCGTATATAAATCAATGTATTTCAACATCGAGAGACGCATAAACCTCTGAATCGCTATACAGGCCTGAATCTGATGAAAGAAAAATGATAACAAGAGGGCCAGAATGACCCTAAACCGCTCATGTGAATTCGATTGGTCCAGAGGATCTTATCCAAGAAACTTTCTTGCAAAGATTTATTCAAATTTGCCTAATTGTTGAAGAAGAGACGTAATTCGAATTATAAGCAGTCGTAATAAACCCTGCCAACCCATTTATTACAGAGGAGACTCAAAATTAGCCCTACCCTGCGACGCCCATATTTATGGGCTAATGAAAATTTTGCCAACAATATTTGAAGAGGGTCATCAAAGGAACATTCTTGTAAAGTTTGATTGAAATCTGCCCAGTGGTTCAGGAGGATATGTCGTTCAAAGATTTTGGGTTCAAAATAAGCCCCGCCCTGCCATGCCCATATTTATTGGCCAATTAGAAAATAGCGACAATTTTTTAGAGGATCACCCAGGGGACATTCTGGCAGAATTTCATTGAAATTCGCCCAGCGGTTCAGGACATGAAAAAGTTTTAAGAAAGTTGACGACGGACGACGGAGTCAGGGTGACCCTTCAAGCTCCCCTTAAGCACGTTGTGCTCAGGTGAGCTAAAAAAGAAGAAAATGATACGGACCATACAGCCGACTAATAGACGCACAGACGAACACTTATACACTCAAAACAAATTTTATATTATTTTTGAAATGACTTCTGCTCCATTTGAGTTATTAATTACATTTTTAATTAGATGTGTTGCAAAGTGGACATCAACAAGATATTTGTCCATGATGAAAAGCTATTTTCGCAGAGAAGTCTTTACTTCAAGAGTTGGAATCTCAAGACAATTTTTAGACGAAGTCTAATTCTGACTTCGACCTTCGTGACTCCAAAATTGGGCACTTTCTCGGGTCATTGACAATATTTGTGTCAAGTTTTATGATTTGGGTCAATTGGTTGTTCAAGTAGAGTGGAGACTGTTACTGATGACCGTGACATGTATGACCCCGAAACAATGGGGCATTCCTTTGGGTCAAAGGCAATATTTGTGTAAAGTTTCGTAGTTGCAGGTCAATTGCTTCTCCGTTTATCTAGCGGAAAGAAAAAGGTCAATGGACTTAGAGACAGACATGATGAAATCAATATATGCACCTCTACTTCTGAGTTGGGGCTACAGTTAATAAAATCGTGAAATTGATAAGATGAACGATGTTTAAATGATTTAGGCCTGATGTTGAATGAGTGAGCGGAGCGAGTTTGAAGTGAAATTTTATGGAGGGAATCCAATTTCGCTTATTTTGTTAAGGATGAACAAAATTAGCGATATATAAAACCTAAATACAATATGCATAAAAGTTCAATCAATAGCTATCTATTTCGTCAGGGAACAATCAGACGCTTTACATTTCAATTATATCAGAGAAATCGCGAATTGGTATTTGCTTAATTCATTTTGAATGTACATGTTGGTCTTATTTTTTTATAACATTGAGCGTTTTTGAATGGTTTGAGTGAAGGTTTGGAATGAATCAATGGAGCGCTGAGTGAGCGATTAAGAATGTTTTTTATTGAGATGATTGTCAATTTCATGATGTAACTAACTTTATGATGGTGCTCTTAATCGTGTTGATATGTAATAATGTGAAGAAAACAAGTTGAACTATTTGGTTTGTTTCAAATGGCAAATTGTCTTGGTGATGAATGCAATTGGGCAAAGATATTCATAATTTAATTAAAGATATGGTGGCAAGGGTTTTTGTGGATGAGTATTGGGTTTTTACAATGAAACTTTCATGTAGATAACTGCAATATGACGGAAAACAAACGACAATATGTTGCAAAAATATTTATTAACTTTAAAAGTGTATCATCACTTTATGAAAAGATTTTTATTTCGTAGCTTAGACAGAAATTAACAATATAACACCATGTCAAAAGTTAAATGTGCAATAAGGTCGTTCAGAAAGAGAAACTATACCTTTAAAAGAAGCTATAACGTAATTCTACGAAAAACAGGTCGCAACCTTACCAAATAAGTAGATCACGTGATTGGTCTGTGCTATTGCAATAATACTGAGAAAACAGATCGCGACATTACCAAATAAGCAGATCACGTGGTTGGCTAGTGATATTGTCAATGGCTGACCTTATTGGACTTGACTTATCACATGATTTCCAAATATAGTAATGCAAACATGTGATACAAATATATTCGTACGCAACTTTTTAAACATAAATTAGCGTGTTAATTATATACGTGACGTGTTAGCTGTGTAATTGTACAGCATTATTACTTTTTGATGAAATAAACTGTATGTCTTTGTCAAGTTGAAATATTCAAAATAGGCCAAAGTGTATTCACATCCTGTTCACGTGTGTTCGCAAAAAAACCCGAAATGAAAAAATTATCTTGTGTTCATTTTGCGGTTTTGTTAAAGTGCTAGTTCAGTCCAGAATTTCATGTTTTTCTTTGTTTAAATCCTTAATAGTTATGCTTTTTTATCAAAAAATCCGTTGGTCCGAAAACGAACAAAATTCTAGTTTTGCTTTAATCCGCACAGGTGTGTTATCGTAAAAATCCAATTAGCGAGCTCCAATCGATTTTGGCGATAAAGCCGTGTGACGTCAGCACATGTAGACGCTTTACATCCGCCATTGTGTAAAATAGGGAAACAAGAGGGATTTCTCGAAATAAAAGAGGAAAAACGAAGTTCAAAATTTAAGACTGCGAAAAGGGGGAAGCAAAAAGGACAACAGCAGCTCTGGCGCTAAGCGACGTGTAGCCGAAATTTGTTGTAACCGGCATGTAGACGGAGTTTTCATGCATTTTCCCGAAATATTCAGGGGTCCCAATATTCAGCACGGAGAAATGGGTGGACTGATTTTGTGAATTCATGTGTAACGAGAAGGGACTCGACCGACTGAGTTTTCTGTGTTATGTTACAATCATTTTACTAGAGACTGGTTTCCTTTTAAGAATTTCTTCGATAAAGAGCCATTAATAGGATTATTCCGAAAGCTGTTCATCTGAATTATAAGGTAAAGTACCCCCACCCTGTTTTTAACTGTTAGGGAGGTTTTGTCTATAAATTCAATGAACCAGAGAAACGTCCGATGAATTACTGTTACAAGGGGATTGATCCGCATGTTCATTTTCACTTACACAATACAGAATGATTTGAGGAAAAACTCAGTAGCCAGTTTGGTGTCTCAGGGCCTCTTGTTTCACCTTTAAAAAAAACGCATTTTGATTTTTGAAGGTAAATGGTTTTGAAGAAAAGAGTTCTAAAACTTGCATTTAATAATGGTTTAATTCAGTTGAGATATGTATATCCTGATTGGTTGAAAAATTGGTTTCATAACCCCATGAAAACAACTTTGAATAAGCAGCTATTTTGTAATAATTGTAACTTGCTTTTTATATTTTTGGCATCAAACATAAGATAAATAGATTATATTTAGTTAGTTATGAACCTAAAAATCTCACCACACTCATGTATGATTCTGCTTCATGTATTCATACAGTATGATGAGGTTTAGTTTCATACCTCTATGACATGAAAAAATATTATATTCATCTCTTAATTAAATTTTCTGTTTCAGAGACAATGGTAACACTTGATTGTATTGTTGACAGTAGACACATGAGGAAAGATACTACAAAGTTGTCTTCTCATTTTAAAATGTCACCTCTTGAGGGATACCATTCAGTTATCAACCACTTTGCCCTGAAGATGATCAGGTTTTCCTATCATGGTATGTTGAGTAGGTATGTATTCTTAGTAAGTTAAAATTCAAGATGTTCTTGAATTTTACCAAATGCTGATGATCAGTGATTTTGATATCTTTCAAATTTATTTTAAAGGAAGTGAAATTGAGAATTCTTTATAGGGAAACTATACAAATGCTGCTGCTTATGAAAAAATTAAATAAATATATGTGAACCATCGCATAAAAAGACTTTCTGCGTAGGCCATCAAGTGTCAACCCCAGTCTGACTGTGCATATTGTGCAGGCGGATTACGGTTAATTATCTGGATCTGAAATGATTATTCAACCTTTCGGTATAAAATGCATTTCTGGAATTGTTTTAAATGACTTACCAACAGTTTTGTGCTTATCAATCAAAAGAATTATAGTTTCTCAAAATAAAATTGATATAAAATGATGAATCTAAAGGTTTCATCATTATAGAGCTATAGAGCACTATAGGTGCAATGTGAGTTTTTAATACACCATGAACTACTGTTAAATAGAAACTGAAATTAAACTTTAATATTGTTTTGTGTTAATATCTATGTCTTTGTTTTTTGAAATGCACCACATTGCCACATGAATCAAGTTTCAAAAAATTGCTTGCACAAGCAAGGTAAACTCAAATATAGGTTCAAAGGATATAAGAAATTTTAGCTCAACTGTTTTAAATAAAAAGTGAGTCTAATGCCATAATCTTGGTGTCAATGATGGTGTTTGAGACTAACTTCAATATTGGTCCTATCTCTGATGTTGAAGATATCCTCTTGAAACTTGACATAATGTGTACACCATCACAAGAGCTAACCAGACTATGAAGGATAAATCTTGAGGCATTTTTGTAACAAGAGGTCCACTGGCTTTAAAATCCCAAGGCTTTCATTAAACAATGCTTACTTTGACTGAATACAACACTTTGAAGTTTCTTTAGAACCATTTTGTATTGATGTACTGGGTCTTGCCCACATTGCTTCACAAAACTCATAATTAACCTGCATACCTTTTACCCATCTTTTAAGTCACATAAAGGTGATTGAAATAAGTAGAACATTCTAAAACATTTTTGGGAAAATAAGAGTAAATGGTCTTTGATGGAGCATTTATTCCAAATTCAATGATATTAGTCCAATTGATTGGGAGGAGAAGATTTTTTGAGATTTCAGAGTGAAAATTTGCCCTGCCCTGCCACATCCACATTTATGGACCATTGGGCCCATCAAAATTTCATAACCAATTTAAGTAAAGGTGCACCTAAGGAACATCCATGCAAAGTTACATTGAAATCTGCCCAATTGTTTGGACTGAAAATATTAATAAAGATTTTATTGGAAAAATAAGCCCTGTCCTGGCATTATTTGGGAATCAATCAAAATTTCTTTTACAATTTAAATAAAGGGTTACTAGAGAAATATCCAGGCTAAATTTCAAAGAAAAAGGCTTGATGGTTTGGGAGGACAAGGGTTTCAAAGTGAAAAAATGCCCCATCCTGTCACACCCCTTTTTTTTAGGGGGGGGGGGGGGGAAGGGGGGGGGGGGTCAATTAAATTTTCCACACACCAGCATGACAAGAAGGCCAGCGGAGATAAAAATCATGCCCCTTTTTTTTTACTTTGATTTTTCATATCTCACTGAAATAAAACATCAGAAGCCACTGGGAGTGCTCTTGTTAAATGTAAATTGAAAGTTAGATTATGAAAATGTTATTTTAATTTACAGATTGTATTGATGTCCCTATGAGTACAACATTTCAATTTGGTGAAAGGGCTCATATGAACAGTGATGGCTATCAGTTACAGGTTTAAGCTCCACCACCCGTGAGCAATCAAAGTGAGAGACCCATTCAGCACTACTGTTAGGAAGCTTTATAACTGATTCAATCCGTTCCAGTCCAAGCATGCTTGAATCCTGTGTATGCTGGCTACAGTTTGGACAAGTTTGTCTAATCTAACTGACTAAACTTGATGGAAGAACAACTCACTTCTTTTCCCATGAAATGCCAGCACCATCTTGCAAACTGTCTATATGTTTATATGCTTTATAGCAATGTCTCCTATGAAAAATAAACGATATGTGACCCATTATGAAAAAAGGGAGCATCTTGGAACTCTGTGAAATAATCATTTTAAAAACAAGATAGTAGACATCAACGGTGGCAGATCCAGGATTTCTAAAAAGGGAGTTTCGTTTTGCTAGTATTTCAATTTTTCTTGCTGAATTTGAATTTTATTTAAACAAATTTTCTTTCTTCTGGACATATCGAGTATGCAACAATTTCCAAAAAATAAAGGAGAAGGCAGGCAGTGTATGCTAAGATCAGACTGCACAATTTTGAAGACTGATCTTGATCTTTACTGTCTACCAAATTTATGTTCACAACAAATATGTCATGAATCGTAGAAGATTAAATGAAATTCTGCATGTAAAATTAATTTGGTTTAGAGGGTGCTCGTTTAAAACCACGAACCCCCTCCCCTGGATCTGCCACTGGTCAGTCTTAGCTTGCATTTCGTAAATTATTATTCAGAATGACAATTATCATTCTAGATTCAGAAAAAGAACTAAGTGCAAAAAATAATGAAACTATACTTTTCAACTATTTCTATGGTAATTTTCAACTTGGTTTTGTTTAAAAGTCACCAATATGTCCAGTTAGAGTTTTAGTCTACAAAACATTATTGTGATCAAAAGAAAAGTACACATGAATGTTTATTTTTGGCGAGGACATCCCCCCCCCCCACACACACACTCACACAGAAAGATTGGGGGAATATTGTTTTACCATTGTCTGTCTGTCTATCTGCAAAACTTAACATTGCCCATATTTTCAAGGCCATTCAAGAAACAATGCTCATATTTGGTATGATTATAGATCTCAGTGATAGGCAGCTGCTGGTACCTAGGTCAAGGTCATGTGACAAGATCAAGATCATCTGTCAAGGTCAAATTTCTAAAAAAAATGCTGTTTGGGGGGCATTCCTGTTTCACAAACACATCTTGTTCTATATGCTATATCGTTTAAGCTTTGAAAATCTTACTGATGGATATCATCCAAATTTCTCTGAAATGCTCTTTGGGTGACATTTTATCACTCTGCAAAAAATATTATGATAAAAGAAAAAGTATGTGTTTAATGTGCAGAGGTCATTTCTCCATATGTAACTTGTTATATAGTTAAATCTTTAAAAATCATTTTTCTCAGATTCGAATGGATAGATATCAACCATTTAAGTGATCCTTGTGTGACCCTTTATCAGTCTACAGGAAATTTGTAATTAAATGAAAAATATGTATTTTATGGGCTGAGGTCATTTCTCTAAATGTAATTTAGTGTAAAATTTGAAAATCATTTTCTCAGAAGCCAAATGATGGATATCAATTATCAATCGAATTTCAATTAAGTGATTCTTAAATTTGTGATTTGATGAAAAGTATGTATTTTATTGGTAGAGACCGCATTAAACAAAATTCACTTGAATGATCCTTGGATGACCCATCAACAGACTAAACAAAATTATTGTGGTTGAATGAAAATATGTATTTAACAGGCTGGGGTCTATCTGTTTTATCATATTCATCAATCGTGATTTTTTCTTAGAAGAAATATTTCTGCAGGTGACACTTAAAAACTCGTATTTACTTGAAATAAACATTCATTCATTCATTCATTCACTTATATTCTCGACGAAGAGAAAGCCATTATTACTGTGCGTATTAAAAGACGTTTAACATGTTAAATTTTATGTAAAATTTCTTGTGAAGGCAACTCCTCCATTTATGGACTGATTTGGATGAAACTGCCGCAAATATTTCCAATCACCTGACCTTTGCCTATTGCTGAGGTTTGGTGAATTTCAGCTGCGTCATAGAAAAGGGGATATTCTCGTGAACGCATTTCATTTATCTATGAAGTGATTTTAAAGAAACTGTCACGAAATGTTCTTTGTCACCAGAATTTGTGCATGTTGCAGTTTGGTGAATTTCCGCCGCTTCATTGAAAATGGGGCCCTCGTGTCAAATTTCTTGTAAATGTAACTCATTCTTCACGAAAAAAGCGGCCTTATTGTCATTTTCTTTATAATACAAATTGTTCATTTGAGATGAAAGTAAACAATTCCCCATTTACGGATTGATATGGTTGATACTTTCAAAGGTTATTCTTCATCTAATGAACATGTGCATAATCTCACCTTTCAATCTTATGATGTACCATCACAGTAAGGGGGCCGCCGTCATAGCGCAGTTGGTAGCGCGTCGGACTGACATTCTAGAGGTCCCGGGTTCGATTCCCGACGACGGCATTTATTCTTTCCGACTATTTGTCTCTCACCAATGGGTTGATAATCATAGACTTATGTGAGATAGTAGCTGGAGGCTAGGAAAGGATGTGATGGTTCTACTGGTGAGAGAAATACCAGGAAACCATCGTAAGGTGCTCCAGCCGCCGCGATATAAATGAAAAAATGTTGAAAGCGGCGTTAAACTCCAATCAATCAATCAATTACAGTAAATGGGCCTTTCGTTTTAATGATAATCCTTTTGGCGGCGTATCTTGTATCAACGGCACTCTTGTTTGGGGTTACGAAGGTCAAAGGTCAAGGTCGCAATTGAACTTTGTCCGAAAAACGGCTTATGGAACTGGCGCTATGGAGTGTGTGTGGGAGGGGGTGGGGGTATTAGTCCGCTTTACGACACATCTAATTCTTCTATTTGGTGTCCCTGTCGATTTCATTATGTATCGACGCTTAGTGCAAGACTGTACTAGGTGTATGTCCATTGTATTTACACTTAGTAGTCTTGCGCTGAACCCTCGATATGACTTCCCTTACAGATGACTTTACTGTAATTAAATCAATTACACCTGAAAAAATACCATCTTTGATTCGAAAGACGTTTTAAATCTGTCTTTATACCCCAGCTACAAAGTAGAAGGGATATATTGCTTTCATGCAGAAAAAAAATCAAGGTCACGAAAGAATTTCGAAGATCACCAACGTACTTTAAAAATTCAAAACATATTCCTTTTGTTTCTACTTCCCGACATTATTTACTAGTACACCGGCCCTTCGTTCAGGATTAAATCGTTCGTGAAACAGTCTTAAGAATACGACACGCTTGTCACATTTCATTTTTGTACACCATCGAATGTTGTCGTACATCGGCATCATCTCCGTCCGTTCATCCGGACAACTAATTCTTATTAACACAACTCCTTTAACTACGGACAGACCGCTGTCATAGCGCAGTTTTTAGCTTTTTGGACAATCATTTAAATGGTCCCGGGTCACAAGTTGATACCAGACAGCGGCATTCATCTTTTCCGACTATTTGTCTTCCATAAATGGGTCGATAATTGTAGACAAATGTATGATATGCAGCTGGAGGCTTTGAAAGGATGTAATGGTATACCTGGTGTGAGAATTACCAAAAATCCATTGTTACATACTCCAGCCGTCCTGATGTAACTGATAGATTGTTGAAAGCAGCGTAAAATCCCATTGAAACAAACAAATCAATTACGGATTTGCATAAAACGTTCACAGAATGTTTACTATAGAGTGATCATGCGCATATCGCAACGATATTTTGATACATGTTCACTGCTGCGTCTCGTAAAAGATAATTTTGTTGAAAAATTGCCCGTAGCTGCGTATAGTGTGACCTGCACAATTGATTTTAAGTTTGAATGTAGGTTCGTTTACCTTGTGTAACACAATTTCGGTTGAATTTTTGCATGAAAATAAAATAATTATGCTATCGAGTTTCTTTAGACCCGAACCCCATCTGGACACACCACTGCAGTTGTAGTTAGCGCTAGTTCAGGAATGAACTGTTCCCGATTTGGATTTTCTGTGCTCGAGCGCAAAAGCCCCACCTTCGGAATTTCTGCGTAAAATCTCTATGCATCCTCTTAGTGTTTACGCAAAAACACATACGAAGGGTTTTCCCGTTAACGGATGCGCAAAAATGTTCAAGAACCCTTTCTTGGTTTTCTGCTTTTACGTATATTAGAATCTACGCATATTTTTTCTTGTCGATTTTTTGCGTGTTTATATGTAGTTCCTATAGGCGACGTGGAAGAATTGTGCGTGTTTCGTACCTAACCTTAAATTTTTACGCAAAAAAACGCGGGGATGGGGCTTTTGGGCCGGAGCCGCGGCAGAAAATCAAAGTTTAAGGAGTGTTTGAATTACTCTCTAGTTTAGAAAATTAGTCCGCTTTGCAAAAGTTGGCTTTAGTTTGAAAACTCAAATTCATAACAAAGGCATTTCACGGAATTCTGCATCGACTTCTTACAAGTTTACTAAATAAATGCTTTATTGTGTGTTTTGAATAAAATAGTAATTTTGTCTCGGTCATAAAGATCACGGCATTTGTGTATTTCTTTAAGTAAAAAAATAGTTAACTTTCAATAAAAAAGATCGGCGTGAACACTGTAAAATCACCGTAAATACAACTGATGTTGTAGTCTATAATATACATCAATAACTTTGTGAATTTTTGAATGATTTCTTTTTCTCAAAATACTAATTCATTCAAATAAAATTAATTTCTCAGCAGCCTCCTTTCGCCACCAGTTTCTTCCCGAAATGTTCTTGTTTGCGGTCCTATAAATACGGCTCTAATTGATTCGACTAGATGTCCTCGTCTATGTACTTTTGTCTTCCTTAATCATTGGAACCATCCGAGGATGAACACGGCGAAAAAAGATCGAAAATGCCGTCTAGACTATTCCATTTACTCTCCATTTCTATTCGATATTCTATCGAGACTCCGGGTCGTGACGTCACGGGGTTAAAGTGTATTAACAGGCTACGATAACGGAAGCGAGTATCTTGACAGGTAAAATATCGATTTTTACAGCCGGATTACTCCCAAGCGGAAAATAATTTGACTATGCAGATAGGCGCATTGTGTTGTGTAAACACATTTTAACGTGAATTCGTATTAAACAAAAAATATTTTTTTGGACTGAACTAGTACTTTAAATCTAAATTGGAATTGCTCCGCATTCCAACTTAAAAAAACATATTTACCTAACTCCGGTATGCTAGCCGATCTTCCTCTTACTCCATCGGTGATGTCTGTGTGATTTGTCTTGACTTCGTCTGCAAAAGAAGTACAGTTTAATTAATTTAATTTACTAACCCTACTTTAACATTACTTACTAGTATTTCAAACTTGGCATGACATTGACTACACATTCAAGTTCTACAAGACAAAATATTGTATTATACACTACCAATTATTGAAGAACTTACTTCCATTGAACCTTAATAATAATAACTAAAATGGTCTTTACGAATAGCATATGATTTAAAGTCCTTAAGCGCCTCATTAAGAATTCACGAAAATGCCTAGATCTATAAATATTTGTGTTTCTCGACCTGAATAGATCTTAAATCTTACATAAAAAAAGATCTGATCAATATCTCCCTGTGCCGCTTCAACAAGAAACCAGCGGGTCATTGGCCCTAGGGGCTATTGACTCTTTATCGCTCACCAAAAGTATTGTTGACAAAGGCGATAAAATGCCAAAATTCATGGCTAGCTTGAACAAATTTCTAACAAGTCCAAGATATGAAGTTTCTAAAGTGCACAAAATATTTTTTACAAGGTTTGACCCATTGACCTAATTTAATTGAACTATTAGATTTGTCCAACATTTCAGGAAGACAGACATTCTAATCAAGTTTCAATCTGTTTAAATCCAAAATATGACATCTAGAGTACACACGTTTTTTTTCTTGCATTTGACCACCTAACCTCAATTTTTATCCCACTTTACTGATTTACGAAATCTACCGAGATTTGATGTAACAAACATTCCGAACAATGTTAAAGACATTCGAGATGAAAACAGTAAGCAACGGGAAGCGGTACTAAGAAGGGCTTTTAAAAAACAAAAGAAAATGAAAAAAACTTCTGATTTTAGAAAGACCTGTGGGAATGCAAATAGGTATAGTCTCAAGATCTTGGATTTATGAATATGGAACACTAACCTTACATCATCATACAAGATGTTATTTCATTTTTTTTCTTTTAGTTCTCGATTATCAAGAAATACAAATGTCATACCTAAATCAATGAAATAACTAAAGATTATATAATGATTTCGTCTATTTCGCCTTATTTCATGTTATCTTATTTGGATATAAAGTCGCGTAATACAAACATTATTTGAGAAGCATAATACAAACATCATTTGAGAGGATTAAGAAAAACAAAGGACCCTAAGAAACTACAAGCTTATCATTGAATCCAGAAAGAAACAAGAATGGGTTTTTTGTGCAAAAAGAAATGAACACTTTCCAAGACTTTCTGAGCCCCAGCTGGTCGACAATATTGATCGACAATATTACACTCTGGTATTTTTTCATGCTTGTTTGAATCAATCACCGGAGGTTTTATTTACTTGATCTAGCCCATTTCTCCGAGTATATTGGCGATGTATCCACGGCACCTTTCCTGAGATGGAATTCCCCAGGAAGGGTATCCCCTTGTAGGACTACGAGGAAGGGTGGCGGAGCTTCGCCAATGAAATTGAAGCATCAAACATGATGACCAACTAAAAAAAAGCCAAGACCAATGACGCCAAACATAGTCTTTCAGATTCTGATTCGGAACATTTCGAAACAGAAACAGAAAATTTCGCTTCACCCCTGTTATTTCCTCGATACATTGTCATTGAATCCGAAGAATTTGAAGATCCTTTAACAAACCTCTCGCAATTTATTATTGAAAACAATTTGCAGCCATTCTCGGAACCCGAAAATCTGTTAAAAAGCTTTGTTATAAAACTTTAATTATTGAGGTATTCACCAAACAACAAAGCACCAATCTTATGAATTAAAAAAAACTTAAGAAATATAAAGATATATCGAGATGTAAAACTTATATTAAGCAAAGGTGAAATCCGATAATAAAAAATATCTTACTGTGACAGCTTTGACGAAATTAAAGAAAACTTAAGCAGGGTGTAACAGAAGTGAAGAGAATTTCTGTGAAAAGAGGTGATAAAGATGTGCCAACAACTACTTATATCATTTCCCTTTCCTCCCCTAGTCCTACACCATCAAAAGTTGGATATCAATCTGGGAAAGTAGATGTGTGTTTTACACCAAATCCGCTCCGCTGTTTTAATTCCCCAAAATTGGGCCACCAAATATCTAAATGTAAAAACACTTCAGTCAGTTCGAGATGTGCTTTTGAGGGATCCTTGCATGACCATAAAATGTGCCTTTATCCTTTGAAGTGTGCTAATTGTGGTGCTAATCCCTGTGCTTTCTCTTAGGACTGTCCAATGCGGCAAGAAGAAAAGGGAATTTTAACAGTTAAATACACACGAAATATGGGTTTTCCTGAGGCAAGGAAAATTATTTAACAGCGCGAGACTGACCAGGAAACAGCAACTTCTAGTTCAAGTTATGCTGGAGTTGTCTCGGCTCCCCAAAACCAAGGAAAAGTTCAACATACCTCCATCCTGCCAGTGGTTCTTATTCGTCACTAGATTTAACTTTATGCAGTCCTAGAATTTTTCCAGATTTTACATGGAAAGTCGACTGCGATCCCGAAGGTAATGACCATTTTCCTATCCATGTCTCGGAATTTGAATCATCAGTTCAAGAACGTCAAAGACGTTGGAAACTTCATAAAGCTAATTTGGAACAGTTTAAAACTATTCCTGAGCAGTCTATTAATCCGACCGGAAGCATTTGATGGTTGTGAAAACCCCACAGTTATTTCATCTTTATTATTCTCTTTTGCAGAAAAGACTATTCCTCGAACATCATCAGACCCTAAAATTCCAAACAAACTATGGTTCAATGCGGATTGCAAAAATGCTATAACTGAGAGAAAACGTGCTAGCAGATCATTTGGCAATAGACGTCCAAATGAAAATCTTTACAATTAAAAATGCACGTGCTTGAACGTGCAAAAGCATGTCGTACTATAAAACAAAGTTAGCGTTCGTCTTGAAGACAGTATGTTTCTATATCAAATTCTAGATCATTTGTCAAAAGACATGGGAAATGGTGTGCAAAATTAGAGGAAAGGACGCGTCAATTGGCATTGGTCATCTAAGAACTAACCTCAGTGACGTTTCTTCAAAGGCTGATTTTGCGAATGTATTGCCAAGAAGTCATCATCATCAAATTACTCACCTGCCTTTCAAAAATTCAAAGGTGTTAAAGAAGAGTCAAAACTTAATTTTAGCTCCAGCAATCTGAATTATTTAAGACTTTTTAGTTAAAGGTTTTAAGAAGGCTTTAAAGAAGTGTCATGACACACCTGTAGGAAACCATAATATTCATTGTCTGGTTTCTTGAAAAGAACCATCTCAGTCCAAAGTGGCTTTCGAAAACACAGAAGCACTCTTGATCATCTTATCCGCTTCGAGACCTTTATTCAAGAAGCTGTTTTTTTTAAAGAAAGAACAAATTCTTTCTGTCTTTCTCGATCTTTAAAGTTCTTATCATACCACATGGAAGTATGGAATTATGAACCTACGATTTCGGCTTCGAGGTCGCCTTGCCTGTTTTGTCTCTGCAATTTTGGATGAAAGTTAGTTTATAGTCAGCGCTGGAGGTACTTTTTCTGATCCCCACGGACAAGAAATAGGTGTACTCCAGGGGAGGAATTATCTGTGATTCTATTTAGTTCAAAAATAAACAATATTGTTAGAATTGCTTGTCCAGCGGTAGAATGTTGAAGACTTCTGTATCGGTTACAGATTAAAGCACAAGTATACAATTGCAATACAGTTGCAGCAAGTCTTAATCTTTCAAAATGGTCCAATGTAAACGGCTTCAAGGTTTCAAAGACAAAAACTAATTTTATGCATTTTCGTCAATAAAGAAAAATGCACCCCGACCGAGAGTTAAAGTTGGACGGAATGCCGATTGAAGTTGCTAAAGAATTTAAATTCTTAGGACTCCTTTTCGACTCTAAACAGTCGTTTATTCCACATAATGACAATTTGAATAATAAATGCCAAAAGGCGTTAAAAATTTTACATGTTGTAGTCAGTATGGACTTGGGAGCTGATAAAAAGGTGTTATTGTGCCTTTATAGGGCATTGGCCAGATCAAAGCTAGATTATGGCTGTGTTGTCTATGATTCTGCTTGCCATTCATATCTTCGCAAACTTGGTTAACTTAACCAGTCAATAGTCCGGAGCAATTAAATTCTCCATATGCAATACTATTTATAACTTAAAACTGATCCTGACATACCGACATACAAAACTATGTTTGAACCCAAACACAGAAATGATTTTGATTCGAAACCAAAAGCAATTCCATGGCAACCCGTAGTTATTATTTTTACTCGATTTGTTACTTAAGGGTCAAACCCATTGCCTTCTATAGATTTTATCGAAAACAACAAGCCGTATCAAATGTTCTACAAAAGAAACGCTATTACAAACTTGTTGGCTGTTGAAATGGCAATGTAAACTCCTTAGTGAGAATAGAATAATTATCTATCGAACATTTAATCAATGGATATATATTGATTCTAACAACAAAATAAAACTTCTGTCATACAAAAGAACATTGTCAGATAAGCGGTATTCATAACGACTTTCTGGTATGTTTTTATTTTGTGTGTGTGTGTGTGTGTGTGAGTGTGTTTCCATGGCAATACGTTTTAATGCCAAACTACAATTTTCTTTTAGTCTGTTAAAAAGTTTAATACACGTTTTATAAAAACCTTGATTTGCATTATATCAGAACTTGATGAAATCCGGTGAATTTATACCCGTATTATGTTTTGGGGTTGCATTTTACATACCATATATCGAAAACAAACTTGTGAGCAAATATTTTAAAGAATTGTAACAGGGCACAAACGCAACTTTCTGACCCAAGTTTTCTAACATTTGTTTTTTATTTTACTGTAACCAGTGATTAATCCGTTAGAATATCGATTTAAAATGTATTCAACACTTCCTTACTGACAAAGTTGAAATTATGTTACAAACAATTGAGTGTAAAAGACGGTTCATATATACTGCATTTCAAGCTATATTGTATAAGTTTAAAAATACAAGTTGAACTCTTAAAGTTATGGTCAAAGTTGAAACTATGTTACAAACAATTGAGTGTAAAAGACGGTTCTTATATACTGCATTTCTAGCTATATTGTATAAGTTTAAAAATACAAGCTGAACTCTTAAAGTTATGGTCAAAGTAATATCTGGAAAGTGTAAGTATCAAGACGTTTTAATGACAATTTTTTATGATAGTGTACTTTTTCTAAGATTTGTAAGAACTTCGGATTGTCAGATAAAAATACGTAATTATCAACTGATGGACGTACGGAAAAAAAAACAGACTTATTGGCTCAAGTACACCCACTAAATTATTTCGTTGAAGTCTTAATTTTGATTATTATATTTCGCCTCACTATGGTAAATTTAAATGGGGGTTACACCGTTTATCTGTTAGTCATATTGCGGCGGCTGGTACACCATAACAAGAGGGCCATAGTGGCCCTTAATCGCTCACCTGAATGAACTGTCTTATTTTTTTCAATATTCTTCTGCCTCTGTACAACTTGATAATACCTTTTTTACAATGTTCAGGTTGACGTACAATTGACATACAAGGATTTTCCATTATTTGACTCCGTGACCTAGTTTTTGACCCCAGTTGACCCAAGCTCATACTCATCAAAAATTGCATCAATTCAATCATTCTGATCAAATTTCAGGTTGATCCAGCAAAAATTGTGGCCTCTAGAGTGCATACAAGATTTTTCTTAGATTTAACTATGTGACCTAGTTTTTGACATTAGTTGACCCAATTTCGAAATCGTCCAAGAAGTCATCGAGACATTCATTCTGACCAAATTTCAGGTTGATTGGGCAAAGAATGTTGCCACTAGAGTGCATACAAGGTTTTTATAAGATTTGACCCTGTGACCTAGTTTTTGACCCCAGTTGACCCGATTTTGAACACTTCAGAGATGCCATCAAGACAATCATTCTGATCGAATTTCAGGTTGATCCAGCAAAAAATGTGGCCTCTAGAGTGCATACAAGGTTTTTCTAAGATTTGACCATGTGACCTAGTTTTTGACCCCTGTTGACCCAATTAAATACTCATCAAGAATTGCATCAAGACAATCATTCTGACCAAAATTCAGGTTGATTTGGCAAAAAATGTGGCCTCTAGAGTGCATACAAGGTTTTTCTATGATATGACCATGTGACCTAGTTTTTGACCCCAGTTGACCCAATTTCGAAATTGTCCCAGATTACATCAAGACAATCAGGGTTGATTGGGCAAAAAATGTGACCTCTAGAGTGCATACAAGGTATTTCTAAGATTTGACCCTGTGACCTAGTTTTTGACCTCAGGTGACCCAATTTCAAACTCATCCGAGATTTTATCAAGACAATAATCCCTAGCAAAATTCAGGTTTTTTAGCAAAATATGTGGCCTCTAGAGTGCATACAAGGTTTTTCAATTATTTGACCCTGTGACCTAGTTTTTGACCCCAGTCGACCCAATTTCGAACTCGCCAGAGATTTCATCAAGACAATCATTCCGTGCAAAAATCAGGTTTTTTGGGCAAAATATGTGGCCTCTAGAGTGCATACAAGGTTGTTCCATTATTTGACCCTGCGTCCTAGTTTTTGACCCCAGTTGACCCAATTTCGAACTCATTCATGATTTTACCTAGACCATCATTCTGACCAAAATTCAGGTTGATTGGGCAAAAAATTTGGCCTCTAGAGTGCATACAAGGTTTTTCTAAGATTTGACTATGTGACCCAGTTTTTGACCTTAGTTGACCCAATTTCAAACTCGTCCGAGATTTTATCAAGAGAATCATTCTGACCAAAATTTGGGTTGATTGGGCACAAAATGTGGCCTCTAGAGTGCATACACGGTTTTTCTATGATTTGACCCTGTGACCTAGTTTTTGACCCCAGTTGACCCAACTTTGGACTCATCTGAGATTTCATCAAGACATTCATTCTGACCAAATATCAGGTTGAATGGAAAAAATTGTGGCCTCTAAGAGTGCATACATGGTTTTTCTAAGATTTAACCCCGCGACCTAGTTTTTGACCTGAGTTGACCCAATTTTAAACTTGTCCGAGATTTCATCAAGACAATCATTCTGACCAAAATTCAGGTTGATTGGGTAAAAAATGTGGCTTCTAGAGTGCATACAAGGTTTTTCAATAATTTGACCCTGTGACCTAGTTTTTGACCCCAGTTGACCTAATTTTGAACTCGTCTGAGATTTTATCAAGACAATCATTCTGACCAAAATTCAAGTTGATTGGGCAAAAAATGTGGCCTCTAGAGTGCATACAAGGTTTTTCTATGATTTGACCCTGTGACCTAGTTTTTGACCCCAGTTGACCCAATTTCAAAGTCGTCCGAGATTTCATCTAGACAATCATTCTGACCAAAATTCAGGTTGATCAGGCAAAAATTGTGGCCTCTAGAGTGCGTACAAGGCAAATGTTGACGACGCACGACGCACGTCGCACGACGGACGACTGAGGACGGACGACGGACATCCACCTAACCACAAAAGCTCACCTTGAGTACTTCGTGCTCAGGTGAGCTAAAAACGGATTCCTGGTATTTCTCACAACAGTACAGCCATTACATCCACATAGGTCTACGAGTACCAACCAATTGGTGGGAGATAAATGGTCGGATAGGAAAAGTGTCGCCGTCGGAGATCAAACCCTGAATCTCGAAAAGTCCGACGTCCTCACTGGGTTGAAAAGTTGTGACTATTCTTTAATAAAGTACTAAAAACATATTTACCTAACTCCGGTATGCTAGCCGATCTTCCTCTTACTCCATCGGTGACGTCTGTGTGATTTGTCTTGACTTCGTCTGCAAAAGAAGAACAGTTTAATTAATTTGATTTACTTACCATACTTTAACATTACTTACTAGTATTTCAAACCTGGCATGACATTGACTACACATTCAAGTTCTACAAGACAAAATTTTGTATTATACACTACCAATGATTGAAGAACTTACTTCCATTGAACCTTAATAATAATAACTAAAATGGTCTTTACGAATAGCATATGATTAAAAGTCCTTAAGCGCCTCATTAAAAATTCACGAAAATGCCTAGATCTATAAATATTTGTGTTTCTCGACCTGAATAGATCTTAAATCTTACATTTAAAAAGATCTGATCAATATCTCCCTGTGCCACTTCAACAAGAAACCAGCGGGTCATTGGCCCTAAGGGCTATTGATTCTTTATCGCTCACCAAAAGTATTGTTGACAAAGGCGATAAAATGCCAAAATTCATGGCTAGATTGAACAAATTTCTAACAAGTCTAGGATATGAAGTTTCTAAAGTGCACAAAATATTTTTTACAAGGTTTGACCCATTGACCTAATTTAATTGAACTATTAGACTTGTCCAACATTTCAGGAAGACAGACATTCTAATCAAGTTTCAATCTGTTTAAATCCAAAATATGACATCTAGAGTACACACGTTTTTTTTCTTGCATTTGACCACCTAACCTCAATTTTAATCCCACTTTACAAATGTCATACCTAAATCAATGAAATAACTAAAGATTATATAATGATTTCGTCTATTTCGCCTTATTTCATGTTATCTTATTTGGATATAAAGTCGTGTAATACAAACATTATTTGAGAAGCATAATACAAACATCATTTGAGAGGATTAAGAGAAACAAAGGACCCAAAGAAACTACAAGCTTACCATTGATCTTAAGGAATCCAGAAAGAAACAAGAATGGGTTTTTCGTGCAAAAAGAAATGAACACTTTCCAAGACTTTCTGAGCCCCAGCTGGTCGACAATATTGATCGACAATATTACACTCTGGTATTTTTTCATGCTTGTTTGAATCAATCACCGGGGGTTTTATTTACTTGATCTAGCCCATTTCTCCGAGTATATTGGCGATGTATCCACGGCACCTTTCCTGAGATGGAATTCCCCAGGTAAGGTATCCCCTTGTAGGACTACGAGGAAGGGTGGCGGCGCTTCGCCAATGAAATTGAAGCATCAAACATGATGACCAACTAAAAAAAAAGCCAAGACCAATGACGCCAAACATAGTCTTTCAGATTCTGATTCGGAACATTTCGAAACAGAAACAGAAAATTTCGCTTCACCCCTGTTATTTCCTCGATACATTGTCATTGAATCCGAAGAATTTGAAGATCCTTTAACAAACCTCTCGCAATTTATTATTGAAAACAATTTGCAGCCATTCTCGGAACCCGAAAATCTGTTAAAAAGCTTTGTTATAAAATTTTAATTATTGAGGTATTCACCAAACAACAAAGCACCAATCTTATGAAATATAAAAAAATAAAGAAATATAAAGATATATCGAGATGTAAAACTTAAATCATGCAAAGGTGTAATCCGATGCTAAGAAATATCTTACTGTGACAGCTTTGACGAAATTAAAGAAAACTTAAGCAGGGTGTAACAGAAGTGAAGAGAATTTCTGTGAAAAGAGGTGATAAAGATGTGCCAACAACTACTTATATCCTTTCCCTTTCCTCCCCTAGTCCTACACCATCAAAAGTTGGATATCAATCTGGGAAAGTAGATGTGTGTTTTACACCAAATCCGCTCCGCTGTTTTAATTCCCCAAAATTGGGCCACCAAATATCTAAATGTAAAAACACTTCAGTCAGTGCGAGATGTGCTTTTGAGGGATCCTTGCATGACCATAAAATGTGCCTTTATCCTTTGAAGTGCGCTAATTGTGGTGCTAATCCCTGTGCTTTCTCTTAGGACTGTCCAATGCGGCAAGAAGAAAAGGGAATTTTAACAGTTAAATACACACGAAATATGGGTTTTCCTGAGGCAAGGAAAATTATTTAACAGCGCGAGACTGACCAGGAAACAGCAACTTCTAGTTCAAGTTATGCTGGAGTTGTCTCGGCTCCCCAAAACCAAGGAAAAGTTCAACATACCTCCATCCTGCCATTGGTTCTTATTCGTCACTAGATTTATCTTTATGCAGTCCTAGTATTTTTCCAGATTTTACATGGAAAGTCGACTGCGATCCCGAAGGTAATGACCATTTTCCTAATCATGTCTCGGAACTTGAATTGAATTATCAGTTAAAGAACGTCCAAGACGTTGGAAACTTCATAAAGCTAATTTGGAACAGTTTAAAACTATTCCTTAGCAGTCTATTAATCCGGCCGGAAGCATTTGATGGTTGTGAAAACCCCACAGATATTTCATCTTTATTATTCTCTTTTGCAGAAAAGACTATTCCTCGAACATCATCTGACCCTAAAATTCCAAACAAACTATGGTTCAATGCGGATTACAAAAATGCTATAACTGAGAGAAAACGTGCTAGAAAATCATTTGGCATTAGACGTCCAAACGAAAATCTTTAAAATTAAAAATGCACGTGCTTGAACGTGCAAAAGCACGTCGTACTATAAAACAAAGTTAGCGATCGTCTTGGAGACAGTTCTTTATCTAGATCAAATTTTAGATCATTTATCAAAAGACATGGGATATGGTGTGCAAAATCAGTGGAAAGGACGCGTCAATTGGCATTGGTCATCTAAGAACTAACCTCAGTGACGTTTCTTCCAAGGCTGATTTTGCGAATGTATTGCCAAGAAGTCATCATCATCAAATTACTCACCTGCCTTTCAAAAATTCAAAGGTGTTAAAGAAAAGTCAAAACTTAATTTTAGCTCCAGCAATCTGAATTATTTAAGACTTTTTAGTTTAAGATTTTAAGAAGGCTTTAAAGAAGTGTCATGACACTCCTGTAGGAAACGATAATATTCATTGTCTGGTTTCTTGAAAAGAACCATCTCAGTCCAAAGTGGCTTTCGTAAACACAGAAGCACTCTTGATCATCTTATCCGCTTCGAGACCTTTATTCAAGAAGCTTTTTTAAAAGAAAGAACAAATTCTTTCTGTCTTTTTCGATCTTTAAAGTTCTTATCATACCACATGGAAGTATGGAATTATGAACCGACAATTTCGGCTTCGAGGTCGCCTTGCCTGTTTTGTCTCTGCAGTTTTGGATGAAAGTGAGTTTATAGTCAGCGCTGGAGATACTTTTTCTGATCCCCACGGACAAGAAAAAGGTGTATCCCAAGAGAGGATTTTGTCTGTGATACTATTTAATGCAAAAATACACAATATTGCTAGAATTGCTTGTCCAGGGGTAGAATGTTTTCTCTATGTTGAAGACTTCTGTATCTGTTACAGATTAAAGCACAAGTATACAATTGCAATACAGTTGCAGCAAGTCTTTATCTTTCAAAATGGTCCAATGTAAACGGCTTCAAGGTTTCAAAGACAAAAACTAAATTTATGCATTTTTGTCAATAAAGAAAAATGCACCCCGACCCAGAGTTAAAGTTGGACGGAATGCCGATTGAAGTTGCTAAAGAATCTAAATTCTTAGGACTCCTTTTCGAGTCTAAACAGTCGTTTATTCCACATAATGACAATTTTAATAATATATGCCAAAAGGCGTTAAAAAATTCTCTATATGCAATACTATTTATAAGTTAAAACTGATCCTGAGAATCCGACATACAAAACTATGTTTGAACCCAAACACAGAAATGATTTTGATTTGAAACCAAATGCAACTCCATGGCAACCCGTAGTTATTATTTTTACTCGATTTGTTACTAAAGGGTCAAACCCATTGCCTTCTATAGATTTTATCGAAAACAACAAGCCGTATTTAATGTTCTACTAAAGAAACGCTATTACAAACTGTCCTACTAAAGAAACGCTATTACAAACTTGTTGGCTGTTGAAATGGCAATGTAAACTCCTTAGTGAGAATAAAATAATTATCTTTCGAACATTTAATCAATGGATATATATTGATTCTAACAACAAAATAAAAATTCTGTCATACAAAAGAACATTGTCAGATATACGGTATTCATAACGAAATTCTGGTATGTTTTTATTTTTTTTTTGTGTGTGTGTGTTTCCATGGCAATACGTTTTGATGTCACATAATATCAGAACTTGATGAAATCCGATGAATTTATACCGGAATTATGTTTTGGGGTTGCATTTTACATACCATATATCGAAAACAAACTTGCGAGCAAATATTTTAAAGCATTGTAAGAGGGCAAAAACGCAACTTTCTGACCCAATTTTTCTAATATTTGTTTTTTTTTATTTTACTGTAACCAGTGATTAATCCGTTAGAATATAGATTTAAAATTTATTCAACACTTCCTTACTGACAAAGTTTAAACTATGTTACAAACAATTAAGTTTATATACTGCATTTCTAGCTATGTTGTATAAGTTTAATTTTACAAGTTGAACCCTTAAAGTTATGGTCAAAGTAATCTCTGGAAAGTGTAGGGATCAAGACGTTTTAATGACAATTTTTATGATTGTGTACTTTTTCTAAGATTAATAAGAACTTCGGATTGTCAGATAAAAATACGTAATTATCAACTGATGGACGTACGGAAAAAACAGACTTATTGGCTCAAGTACACCCACTAAATTATTTCGTTGAAGTCTTAATTTTGATTATTATATTTCGCCTCACTATGGTAAATTTAAATGGGGGTTACACCGTTTATCTGTTAGTTATATTGCGGCGGCTGGTACACCATAAAAACGGACTCCTGGTATTTCTCACAACAGTACAGCCATTACATCCACATAGGTCTACGAGTACCAACCAATTGGTGGGAGATAAATGGTCGGATAGGATAAGGGTCGCCGTCGGGGATCAAACCCTGAACCTCTAAAAGTCCGACATCCTCACTGGGTTGAAAAGCTGTGACTATTCTTCAATAAAGTAAAAAAAAAACATATTTACCTAACTCCGGTATGCTAGCCGATCTTCCTCTTATTCCATCGGTGACGTCTGTGTGATTTGTCTTGACTTCGTCTGCAAAAGAAGTACAGTTTTATTAATTTAATTTACTTACCCTACTTTGACATTACTTACTAGAATTTCAAACTTGGCATGACATTGACTACACATTCAAGTTCTACAAGACAAAATTTTGTATTATACACTGCCAATGATTGAAGAACTTACTTCCATTGAACCTTAATAATAATAACTAAAATGGTCTTTACTAATAGCATATGATTTAAAGTCCTTAGGCGCCTCATTAAGAATTCACGAAAATGCCTAGATCTATAAATATTTGTGTTTCTCGACCTGAATAGATCTTAAATCTTACATAAAAAAGATCTGATCAATACATCCCTGTACCACTTCAACAAGAAACCAGAGGGTCATTGGCCCTAAGGGCTATTGACTCTTTATCGCTTACCAAAAGTATTGTTTACAAAGGTGATAAAATGCCAAAATTCATGGCTAGCTTGAACAAATTTCTAACAAGTCCAAGATATGAAGCTTCTAAAGTGCACAAAATATTTTTTACAAAGTTTGACCCATTGACCTAATTTAATTGAACTATCAGACTTGTTCAACATTTCAGGAAGACAGACTTTCTAATCAAGTTTCAATCAGTTTAAATCCAAAATATTACATCTAGAGTACACACGGGTTTTTTTTTGCATTTGACCACATAACCTCAATTTTTATCCCACTTACCGATTTTCGAAATCTACCGAGATTGGATGTAACAAACATTAAAGACATTCGAGATGAAAACAATAAGCAACGGGAAGCGGTACTAAGAAGGGCTTTTAAAAAACAAAAGAAAATGCAAAAAACTTCTGATTTTAGAAAGACCTGTGGGAATGCAACTAGGTTTAGTCTCAATATCTTGGATTTATGAATATAAAACATAAACCTTACATCATCATACAAGATGTTATTTCATGTTTTTTCTTTTACTTTTCGATTATCAAGAAATACAAATGTCATACCTAAATTAATGAAATAACTAAAGATTATATAATGATTTCGTCTATTTCGCCTTATTTCATGTTATCTGATTTGGATATAAAGTCGCGTAATACAAACATTATTTGAGAGGCATAATACAAACATCATTTGAGAGGATTAAGAAAAACAAAGGACCCAAAGAACTTACAAGCTTACCATTGATCTCAAGGAATCCAGAAAGAAACAAGAATGGATTTCTCGGGCAAAAAGAAATGAACACTTTCCAAGACTTTCTGAGCCCCCAGCTGGTCGACAATATTGATCGACAATATTACACTCTGGTATCTTTTCATGCTTGTTTGAATCAATCACCGGAGGTTTTATTTACTTGATCTAGCCCATTTCTCCGAGTATATTGGCGATGTATCCACGGCACCTTTCCTGAGATGGAATTCCCCAGGTAAGGTATCCCCTTGTAGGACTACGAGGAAGGGTGGCGGAGCTTCGCCAATGAAATTGAAGCATCAAACATGATGACCAACTAAAAAAAGCCAAGACAAATGAAGCCAAACATAGTCTTTTAGATTCTGATTCGGAACATTGCGAAACAGAAACAGAAAATTTCGCTTCACCCCTGTTATTTCCTCGATACATTGTCATTGAATCCGAAGAACTTGAAGATCCTTTAACAAACCTCTCGCAATTTATCATTTAAAAACAATTTGCAGCCATTCTCGGAACCCGAAAATCTGTTAAAAAGCTTTGTTATAAAACTTTAATTATTAAGGTATTCACTAAACAACAAAGCACCAATCTTATGAAATATAAAAAAATAAAGAAATATAAAGATATATCGAGATGTAAAACTTAAAACAAGCAAAGGTGTAATCCGATGCTTAGAAATATCTTACTGTGACTCCTTCGACGAAATTAAAGAAAACTTAAGCAGGGTGTAACAGAAGTGAAGAGAATTTCTGTGAAAAGAGGTGATAAAGATGTGCCAACAACTACTTATATCCTTTCCCTTTCTTCCCCTAGTCCTACACCATCAAAAGTTGGATATCAATCTGTGAAAGTAGATGTGTGTTTTATACCACATCCGCTCCGCTGTTTTAATTCCCCAAAATTGGGCCACCAAATATCTAAATGTAAAAACACTTCAGTCAGTGCGAGATGTGCTTTTGAGGGATCCTTGCATGACCATAAAATGTGCACTTATCCTTTGAAGTGCGCTAATCGTGGTGCTAATCCCTGTGCTTTCTCTTAGGACTGTCCAATGCGGCAAGAAGAAAAGGGAATTTTAACAGTTAAATACACACGAAATATGGGTTTTTCTGAGGCAAGGAAAATTATTTAACAGCGCAAGACTGACCAGTAAACAGCAACTTCTAGTTCAAGTTATGCTGGAGTTGTCTCGGCTCCCCAAAACCAAGGAAAAGTTCAACATACCTCCATCCTGCCAGTGGTTCTTATTCGTCATTAGATTTATCTTTATGCAGTCCTAGTATCTTTCCAGATTTTACATGGAAAGTCGACTGCGATCCCGAAGGTAATGACCATTTTCCTAATCATGTCTCGGAACTTGAATCATCAGATCAAGAACGTCCAAGACGTTGGAAACCTTAGTTTAAAACTATTCCTGAGCAGTCTATTAATCCGGCCGGAAGCATTTGATGGTTGTGAAAACACCACAGATATTTCATCTTTATTATTCTCTTTTGCAGAAAAGACTATTCCTCGAACATCATCTGACCCTAAAATTCCAAACAAACTATGGTTCAATGCGGATTACAAAAATGCTATAACTGAGAGAAAACGTGCTAGAAGATCATTTGGCATTAGACGTCCAAACGAAAATCTTTACAATTAAAAATGCACGCGTTTTTTTAAAAGAAAGAACAAATTCTTTCTGTCTTTTTCGATCTTTAAAGTTCTTATCATACCACATGGAAGTACTGAATTATGAACCGACAATTTCGGCTTCGAGGTCGCCTTGCCTGTTTTGTCTCTGCAGTTTTGGATAAAAGTGAGTTTATAGTCAGCGCTGGAGATACTTTTTCTGATCCCCACGGACATGAAATAGGTGTACCCCAAGGGAGGATTTTGTCTGTGATACTATTTAGTGCAAAAATACACAATATTGTTAGAATTGCTTGTCCAGGGGTAGAATGTTTTCTCTATGTTGAAGACTTCTGTATCTGTTACAGATTAAAGCACAAGTATACAATTGCAATACAGTTGCAGCAAGTCTTAATCTTTCAAAATGGTCCAGGCCCCCAGCTGGGCGGGGGGATAGAAATAGTCGGCTGCTGTCAATGTAGTACATGGTAAGACCCCAAACAAATTGACCTGCCCGTTTGCCGTGGGCAGCGACCCGTAATGCCTGATGACGGGATCCTGGTGGTTGAGTGACCTCAGGGATTGGCTAGGTCCTGTGTTTGCAACACACCACTTTGGCCCCGAGTTTGGATAAACGGGAGGTCGGGCGGGCCCGACCCGATCAATCGGCTCGTCATTCCTTGCCCTAGGGCGTTTTTATCAAAATACTTATCTTTTCATTGCTTTTTTCGTAAACCACCGTTTTCCAATTAAATGACGTTTTCACTTACGCCTTAGAAGGCGTTGGCTCATGGATCAATCGGGTATATTTGGTGTTTGATCGACAAATTTACTGTCTGATGTCTACTTCATGCTTTTTTTGAAATATTAATCAGCGTAATTTTGCTTGATCTAGCCATTTTGCACGAGTATATCGGCGATTTATCCCCGGCACCTTTCCTGAGATGGAATTCCCCAGGTTAGGTGTCCCCTTGTAGGACTCCGAGGGCGGGTGGTTTGGAGCATCGCCGATGAGCCACATGAAACAAACATGGCAACCCACAAAAAAACCAAGCGCTATTTATCCGACTCGGAAGAAGAACAGCAAACTGTTAAATCATTTCCAAAGTTCATTGTAATTGAGAGTAAAGATCCGGAAATCCCCATTACTCACTTATCTCCGTTTATTATTAGCATGCAAATACAGTCTATATTGGGAACACCAAAGTCAGTTAAAAGTCTAAAGAATAGAACTCTTCTTGTGGAAACTTCTAAGAGAATACAATCTGAAAATCTTCTAAAAATTACTAAGTTTTTCAACATAAGTGTAGATGTTTACGAACATGAGAAGCTCAATCAATCAAAAGGGTTTTTCGTTGCAGGGAATTAGCCAAGTGCACCTTAAGTGAAATTACAGATAATCTTAGATCGCAGGGTGTTAGAGATGTTAAACGGATCGAGTTTAAAAGAGAGGGGAAATTATAAGAACGAATACATATGTTCTTACATTTGGTGACTCGACTCTTCCCAAAGAAATAAAGATTGGCTTTGAAATAGTAAAAGTAGATATCTTCATTCCAAATCCTCTGCGTTGTTTCAACTGCCAGAGATTTGGACATCATGAAAGTAGGTGTACAAATACCAAGATCTGCAGAAAGTGTTCTTATTCTGGACCTGAGGATGAACATGATGAAGATGCATGTGAAACTGATCCCAAATGTTTTAATTGTGGACAAGATCATCCTGCAAGTTCTAGACAATGCCCAAGATTTCAGAAAGAGAAGGAAATAATAAATGTTAAATGTAGGCAGTCGGTCTCTTTCTTTGAGACAACAAAGATTGTAGAATCCCGAGAAGAGTTACTAACGAATGACAAAAGTTATGCAAATAAAACCAAATCTGCTTCCGAGTCGTCACAAAAGCAAAAGGAATGTACTTCTTGTGAACGTATGTTGAAAATACTTTCTTAGTTGTTTCCAGAAGTGCGTGATAAGATAAATGAAATAATGTCTTCTGAAGAACCAAATGTAAGTACTCCTAACACGAAAAGTCTAGAAAGCATTGTTACCGTTCCTGAAAAGAACAAAACAAATCCCCGACCAGCTCGGATCACTGTTAACAAAGATGTCAGCGAAAGTATGAGCAATCCGTCGCAAAAAGAAAAGTCTAAACGTAATTCAGAGTCCGCCAGCCAGAGAAAGCTTCGTATCAATCTGGAGAAGGTTTGTCCTCCTCCAGCTTCGACCGGGAATCGCTTCTCTGAATTAAGCGAATCAGACGACGAGGAGGAGGAGATGGGTGTACCCGCTCCCCCACCTTCAAATAAAAAACCAACAGATGCAACTAGGCAAAGTGCCAACAAAATCAACCTAACAGGAGTTAAATAATGGGTTATTCCATACTTCCATTAATAAGTGATATAATTTTAACAATTACCTTCATAATGGCGAATAACATTATACAATGGAATTGTCGCAGCATCAAGGCAAATTTTGAAGAACTTAATCTTCTAGTATCGAAACAAAAACCAGTTGCAGTATGTTTACAAGAAACGTTTCTCAAAGACACAGATAAGTTTTCTCTAAAATACCATTCTTGCTATTTTAAAACTTTATTACAGAACGCGAGAAAGCGTCTGGTGGCGTGGGAATTATTACAATAATAATGTCCCTCACCGTCAAGTAAGTTTAAAAACATCTTTACAAGCCGTGACTGTAAGTATCTCTCTCAATAAAACTATAGGCCCCCAGCTGGGCGGGGGGATAGAAATAGTCGGCTGCTGTCCATGTAGCTCATGGTATGACCCCAAACAAATGGACCTGCCTGTTTGCCGTGGGCTGCGACCCGTAATGCCTGATGACGGGATCCTGGTGGTTGAGTGAACTCAGGTATTGGCTAGGCCCTGTTTTTGCAACACACCACTTTGGCCCTGAGTTGGGATAAACGGGAGGTCGGGCGGGCCCGACCCGATCAATCGGCTGGTAATGCCTTGCCCTAGGACGTTTAAATTTAACCTTTCATCATCAAATCTTCGTTTTCATTTGAAATAGATGTTTCTTTCACATGCCTTAGAAGGCGTTGGCTCATGGGCTAATCGGGTAAACATGGTGTTTGATCGACAATTAAACTTTCCTTTTTTCTTCATGCTTGGGTGGATTAATTATCGGAGGTATGTATTGCTTGATCTAGCCATTTTGCACCGAGTATATCGGCGATGTATCCCCGGCACCTTTCCTGAGATGGAATTCCCCAGGTTAGGTGTCCCCATAAGTAGGACTCCGAGGGCGGGTGGCTTGGACCATCGCCGCTGAATCAAAAACAATTTAACATGGCTTCATCCAAAAAAACAAGAGAGTGCTTTCAGATTCTGAGGATGAAAATATCAATTTACTGCCGTTCTCAAGATTTATAGTGGTCGAAAGTGAAGACCCAGAGTTTCCGATAGCAGAACTTTCTCCTTTTGTTATAGAAAAGCAAACAAGGGCCATTATTGGAACTCCAAAATCAGTCAAGAATATGTAGAATGGAAATTTGTTAATTGAAGTGTCAAAAAGGGCCCAGTCAGAGAATCTTCTGAAAATAACGAAGTTCTATAATCAAAAGGTCAAAGTTTACTCCCATGAGAAATTAAATACTTCCAAAGGTGTTATACGTTGCAGAGAGTTATCCTCTTGCATGATATATGAAATAGAGCAAAATCTAAAATCCCAGGGTGTCAATGCAGTAAGGAGAATTGAATTCACAAGAGACCAAAAAGAATAAAAACAAATACTTATGTCTTAACCTTCAACGAACCTACCCTACCTAAAGAAATCAAAGTAGGCTTTCAGATTGTCAAAGTTAATGTGTTTGTTCCAAACCCTCTGCGTTGTTTTAACTGTCAGAGGTTTGGCCATCACGAAGATAACTGTAAGAAAACAAAAGTTTGCAGAAAATGTGGATTCGAAGGAGATGAGGATGAGCATAATGAGGATGATTGTCAGAATGATTTCAAATGTTGTAATTGCGGAATGGCACATCCTGCAAATTCCAGATTATGCTCAAGATTTCTAAAAGAAAAAGAAATCATGAATGTTAAATTTAAACAATCTGTCTCCTTCTTTGAAGCTAGGAAAATAGTCGAATCCAGAAATGACACTAACAGCTATGCAAACAAAGCGAAATCTGCACCTGAGCCAAACCAAACTTCTAAAACTAATGAATGCACCACTTGTGAACGTATGCTTAAAATTCTTATAGAAATGTTTCCGGAAGTACGTAGCAAAGTCGACCAAGTTTTATTTGGCGAAACGCCCTTGAACAAATCAACAGAAGAAAAAGATAATAAACAAACCTCAGATTCTGAAAAGAAAACACCCGTTTATAAGAAAAATAAAGTTAACAAAACTGTCAGTAAACCGTCTCAGAAAGATAACTCTACAACTCAATTAGAGTCCACCAGTCAGAGAAAGCCTCGACTAAATCTGGATGGATAAGGTTTCTCCTCCAGCTTCGACAGGCAATCGATTCGCTGAATTAAGCGAATCTGAGGATGAGGAGGAGGAGATGGATGTACCCGCTCCCCCTCCTTCAAACCCACCCCCTTCAAACCCACCTATTTCAAAACAAACAGATGTAATAAGGCAAGGTGCAAATAAAATAAATTTAACAGGAGTTAAAAAATGGGTTATTCTACACAGCCATTATTAAGTGGTATTATTTTTATACTAACCTCCATAATGGCGAATAGCATTATACAATGGAATTGTCGCAGCATCAAGGCCAATTTTGAAGAACTTAATCTTCTAGTTTCCAAACAAAAACCAGTTGCAGTATGTTTGCAAGAAACGTTTTTAAAAGATACAGATAAGTTTTCTTTGAAATATCACTCTTGCTTTTTGACTGATTTTACAGAACGCGAGAGAGCATCTGGTGGTGTGGGAATGATTGTTTATAACAATATTCCTCACCGTCAAGTTACTTTAAATACCTCTTTACAAGCAGTAGCTGTAAGTGTCTCTCTAAATAAAACAATAACATTGTGTTCTATTTACATTCCTCCTAGTTTCCCTGTAGATGGTAGAAAACTTGATAATCTTGTTGATCAGCTGCCACAACCTTTTATACTTATGGGGGATTTCAATTCTCACCATAAATTATGGGGATGTTCCAATACAGACGACAAAGGTCGTACTATTTGTTACTAGGCATGATCTTGTTTTATTTAATAATAAATCTAAAACTTATCTTCATCCTGCAACTGGAAATTATTCTTCACTGGATTTGACTATTTGCACTCCTGATATTTTTCCTGATTTTTCATGGAAAGTTATTTCCGACCTTCATGGTAGTGACCATTTCCCTATTCAGATCTCTGAATTAGGGCCATCTGTTCAGGGGCGCCCCAGGCGTTGGAAACTCCATAAGGCTAATTGGGAACATATTCCAATATTCCACAATCATCGCCTGACCCAAAAAATCCAAACAAGCCATGGTTCAATGACGATTGCAAAAAGGCTGTAGCTGAAAGAAAACGTGCTCTTAGAGCATTTGGCTTAAGGCCTTCAAAGGAGAATCTTTACAAATTCAAAATTGCACGTGCGAAAGCACGTCGTACTATTAAACAAAGTAAGCGTTCGTCTTGGAGACAGTATGTCTCTAGATTAAATTCTAGATCATCTGTCAAAAAGACTTGGGACATGATACGTAAAATTAGTGGGAAGAATACAGCACTTAATGTCGGTCATCTTAAAACGGATGACGATAACACAGTTTCTTCAAAATATGACATTGCTAATGTCTTAGCAGACACGTTTGCCAAGAAATCTTCCTCTACTAATTATTCACCTGCGTTTCAGAAGTTTCAAGGTGAAAAAGAAAAGTCTAAACTTAATTTTAGTTCCAGAAATCTGGACCACTATAATAGAGACTTTTCCGTTAAGGAATTGAAAAAAGCTTTAAAAAAGTGTCACGACACTGCTATCGGATCAGATGCTATTCATTATCAATTCCTCAAACGTTTGCCATCTCGTTCCCTTCACTGCTTACTTCAAATTTATAATCAGGTATGGAAGACGGGAAGCATTCCAGCCTCTTGGCGGGAAGCCATCGTTATTCCAATACCTAAACCAGGTAAAGATTCCACAAACCCTTCAAATTACCGCCCTATTGCTTTAACTAGTTGCATTTGTTAAACCATGGAAAGAATGGTAAATGATCGTCTTGTTTGGTTTCTTGAAAACAACCACCTTATTACGGAAGTCCAAAGTGGCTTTCGTAAACAGAGAAGCACTCTTGATCATCTTGTTTGCTTCGAGACATTTATTCGAGAAGCCTTTATAAAGAAGGAACACGTTGTTTCTGTCTTTTTCGATTTCGAAAGTGCTTCTGATACCACGCGGAAGTATGGAATTATGAACGACCTCTATGATTTCGGTATACGAGGGCGCCTTGCCTTTTTCATCTCAGCTTTTTTGGATAAACGTCAGTTTAGAGTCCGTGTTGGAGATACTTTATCTGATCCCCATGAACAAGAAATGGGCGTTCCACAAGGAAGTATTTTATCTGTGACACTTTTTTGTGTCAAAATTAACAATATTGTCAAAACTTTTTGCCCTGGGGTTGAATGTTTTCTCTACGTTGACGACTTTTGTATCTGCTACAGATCAAAACATATGCAAACAATTGAAAGACAATTGCAACAAGTCTTAAACAATCTTTCAAAATGGTCAAATGAAAACGGTTTCAAGTTTTCAAAGACAAAAACTAAATGTATGCATTTTTGTCAATCAAGAAAAATGCACTCCGATCCAGAATTAAAGTTGGACGGAGTGCAGACTGAAGTTGTTAAGGAATTTTAATTCTTAGGACTCCTTTTTGATTCTAAACTGTCGTTTATTCCGCATATTGACAATTTGAAAAATAAATGCCTAAAGGCACTTAATCTTTTACGTGTTGTATCCAGTATGGATTGGGGAGCCGATAAAAAGGTTCTATTGTGCCTCTATAGGGCACTTGTTAGATCAAAGCTAGATTATGGCTGTGTTGTTTATGGTTCTGCGCGCTCTTCATACCTTCGCAAACTTGATACTATTCATAATCAGGGATTGCAATGGGCGCTGGGTGCATTTAGGACATCACCAATTAACAGTGTTTATACAGAAGCAAATGAGCCTTCCTTTAATTTACGCAGGAAGAAGCTTTCCATGCAATATTTTTTAAAATTAAAATCAAACCCCGAAAATCCTACTCATAAAGTTGTTTTTGAACCTAAATATAGAGAGGTTTTTGAAAAGAAAAAGAACCCAATACTTCCTTTTAGTTTGCGCTGTGAAGCCGATGTAAGCTCTCTAGATTTTGACCTAGAGGACGTGGCAGAACATATTGTTCCTGATGTTCCTTTGTGGACATATAAAAGTCCCACGTTTCTTTATGATCTTGCTTCAAGCAAAAAGGATACAACAGATCCAAGTATTTTTAGAACCAAATTCTTGGAAGTCAAAGAAAAATACACATCGTATCAAGAAATATACACTGACGGGTCAAAAGATGGCGAAAAAGTTGCTTCAGCCACTATTTTAGATGGCGAAAAATATCAATTCCACCTTCCAAATAACTCTTCTATTTTTTCAGCCGAGCTTAAGGCCATTGATCTCGCACTCGATCATATGATCGCAGAACGTCTCTCTCGCTATATCATTTTTACTGACTCTACGTCAAGCATGCAAGCGATCGAGCACGAAAAAACTGACAATCCCCTTATCGTAAGGCTACTTGATAAAATAGCTAAGCTTAATGATGTTGATCTCGTTTTCTGTTGGCCTCCAAGCCATATTGGTATTCGTGGTAATGAGGAGGCAGATAAAGCTGCCAAGGATGCATTATCTCTCGAAATGTTACCCATTGAAGTACCTTTTACTGATTTTAAACCCCTTATTTATAGTTTTATTCATGACGTCTTGAGGAACTGTTGGACTGATCCAGCCAACCAGAATAATAAATTATTCACTGTTCGACAGAACCTCGGCGATTGGCTGCCTGGTTACAGGTCAAGCCGCCGCGAAGAGCTGATTTTGACTCGCCTACGCATTGGCCATACTTATCATACACACTCCTATCTTTTAAAGGGAGAAGAGATGCCAATGTGCATTCCATGTAACGCTTCTCTTACTGTCAAACTTATTTTTATTGATTGTATTGATTTTTCTTTTATTAGAGACAGATATTTTAAAGTTGATAGTATGAGGCAGTTGTTCGAGTCTGTAAAATTTGAACTAATATTTGACTTTCTGAAGACAATAAATTTATATAGCAAAATCTAATTTTAGGTTATATTGACCATTTTTCTTCTTAGTTCTCAAAATCAAATGTTTTCTTAAAATTTTACAATTTTTTCTACCCATTTGAATTATTCTCAGATAATAAAGCGTTTATGCGAATTTTAAAGTTACTTTGAGTGATCTTTTGATCGTAATTTCATCTTAGACTTGAAAATACTTCTTTACGTTTTTACAATTTAAACTCATTTGTATTATTCCATTTACCATGAATTGTTTTATAATGATTTTGTCTAGTTTAGTTTTGATATATCCTTGACGTCGTTTACCAATTATTTATTTTTTAAAATATTTTGCGCCCAACATGACCTTAGCTGTCGACGGGCCGTAAAAAAACTATTCATTCATTCATTCATTAAAACTATTACACTGTGCTCAGTTTATCTTCCTCCTACTTCCCCGTAAGATGGTAGAAAACTTGATAATCTTGTTGACCAGCTACCACAACATTTTATACTTATGGGGATTTTAATTCTCACCATAAGTTGTGGGGATGCTCTAATACAGACGACAAAGGCCGTACTGTTGAGGATTTTGTAACACGGCATGATCTTGTTTTATTGAATGATAAATCTAAAACTTATCTTCATCCTGCAACTGGAAATTATTCCTCTCTAGATTTAACTATTTGCAGTCCTGATATTTTTCCTGAATTTTCCGGTAAAGTTTTGTCCGACCTTCATGGTAGTGACTATTTCCCTAATCAGTTCTCCGAATTAAGACTATCTGTTCAGGAGCGCCCTAGGCGTTGGAAACTCCATAAGTCTAATTGGGAACTTTACAGAACTACCTGTGAACAATCGATAAATCCAGAAGCCTTTGATGAATGTGAAAACTCTGCAGAACTGTTTTCATATTTACTTTATTCTGCTGCAGAAAAAGTTATTCCACAAACATCGCCTGACCCAAAAAATCCAAATAAGCCATGGTTTAATGAAGATTGCAAAAAGGCTAAAGCTGAGCGAAAACGTGCTCTTGGAGCATTTGCCTTATGACCTTCAAATGAGAAATTTTTCAAATTTAAAATTTCACGTGCAAAAGCACAACGTACAATTAAACAAGGTAAGCGTTCGTCTTGGAGGCAGTATATATCTAGATTTGTCAATAAGACTTGGGACATGATACGTAAAATTAGTGGGAAGAATACATCACTTAGTGTTGGTCATCTTAAAACGGATGACGATAATACAGTTTCTTCGAAACATGATATTGCCAATGTCTTAGCAGACACGTTTGCCAAAAAATCTTCCTCTACTAATTATATACCTACGTTTCAGAAGTTTCAAGGTGAAAAAGAAAAGTCTAAACTAAATTTTAGTTCCAGAAATCTGGAACACTGTAATAGAGACTTTTCCGTTAAGGAATTGAAAAAAGCTCTAAAAAAGTGTCACGACACTGCTGTCGGATCAGATGCTATTCATTATCAATTCCTCAAACGCTTGCCATCTCGTTCCCTTCATTGCTTACTTCAAATTTATAATCAGGTATGGAAGACGGGAAGCATTCCAGCCTCTTGGCGGGAAGCCATCGTTATTCCAATACCTAAACCAGGTAAAGATTCAACAAATCCATCTAATTATCGCCCTATTGCTTTAACTAGTTGTATTTGCATGACAATGGAAAGAATGGTAAATGATCGTCTTGTCTGGATTCTTGAAAAGAACCACCTTATTACTCAAGTCCAAAGTGGCTTTCGTAAACAGAGAAGCACTCTTGATCATCTTGTTCGCTTTGAGACATTTATTCGAAATGCCTTTATAAAGAAGAAACACGTTGTTTCTGTCTTTTTCGATCTTGAAAGTGCTTATGACACCACTTGGAAGTATGTTATTATGAACGACCTCTATGATTTCGGTATTCGAGGTCGCCTTGCCTTTTTCATCTCAGCTTTTTTGGATAAACGTCAGTTTAGAGGCCGTGTTGGTGATACTTTGTCTGATCCTCATGAACAAGAAATGGGTGTCCCCCAGGGAAGTATTTTATCGGTGACAATATTTAGTGTCAAAATAAACAACATCGTAAAAACTGTTTGCCCTGGTGTGGAATGTTTTCTACATGTTGATGACTTCTGCATCTGTTACAGATCAAAACACATGTATACAATTGAAAGACAGTTGCAGCAAGTTTTAAACAATCTTTCAAAATGGTCCAATGAAAACGGCTTCAAATTTTCAAAGACAAAAACTATATTAATGCATTTTTGTCAATCAAGGAAAATGCACTCCGATCCAGAATTAAAGTTGGACGGAGTGCAGACTGAAGTTGTTAAGGAATTTAAGTTCTCAGGACTCCTTTTTCATTCTAAACTGTCTTTTATTCCACATATTGACAATTTAAAAAATAAATGCCTAAAGGCACTTAATCTTGTACGTGTTGTATCCAGTATGGATTGGGGAGCCGATAAAAAGGTGTTGTTGCGCCTTTATAGGGCACTTTTTAGATCAAAGCTAGACTATGGCTGTGTTGTTTATGGTTCTGCACGCCCTTCATACCTTCGCAAACTTGATACTATTCATAATCGGTGATTGCGTTTGGCGTTAGGCGCATTTAGAACATCACCAGTTAACAGTCTTTAAACAGAAGCAAATCCGTCAAGCCTTCCTTGAATTTACGAAGGAAGAAGCTTTCTTTACAATATTATTTAAAACTGAAATCCAATACCAATAATCCTACTCATAAAGTTGTGATAGATCTAAAATATAGAGTGGATTTTGAAAAGAAAAATAACCCTATACTTCCCTTCAGTTTGCGTTGTGAGGCTGATGTAAATTCTCTAGACTTTGATCTAGAGGACGTGGCAGAACATATTGTTCCTGATGTTCCTTTGTGGACATATAAAAGCCCCACGTTTTTTTGTATGATCTTGCTTCCAGCAAAAAGGATACAACAGATCCAAGTATTTTTAGAATCAAGTTCTTGGAAGTCAAAGAAAAATACACATCATACGAAGAGATATACACAGACAGTTCAAAAGATGGCGAAAAAGTAGCATCAGCCACAATTCTAGATGGCGAAAAATATCAATTCCGCCTTCCTAATAACTCTTCCATTTTTTCAGTCGAGCTTAAGGCCATTGATCTCGCACTCGATCATATGATTGCAGAACGTTTCTCTCGCTATATCATTTTTACTGACTCTACGTCAAGCATGCAAGCGATTGAATACGAGAAAACTGACAACCCCCTTATCGTAAGATTACTCGATAAAATTGCTCAGCTTAATGATGTTGATCTCGTTTTCTGTTGGCCTCCAAGCCATATTGGTATTCGTGGTAATGAGGAGGCAGATAAAGCTGCCAAGGATGCATTATCACTTGGAATTTTACCATTCGAAGTACCTTTTTCCGATTTTAAACCCCTTATTCATAATTTTATTCATGATATCTGTAGGAACTGTTGGACTGATCCAGCTAACCAGAAAAATAACTTGTTTTCTGTTCGACAGGACCTCGGCGATTGGTTGCCTGGTTACAGGCCATGCCGTCGCGAAGAGCTAATTTTAACTAGGTTTATGCATCGGTCATTCTTACGTAACGCACTCTTACCTTGGAATGCATGGAAAGCTAGATTATGGCTGTGTTGTCTATGATTCTGCTTGCCATTCATATCTTCGCAAACTTGATCAACTTAACCAGTCAATAGTCCGGAGCAATTAAATTCTCTATATGCAATACTATTTATAACTTAAAACTGATCCTGAGAATCCGACATACAAAACTATGTTTAAACTCAAACACAGAAATGATTTTGATAAGAAACCAAATGCAATGCCCTCATTTAGTTTACGTTGTGAAGCAGATTTTTATGTCTCTAGATTTTGATCTAGTGGACGTGGCGGAACATATTGTTCCTGATGTTGACATATTAAAGTTGAACGTTTTTCTATGATCTTGCTTCAGGCAAAAAGGATACCACAGATCCATCTATTTTTAAAACAAAGTTCTTGACAGGTAAAATGAAAAGTACACATCGTATGAGATATACACAGACGGTTCAAAAGATGGCAAAAAAGTCGCTACAGCCACCATTTTAGATGGCGGAAAATATCAATCCTAATAACTCTTCCATTTTTTCAGCCGAGCTTTAGGCCATTGATCTCGTACTCGATCATATGATCGCAGAAGGTTTCTCTCGCTATATCATTTACACTGACTCTGTGTCAGGCATGCAAGCGATTGAGCACGAGAAAACTGACACCCCCCCCCCCGTATCGTTAGGCTTCTTTACAAAATAGCTCAACTTAATGATGTTAATCTCGTTTTCTGTTGGCTTCCAAGCCACATTGGCAAACGTGGTAATGAGGAGGCAGATACAGCTGCCAAGGATGCATTATCACTTGAAATTTTACCCTTTGAAGTACCTTTTACTGAATTTAAACCACTCATTCATAGTTTCATTCATGATGTATGTATGAACTGTTTGTCCGATCCGGCAAAACAGAATAACAAATCTTTTTTTGTTCGACAGGACCTTGCCTACTGGTAACCTAGTTTAGGTTAAAATGTCGCGAAGAACTAAATCTGACTCGCTTATGCATTGCTCATACTCATCTTACTCACTCCTGCCTTTTAAAAGGAGAAGAGATACCAATTTGTATTCCATATAACATATCTTTATAAATTGTATAGATTTTCTTTTAGTAGAAACAAATATTTTAAAGTTGATAGTATGAGGCAGCTGTTCGAGTCGGTAAAATAAGAGTTATTTACTTTTCAAATATTTTGCGCCCAAATTACCTTAGTTTTGGCGGACCATAAACACTTTTCATTCATTCCAAGACTTATTGGTATCATTTCATGCCAATTAAAAAAAACGATAATGTGTTTTTTAACAGATGAAAAGTGTAAAGTGATTGTCAGATTTGGGCACTGGACAGAGAACAAGAAGAGTAAACAGAGGGTATTCTGTAAAACTCTTTCCGTCAGAACTGCTCAGACCTTATTAATTCTACAGTTATATCTTCTGACTCAAAATGACTGATAAAATACAAATTGTTTCTATGAAAAAACAAGCTTGTGGTGACAGTGGTAAATGCAGAATTGTTTTAAACTATTTAAAAGTAGAAGATACACACTATGTATGTTACAAGATATACATTTTACTACCAAAAATGATATTAATTTTTGAGGATAACATGTTTTCACTTCAAATCTTAGCAGTCAATCTAGAGGCGTTGGTAATTTTTGTAAACAATGTTTTTTCCTAGAATGTGATAGAGGTACAAAAAAGATGAAGATGGCGACATATTGATTCTAAAATGTAAGATATGTGACAAAGTGATAAGTCACATTAATAAATATATACTTAGCAAAAAAAGAAACTTTACATACTTGTCGGTCTGTTTTGAATGATTTACAGTGGCTATAGGCCAATTTTATTTACATGTGTTAGTTGGACTAGCTACAGAGACTACACAGACGCAGGAATTTGCGCGATTGAAACGAGTCTGAGCTAATGCGTCTGTAACTTCCGGTTTTGGTTACATACTCGTGTTGAGCTACCCAAAGTTCATTTTGAGTGATTTTTGTTACACAGTCACACTCATTCCTTAGCATCGGTACGAAAAAACAAAATTGTCAGTACATTTTTATTGAAACGGGTATGTAACAATAATCGAATAAAGACAGGAAACAGACTACAGGTATTCATAGATCTTGAATGTCTGTTTATAACGCCACTCTTAAGTTTGGCTACTCGGGACAGGCAATTCACATTTTAACATCTCGGTTTAAAGCTGCCGCGCCTGGTTAGAACAATCGTTTACGCGTCTGGTTTTCATTCATCGGGTCGTGGGTTCGACCTCTGACTCGGCCGTCTTTCATTCCATATTTGACAAAAAGCATTGTGATAAGTTTCATTTCTCTCCCACACAAGTGACAAGTGATACGCCTAGGAGAGAATGGAGACTGGTGCCTCAGATTAAAGCTCTAGCTGTACAGTGAGAAACGACAAGAAACTATGGATAGGTGCACCAGCGGTCGAATTATGAATGTAAAACTATCGAAAGTGACCTTTGAACCCATATTAAATAACAAAAAAGTATCAGTTACAACCACATGAAGTGTCGACCGAGATGATATAGGCCACGTTTGACGTCATGTAGAGGCCCTGTTACCATTGCATTTTAAAGCTCACCTGAGCACGAAGTGCTCAAGGTGAGCTATTGTGGTTAGGTGGATGTCCGTCGTCCGTCGTCCGTCGTGCGATGTCCGTCGTCAACATTTGCCTTGTATGCACTCTAGAGGCCACATTTTTTGCCCGATCAACCTGAAATTTGGTCAGAATGATTGTCTTAATGAAATCTCGGACGAGTTCGAAATTGGGTCAACTGGGGTCAAAAACTAGGTCACGGGGTCAAATCTAAGGAAAGCCTTGTATGCACTCTAGAGGCTACATTTTTTGCCAGATCAACCTGAATTTTGGTCAGAATGATGATCTTGATAAAATCTCGGACGAGTTTGAAACTGGGTCAACTGGGGTCAAAAACTAGGTCACAGGGTCAAATCTAAGAAAAACCTTTCATGCACTCTAGAGGCCACATTTTTTGCCTGATCAACCTGAATTTTGGTCAAAATGATTGTCTTGATGAGATCTCGAACAAGTTCGAAATTGGGTCAACTGGGGTCAAAAACTAGGTCACAGGGTCAAATCTAAGAAAAACCTTGTATGCACTCTAGAGGCCACATTTTTTGCACGATCAACCTGAATTTTGGTCAGAATGATTGTCTTGATGAGATCTCGGACAAGTTCGAAATTGGGTCAACCGGGGTCAAAAACTAGGTCACAGGGTCAAATCTAATAAAAACCTTGTATGCACTGTAGAGGCCACATTTTTTGCTTGATCAACCTGAAATTTGGTCAGAATGATTGTCTTGATGAAATCTTAGACATGTTCAAAATTGGGTCATCTGGGGTCAAAAATTAGGTCACAGGGTCAAATCTAAGAAAAACCTTGTATGCACTCTAGTGGCCACATTTATCGCCCGATCAACCTGAATTTTGGTCAGAATGATTGTTTTGATGAAATCTTGGACAAGTTCGAAATAGGGTCAACCAGGGTCAAAAACTAGGTAAGGGGTCAAATCTAAGAAAATCCATGTATGCACTCTAGAGGCCACATTTTTTGCCCGATCAACCTGAATTTTGGTCAGAATGATTGTCTAGATGAAATCTTGGACGAGGACGAAATTGGGTCAACTGGGGTCAAAAACTAGGTCACGGGGTCAAATCTAAGAAAAACCTTGTATGCACTCTAGAGGCCACATTTTTTGCCAGATCAACCTGAAATTTGGTTAGAATGATTGTCTTAATGAAATCTCGGACAAGTTCGAAATTGGATCAACTGGGGTCAAAAACTAGGTCACAGGGTCAAATCTAAGAAAAACCTTGTATGCACTGTAGAGGCCACATTTTATGCCAGTTCATCCTGAATTGCTGTCAGAATGATTGTCTTGATGAAATCTTGAATGAGTTCAAAATTGGGTCATCTGGGGTCAAAAACTAGGTCACAGGGTCAAATCTAAGAAAAACCTTGTGTGCACTCTAGTGGCCACATTTATCGCCTGATCAACCTGAATTTTGGTCAGAATGATTGTTTTGATGAAATCTTGGACAAGTTCGAAATTGGGTCAACCAGGGTCAAAAACTAGGTAAGGGGTCAAATCTAAGAAAAAACTTGTATGCACTCTAGAGGCCACATTTTTTGCCTGATCAACCTGAATTTTGGTCAGAATGATTGTTTTGATGAAATCTCGGATCCGTTTGAAATTGGGTCAACTGGGGTCAAAAACTAGGTTACGGGGTCAAATCAAAGAAAAACCTTGTTTGCACTCTAGAGGCCACAATTTTTGGCCAATCAACCTGAATTTTGGTCAGAATGATTGTCTAGATAAATTTCAGATGAGATCGAAAATGGGTCATTTGGGGTTAAAAATAGGTCACAAAATCAATTATAAAGATCCTTGTTAGTCAACCTTAAAATTGTAAAAAACGGATTCTCAAGTTGTATAGAAGTAACAGCTTTGTTCAGCTCAGTCATTCATCATTATATTTCTCATGCTTCTTTTGAAAATTTTAGACAGTTCATTCAGGTGAGCGATTAAGGGCCACTATGACCCTCTTGTTTAATTCATTTCATTAAAGTAAAGGATACCTGTAAGACAAGTATGCGTATTTAGTTCAGACGTTGGTCTATCATGATATTGGAACGACTCCAATCACGAAAACGTCAATGACCTATACTCAAAACATCACCGACAATCTTGATTTCATTTCTGTGAGTTTTGAAATCGACCCCTTTGTCCTTTGACCACCAATAAAAGCCTCATTTTACAAACATCCGGTCCTGACCCTTCCTTAAACCGACGGATATTGTCTTCAAGTTTCATGTAATAGTAACATCTGTATTCTTTATGGTTTCATAGCGATAAAACAGCCCTCAGTAAGTCATCTAAAGTTTCTTTTTTTTGCTAAGTATATATTGACCAAACCGGGACAATCCAGGTTTTTATGAAAAGATATCTCAAAAAAGTATAAATATGAAGACTCATTTTTCCATTTTGGCTCGAGATTTAAATTTTGTTCTTCAACCAGAAATAGAAAACTTCACCTCTTTGCACTTAAAAAATCCAAAAGCAATGCCACGCAATGTAGCTTAATTGATTGTTGGCGGGAAAACAATATTGAAAAGAGAGAATTTACTAGTTTCAAACATAATCCAATAAAAAAGCAAGGATAATTTTTTCTTATAATTTGAAACCAGTCATTAATAGAAGTTATTCGGACTAGATGAAAATCCCCACTTTGGACCCAGTTAAGACATGGGCGCCACGACAGAACCAACTTTATTTCATTTATAGAATAAATCTTACAATATTTTCCAAAACTAAAACTTACATGTATTATATGGTTGTTGGGTTGCGACCAGCTTTACAATTAACCTTTGGCTCTCAGAGGTCACATTTGGCGGATGATATACATTGTCAACATTTTACTCAATTCTGCATGGTTTTTGCACACGAGTTTGCAAAATTGTTCATAGTCATAAGACATTTGGTTTCTGGACACCTCGTGTTTGTATATTTATGGTCAATGTCTCCAAGGTCAAAATTTGGATTAAATGGTCATTTTTGTTCGACTACACTACTATCTATGGATGTTTGTTAACATATGTGGGCAAGAATGTTCATAAGCATGAGAAAGGTCGCTAATATCGTGTCTGCATCAAAACGGTCAAGGTCACAACAAGGGCTCAAGGTCAAAATTGGGTTATAAAATTCTTTATTGCCTAATTTTTTTTGTATCTATAAATGGCTTTTCAAATGACTTAGCAAAAGAAATCAAAAGTATGAGGAGATTCATTATTTATTTGCCACTTGTATTGTTCTCAAAGGTAAAGGTCACCATAAGGGGTCAATAATCAAAATGAAGATGACATTCTTTTATTTCATTTGTTACTCTTTTGTGTTTCGTTTAATTTTCAAATATCTTTCTCTTAAAGCTACCAGGATTAGAAGCTATGAACAATTATCTATGACAATGATCTATACCATTGAGGTCAAGATAAAGGTAAAAGGCCAACGTTGAAATATTGAGTAAGATATTCGTGACCAGTACCTTTTTTGTTACATATATGTCTTTTTAGCTCACCTGAGCACAAAGTGTCCGTCGTCCGTCCGTACGTACGTCAACAATTTCTTTAAACATCTTCTCCTCCTAAACAACTGGGCCAATCAAGCTGAAACTTGACAGGGATGTTCCTTTGGTGAAGCTCTTTAAAAGTTGTTAAAAGAATTTAATTTCATCAAAAACTCTGGTTGTCATGGTTACATAATAGCCCAAAATGGCCGAAAATCTTAGAAAAAAATCTTCTCCTCCTAAACCACTGGGCCAATCAAGCTGAAACTTAACAGGGAGTTTCCTTGGGTGATGGTCTTCAAAAGTTGTTAAAAGATTTTCATTTCATCAAAAACTCTAGTTTCCATGGTTACGGAAAGTCTGAAAAACGGCCGAAAATGGCTGAAAATAAAAGAAAAAAATCTTCTCCTCCTAAACCACTGGGCCAATCAAGCTGAAACTTGGCAGGGATGTTTCTTGGGTGAAGGTCTTCAAAAGTTGTTAAAAGAATTTCATTTCATCAAAAACTCTAGTTTCCATGGTTACGGTTCCCCCAGCTTGGCGGGGGGATAGAAATAGTCGGCTGCTGTCCATGTAGTACATGGTATGACCCCAAACAAATGGACCTGCCTGTTTGCCGTGGGCTGCGACCCGTAATGCCTAATGACGGGATCCTGGTGGTTGAGTGACCTCAGGGATTGTAGTCGGCTGCTGTCCATGTAGTACATGGTATGACCCCAAACAAATGGACCTGCCTGTTTGCCGTGGGCTGCGACCCGTAATGCTTGATGACGGGATCCTGGTGGTTGAGTGACCTCAGGGATTGGCTAGGCCTTGTGTTTGCAACACACCACTTTGGACCTGAGTTGGGATAAACGGGAGGTCAGGCGGGCCCCCGACCTGATCAATCGGCTGGTCATGTCTTGCCCTAGGGTGTTTTAATTCTGCAACTTGTCTTTTAAATTGTTTACTTAAACCACCGTTTTCGATAAATGACATTTCACATTATATGCCTTAGAAGGCGGTGGCTCATGGGCCAATCGGGTAAAATAGTGTTTGATCGACAATAGTACTCTCCGGTATTGTTTCATGCTTGGGTGAATAAATTACAGGGAGTATTGATTGCTTGATCTAGCCAATTTATCCGGGTATATCGGCGATGTATCCCCGGCACCTCCTGAGATAGAATTCCCCAGGTTAGGTGTCCCCTTGTAGGACTCGGAGGATGGGTGGTGGAGCATTGCCGATGGAACGTATGACTCTAACATGGCTACACAAAAAAATCCAAGATCACTGACCAAAAAAGGCTTCTCTCTGATAGTGAATCAGACAATGACACTTCATCTTCATTTTCTCGATTTATCGTTATAGAGTCAGAAGATTCTTCACGTCCAATTTCAAAACTTTCTCCTGTTACGTGCCAATGTAACACGAACAAAGAAGCCAGCAACAAACTTTACAATTAACAATATTTATTGACAATAATACCAGAATTATTGACAATATGAAATAAATACAAAAACAATTTACAATACCTTGAATGTTTAATCCTAAAGTTTTAATTTTAGATCCAATTTAATTAAGTTCCTGGTCCACAAATAATAAGTCCAATAATATCCGAATTTAAAATTAAACACGCTTTTAAACACACTTTTAAGATAACAAGAAATCCCCTTTTAGTTTAACACAGTACTACTAAATGAAACCATAAGTCTAAATCAAGTGAACCAAGAATGCTGTAGGAACCCCTTTATATAATACTATAGAACAATCTGGAATAGTATAGAACATAAGAATACTCTAGAGTCTGAATCACCTTCCAAAAGGCCTTTCTAGAAAGATCTACATAATTCTACATACATTTACGTAACAGAATCAAGAGATAAGAAAATTCCCAGTCTAAAAATAGACACGGTAAATACCATTAGGTTTATTTATAGCTTATACATAACACTTTCCCCCTTGAAAGAAAAAAGAAAGGTTTATGAAATAAATCTTTCTTTTTGTATTATCTTTAGCATATACAATGATAATATACTTTACATAATTAATAATATCATGATTTGTTGAAACATTTCAGCACATCTAGCATGAAAATACAAACAATTTTCATCAAAAGAATTGAAAAAGAGATATATATATACAAACATATATACATATAAACAAAAAATATAGTGAAATGGTACTGTTAAATTCAATTTTATATTAAAGATAAGACAATTCAAAATTTTAGACTCTTGACAGAGCATCTGGTATAATATTGTCTTTTCCTTTAATGTGTCTTACATCAAGATCAAATTCTTGAAGTGACAAACTCCACCTCAATAATCTTTGGTTCTTACTCTTAAGTTTGTGAAGAAAACTTAAGGGATTGTGATCACTGAAAACAACTATAGGAGAAGTTGCAGATGTTAAATAAACTTCAAAATGTTGGATTGCCAAAATCAGAGCAAGACATTCTTTTTCAATGGTTGAGTAGTTTTTCTGATGTTTGTTTAATTTTTTAGAAAAATAACAAACGGGATGATCAATACCATCATCGTCTTCTTGCAAGAGAACAGCACCAATACCCACATCACTTGCATCAACAGCTAATTTAAAACATTTTTCAAAATCAGGTGCTAAAAGAACTGGTGTGCTCTTTAGTATGGCTTTCAAGCGATCAAAGGCAACTTGACAGTTATCATTCCATTTGAACTTAACATTTTTCTTTAATAAATTTGTTAAAGGTTCAGCTATTATAGAAAAATTCTTACAAAACTTTCTATAGTAGCCAGCCATACCAAGAAATCGCATCAGTTGCTTTTTAGTAGCAGGCACTGGAAACTCAGAGATAGCATTGACCTTAGATTCTAAAGGTTTAACTTGACCCTGTCCCACAAGATGTCCTAAAAAAGTAACAGTAGCATGACAAAATTCTGTTTTTCCCAGATTAACAGTCAATTTTGCTTCACTGAGACGGTCGAAGAATTGTTTGATTCTTTGAAGGTGGTCACTCCATGTATCTGTATAGATGATGACATCATCAATGTATGCGTCACAGCCATCTAAGCCAGCTATAACCATATTTACAAGCCGCTGAAACGTCGCAGGAGAATTTTTCATCCCAAACGGCATAACTTTGTACTGGTACAGACCAGTTGGAGTAGCAAATGCTGATACTTCTTTAGCCCTATCAGTGAGCGGAACTTGCCAGAATCCTTTGAGAAGGTCAAATTTGGTGACATATTTAGAATTACCGACTTTGTCAATACAGTCATCAATTCTTGGTATAGGAAAAGAGTCAGTTTTTGTCACAGAGTTCACTTTTCGATAGTCAGTACACATTCTGTATGTTCCATTTGGCTTTGGAACTAATATACATGGTGAACTGTAATTACTTTGGCTTGGTTCAATAAAATCATTCTCCAATAAGTAATTCACTTCATCTTGAAGGGCTTTTTGTTTCACTGGACTCATTCTATAAGGATGTTGTTTTATTGGTTGAGAATCTTCCACAATGACATCATGATATATTTTATCAGTTCTTGTGGGGATGTCAGGAAACAAGTGTTCATATTCATTAATCAACTGTTTCAGCTCTTCTCGTTGAGATGGCTCCAAATGTGAAAGTTTGTCGTCAAGATTCTTTAGTATTTCAGAGTTCTCAAGTTTAGGTGGACCAGGAACAGATTTTTCACTAAAGTCTGAATTAACTTCTGATTCAATCATATTTGATTGTTGTGGGACAGTGTTTACAACTGTAACTGGTTTTGAAATAGAGCTATCTCTGTCAAAATACTTTTTTAACATGTTTACATGACACATTTGTTTATTTTTACGCCTTCCGGGAGTATTGATGATATAATTCAAATCACTTGTTTTCTTATCAATAGTATACGGGCCATAATATCTTGCCTGTAAGGGTCGGCCAGGTATTGGCAAAAGAGCAAGGACTTTATCACCTGGTTCGAATTTCCTATCAACACTATGCTTGTCATATCTTGCCTTCATTTTGCTCTGAGATGATTTAAGATTTGACCTAGCAACCTCACATGCCCTAGACAGTTTATTTCTGAAGTCAGAAACATACTGTAACAAGTTCAAGGGTGTTTCATCATCAGCAAGAAATTTCTCTTTTAAGAGTGTTAATGGCCCACGAACAGAATGACCAAAAACTAACTCAAAGGGGCTAAAGCCAAGAGATTCTTGAACAGATTCTCTGACTGCAAATAATAGCAAATGAATACCTTCATCCCAATTTTTATCAGTATCAAAACAATATGACCTTATCATATTCTTTAGGGTCTGATGAAATCTTTCTAAAGCACCTTGACTTTCAGAGTGATAAGCAGATGACCGATATTGCTTGATACCTAATTCATGCATAACCTGTTGGAATATGCCTGACATGAAGTTTGATCCTTGATCAGACTGAACTGATTTTGGAAGGCCAACAAAAGTAAAGAACTTGACAAGAGCCTTAATAATTGACTTTGCCTTAATGTTCCTTAAAGGAATTGCTTCTGGGAAGCGGGTAGAAGCACACATAATTGTCAACAAATATTCAGAACCTGACTTGGTTTTTGGTAAAGGACCAACGCAGTCTATTATTATTCGACTGAAAGGTTCATCAAAAGCTGGAATGGGTTGTAACCTTGCTTTTGGAATAACTTGGTTAGGTTTCCCTACCATTTGACAAGTGTGGCAACTTTTACAATATTTGGAAACATCCGATTTAAGTCCAGGCCAAAAGAAATGAGTCATAATCTTGTGATAAGTCTTGTTTACACCTAAATGACCAGACATTGGACTTTCATGGGCTATACTAAGTATTTCATGGCGATATGACTTTGGAACAACAATTTGGTGATGAACAGCCCAATCGTCATCAGCTGGGACATCAAATGGTCGCCATTTTCTCATCAGAATACCATTCTTTTTATAGTAACAAACAGGATTCTGAGACATTTCTTTTTCGGGTAATGCCCTATCAATTAACTTTGAAATCTCAGGATCATTTTGCTGTTCCTGGATTAACTTTGACTTTGAATGCGTTTCATGACCTTGGTCATTTGACCTTGGAGATGACTGACAAAATTTTGACGAGTCTGTCTGAGTATCAGGCAGACTAAGATTAAAAGACTTTTTAATCTCGTCATTGAAATATTGACCAACAAAAGTATCAGTTAAGTCAATATCATTTGAATTTTTCAAGGGAGCTTTTTTAGCCATACCCCGAGTTACTGCACATGAAGGGTACAAATCAGGTATTTCCTGCAAAATAGGATCATCTGTTTGACCTACATTAGGTGTGTCAGTTACAAGAGGATTAACAACAACCTTATCTCCAGCTAAGTCATTGCCTAGCAATAAATGTACACCTTTAAATGGTAAAGAATGTTTAACACCAACAACCACAGAACCAGTAACCAAATCCGAGGACAAATTAACCTTATGAAGAGGAACATTAATAACACCACACTCTACACCCTGAATAAGGACACTAGTACCAGACGAAGTCTTCTCAGAAAAAGGCAGAACATCTGCTAAAATAAGAGATTGAGAAGCTCCTGTGTCTCTTAAAATTTTAATAGGGGTAGGTGGGCACATATCACCTGAAAGTGATACAAAACCATCCAACATGAACGGTTCAAAAATCTCCATACAGGAATCAGAATTTGGTTCTGCCTTAACAATTGAATTTAACTCAAAAGAAGGCTGTGATTTAGGCTGAAGGCTAGTGAGCCCTGTAGGTTTGGCTGCACTCAGTTCCTTCTTCCTTTTTAATCTAAAACATTCTGAAATAAGGTGACCTGGTTTTTTACAATAAGTACAATGTACTCGAGATAAGGGATTTTGAACATTGGTTTCACCGGTAGACTTTGGTTTATGTGAATTCGATTGAATAGATTTATTTTGGGGATGTGAAGAAGCAGGTTTTGCTTTATTAACGAAAGATTTTTTGTGTGTAAGGTAATAATTATCAGCTAAACGAGCTGCTTCATGTATAGTTTCAACAGTTTTTTCATCTAAATGTGACTTAATGTCAGATTGAATGCAATTTTTGAATTGTTCAATTAATATAAGTTGTCTAAGATTATCATAATTTTGGTCTATTTTCTTAGAATAGCACCACCTGTCAAATAATTTTTCTTCGTTTCTTGCAAATTCAACGTGAGTCTGGCCAGATTCTTTTCTACAACTTCTAAATTGTTGTCTGTATGCTTCTGGAACCAGCTCATAACCTTTGAGAATGAGTTCTTTTACAGTATCATAATCATTGCTTTGTTCTGTTCTAAGTTGCGAATAAATATTGCGAGCTTTTCCTACTAAGACACTTTGGAGAAGTAAGGTCCATTGCTCCTTTGGCCATTTCAAGTTATTTGCAACTTTTTCAAAATGTTCGAAATATGTATCAACTTCATTTTCTTGAAATTGAGGAACAAGCCTAAAATGTTTTGTTACATCAAAATGGTCATTATACATATCTCTGGGCTGATTTGCTCTATCTTGTATTTCTAATTCTTTTAATCGTAATTGAAATGCTCTTTCTTCTCTTTCCCTCTCTCTTTCTATTTCTCTCTCTTCTCTTTCTCGCTCTTCCTTTTCCCTTTCTCTCTCTCTTTCCCTTTCTTCCTTTTCCCTTTGAAATTGCCTTTCTCTTTCTTTTTCTTCAATTTCTCTTTGTGCTCTTTCTCTTTCAATTTCAATTTCTAATTGCTTTTCTTGAAATTTCCGCTCTTCTCTCTCTCTTTCTATTTCCAATTCCTTCTCCCTTTGTTGAAGTTTTAACAGTTCAAGATCTCTTGAGCTTGAAACTGATGGAACATCAACAATGAGAGACAGAGCCTTTTCATCAAAAATGTCCTCATCAACAAAATATTGAACCAAAATATTCTTAATTTCATGCTTTCGCAATGAGGACTTGACTTCTTTTAATTCATAATGCTTGGCAAGATTGAGCAAATCAGGCTTTTTACCCAAATTCAATAACTCCACGGAAGGTTCGTGCGTAAATTTTTCTAAGTCAAAAGACATGGTAGCTTGTTGCTGTATTTGAATAAGAATGTAAGATTTCGATAAATAATAGTGAAAGTGCACTCTAGATTTATCAAAATTGAAATATGAAATTAATTTCTTAAATAATTTTGAACAGTAGATATAAATAAAGAATTTGTTTGATTTGTTTTGTTTTGTTTGTTTGTCTGATATTCGTATCTCGAGACGAGCCCCCAAATTGTTACGTGCCAATGTAACACGAACAAAGAAGCCAGCAACAAACTTTACAATTAACAATATTTATTGACAATAATACCAGAATTATTGACAATATGAAATAAATACAAAAACAATTTACAATACCTTGAATGTTTAATCCTAAAGTTTTAATTTTAGATCCAATTTAATTAAGTTCCTGGTCCACAAATAATAAGTCCAATAATATCCGAATTTAAAATTAAACACGCTTTTAAACACACTTTTAAGATAACAAGAAATCCCCTTTTAGTTTAACACAGTACTACTAAATGAAACCATAAGTCTAAATCAAGTGAACCAAGAATGCTGTAGGAACCCCTTTATATAATACTATAGAACAATCTGGAATAGTATAGAACATAAGAATACTCTAGAGTCTGAATCACCTTCCAAAAGGCCTTTCTAGAAAGATCTACATAATTCTACATACATTTACGTAACAGAATCAAGAGATAAGAAAATTCCCAGTCTAAAAATAGACACGGTAAATACCATTAGGTTTATTTATAGCTTATACATAACACTCCTTTCGTTGTGAAAAAACAAATTCAGAGTATTTTAGGTTCTCCTCGTTCTGTGAAAACTCTTAAGAATGGCACTATCCTTGTCGATGTTTTCTCAAAACAGCAGGCATCTAATCTCCTTGACCATGATACCTTTTTCAATATTCCTGTCAAGATTTATGCACATGAGAAATTAAACTTTTGCAAAGGTGTAATCCGCTGCAAAGAGCTTTCTCATTGCAATTCAGTAACAGATATCAAAGAAAATCTAAAATCACAGGGGATAACTGAGGTAAAACGAATTTCCATTAAAAAGGATGGAAAAGAATTTTCCACCAATACTTATATTCTGACCTTTTCCTCAACGGTTTTGCCATCAACTATTAAAGTAGGATTTCTTTTAATTAAAGTGGACCACTACATCCCAAATCCATTGCGCTGTTTTAAATGCCAATGCTTTGGACATCGTTGACAAATATCGAAGTACACAAGCTTGTTCTAAATATGCATTTCAGGGCGATGACCATAATAGTAAGGACTGTCAAAATCCTCTTAAATGTGTCAACTGCAAGGGATCTCATGCATCTTTTTCAAAGGATTGTCCAATGTGGAAGGATGAGAAAGAAATTCTTACTTTGAAATGTACAAAGGGTATAGATTTTATTGAAGCAAGAAAGCTTGTTGAACAGCGCAAGAAACAGAGCGGTGTATCAGGTAGTTATGCCCACGTTGTGGCTCCCGCTTCTCCTTCACAGAAGGAGAACTGTAATACCTGTTTCATCCTTGCACAGTTGCTTCTTCAAAAATTTCCTGATATGGCCGAAGAACTTAAAGGTCTACTACCTAAATATTTAGTTGAGAAATTGATGCCCAAGAAACCACAGAATACACCCTCTTTCAATGCACAAAATCCATTTTCAATCACCAGTTCAACCCCTTCTTCTGTCTCAAAACCTAACACTGAAAAAAATGTAGTAAACACATCCAAATCTAAAGCGAATAAGCCTTCAGCGCCCAGGACCCCCAATCCTGAATCTGCTGGAATGGACGACGATGAGCGTTTGGACAAACTTGAAATGATTCAACGTAAGAAACTATTTATTCAGATGGAGAAGTTGAATCCTCCCGTAGTTACTACCTCGAATCGCTTAAGCGAGTTGAAGGGTGACGACGAGGAGGAAAATGAAGAGGATAATAAAATAGATCAGGATTCAAATGAACCAGATCCTTCGGATTGGAACAGCAATCTGGACCAGTGGAGAGACCCTCTCCATGAGTCTAAAGTACGAAAACCAACCACATCTGTTGATGTTACGCAATCAAAATCAGGCGAACATCCGGATGTTATTAGACAAGGTGCAGGTATTATTAAACTTTGTAATAAAAAATGAATAATTACATACTTCCGAAAATCATTGGTATTTTTCTCTCTTTAACCTTCATAATGGCGAACAACATTTTACAATGGAATTGTCGGAGTATCAGAGCCAATTTCGAGGAACTTAACCTTTTAGTGTCGAAATATAAACCAGTGGCATTTTGCTTACAAGAAACATTTTTAAAAGATACAGATTTTTCCTTGAAACACCATTCATGCTATTTTAAAAACTTTCATTCTGGTGATAAAGCAGCTGGTCGTGTCGAAATCGTTGTAAATAACAATGTTCCACATCATTTGGTGCAACTTGATACCAACTTACAGGCAATCTCTGTAAGTATATCTTTGAACAAAACTGTTACACTGTGTTCGATTTATTTGCCTCCCAGATCTGCTTTTGATAGAATGCAATTTGATGAGTTGGTTGACAAGTTGCCTAAACATTTTATTTTGATGGGAGATTTTAACTCTCATCATACCTTGTGGGGATGTCCGAATACAGATGACAAAGGTCGTGCTGTAGAAAATGTCATCATGAGACATGATCTAGTTTTGTTGAATGATAAAAGCTCAACGTACCTCCATCCTGCCACTGGTTCTTATTCGTCACTAGATTTAACATTATGCAGTTCTGGAATTTTTCCTGATTTTATATGGAAAGTCGACTGCGATCTACATGGTAGTGACCATTTTCCTATCCATGTCTCGGAACTTGGACCATCGGTTCAAGAACGTTCAAGACGTTGGAAACTCCATAAGGCTAATTGGGAACAGTTTAAAACTGCATGTGAGCAGTCTATTTATCCGGAAGCATTTGATGATTGTGAAAACCCCACAGAGCTTTTCACATCTTTACTGTACTCTGTTGCAGAAAAGACTATTCCTCGAACATCACCTGTCCCCAAAGCTCCAAACAAACCATGGTTCAATGAAGATTGCAAAAAGGCTATAACTTAGAGAAAACGTGCTTTCAGATCATTTGGCTTAAGACCTACAAAGGAAAATCTTTACAAATTTAAAATTGCACGTGCAAAAGCACGTCGCACTATAAAACAAAGTAAGCGTTCCTCTTGGAGACAGTATGTCTCTTGATTAAATTCTAGATCATCTGTCAAAAAGACATGGGATATGATACGTAAAATAAGTGGGAAGAATACATCACTTAGTGTTGGCCACCTTCAAACAGATTGAGATAATACAGTTTCTTCGAAACATGATATTGCTTATGTCTTAGCAGACACGTTTGCCAAGAAATCTTCCTCTACTAATTATTCACCTACGTTTCAGAAGTTTCAAGGTGAAAAAGAAAAGTCTAAACTTAATTTTAGTTCCAGAAATCTGGAACACTATAATAGAGACTTTTCCGTTAAGGAATTGAAAAAAGCTCTAAAAAAGTGTCACGACACTGCTGTCGGATCAGATGCTATTCATTATCAATTCCTCAAACGTTTGCCGTCTCGTTCCCTTCATTGCTTACTTCAAATTTATAATCAGGTATGGACAACGGGAAGCATTCCAGCCTCTTGGCGGGAAACTATCGTTATTCCAATACCTAAACCAGGTAAAGATTCCACAAATCCATCTTATTATCGTCCTATTGCTTTAACTAGTTGTATTTGCAAGACCATGGAAAGAATGGTAAAAGATCGTCTTGTCTGGTTTCTTGAAAAGAACCACCTTATTACTCAAGTCCAAAGTGGCTTTCGTAAACAGAGAAGCACTCTTGATTATCTTGTTCGCTTCGAGACATTTATTCGAGAAGCCTTTATTAAGAAAGAACATGTTGTTTCTGTCTTTTTCGATCTCGAAAGTGCTTCTGATACCATGTGGAAGTATGTTATTATGAACGACCTCTATGATTTCGGTATACGAGGTCGCCTTGCCTATTTCATCTCAGCTTTTTTGGATGAACGGCAGTTTAGAGTCCGGGTTGGAGATACTCTATCTGATCCTCATGAACAAGAAATGGGTGTACCCCAGGGAAGTATTTTATCGGTAACACTATTTAGTGTCAAAGTAGACGATATCGTTAAAACTGTTTGCCCTGGCGTGGAATGTTTCCTTTATGATGATCACTTCTGCATCTGTTACAGATCAAAACACATGTATACAATTGAAAGACAGTTGCAGCAAATCTTAAACAATCTTTCAAAATGGTCCAATGAAAACGGCTTCAAGTTTTCCAAGACAAAAACTAAATGCATGCATTTTTGTCAATCAAGAAAAATGCACCCCGATCCAGAATTAAAGCTGGATTGAGAGCAAATTGAAGTTGTTAAGATATTTAAATTTTTAGGACTCATTTTTTATTCTAAGCTGTCGTTTATACCCCATATTGACAATTTGAAAAATAAATGCCTAAAGGCACTTAATCTTTTACGTGTTGTATCCAGTATGGTTTGGGGAGCCGATAAAAAGGTTCTATTGTGCCTCTTTAGGGCACTTGTTAGATCAAAGCTAGACTATGGCTGTGTTGTATATGGTTCTGCGCGCCCTTCATACCTTCGCAAACTTGATACTATACATAATCAAGGATTGCGTTGGGCGTTGGGTGCATTTAGAACGTCACCAGTTAACAGTCTTTATACAGAAGCAAATGAGCCTTCCTTAAATTAACGAAGGAAGAAGCTTTCTTACAATATTATTTAAAACTTAAATCAAATCCTGAGAATCCGACATACAAAGCTGTGTTTGAACCTAAACACAGACGGGTTTTTGATAAAAAAAAAAACCAAGTGCAATACCCCCATTTAGTTTACGTTGTGAAGCAGATGTTCACTCTCTATACTTTGATCTAGAGGACGTGGCAGAACATGTTGTTCCTGATGTTCCTTTGTGGACATATAAAAGTCCCACGTTTCTTTATGACCTTGCTTCCAGCAAAAAGGATACAGCAGATCCATCTACTTTCAAAACAAAATTCTTGGAAGTCAAAGAAAAATACACATCATATGAAGAGATATACACAGACGGTTCAAAAGATGGCGAAAAAGTTGCTTCAGCCACTATTTTAGATGGCGAAAAATATCAATTCCGCCTTCCTAATAACTCTTCCATTTTTTTCAGCCGAGCTTAAGGCCATTGATCTCGCACTCGATCATATGATCGCAGAACGATTCTCTCGTTATATTATATACACTGACTCCATGTCAAGTATGCAAGCGATTGAGCACGAGAAAAGTGACAACCCCCTTATCGTAAGATTACTCGATAAAATAGCTCAGCTCAATGATGTTGATCTTATTTTCTGCTGGCTTCCAAGCCACATTGGTATTCGTGGTAACGAGGAGGCAGATAAAGCTGCCAAGGACGCATTGTCACTTGAAATTTTACCATTTGAAGTACCTTTTACTGATTTTAAACCCCTTATTCATAGTTTTATTCATGATGTCTGGAGTAAATGTTGGAATGATCCAGCCAACCAGTATAATAGATTATTTTCTGTTAGACAGGACCTCGGCGCTTGGTTACCTGGTTACAGGTCAAACCGTCGCGAAGAACTTATCTTGACTCGAATACGCATTGGCCATACGCACCTCACACACTCTTATCTTTTAAAGGGAGAAGACATGCCAATGTGTATACCTTGCAACTGTCCTCTTACTGTCAAGCAAGTTTTTATTGATTGTATAGATTTCTCTTTTACTAGAGAAAAATATTTTAAAGTTGACAGTATGAAGAACTTATTTGATTATCTAAAAATTGAACTGATTTTTTATTACCTTAAGGCCATTAATTTGTATTATAAAATATGATAATATTTTCTTTTGAATCCAAGTTTCCCTTAGTTTTAAAAATGTCTCTTTGAATTTTACATTGATATTGAGTGTTCTTTTGAGCACGATTTTCTTTTAAGTTTTGGAATTAATACTTCTTTCTTACATTTCTACTGTTTGCATAATTTTTATTACACGATTTACAGCATTTTGTTTTAAGTATTGATATTATCTTAGTTTTGAAGGTATACGTCGCCTTTTAAACTAAGTTATTTTTTAGAATTTTGCGCCCAACATGACCTTAGTTGTCGACGGGCCTTAAAACGCCAATCATCCATTCATTCATTCATTCATTCCATGGTTACGGAAAATCAGAAAAATGGCCGAAAATATTAGAAAAAAAATATTCTTCTCCTAAGCCACTGTGCCAATCAAGCTGAAAATTGGCAGGGATGTTCCTTTGGTGAAGGTCCTCAAAAGTTGTTAAAAGAATTTAATTTCATCAAAAACTCTAGTTTCCATGGTAACGGAAAGTCTGCAAAATGGCCGAAAATATTAGAAAAATTTCTTCTCCTCCTAAACCACTGGGCCAATCAAGCTGAAACTTGGCAGGGATGTTCCTTGGGTAAAGGTCTTCAAACTTTGTTAAAAGAATTTAATTTCATCAAAAACTCTAGTTTCCATGGTAACGGAAAGTCTGCAAAATGGCCGAAAATGGCTGAAAATATTAGAAAAATTTCTTCTCCTCCTAAACCACGGGGCCAATCAAGCTGAAACTTGGCAGGGATGTACCTTTGGTTAACGTCTTCAAACGTTGTTTAAAGAATTTCATTTCAGCAAAAACTCTAGTTTCCATGGTAACGGAAAGTCTGAATATGGTCGAAAATGGCTGAAAATATTAGAAAAATTTCTTCTCCTCCTAAACCACGGGGCCAATCAAGCTGAAACTTGGCAGGGATGTTCCTTTGGTGAACGTCTTCAAACGTTGTTTAAAGAATTTCATTTCAGCAAAAACTCTAGTTTCCATGGTAACGGAAAGTCTGAATATGGTCGAAAATGGCTGAAAATATTAGAAAAAATTCTTCTCCTCCTAAACCACGGGGCCAATCAAGCTGAAACTTGGCAGGGATGTTCCTTGGGTGAAGGTCTTCAAAAGTTGTAAAAAGAATATAATTTCATCAAAAACTCATGGTAACGGAAAGTCATGGTCCTGTTGTTTATATTACTTGGCAGGAAGAGATAAAGCTCCAAAGTAGTTGAAACTTTCAATAATTAATGCTGAAACTCAAAAAGAAAATGGGCACTTCGATCCTTTTGAAATTTCCCCAGTTTTTTTTTTTTTTTTTTATAAATTTGGAGGAAATTTAACGATGATGTGGCTGTACACTGTAGAAAAGGCTTCATATAATACAGACATCAATCATATTTCATAAAATTGTTCAAATGAATTCACACAAACAGTGGATATGTACCATTCCTATAACTTCTTCTCAAGGAAAGCAATTATATGACGTTGCAGAGTTTGATCAGGATTCAAAGGCATTTTCAATAGAAAGATCGAATATACACGCATGCGTTGCATTTGTATTGATTGCACGTGTGTCGACGATACTTATTGATACATTGATCGGCTAGTGACGTCATGAGAAACGGAGTGATAGTTCATTATTGTTTTTGTATTTTGTGATGTCTGATATTGTTTAAGCAGGTACACAAAAAGGGATAGATATAAATCAATATATTTTTTTCCAAAAATTAAATATTTTTCTCAGAAAATGTCTGTTGTTGCCATGGAAATATTTTTATTCCCGTCCTTCGTTTTAATAGCAATGAGTGGTTATTTTCGTTTTTAGCACACCTGGGCCTGAAGCGCTCAAGATGAGTTATAATGACCAATGTTTTGCCGTCGTCAGACTGTATTAATAATTCTTGAAAATCTTCTTATCTCAAACTTCTAGCCAGAATTTTCACAGATATGATTCTCTGGTCATGCCTTTTAAAATTACCTCACATTTTTGCTCGATCTTTCTCATGTTGCTCAGAATGTTTGTCTAGACCAAAGAAAGATCAATGTTGCTTTTGGTGGCACCCCGACATATGTCACGGGAACAGGAGCTCTAAAGACATGTTCTTTACAATCCTTACAATTCTAAGGGTTACAATTTAAGATCAATCTTTCTCTGACTTGCTTAGGATGTTTATCATGTCATAAGGAAGGAACGAACCTGCAGATTTTGGTTTCATTCTGAGGCACCGGTTTGTTCGGAGAAAAGATGCCTTATATAATAAATTCCGATCTTTCTCAAACTTGCCGGATTTGTTGGTCTGGTCATATGAAATTACCCCATTGCTTTTGGTTAAATTCCCAGGTATGTCAAGGCAAAATGAGTCTTAATGACAATCTCTTTGTTACCACTCAATAGGTCTTTCAACAAGATTTTTCTTCTATTAGACCGGAGATCAAGTTTTTGACCCCACTTATTTTGAGCAAAATTCACAATCTAGTGTATCCATAACCTTTTCTGTTTTAAAGTTGCTCTTTCAAAGATAGGGGAAATGTGATTTTTGAATATTTTCGACAAATGAATCGGAAGTAACGACGTCATTATTTTTGAAGCCTTTAAAATAATAACAAGAGGACCATGATAGCCTATATCGCTCACCTTCGTCTCTTTGACATCTCCCTTAGCAAAATTAAATACTTGAAGATCATTAAACTTTTTTAAGAAAAACATAACTCTATTTCTATGATCGCTACATACATTTCTATCCTTTTCTAAACAAGTTTCATGTGACCTGGCCAACAATCCGACCAAGTTTCATAAAGATTGGGCAATATTTGTGACCTCTAAAAAGAAAATAGTCAATTAGGCCCCTTTTCCTGTGATATGACATGGATCTCTCCAATTTTAAATAGGGTTCTTCCTTGTGACCTAGCCATTATTCTGATAATGTTTCATGAAAATTTAATAGTATTTGTGGCTTTTAGAGCGTAAACAAGAAAATTGTCATTAAGGTCCCTTTTCCCGTGATATGGCACGGATCCTTCCCATTTTCAATAGGGTTCATCTTTGTGACCTGGCCAACATTCTGACAAAATTTCATAAAGATTGGGCCATATTTGTGGTCTCTAGAGTGTAAACAAAAAATTGTCATTAAGGCCCCTTTTCCCGTGATATGGCACATATCCTTCCAATTTTCTAAAGAGATCATCCTTGTGGCTTGGCCAACCTACTGATCAAATTTCATTAAGATTGGGTCATATTTGGGGCATCTAGAGTGTTAACAAGAATATCGTCATTAAGGCCCCTTTTCCCGTGATATGGCACAGATCCTTCTCATTTTCAAAAGACTTCATCCTTGTGACCTGCCCAACATTCTGACCAAGTTTCATGAAGATTGGGCCATATTTGTGGCATCTAGAGTGTAAACAAAAAATTGTCATTAAGGCCTCTTTTCCCGTGATATGGCACAGATCCTTCCCATTTTCAATAGGGTTAATCCTTGTGACATGGCCAACATTCTGACGAAGTTTCATGAATGAATGAATGAATATCGTTTTAAGGCCCGCCGACAACTAAGGTCATGTTGGGCGCAAAACATTTTGAAAAATAAATAACTGTTTTAAACGACGTCAAGTATACATCAAAACTAAACTAGACGAAATCATCATAAAACAAATCATGGTAAATAGGATAAGACAAATCAGTATAAATGGTAAAAATGTACAGAAAATATTTCAAGTCTAAAAGAAGATCATGATCAAAAATCACTCGAAATAACTTTAAAAATTCACGATAAAACTTTCAAGTCTAAGAATAAATTCAATTTCAAACAGGCGTAAAATTACATTTAAATATATAACCCAATGGCTTTCAGGAAGTCAAAAATATGCTCAATCTTAATAGAGTCGAAAAGGGTCTTCATACTCTCAACTTTAAAATAATTGTCTCTGATAGAAGAGAAATTTAAACATTCTATGAATATATGACTAACAGTTAGAGGAGTGTTACATGGAATGCATTTTGGCATCTCCTCTCCCTTTAAAAGGTAAGAGTGAGTGAGATGCGTATGCCCAATGCGCAGTCGAGTCAATACAAGTTCTTCGCGACGGTTAGACCTGTAAAAAGGCAACCAATCGCCAAGATCTTGACGACCAGAGTATAATTTATTACTGTGGTTCGCTGGATCGGACCAACAGTTCTTCCAGACATCCTGAATGAAGCCATGAATCAAAGGTTTAAAATCGGTAAAGGATACTTCAAAAGGTAGAATTTCTAGTGATAACGCTTCCTTGGCAGCTTTATCTGCCTCTTCATTACCACAAATACCAACGTGGCTCGGAAGCCAGCAGAAAACGAGATCAACATCATGAAGCTGAGCTATTGAATCTAGTAATCTAACAATAATCGGATTGTCTATTTTCTCGTTCTCAATCGCTTGTATACTTGACATAGAGTCGGTAAAAATTATGTAGCGAGAGAAGCGCTCTTCGATTATATGATCGAGTGCGAGGTCAATCGCCTTTAGGTCGGCTGAAAAAATAGAAGAGTTATTTGGCAAACGGAATTGATATTTTTCACCATCTAAAATGGTGGCCGAGGCAACTTTTTTGCCGTCCTTTGAACCATCTGTATAAATCTCTTCATAAGATGCGTATTTCTCTCTAATTTCCAAAAACTTTGTTTAAAAAAACAGTTGGATCGGTTGTATCCTTTTTGTTAGAAGCCAGATCGTAAAGAAATGTGGGGCTTTTAGAAGTCCACAAAGGAACTTCAGGAACAATGTGTTCTGCCACATCCTCTACATCAAAATCTAGAGAGTTAATATCTGCTTCGCAACGTAAGCTAAACGGGGGTATTGCACAAGGTTTTTTACTAAAATCGCGTCTGTGTTTAGGTTCAAACACAGCTTTATATGTTGGATTGTCAGGATTAGATTTCAGCTTTAGATAGTACTGCATTAAAAGCTTTTTCCTTCTCAGATTCAAGGAAGGTTCATTTGCTTCAATGTAAATACTATTAACTTGTTATGTTCTGAAGGCACCCAGCTTTAGGCGCAATCCTTGATTATGAATGGTATCAAGTTTACGAAGGTATGAAGGGCGTGCAGAACCGTAAACAACACAACCGTAATCTAATTTTGATCTGACAAGTGCCCTGTAAAGGCGTAGTAAAACCTTTTTATCAGCTCCCCAGTCCATACTAGATACAACACGAAAGATTAAGTGCCTTTAAGCACTTATTTTTTTAAATTGTCAATATGGGGTATGAACGACAGTTTAGAATCAAAAAGGAGTCCCAGGAATTTAAATTCTTTTTACAACTTCAATTGGCACTCCATCCAGCTTTCATTCTGGATCAGGGTGCATTTTCCTAGACTGACAAAAATGCATACATTTAGTTTTTGTCTTGGAAAACTTAAAGCCGTTTTCATTGGACCATTTGGAAAGATTTTTTAAGACTTGCTGTGGCTGTCTTTCAATCGTATACATATGTTTTGATCTGTAACATATGCAAAAATCATCAACATAGAGAAAACATTCAACCCCAGCTCAAACAGTTTTGACAATATTGTTGATTTTGACACTAAATAATGTCACAGTCATGACACTTCTTTAAAGCCTTCTTCAATTCTTTGACAGAAAAGTCTCTATTATAATGTTCCAGTCGACTGGAACTGAAGTTAAGTTTTGACTTTTCTTTATCACCTTTGAATTTTTGAAATGCAGGTGAGTAATTGGATGATGATGACTTCTTGGCAAACGTATCTGCCAATACATTCGCAATATTAGCCCTGGAAGAAACGTCATTGAGTACAGTTCTTAAATGACCAACTCCAATTGACGTGTTCTTTCCGCTGATTTTACGCCCCATATCCCATGTCTTTTTGACAGATGATCTAGAATTCAATCTAGAAACATACTGTCACCAAGACGAACGCTTACTTTGTTTAATGGTACGACGAGCTTTCGCTCGTGCAATTTTTAATTTGTACAGGTTCTCTTTCGATGGTCTCAAATCAAATTATCTGAGAGCAGATTTCCGCTCAGCTATGGCCTTTTTGCAATCTTCATTAAACCATGGTTTGTTAGGGTGTTTAGGGTCAGGCGACGTTCTAGGAATAGCTTTCTCTGCAGCCGAATATAGTAAGGATGTGAATAGCTCTGTAGATATTTCACAATCCTCAAAAGCCTGTGGATTTATTGATTGTTCGCAGGTAGTTTTGAACAACTCCCAACTAGCTTTATGGAGTTTCCATCGACTTGGGCGTTCGTGAACCGATGGTCCTAATTCAGAAATATGAATAGGAAAATGGTCACTACCATGAAGATCACAGTCCACTATCCAGCTAAAAGCCGTGAAAATGACTGGAGTGCAAACAGTTAAATCCAGTGAAGAATAAGAGCCAGTGGTCGGATGATGATATGTGGAGGATTTATCATTTAATAAAACAAGATCATGATTTGTTAAGAAATCTTCAATTGTGCGACCTTTGTCGTCTGTATAAGTACAACCCCAAAGCGTATGATGGGAATTGAAATCTCCCATTAATATGAAAGGCTTTGGTAACTGTTCGACAAGATCGTCTAGTCTCCTACGATTGATAGAAGAACTAGGGGGAAGATAAATTGAACAAAGGGTTATGTTTTATTAAGGGATACGCTTACAGCTACTTACAGCTATAGCTTGTAGCGAAGTATTAAGAGGAATGGTGCGATGAGGAACACTGTTGTTAACAAAAGTTCCGACACCGCCCGAAGCTTTCTCATTCCCTGCACAATTTTTCAAATAGCAAGAGTGATACTTAAAAGAGAATTTGTCAGTGTCTTTAAGAAAAGTCTCTTGCAAACAAATTGCTACTGGCTTTCCGTTAGAAACTAATAGATTCAATTCTTGAAAATTAGCTTTGATGCTGCGACAATTCCTTTAAATGATTTGGTTCGCCATAGTTAAATTAAGGGATAAAAATATACTAATAAGTAGTGGAAGTATGAAATTTATTTCTTTATATGTGAAAGATCTATTATGTTTTTACCTTGCTTATTCTCTTTTGAAGGATATGAGTCATCTAGGTCTTCCGTTACCATGTCTTCTTCAAGACTATGATAACGGTTGTATTGCTTTATCGGATCCTCAGATCCTTTTGGTTGGCGACTAGATGTTGCCGCCCTAGGAGTCGAATTTCTACTCCTAGGGGGTTTCATGAATGAGCTCGATTCTTTATCCTCTTGTATTTTACCAGCTGGAGTGTTTAACTTCTCCAGCTGGATCTGAGCTTTCTTACGTCTTCCCATCTCAGCTTTATCTAAACGTATAATTTCTTCTATTTCAGGCATAGATGAATTGATTTCTTTACTGGCAGTTGAGAATGGATTTGTTTGAGATTTAGGTTCTGAAGTCAAAGTTTTAGGAGGTGACGGAGTAGCATCTTTCTCAGCACTAGAGGTAGATGGCGATGATGCATCCATAGAACCCGAGAAAAGTTTGGCTATTTCATCTTTCTTTTCAGGGAAAACTAAGCACAATTTTTGGAACAAATCCTTGCAATTTTGACATTCTTCTTTTCCTTTATTTGTATGAGATAAAACCTTATGGGTATAGGATGGAGATAAATTGACTCTACTGTCGACTATTTTCCTTGCTTCTGGGAAAGAGAGACATTCCTTGTACTTAATAGTAACAATTTCCTTCTTACTTTTCCAGACTGGACATTTCCTAGAAGTTGCCGAGTGCTCACCGCCACAGTTCATACATTTCATTGGATTTGTACAATCCTGGCAGCGATGAAGGTCCCAGTCCTCACCACATTGACTGCAAAGGTCACCCACTTTCGATTTACATTTTTTTCATGATGCCCGTATTTATAACATTTATAGCACTGGAGAGGATTTGGTATGTAAAGGTCTACAGTTACCCTTAAATAACCTACCTTTATTGCTTTGGGCAGAATGGCCGGACTAAATGTTAATATTAGGGTATTGGTTGACCTTTTTTCACCATCTCTAAAAACAGTAACTCTTTTAACTTTAGAGACATTTTGAGGTCTGAGTTCTGCAAGGATTTCATCATCGCTGATACCTTCTAGATCACGGCATCTGATAACTCCTCTTGACGAGTTCAATGTAGTATGAGGCTCGCAAGAAACGGATTTTCAATAAAAGTTTTTCATTTTCATTAGATTTTCTGCATGTACAGCCTTTTCAACTTCTACTAGAAGGGAACCTGATTTTAACTTTTTAATTGATTTTGGCTGGCTAATTGCTGATGTTATGACCTTTTCAATTACAAATGGACTTACTTTGCTGAGTGATTTATTTTCATCAGTAGAGTCAATTAGAAGAAATCTTGGGAAAGATGTAGTATTTGGTCCAGAAAGCGATTGAGAATGTTCAGTATCCATATCGTTTTTTTGTTTTTTGTTTTTTTGGGTATCCATGATTGTGTATGATGGTATTCACTATCCGGGGCCACCACCCTCCACGGAGTCCTACAAGGGGACATGAAAAGGCGGGTTTCCAGCCCCTCCATGCCGGGGCTACCCGAATAGTATACTCGAGCCAAAACGACAAAATGATCGACAGCCTAAAAAGGATCAAGCGTGCAAATAATGCCAAATCACAAAATCCATTCAACCCGATTAGCCCATGAGCCTATATAGACAAGGACTAAAATACTACTAAAATATAAAATATGAGTGACACGGGCATATAAACCTTTGCACTTAGTACAACAATGACTTTTATACCAAAATGTTTTCAAAGAAATTTGGTACAACAAATTGTTTAGTAATGTGTCATTAGAATCATGACAGAACATCTTTAATATTACAAAATATTTCATATAACAAAAGTAGATGCCCCAGTCAAAAACGACCAGCCGATTGCCTAGACCGGGCCCATCCAGGCTCCCGTTTCAGCCGAAGCCGAGGCCAAAGCAGCGTGTTGAGAAGCTGGAGATCCCTGGGCTTCCCTCAACTACCAGGACCCTCTTTTCCGGCATTACGAGTCTCCACCCACGGCAAACAGGCGGGCCCATTTGTAAGGGGTCATACCATTGACTACATGGGCAGCAGCCGACTATTTCTACACCCCCGCCCAGCTGGGGGCCCGAAGTTTCATGAAGATTGGGCCATATTTGTGGCCTCTAGAGTGTAAACAAAAAATTGTCATTAAGGCCCCTCTTCCCGTGATATGGCACAGATCCTTCCCATTTTCGATAGGGATCATCCTTGTGGCTTGGCCAACCTTCTGACCAAATTTCATAAAGATTGGGCCATATTTGTGGCATCTAGAGTGTAAACAAGAAAATTGTCATTATTGCCCCTTTTCCCTTGATATGGCACGGATCATTCCCATTTTCAATAGGGGTCATCCTTGTGACCTGCCCAACATTCTGACCAAGTTTCATGAAGATTGGTACATATTTGTGGCCTCTAGAGTGTAAACACTAAGATTGTTGACGCCGGACGACAGACGACACACGACGCACGACGGACATTCAATGATCACGAAAGCTCACCTTGAGCACGATGTGCTCAGGTGAGCTTAAAATTCGATCTTGGTATCCATGAAAAGAAATACCGATATTCCTGAATTAAGCGAAATTCACTTTGAAAAAATAAAGCGACGACTAACACTTAAAAAATATTTTTCAATTTAGAGCCAACTATTAACGCGCATGCATTCCGCATATTTGTCTTATTCAGTCAAAGATAAAGGAAAAGGTATTTGACAGCTGAAATTTCATATCAATACAAGCGAAAAAGAAAGATTATTCACGGAAAATAACGATTTTGGAATGCATAGACTCGAAATAAAAAGACTGGATTCCCTATTGATCTTGCCGCTTCGAAAAAATAAGTTACACAATTATTGAAATATCTTTTTTGTGCCAATGCCCTTGGGACATTCTTAATCGTCTAAATCTACACAAATTTACAAATTTAAGAACAAGTTTTGTTTTGTTTTGTTTTCTTTGAAAAGGAGTGAAAGAGCAGCTTTGACACCAAATGACAAATTTTCGAAATTGTCCAAGATTTGATGAAGATGGTTTTAGTTAAATCTTTTTCAAATTTTCGAATTTATTTTTCTTTTCATAAAAAAAGAGCTTGTTTGATATTTGGCATCATTTCAACTTATATCACAGGAAAAAGAGCTGTAATAGCTATTTCCTAGAATGTATTTATATTTAAGGGTGCAAAACATTCAAAGAATTTTGCAATATGGCTGCACAGTAATAATGTAACTCATAATTAGAACATTTCTGTATCCTATTTCTTGAAGAATTCATTTGCAGAAACACTTAAAATAAGACTTTTATTGCCATTCAATTATCCTTTAAGGCAATTCAACAAGGCGTGATTTAAGGATACAAAGGTGAGCGATATATGACCATCATGGTCCTCTTGTAATGAGGTTGATATAGCTTTTGTTGCAAAATGATGTATGCATATTCAAAAACTCCATAAATATTTTGTTTGATATCTCAAGTCAGTTTCCATGGCAATCCGAAAAAATCGAGGTATTTTTACTCGATTTGTAACTTAAGGGTCAGACCCATTGTTTTTTATAGATTTTATCGAAAGCAAGGATGTGCCGTGTCAAATGTCTTACTGAAAACACGTCAAGAGTGTAGCTTTTAACTCTTGACTAACTTGTTGGCTGTTGTCATGGCAACGTAAACTCTTATGCGAGAATAAAAGAATAATCTATCTAACATCTAATCAATGGTTAAATATTGATTCAAACAACAAAATAAAAGTTCTGTCATACAAAAGAACATGGTAAAATATGCGGTATTCATAACAAAATTCTGATACGTTAATGTTTATATTAAAATTGTTTGAGTTTCCATGGCAATATATCTGATAACGTTTGCATGTCATAAAACAATTTTCTTATAGTCTGTTTTATGAAGTTTTAAACACGTTTTATACAAACCTTAATTTGCAATGGATAAATTTATACATCGAAGGCTTATTGTTGCCATAGCAACGCAATAGAGACCTATCGTGTTTTGGGTTTGAATTTTACATATCATACACCAAAAACAAGCTTATGAGCAAATTGTTATTAAAATTGTAACAGGATCAAAAACGCCAATTTCTGAACCCAAATCTTTTCTTACATTTAATTTTATTTTACTGTAACCAGTGATTAATCCTTTAGATTTTAGAACTATAAAATTATAATTTATTTAACACTTCCTTACTGAAAAAGTTTGAACAACATTATACATTGTGTAAAATTACAAGTTGAACCCTAAAGATAGGTAAAAATGATATCTAAAGGTTTTAGGATCAAGACGATTTAATGGCAATTTTTTTATGATAGTGTACTTTTTTCAATAAATTATAAGACATTCGGACTGTCACATAAACATACGCAATTATCAGCTGATGGACGTACGGAAGAAACAAAACCAGACTTGTTGGCTCAAGTACACCCACTAAATTTTTAAATTTATTTTCAACTATCTATTAGTTATTTTGTGGTGGCTGGAGCATCTAATAACGGATTCCTGGTATTTCTCACAACAGAACATTCATTACATCCACATATGTCTACGAGTACCAATCAATTGGAGGGAAGCAAATAGTCGGAAAGAATGAGTGTAGCCGTCGGGGTCGAACCCGGGACCTCTAGATAGACAGTCGTCGGGGATCGAACCCGGGACCTCTAGAAAGACAGTCCGACGCCTTCACCGATTTAAAATTGTGTGTCTATTCTTCAATAAACTAAATTAAAACATAATTACCCAACTCCGGCTTGCTAGCAAATCTCCCACTTACTTCATCTAAGCCGTCTGCGTGATTTGTCTTGACTTCGTCTGCAAAATGAAACCCAATTTACTAAATTTGATTTACTTACCATACTTTAACATTACTAACTAGTATTTCAAACTCGGCATGACATTGACTTCACGTTTACGTTTGACAAGACAAAAATTTGTAAAATACGCTGTCAATGTTTGAAGAACTTTCTTCCATTAAACATAGATAATTACTAACATTGCGAATGTCATATTATTCAAAGACCATGGGCGCTACATTAAGAATTCACGAAAATGCCTGGATCTTTGAATATTTGTGTTTCTCGACCTGAATAGATCTTCAATCTTTCTTAAAAAAGATTTGATTAATATCTCTCTGTACCACTTCAGTAAGAAACCAAATGGTCATTGGCCCTAAGGGCTGTTGACTGTTGATCGCTCAATTGAAGTAATGTTGACAAAATGCCAAAATTCATGACTGGCTTGAACAAATTTCTCACAAGTCCAAGATATGAAAAAGATAAAAATTCTTATTCCATTTCTGGACATTTGGGCCAAAAACATTGCTTCTAAAGTGCTCAAAATATTTTTACAAAATTTGACCCGGTGACCTAATTTAAACCCAACTATCAGACTTGTCAAGCATTTCAGGAAGATAGACTTTCTAATCAAGTTTTAATATGTTGAAGCCGAAAATATGACATCTAGAGAACACACTAGGTTGTTTCTTGAATTTGGCCCTTTAACCTCATTTTTATCCTGCTTAACCAATTTTCGAAATCTAACCTCATTTTTATCCTGCTTAACCAATTTTCGAAATCTACCGAGTTGTGATGGAGACGACCGACCATTCGACATGAAAACATGGTCTCTTGAGTACACAAAAGGTAAAAGTTGACGACAGACGATGTACGACGGATTATAACTGATCACAATAGCCCACCTTCAGCACTTCGTGCTCAGGTGAGCCTAAAATACATGTAGTATTGACCGCACTCAAATACGAACCATAACAGTTCAGATGAATCACTTCACTTAATATAATTCTTGCATTTTGTTTGGCAACGAAATATATTTAAATTCAAAACGATTGCGATGAAGTACAATATTATAAAGACAAGAAATTTTCGGCACTTTCATTGATAAATTTCAATTTAAAAGAAAATTTTATAGCTTAAAAGTTTTAAAAACAATTCAAACAGTAAGCAACAGGAAGCCGTAAAAAGAAAAAAGGGCTTTCCAATAGAAAATGAAAGAAATCTCTCAAGATCTTGGATTAATGATTGTGGAAAACAAATATTACATCATGCATGTTCTTTTTTCTTTTTTTTTTCTTTTAGTTCTCGATTATCAAGAAATATGAATCTCATACCTATATCAATGGAAAACTAAAAGATAAAACAATGATTTCGTTAATTTCTCCTTTTTCGATGTTATCTTAGCTGAACGCGTCATACACAAGCTATAAAGTATAAATAATTTGCAAAATAAGAGGTTTTAAGAGAATTTGTATGATTTTTTTTCGCAATTCGTCTTATTTCAGAATTGAGGAAATATACTGAACAACAAAAATAATGCATCACTTCTCAATGGCAAATAATTTTATCCTGATATCGATCTAGTTACTGATACGGCATTACTTTATTTTATCCGGCATCTAGGCACACAATTATGATAAAAAATTATTCCTGGACTCATACTCACTTGAAATGAGATACTTGAATGTGATAAAAATGTTTTCTGTCGTGCGGAAGATCGAATACATCCTACTAAAATAAACTTGGTTGAGTACTACAGCAAATAAAGGTGGTTACAAAAACGGTGTTTACTTTATCAGATCAAGCAATGTCTTCGCGTTTGGCAGTAGCGAAAAAATGAATTTCGGAACGTCATTGCACATTGTCATATTGAACTGATGCATTTACCTGATAAAAATCAAGAACACTTGCACCTGTCATAAAGGATCATAACTCGTCCAATGTAAGGTTTAAACATCGATTTTAACAACTCTCGGTGCTCTTCTCCTCCTTAACCAAGGTCAATCAAGCTGAAACTTGGCACGGATATTGCTTGGCTGAAGCTTTTTTAAAGTTGGTAAAGAATTTAATTTCATAAAAAAAAACCAGTGGTTTCCATGTCAACTGAAAGGCTGAAAAATGGCCGAAAATTGCCAAAAAATCTAAGAAAAAAAATTTCCTCCTTAACAATTAAGAAAATCAAGCTGAAACTAGGAAGGGGTGTTTCTTGGGTTAAGCTCTTCAAAAGTTGTTTAAAGAATTAAAATCATAAACAAAACTCTGGTTTCCTTGGTAATGGGAGGGCTGAAAATGGCTGAAAATCATAGAAAATTTCCCTTCCTAAACTACCGGGCCAATGCATCTTAAACTTGGCAAGATATTCCTGGAGCAAAGCTCTACTTAAGTTGTTAAAAGAATTTTTTTCCATAAAAAATATGAATCCGAGCCGATATCGAGTTCTTCATTAGCTATAGCCATATGTAACAAACCATCAGCAAGTCAATGCAATGGTCCATTCAAGTCATGCAATTATGGACTTTTTTCGCGAACACATTCTTTGAGTTATACCAATGATTAAGCTTCCATCCGACCCGACTTACTTCAAAAACGAGCACATCAGATACAAGATTACAATGAGAGTCCGAAAAAAAGGTACGAAAACCGAATCTTTTGAGTCGGATTAAGGCTGCATGCAGAGCGAATGGATAGCCATATTGGGAGTAAGTCTTGATAAAAATTCAGAAATCAACGTTTCAGACATTCTTTGAAAGCGATAAGTTTGTAGTTCTTCAATGCGTATGTGTACATTGTCGGACTTTTTGTCACAAACCAAAAATTGGTCAACGTTTATTTTGGTATAACCATCCTTTCAAACTTTATATTATGGATAAAGTTTTACCTAAAAATGAATTAATGCGTTATCTTTGTTGTTCAGTATAGAATCATAATTAGTATTTCGAGCAAGAACGATAAATTGTTATTTCGTGAACAACTAAAGCTATGTGTATAATTTATAACTATGCGATTGCCTTACATAACAAAAACATAAGTCGCATAATACAAACATCATTTGAGAAATATTATACAAACATCATTTGAGAGTATTAAGAAATAAAGGATCCAAAGAAGTTACAATCTAACCATTGATCTGGAGACCGTAATTTCAAGGTTGTATGATATAGTGTCATCGAACTATTTTTTTTAAAATATCAAAGATCCTGCCAAACTATTGTCCTTACACAAGCAAATAATTTTCAATAGAAAACACCTCGAAAAAAAACATAGGTTTTTCAACACGATTGGGCGGGTAAAAAAAATAGCAAAAAGGTTGAAGTTAGTGTTGAAGTATTTAATATATTGTATTTATCGATTTAGTTGTACTGACCGAAGGTCAGAAGAGGTAAAGCGATACTAGTTTTCCCTCTCGGAGTCCGTCCGTCTGTCACTGTATCCGTTTGTTCGCTAACTGTTGCTTGTTAACGCTCTATTTTTCCTCAAACTAAGTCTGAATGATTGTACAATCACAAGGTTTATTATTTCCGAAAAAGGTCGAATCAGTCAATCGTCAGGGGAGCATAAGTCCACAAATTTCATCAATTGTCTTCCAAAATGCTCAGAATGATAGGACCATCACAAGAATCACTCATTTCAAAAAAATGGGTCTGATACGTAAAGCGTCACATGAAAAGGAGCCTTATGAAAATATAATTTAAAAATTCTACTTAGAATAAATGAATGAATGAATGTTGTTTTATGGCCCATTGCCAGTGGTCATGTAGGTTGTAAGTACTTATGAATAACACTGGAATAATCTGACGTGAGCACGGTATACTCCCCTCAGATCAGGAGAACGTTAGCACACAGTTTACAACCAATGGTCATCAAACCTGCTTGGAATGATTAGACCATCACAAGGATTGTATCAAAACTTGCTCAGATTATTTGGACCGTCATGGGTACGGGTCCTTTCGAAAATGGACCAGTATTGTCAAGTGTCACGGAAAGAGGACCCTGTGATAACTCCACTACAAATTCCTATTTAACAATATCATCAGACTGTTTCAAATTTACTCAGATATATTGGGCAATCACAAGAATGGTTTCTTTCGAAAATATACCTTACCAGTCAACATTTTTTATACTTTTGTCTTAAAACTTGCTCAGATTAATGTGATAGTCACAAAGATCTTTCTTTTTGAGAATGGGGCGTATTCGTCAAGCGTAATAGGAAAGGGGGCATTATAAAAGGTTTATTTAGAAAATCTCGTTTACACTACTCCTTAATTAATGCATGGAATTTCATTGAAGTTCATGAGAGAATTTCATACTCTACAACGCAAGTCGCAAGTCTGTTTTAAACTGTGTCTTATAAAAAAAGGGCAATATAATAATTTCCTTGTTTACTAATCTCCTCCTTCATCAATGGATATTTTTGTATGCACATTTCACTTTTTTTTAATTTTCATGCGACAATGTGTATTTTGTGGCGGTTTGATTATATGCCGCGTCAGAGTAGAAGGGGCATTTATGTTATATCCAAAGTTAAGTCTAGTCTTCCTTTATTAATACACGTAGTTTCATAAAAACTTAGAATCATTCTCTAGAATGTTAAGAGAAAGAGCATTTCAAAGAGGCTTGGTGATATTTTAGAGCGTCATATAACAAAGCGACAATGATATATATTATCATTTGTGGCCACTAGAGAGTTAATAACAAGATTGTCAAAAGGTCCCTTTTCCCTTGATATCGTGTGAATCCTTCAAATTTTCAATAGGGTTCATCCTTGTGGCATGATAAACATTCTTACCAAGTTCCATGAAGATTGGGCCATATTTGTTGCAGCCCCCAGCTGGGCGGTGGGATAGAAATAGTCGGCTGCTGCCCATGTAGTCAATGGTAAAACCCCTAACAAATGGGCCCGCCTGTTTGCCGTGGGTGGACTCGTAATGCCGGAAAAGAGGGACCTGGTAGTTGAGGGAATCCCAGGAATCTCCAGCTTCTCAACACGCTGCTTTAGCCTCGGCTTCGGCTAAAACGGGAGCCTGGATGGGCCCGGTTTAGGCAATCGGCTGGTCGTTTTAGACTGTGGCATCTACTTTTGTCATATGAAATATTTCGTTAAATTATAGCTGTTCTGTCGTGTTTCTAGTGGCACATTTAGTATCAACTTGCTATACCATATTTCCTCGAAAATTTTGGTAAAATGTCATTGTTCTTTTTGAAAGTACAAATGTTACTTTTGCCCTTGTCACTCAACTATATGTTTTATATTTTGATAGTATTTTAGTCCTTGTCTATATAGGCTCATGGGCAATTCGGGTTGAATGGGTTGTGTGATATGGCATTTTTTGCACGGCTTGATTCTTTTTTAGAAAATTGTTCATGCAATCGCTGTCGATCATGTTGTCGTTTCGGCTCGATTATACTATTCGGGTAACCCCGGCATGGGGGCTGGAAACCCGCCCTTTCATGTCCCCTTGAAGGACTCCGTGGAGGGTGATGGCCCCGGATAGTGAATACCAATAAAAACAAACATGGAAACGAAAACAAACAGAAAACGAAAAACGATATGGAAAATGGAACTTGTTCTCTACCTGGCACAAACACGCCTTTCCCAAGATATCTCCTAATCGACTCTACTGTACTGAAAATAAATCCCTCATCAAACTCAGTCCATTTATAATTGAAATGGTTATAACGTCAGAAATAAGTCAGCCAAAATCAATTAAAAAATTAAAATCAGGTTCGCTTCTAGTAGAAGTTGAAAAAGCTGTACATGCAGAAAATCTAATGAAATTGAATACTTTTTTTTGGAATACCCATCTCTTGCGAGCCTCATACTACATTGAACTCGCCAAGAGGAATTATCAGATACCGTGATCTCGAAGGAATTACTGAAGATGAAATACTTTCTGAACTCAAACTCCAAAGTTCACTAAAGTAAAAAGAATATCTGTTTATCGAGATGGAGAGAAAAAGCAATCAATACCATTATCTTGACATTTAGTTTGGCTATACTGCCAAAAGCAATAAAGGTAGGCTATTTAAGGGTATCTGTTGACCTTTACATCCCAAATCCCCTTCAGTGTTATAAATGTTATAAATATGGGCATCACGAAAACAAATGTAAAGCAAAAGTGGATGACATTTGCAGTCGATATGGTGAGGAGTGGTACACTCATCGCTGCCAGAATTATACAAATCCTATGAAATGTATGAACTGTGGCGGTGAGCACTCGGCACCTTCTAGGAAATGTCCTGTCTCGAAAAGAGAGAAGGAAATTGTTACTTTTAAGTACAAGGAATGTCTCTCTTTCCCAGAAGCAAGGAAAATAGTCGACAGTAGAGTCAATTTATCTCCATCCTATACCCAGAAGGTTTTATCTCATACAAATAAAGGAAAAGAAGAATGTCAAAATTGCAAGGATTTGTTCCGAAAATAATGCATAGTTTTCCTGAAAAGAAAGATGGAAAAGCCAACTTTTTCCCCAGCTTCTATGGATGCTAAAGCTAATTGGGAGTTGTTCAAAACTACCAGCGAACAATCAATTTATTCAGAAGCTTTTGAAGATTGTGAAAACTCTACAGCGGTACTCATTCTTTCCGACTATTTGTCTCTCACCAATGGGTTGATAATTGTAGACCTATGCGAGATAGCAGCTGGAGGCTAAGAAAGGGTGTGGTGGTTGTACTGGTTAGAGAAATACCAGGAAACCATCGTTAGGTGCTCCAGCCGCCGCGATATAACTGACAAAATGTTGAAAGCGGCGTTAAACTCCATTCAATCAATCAATCGTTTCACATCCCTACTATATTCGGCTGCAGAGAAAGCTATTCCTAGAACGTCGCCTGACCCTAAACATCCTGACAAACCATGGTTTAATCAAGATTGCAACAAGGCTAAAGCTGAGCGGAAATCTGCTCTTAGAACATTTGATCTGGGACCACCAAAGGAGAACTTTTACAGATTCAAAATTGCACGAGCGAAAGCTCGTCGTACCGTTTTGCAAAGTAAGCGTACGTCTTGGAAACAGTATGTTTCTAGATTGAATTCTAGATCATCTGTCAAAAAGACAATGTCATGGGATATGGTGCACAAAATCAGCGGAAAGAACACGTCAATTGAAGTTGGTCATTTAAGAACTGATCTCAGTGACGTTTTTTCCAAGCCTGATATTTCGAATGTATTGGCAGATACGTTTGCCAAGAAGTCATCATCATCCAATTACTCACCTGCCTTTCAAAAATTCAAAGGTGATAAAGAAAAGTCAAAAATTAATTTTAGTTCCAGCCAACTGGAACATTATAATAGAGACTTTTCGGTTAGAGAACTGAAGAATGCTTTAAAGAAGTGCCATGATACTGCTTTAGGAAACGATAATATCCATTATCGATTCCTCAAACGTTTGCCCTCTCGTTCTTTGCATTGCTTACTTGAAATTTATAACTGGGAATGGAAAACGGGAAGCATTCTAGCATCTTGGCGGGAAGCTATCGTTATCCCTATACCTAAACCAGGTAAAGATTCTACCGATCCTTCAAATTATCGCCCTATTGCTTTGACTAGTTGCATTTGTAAAACCGTGGAAAGAATGGTAATTGACCGTCTTGTTTTGTTTCTTGAAAAGAACCACCTAATTACGTCAGTCCAAAAGTGGCTTTCGTAAACAAAGAAGCACTCTTGATCATCTTGTCCGCTTCGAGACTTTTATTCGAGAAGCCTTCATAAAGAAAGAACACGTTATTTCTGTCTTTTTCGATCTTGAAAGTGCTTATGATACCACATGGAAGTATGGAATTATGAATGACGTCTATGATTTCGGTATTCAATGTCGCCTTGCTTGTTTCATTTCTGCATTTTTGGATGAACTTCAGAGTCTGAGTTTGAGATACTTTGTCTTATCCCCATGAACAAGAAATGGGCGTTCCACAAGGAAGTATTTTGTCTGTGACACTTTTAAGTGTCAAAATTAACAATATTGTCAAAACTGTTGCCCTGGGGTTGAATTTTTTCTCTATGTTGATGACTTTTGCATCTGTTACAGATCAAAACATATTTATACGATTGAAAGACAGCTGCAGCAAGTCTTAAAAAATCTTTCAAATTGGTCCAATGAAAACGGTTTCAAGTTTTCAAAGACAAAAACTAAATGTATGCATTTTTGTCGATCTAGGAAAATGCACCCCGATCCAGAATTAAAGCTGGATGGAGAGCAAATTGAAGTTGTAAAAGAATTTAAATTCCTGGAACTCCTTTTCGATTCTAAACTGTCGTTTATACACCATATTGACAACTTAAAACTTAAAGGCACTTAATCTTTTACGTGTTGTAACCAGTATGGATTTGGGAGCCGATAAAAATGTTTTATTGCGCCTTTATCGGGCACATGTTAAGTCTAAATTTTATTATGGCTGTGTTATTTATGGTTCTGCAAGCCCCTCATACCTTCACAAACTTGATACTATTCATAATCAAGGATTGCGCCTGGCGTTGGGCGCATTTAGAACATCATCAGTCTATATACAGAAGCAAATTAGACTTCCTTAAATTTACGCAGGAAAAGATTTCCATGCAATATTATTTAAATTTTAAATCAAATCCTAAGAATCCGACATACAAATCTGTGTTTAAACCTAAACCCAGACCGGATTTTGATAAAAAAAAAAACAACCAAGTGCTATATCCCCATTTAGTTAACGTTGCGAAGCAGATGTTAAATCTCTAGATTCTGATCTAGAGGACGCGGCAGAACATATTGTTCCTGATGTCCCTTTAAGGACTGTTATATATAAACTATAAATAAACCTAATGGTATTTACCATGTCTATTTTCAGAATTAGTCTGGGGATTTTCCAATATCTCTTGACACTTTAAGGTAATATATGTAGAAGATTTTAGATCTTTCTAGAAAGGCCTTTTGGAAGGTGATTCAGGCTCTAGAGTATTCTTATGTTCTATACTATTCCAGATTGTTCTACAGTATTATATAAAGGGGTTCCTACAGCATTCTTGGTTCACTTGATTTAGACTTATGGTTTCATTTAGTAGTACTGTGTTAAACTAAAAGGGGATTTCTCGTTATCTTAAAAGTGTGTTTAAAAGCGTGTTTAATTTTAAATTCGGATATTATTGGACTTATTATTTGTGGACCAGGAACTTAAATAAATTGGATCTAAAATTAAAAATTTAGGATTAAACATTCAAGGTATTGTAAATTGTTTTTGTATTAGTTTCATATTGTCAATAATTCTGTAATTATGTCAATAAATATTGTTAATTGTAAAGTTTGTTGCTGGCTTCTTTGTTCGTGTTACATTGGCACGTAACAATTTGGGGGCTCGTCCGGGATACGAATATCAGACAAACATACAAAACAAAACAAATCAAACAAATTCTTCATTTAAATCTTAAGAAATTAATTTCATATTTCAATTTTGATAAATCTAGAGTGTACTTTTACTATTATTTATCGAAATCTTACATTCTTATTTGAATACAGCAACAAGCTACCATGTCTTTTGACTTAGAAAAATTTACGCACGAACCTTCCGTGGAGTTATTGAATTTGGGTAAAAAGCCTGATTTGCTCAATCTTGCCAAGCATTATGAATTAAAAGAAGTCAAGTCCTCATTGCGAAAGCATGAAATTAAGAATATTTTGGTTCAATATTTTGTTGATGAGGACATTTTTGATGAAAAGGCTCTGTCTCTCATTGTTGATAATCCATCAGTTTCAAGCTCAAGAGAGCTTGAACTGTTAAAACTTCAACAAAGGGAGAAGGAATTGGAAATAGAAAGAGAGAGAGAAGAGAGAAAATTACAAGAAAAACAATTAGAAATTGAAGAAAAAGAAAGAGAAAGGCAATTTCAAAGAGAAAAGGAAGAACGAGAAAGAGAAGAAAGAGAACAAGAAAAAGAAAGAGAGAGGGAAAGAGAAGAAAGAGCAGAGAGAGAACGAGAAAAAGAACGAGAATTTCAATTACGATTAAAAGAATTAGAAATTCAAGATAGAGCAAATCAGCCCAGATATATGTATAATGACCACTTTGATGTAACAAAACATTTTAGGCTTGTCCCTCAATTTCAAGAAAATGAAGTTGATACATATTTCGAACATTTTGAAAAAGTTGCAAATAACTTGAAATGGCCAAAGGAGCAATGGACCTTACTTCTCCAAAGTGTCTTAGTAGGAAAAGCTCGCAATATTTATTCGCAACTTAGAACAGAACAAAGTAATGATTATGATACTGTAAAAGAACTCATTCTCAAAGGTTATGAGCTGGTTCCAGAAGCATACAGACAACAATTTAGAAGTTGTAGAAAAGAATCTGGCCAGACTCACGTTGAATTTGCAAGAAACGAAGAAAAATTATTTGACAGGTGGTGCTATTCTAAGAAAATAGACCAAAATTATGATAATCTTAGACAACTTATATTAATTGAACAATTCAAAAATTGCATTCAATCTGACATTAAGTCACATTTAGATGAAAAAAATGTTGAAACTATACATGAAGCAGCTCGTTTAGCTGATGATTACTACCTTACACACAAAAATTCTTTCGTTAATAAAGCAAAACCTGCGTCCTCACAACCCCAAAATAAATCTATGTCTGGTGATTCATCTAGCATGTCTAGTCAATCGAATTCACCTAAACCAAAGTCTACTGGTGAAACCAATGTTCAAAATCCCTTATCTCGAGTACATTGTACTTTTTGTAAAAAAACCATGTCACCTTATTTCAGAATGTTTTAGATTAAAAAGGAAGAAGGAACTGAGTGCAGCCAAACCTACAGGGCTCACCAGCCTTCAGCCTAAATCACAGCCTTCTTTTGAGTTAAATTCAATTGTTAAGGCAGAACCAAATTCTGATTCCTGTATGGAGATTTTTGAACCGTTCATGTTGGATGGTTTTGTATCACATTAGGTGATATGTGCCCACCTACCCCTATTAAAATTTTAAGAGACACAGGAGCCTCTCAATCTCTTATTTTAGCAGATGTTCTGCCTTTTTCTGAGAAGACTTCGTCTGGTACTAGTGTCCTTATTCAGGGTGTAGAGTGTGGTGTTATTAATGTTCCTCTTCATAAGGTTAATTTGTCCTCAGATTTGGTTACTGGTTCTGTGGTTGTTGGTGTTAAACAATCTTTACCATTTAAAGGTGTACATTTATTGCTAGGCAATGACTTAGCTGGAGATAAGGTTGTTGTTAATCCTCTTGTAACTGACACACCTAATGTAGGTCAAACAGATGATCCTATTTTGCAGGAAATACCTGATTTGTACCCTTCATGTGCAGTAACTCGGGGTATGGCTAAAAAAGCTTCCTTGAAAAATTCAAATGATATTGACTTAACTGATTCTTTGTTGGTCAATATTTCAATGACGAGATTAAAAAGTCTTTTAATCTTAGTCTGACTGATACTCAGACAGACTCGTCAAAATTTTGTCAGTCATCTCCAAGGTCAAATGACCAAGGTCATGAAACGCATTCAAAGTCAAAGTTAATCCAGGAACATCAAAATGATCCTGAGATTTCAAAGTTAATTGATAGGGCATTACCCGAAAAAGAAATGTCTCAGAATCCTGTTTGTTACTATAAAAAGAATGGTATTCTGATGAGAAAATGGCGACCATTTGATGTCCCAGCTGATGACGATTGTGCTGTTCATCACCAAATTGTTGTTCCAAAGTCATATCGCCATGAAATACTTAGTATAGCACATGAAAGTCCAATGTCTGGTCATTTAGGTGTAAACAAGACTTATCACAAGATTATGACTCATTTCTTTTGGCCTGGACTTAAATCGGACGTTTCCAAATATTGTAAAAGTTGCCACACTTGTCAAATGGTAGGGAAACCTAACCAAGTTATTCCAAAAGCAAGGTTACAACCCATTCCAGCTTTTGATGAACCTTTCAGTCGAATAATAATAGACTGCGTTGGTCCTTTACCAAAAACCAAGTCAGGTTCTGAATATTTGTTGACAATTATGTGTGCTTCTACCCGCTTCCCAGAAGCAATTCCTTTAAGAAACATTAAGGCAAAGTCAATTATTAAGGCTCTTGTCAAGTTCTTTACTTTTGTTGGCCTTCCAAAATCAGTTAAGTCTGATCAAGGATCAAACTTCATGTCAGGCATATTCCAACAGGTTATGCATGAATTAGGTATCAAGCAATATCGGTCATCTGCTTATCACCCTGAAAGTCAAGGTGCTTTAGAAAGATTTCATCAGACCCTAAAGAATATGATAAGGTCATATTGTTTTGATACTGATAAAAATTGGGATGAAGGTATTCATTTGCTATTATTTGCAGTCAGAGAATCTGTTCAAGAATCTCTTGGCTTTAGCCCCTTTGAGTTAGTTTTTGGTCATTCTGTTCGTGGGCCATTAACACTCTTAAAAGAGAAATTTCTTGCTGATGATGAAACACCCTTGAACTTGTTACAGTATGTTTCTGACTTCAGAAATAAACTGTCTAGGGCATGTGAGGTTGCAAGGTCAAATCTTAAATCATCTCAGAGCAAAATGAAGGCAAGATATGACAAGCATAGTGTTGATAGGAAATTCGAACCAGGTGATAAAGTCCTTGCTCTTTTGCCAATACCTGGCCGACCCTTACAGGCAAGATATTATGGCCCGTATACTATTGATAAGAAAACAAGTGATTTGAATTATATTATCAATACTCCTGGAAGGCGTAAAAATAAACAAATGTGTCATGTGAACATGTTAAAAAAGTATTTTGATAGAGATAGCTCTATTTCAAAACCAGTTACAGTTGTAAACACTGTCCCACAAGAATCAAATGTGATTGAATCAGAAGTTAGTTCAGACTTTAGTGAAAAATCTGTTCCTGGTCCACCTAAACTTGAGAACTCTGAAATACTTAAGAATCTTGACGACAAACTTTCACATTTGGAGCCATCTCAACGAGAAGAGCTGAAACAGTTGATTAATGATTATAAACACTTATTTCCTGACATCCCCACAAGAACTGATAAAATACATCATGATGTCATTATGGAAGATTCTCAACCAATAAAACAACATCCTTATAGAATGAATCCAGTGAAACAAAAAGCCCTTCAAGATGAAGAGAATTACTTATTGGAGAATGACTTTATTGAACCCAGCCAAAGTAATTACAGTTCACCATGTATATTAGTTCCAAAGCCAAATGGAACATACAGAATGTGTACTGACTATCGAAAAGTGAACTCTGTGACAAAAACTGACTCTTTTCCTATACCAAGAATTGGTGACTGTATTGACAAAGTCGGTAATACTAAATATGTCCTTCTCAAAGGATTCTGGCAAGTTCCGCTCACTGATAGGGCTTAAGAAGTATCAGCATTTGCTACTCCAACTGGTCTGTACCAGTACAAAGTTATGCCGTTTGGGATGAAAAATTCTCCTGCGACGTTTCAGCGGCTTGTAAATATGGTTATAGCTGGCTGTGACGCATACATTGATGATGTCATCATCTATACAGATACATGGAGTGACCACCTTCAAAGAATCAAACAATTCGACCGTCTCAGTGATGCAAAATTGACTATTAATCTTGGAAAAACAGAATTTTGTCATGCTACTGTTACTTTCTTAGGACATCTTGTGGGACAGGGTCAAGTTAAACCTTTAGAATCTAAGGTCAATGCTATCTCTGAGTTTCCTGTGCCTGCTACAAAAAAGCAACTGATGCGATTTCTTGGTATGGCTGGCTACTATAGAAAGTTTTGTAAGAATTTTTCTATAATAGCTGAACCTTTAACAAACTTATTAAAGAAAAACGTTAAGTTCAAATGGAATGATAACTGTCAAGTTGCCTTTGATCGCTTAAAAGCCATACTAAAGAGCACACCAGTTCTTTAAGCACCTGATTTTGACAAATGTTTCAAATTAGCTGTTGATGCAAGTGATGTTGGTATTGGTGCTGTTCTTTTGCAAGAAGACGATGATGGTATAGATCATCCAGTTTGTTATTATTCTTAAAAATTAAACAAACATCAGAAAAACTACTCCACCATTGATAAGGAATGTCTTGCTCTGATTTTGGCAATCCAACATTTTGAAGTTTATTTAACATCTGCAACCTCTCCTATAGTTGTATTCAGTGACCACAATCCCTTAAGTTTTCTTCACAAACTTAAGAGTAAGAACCAAAGATTATTGAGGTGGAGTTTGTCACTTCAAGAATTTGATCTTGATGTAAGACACATTAAAGGAAAAGACAACATTATACCAGATGCTCTGCCAAGAGTTTAAATATTAATTGTGTTATCATTAATAAAACATTGAATTTAACAGTTACATTTCACTATATTTTTTGTATATATGTATGTATGTTTGCATATATAACTCTTTTTCAATTCTTTTGATTAAAATTGTTTGTATTTTCATGATATTTGTGCTGAAATGTTTCAACAAATCATGATATTATCAATTGTGTAAAGTATATTATCATTGTATATGCTAAAGATAATTCAAAAAGAAAGATTTATTTCATAAATCTTTCTTTTTTCTTTCAAGGGGGAAAGTGTTATATATAAACTATAAATAAACCTAATGGTATTTACCATGTCTATTTTCAGAATTAGTCTGGGGATTTTCCAATATCTCTTGACACTTTAAGGTAATATATGTAGAAGATTTTAGATCTTTCTAGAAAGGCCTTTTGGAAGGTGATTCAGGCTCTAGAGTATTCTTATGTTCTATACTATTCCAGATTGTTCTACAGTATTATATAAAGGGGTTCCTACAGCATTCTTGGTTCACTTGATTTAGACTTATGGTTTCATTTAGTAGTACTGTGTTAAACTAAAAGGGGATTTCTCGTTATCTTAAAAGTGTGTTTAAAAGCGTGTTTAATTTTAAATTCGGATATTATTGGACTTATTATTTGTGGACCAGGAACTTAAATAAATTGGATCTAAAATTAAAAATTTAGGATTAAACATTCAAGGTATTGTAAATTGTTTTTGTATTAGTTTCATATTGTCAATAATTCTGTAATTATTGTCAATAAATATTGTTAATTGTAAAGTTTGTTGCTGGCTTCTTTGTTCGTGTTACATTGGCACGTAACAGGACATATAAAATTTCCACGTTTCTTAATGATCTTGCCTTCATCAAAAAGGGTACATCAGATACATCTTTTTTAAACAAAGTTTTTGGAAGTCGAAGAAAATACAAATCATATGCAAAGATATACACAGACAGTTCAAAAGATGGCGAAAAAGTCGCTTCAGCCACTATTTTAGATGGCGAAAAATATCTATTCCGTCTATCAATAACTCTTCCTTTTTTTCAGCCGAGCTTAAGGCCATTGATCTCCACTCGATCATATGATCTCAGAACGTTTCTCTCGCTATATCACTTACACTAACTCTCTGTCAAGCATGCAAAGGATTGAGCACGAGAAAACTGACTATCCCCTTATCGTCAGGCTACTTGGCAAATACCTCAGCTTAATGCTGCCGATCTTGTTTTCTGCTGGCTTCCAAGCCATTTTTATATTCGTGGTAGTGAGGAGGCAGATAAAGCTACCAAGGAGGCATTATCACCATTTGAAGTACCTTTTACCGATTTGAAAGCGTTGATATATGTCTTTATTCAGGATGTCTGGAAGAACTGTTGGTGCGAACCACAGTAATAAATTATATTCTGTTCGTCAAGATCTTGGCGATTGGTTGCCTGGTTACAGGTTTTAGCATTGGTCATACAAACCTGACGCACTAGTCTACCTCTCAAAAGGAGAAGATGTGCCAATGTGTATCCCATGTAACGTTCCTCTTACTGTCAAGCATATGTTTTTTAGAATTTATATACTTCGCTTTTTTTAGAGACAAGTTGACAGTATGAAGGACCTATTTAAAAATGTGAAAGTTGAACAGATTTTTGATTTCCTGAAGGCCATTAATTTGTTGAGTAAAGTATAACCTGAGATTCTTTTGATTTCATGTTTATATAATTTTAGTTTGTTATGATTATCTTTTGATCATCATTTCCTTTTAGACTTTCAATTGTTTCCTTAAATTTTTATCATAATAATAATTTGTCTTTCTAAGCACGATTTGTTTTATAATGTTATTACTAGTTAAGTATTTAATGTATGATTGATCATCGTTTCCAACAATCGGTTACTCTTTTAATGTTTTGTGCCCAACATGACCTTAGTTGCTGACGGGACATAAAACAACATTCATTCATTCCATATTTGTTGCCTCTAGAGTGTAAACAAGAATATTGTCAATAAGATCCACTTTCCCGCGATATCTAGGAATCGTTCCCCTTTTCAGTAGGGTCCATCATAGTGACCTGGCAAACATTCTGACCAAGTTTGATGAAAATTGGACCAAATATGTGGCCTTCATAGAATTAACAAGGCAACTATCATAAAGGCCCCTTTTCCCGTGATATCAAATTTTCATGTGGCTTCTACAGAGTAAACACTTAAATTGTTGATGTCTGACGACAAACAAGGGATCACAATAGCTTACATTGAACACGCTGAGCTAAGGTGAGCTAAAATGGGGCTTTATGCATGGATTATGTAGAATATTTCTCTTCATGCGATATTTTCTTTTTCTGGTGAGTGACTTCGTCTTTAGATCTGAGGGAAACAGCGTCATTATGCAAGTATGTACGCTTTGAACGTCTAGGTAGAAAGTTAATAACCTTGTACGTGGAACTTCTGACGGGGTATTCCGCTGTAAAAAGTAAGTATTGCCAAGTAAAAAATCAATCAATATGGCCGTTTGGAAGGTTATTCATGATGTAACAAAACTCTTAACTAGGTCATACATGATAGTAAACAAAAGTATAGGTGAATTTTCAAAACTGAGCGCGTGAATATATATTTAAAGATAGATTTTACGCACAAAATCTACCTAAAGTAACATGATAGGAAACATAAATAATAACATATGCTAATATTGTTGTATACAAGTCTATCTTTACCGATTGAAGGCTAGTCAAATCTTTTTCATATTTACATTTTAATTCACTTTCGGATTTGATATGGCTTAACAAAGAAAATTGTAGGTTCTTGTCAGGAACAATGAATCACGGTAACTTACTCTATCACATAAGTAGAATTATTCTGTGGTAGTTTGATGCAAATCAAGTGAGAACTGTGGAGTACAACGAGATCATAAGAATTAACAGACGAACGGACAGACCGACGAACGGGAAAAAAGCAATTACTTTAGCTCTTCTTACCAACAATACCTTTACTAAGTTTAAGACAATTATAGCTTTTTTGTTCTAATGAATATAAACACTGTAAACGGGTGCCTTGGTGAGTGCAAGAGGGTGGATAAACAGATGCAAATCCATAAAAAAATATACTGTTAGAGTTATCCCCCGTGAAAGAATATCATTCTTTTTCAGTCTTCTAGTAACACTGAAGGCAAGATATGAAGAAAGTAGTGCCTTTGAAATAAAAATGATAATTATTAAAGAAGAGCACCATGATGGTCCTAGATCGCCAACCTGAGTCTCTTTGATTCACATCACATCAATCAAATAGGCAGATGTAAACAAGGATATAATTTCTAAATAAGATCTACACCATGGAATAGTTTCAGTAAAAAAGGATATGCATGGACACAGCCCTTACATGAACATATGGACTTTTAATGAACAAACTTTATGAAAGACAATTTAATGAGAGTAATACGAAAAGTGCGCGCCTTTTGGTTTCAGAGAACAAGTTTTTAATATTTTCGCCTTTTTGTTTTAAAACAGGAGTTGTTCATTCAGAGCTCAAATATGACCCCAGGGACGAGACATGAAAACATTGGTAGAAGTCCACTATATAATATTACAAAGAAAACATGGAAGATGTCTGCCTTTTGGTGTCAGAGAAAAATATTTTTTGAAGTTTTTTGCTCTTAAAATTTATGTTAAAGGGTTGCACACCGGTGAAGTCCAAATATGATCCAAGGGCCTTGATGTGAACAAACTTGTAAGTGGTCTACTAGATGATACTACATACAAAATATGCAAGCTGTTATCCTTTCGGTTTCAAGTAAGTAGGTTTTAAAAGATTTTTGGTCTTTGATTCTATGTAAAAAGGGATGCGCCCGGCTGGAGCCCAAATATGACCCAAGATCTTGAGATAAACAAACTCGGTAGTTGTCCACTAGATGACGCTACATTAAAAGAAGGAAATCTGTTTGCCTTCTGGTTTCAGAGAAGATTTTTGGGTAAACTGGGGCTGTTTTTTTTCTTGCCAATTAACCCACTTCGGCGACAGTGGGGCTCGAACCTCGGACCTACATGTCAGGGGTCGAGTGCTTATGCCGAGGCAGTCAATAAATGCGTGGTATTAGAATTAATTGCGTGGTTTGTGAAGTATCCCGTCCTCAAAGCTAGATTCCGCACGACTGAATTGTTCTGTCAGTGCCCTTTAGTCGTCCGGGTTAGATAAAACAATATTCTGTTATCTCTTATCATTTCAATGAAGAATCGATCTTTGATCACTCACTAGAAATTGCTCGTATATAGTCACGTTCTTTTAACTGGAGTATAACACGAAAAAAAGGTCGAAATACTCTTATTTTCATCGTAGTCCTAACACATCCCAAATCTTATCCTGCACTTAGAGAGAGGCAATGGTTTCTAACCACTGCTTTTCACTTTTTTAGCTGGGTCGACTGGGGCAGGTCTGTAAAGTGTCTTACCCAAAAATCCATACTCGCCTTCGGTGGGGCTCGAAGCCGCAACCACTAGGTTACGAGTCGAGCGCGCTGAAAACTCGGCCAACAAGCCAATTATATACATGATAAGCAGGTTGAATAACGGTAGCGAACATCTGAAAATATTGATTGATTGTTTGAAGTTATAAGATAATTTTATGTTATCAAAGCCTAAATTAGTGTGTACAAATCGCATGTCTTTTTTATCTTGTATTAAACAGTTTTTATTTCTGGTCTATATTGGCTTATGGGCCATTTGGGTTGTATGGATTTCTTTGATGGACAGTGGTTTGCATGGCATTATCCTGCTTTTTAGGGATTGTCCATGCATTGCATTAGTCGGGCGTTTAATTCAATCGATCCAAGTATATTTCCCGGATAACTAAGGCATGAGGGGGCTGTATGCCCGTCCTTTTTGTGCCCAATTGTAGAACTCGTTGGAGGGCACTGGGCTACGTACAGCTTATAACTTAAACTATGGTTACCTAAAACAAACGAACAAATGCGCCAATGGACTTCGACGCCGAAAACAAACAATATCAAGACCCTTTTCCTAGGTTTCTTTGAATTGAATCAGTAAATTCTGAAGGACCTGTTATCACACTTTCACCTTTCATTATATAGTTATTATTTGAGCACACATTTCTCAACACAATTATTCATTGTGCCGAAGATGTATTAGAGAAAGGGATTGTAGAGGAACTAAAGTCTCTTCATTTTACAGACGCAAGAAGGGTATCTATTTTCAGAATTGGAAACAAGATTAAAACCAACACAATAATTTTGATATTCAAGACAGCAATTCGACCCGAATCTATTAAAATTGGATATTTAAAATTTATATCGACATATGTATACCGAATCCCCTGCAATGTTACTGGTGGTTTGATTAGGCAAACATGAGAAAAGTTGAAAAAGAAAAGCAATATCGACGTTGTGGTGATCTTGAGGAATCGGATGATGTAGGTGACTATCCGCGTCCCCCAGAGTGTATCAATTGTGGCGAGAGTCATGTGTCAACCTCGCGTTATTGTTTACAAATGAGAAGAGAAAAGGAATTTGTAACAGCAAAATATTAAAAGAGGTCTTTCATATTTTGAAGCAAAAAATGGTGGTAAGAAATATAATTATTTTGACCAACTCTAATGCAAGTGCAGCAAAAGCAAATAGAATTAAAAGTAAAGATATCACAGTATGTAAATTTGTAAATTTTGCAAAGATATGTGAAGCAAATTATGTCTGGTCTTTCCTGAAAAAGAAGCAAAAAAAAAATCAAAAAATATTTCCTTCAGCAAAAATGGGGTCTTCTTCAACCTCTGAATTAAGCAAAAACAACCTTATACATCCAGCAAAAGTAACCACCGGAACCTTATCCAAACCCCGGGGTCAGCTTAAATTAGAAATTGTAAAGAACTAAGCCATCAACAGAAATGCAAAGTAAAAACAAAAGCTAGTCAAAGTCCACAATTAACAGCGCAACAAATCAAACTTCAACCGATTATGTAAAACCTCTTTCTTTGAGAACTATATCTACTAGGCCGGCGACTTCTTTCGCCTACCAAAAGGATCTGAGTATCCAATCAAACAAGATAAGGTCGCCATGGACCAAGGGTTTGGAAACTAGAATCGAGCGGATTGAAACGAAAATCTTCAAACATGGAATAGGACCTCCTGAGGCGGGGTCTGTCGATCCTCAAGGTCTTAAAGAGAATAGGGAAAGCATAAATAAAAAAGTTCTTTCCAATGTAAAGAAATGAAATGCATATTTCCAGTACTTACTAGTTAATTTATCCCCCTTAGTTTTACCATGCTGTACCAAATTATTTAATGGAATTGTCGCCGCATCAAAGCATATTTTAAAGAATTGAATCTATTATTAATAATTTCTAATTTAAAACATGTGACTTTATATTTGCAAGATACTTTTCTAACAGAAACGAATTCTCTTTGAAGTGTCACTCTTCCTTTTTTTAAAAATTTTGAAGGGAATGAGAAAGCTTCTGGCCATGTCTGAATTATTGTTGATAAAAAGTGTTCCTCATTGTACAATTCTTCTTAGTCCTACAATACAAGCCGTTGGTGTCAGCGTTTCTCATAATAAAACAATAAAACTTTCTTCAATTTATCTTACCCCTGTTCAATCTTCTCCATGGTTCTCTGTTAAAGGTAGGAACTTAGACGATCTTGTCGAACAATAAACAAAGCCTTATATACTAATGGGATGTTTCAATTCCCAATATAAACTCTGATTTCATGGTACTAACCATTTACCTATTCATATTTCTGAATTAGGACCATCGGTTCAAGAACGCCAAAGGCGATTGGAACTCCATATCTAATTGGGAGTTGTTCAAAACTACGTGCGAAAATGAATTAATCAAGAAACTTTTGAAGATGATTATATTCATCACCAATTCCTCAAAAGTTGCCCTCTCTGCATCCCTTATTTAATTTATAACCATGTTTAGCAAACGGGAAACATTCCAGCATCTTGGCGGAAGCTATCGCTATTCCAATACCTTAACCAGGTAAAAGAGTCATTCAAATTATCGTATTATCGTCTTAACAATTTGCATTTGTAAACCTTGGAAAGGGTTTTTAATCACCGTCTTGTTTTGTTCCTTGAAAAGAACCACTTATTACGCCAGTCCAAAGCGGCTTTCGAAAACAAAGAAGCACCCTTGATCATCTTATTCGCTTTGAGACTTTTAGTCGAGTAGCTTTTATAAAGAAAGAACATGTAGTATCTATCTTTTTCGATCTCGAAAGTGCTTATAATTCCACATACAATTGTGGAAATATAAACGACCTCTGTGATTTAGGTATTCGAGGTCGCCTTGCTTATTTCATTTCTGTTGGTTAAGATGAACGTGAGTTTTAATTCTGAGTGGGAAAAACTCTTCCTGACTCACATAAACAATGATATGGGTCTTCCCCAGGGAATCATTTAATCTGTGACGTTTCTTAGCGTCAAAGTTGTCAATTTTGTTAACTGTGTGTGCCCTTGTGTTGGATGTTTTCTTTATGTTGACGATATCTGTATCTGTATCTGTTACAGATCATAACATGTGTATACCATAGAAAGGCAGTTACAATAAGTTTTAAATAACCTTTCAAAATGGTCCAATGAAAACTGCTTCAAGTTTTCCGCTACGAAAACTAACGGAATGCACTTTTGTTAAACTAGGAAAATGTACCTGGATCCAGAATTAAAATATGACGGGGTGCCTTTTGAAAATGTTAAACAGTTTAAATTCTTAGATATTCTGTTCGACTATAAACTTTCATTTATACCACATAGTAACAATTTGAAAAATAAGTGTTAAAAAGCACTTAGTCGTTTACGTGTTGTATCCAAAATGGACTTTGGAGCTGATAAAAATGCCCTTTATAGATCAAAGCCAGACGATGGCACTCATCCTCTCCGACTATTTTTTTCCATAAAATGGGTTGGACGTAGACCTATATGTGGGATAGCAGCTGGGGGCTTTGAAGGGTGTAAAGGTAGTGAGAGACACCAGGTATCCGTTATAAGGTACTCTAGTCTCAGCGATATAACTGAAAGATGGTGAAGCGTTGTAAAAAACGGTAGAAATTTGTTCTGTACGTCGGACACAAGGGTTTCGCAAAGGCTCTGTCTGGATACATAGTTCTTAGGTGAAACGAAAATGACAAGAATCTATACCTCGCTTAACCATTTACCTTTCTCGTTTGGTCCTGGGTTAACTTCGATTCCAGCCATAAGCAGTAGAATTCCAATAAATATTACTGTTCCAATGGTCTTGAAGCCACGAGTAAATGCCAATGATTGTTGTAACAGTATCACATCCCGGCCTAAGTGACCAGCAAAGGTCCCGATGCGACATCGATAAGCTTGTATGTCGACTCCCATCCTTAACAAGAAAAGTAATTCGTTAATTACACATATTTGATGAAAAAATGAATGAATGTTAGACCGAATGAATAAATGGATGAGTTGATTGTTTCCAGTCGGAAACTAATGTCGTGTTTGACGCAAATAATTGAATATCTCAACTGTGGAATAATCCGACGACAATTACTCTTTATAATGTCTAGTTGTGCATAACACCTTTGAATATCGAAACGTGCCAGTAATTCCTGAAAATTCTTAAATTATCTGACCTTGAATTTAACGAAAATCACAGTTTTTTGTGTGCGCAATTTCTCCTAAACTATCAATGGGAATGAGCTGAAACTGGATAAAATTAATCCCTATGATGTTTTGTTGTGCATAACACCTTTGAAATTCGAATCGCTTCAGTCATTTTTGAGAAATCTTGAATTACCTGCCCTTGAATTTGGCGAAAATCCCAATTTTTTGTGTGCGCAACTGCTCCTTAACTATCAATGAAAATGAGCTGCACTTAGATAAATTTACTCCCTGTGATGTCTTGTAGTGCACAAGATCTTTGAAATTCAAATCGCTCCAGTCATTTCTGAGAAATCTTGAATTATCTTCCCTTGAATCGAACGAAAATCACTGGTTTTTTTGTGTCAACTCTTCCTTAACAATCGATGGAAATGAGCTCAAACTAGACACAATTACTCTCTATGATGTCTAGTTGTGCATAAGACTTTTTTTTTAATTCAAAATGCTCCTGACATTTTTGAGTTATCTTGAATTATCTGACCTTGAGTTGAATAAAAACAAAATTTCTTGAATGCTAACTTCCTCCTACATTTTGGATGGGAATGAAGGGAAACTTGCCACAATTATTCTGTAGGTTTTCTGTTTGTGCTTAGGACTAAATATTTTTTTCATATGTAAAGTAGTCCTTGATTTATCTGCCTTATACTTAACAAAATAGCCGCGGCAATAGCGCAGTTGGTAGCGCGCCGGACTTCTAATCCAGAGGTCTATATTCGCACGGGTTCGATCCCCGGCCGCGGCACTTATCCTTTCCGACATTTGTCTTCCACCAATGGGTAGATAATCGTAAACCTATGTGGAATAGCAACTAGAGGCTAGGAAAGGGATGTGGTGGTAGTACTGGTGTGAGAAATACCAGGAATCCATCGTTAGGTGCTCCAGTCGTCGCGATATAACTGTAAGATTGTTGAAAGCGACGTAAATCCCCAATTCAAATCAAATCTTAACAAAATAGCTTAAAATTACAGATTTGTGTGTGTGTGTGTGTGTGTGTGTGTGTGTGTGTGTGTGTGTGTGTGTGTGTTTGTGCTCAACTCCTACAAATTTAATTTGATTGAACTGAATCTTTCCACAATGTAACCCTGATATTTGGTTGAGCATAAGACTTCAGAAATTCAAAAAGCTTGGGTCTTTCTTGTATTATCTGCCCTTGAATTGATTGAAATTCAATATATTTCTTTTGTGAGCAACTCGTCACGCTTTGAATTGGAATGAACTGAAACTTGCAAAATGTTTGTTTGGCGTATAGTTTTGCATAAAACCATTTTCAATTTACACTCAAAGGGTAATACTATGTTTTGCCCCAGTCGTCTTCCTTTCTGTTTGCAATCTCTTTAGCTATCATTCAAGCTCACGTTACAGACAAGCCAAGGTTACTGACAAGCCCCATTGGGCGTATATGCGCCGTGGTGCGAGGGTCTTGTCTATACTTTGTTTAATATAAAAGTTTGTAGGTTTGCTATGAGCTTTGCATTAATTTCATTATTACTATCACATTTTTGTCATTAAAATTTACAAATGATAGTAATAATAATAATAATTTTATATTGAATTATTTTTTAATTCATAATCAGTGTCATAGATAAAAAGAAAAAAAATAAATACTTACCTAAGCTTATGCGTCAGATGTTGGAAAAAGTAACTTTTTTCAATTAAAACAAAACATGCAAACAGGTTCTCATCTTAGCATATTATGATCACGGTCGTTTCTCTTAACAAAGAGATAAAGAAATGGTTTAGATATAACATGATAAGCGGAGGCCCATCACATGGTACGGTTTTATCATAAAAACCGATAAACCAAGGACGGGCAATTGCAGAGTTGAGTTTTTTTAGTTTAATTAATATATTTTCATATTGGTTTAGCACTACCAACCGACGGTCAGAAGAGTTGAAGCGAAGGCATGTTTCCCGTCCTTTCGTCCGTCTTTCTGTCTGTCTGTCCGTTAACAATTCTTGTTTGCGAAATAATGTTAAAACATATTATTGGATTTACTTGAAACTTTCACAGAATGAATGTAGGGTCATTTTGAAATGGGACTGATCCGTGAATGAAACACATAAAAGGGGCCTTTTGGATTTACGGTTCAATTTATTCTCTTATACCAGATAAAGTCCTCAAAAATTATCGGATTACCATGAAGTTTTTACAGGATGTTGTTCGGGTCATAAGGAAGGTTCCTTTCGAAATTAGAATTTAGTCGGAAAACAGAAGAAAGGGGATTTATATATTTTCGCTTTAAACAATCTTGTTTAATGCGATTTAAGTCCACAAGAATTTACTTGATTTACTTGGAATTTTACAGGATGATTGTAGGTTCACAAGAAAGGTTCCTTCCTTTCCGAAAGGGGGCTGATCTGTCAGAAAACAAGGTCTAAGAGGCTTTATGGACTTTCTTATGGACTTTCTCGTTAACGCTATTAAATCCACAAATATTATCGGATTTGCTTGAAACTTTCAAAGAATGGTTTTAGGTCATAAGGATGGATCTTTTCGAAAATAGGGCTGATCTGTCAGAAAACACGAGAGAACAGGCCTCATGGATTGTTTGTTCAAAGCGTTCTTGTTTCACGTGATTAAGACCACAAATATGATAAAAAAATCTCTTGATTTTACAGGATTTATATTCTTTAGTGTTTAAACGAGTACTGAGTGAAGATTTGATGAAAACACAGGATGGGTTTTCTAAGGATTATTTCTAAAACCATTTTGAAGGAGAGGGAGGTTCTTGAATATATCGGCACTTGAAACATTCTCCTTACAGCAATAAAGTTCCTGAAAACCCGGTTTGAAATTAGGAAAAAACATCATAGCCAGTAGAGCGTCCCAGACCCTCATTGGGCTTGTATTGAGTTTTTGGTCATTTATTTCTTGTAAACTTTATTTAATCAAACAAAACATTTCATTGAATTGCAAACACATTTGCTGGCAGTATAAGTCTTATTAAGGTCTATTTAAAAAACTACTGTGCGCTCAATGGCAATAGTACTTCTCCAACACTCATCATGCTTTTCTTGGACATGTCCACAGCTTTTGACCCAATACTCGCAAGGCAATGAAATAAGCGAAATTCTGTAATATAGAAATGCACGATTAAGAAATTAATAACCTGCAAACGAGAATATCTTGAAAATGAATCTTTAATGCCCCTATGACCTCGTTTTCTGAATGATGTATCCCGTTTTCGAAAGCCACCATTTAGTCATCTAGTTAACGTTTCAATGAAACCGATAATAATTGTGGACTGCGCGTAAGTTTTCGGGAATATTTTGAATGAAATAAAGCCTCCTTCTTCCATATTGTACAGCTTGACAATTTCTGTAGATTATGAGGAGCAGGCGTGTTGTCTGGTACAGTTGGTAGTTAACGTTAGTTAAAAAGTGAATTGGTAAGAGTTAATTTTGAAGTACAGTGAAGATTTTATTTACAGATTAAATCAAAGTACTGAAAGTACTGATAAGTTGGAATGCGTTCGAGAGACGGTGACCTCAAACTACTAACGAAGCTGACGCCTCCCGTCCACCACAGGTGATCACATAATACGTCTCGTCTTTTGACGGGCGTATATAAATCAATGTATTTCAAAAACGAGAGACGCTTAAACCTCTCAATCGCTATACAGGCCTGAATCTGGTGAAAGAAAAATGATAACAAGGGGTCTAGAATAACCCTAGACCGCTCACCTGAATTCGATTAGTCCAGAGGATCTTATCCGAGAAACTTTCTGGCAAAGAGTAATTCAAATTTGCCTAATTGTTGAAGAGGAGACATTATTAGAATTATAAGCAGTCATAATAGACCCTGCCAACACATTCATTACAGAGGAGACTCAACATAAGCCCAACCCTGCCACGCTAATCGGAAAATTTTGCCAACAATATTTGAAGAGGGTCATCAAAGGAACATTCTTGTGAAGTTTGATGAAAATCTGCCTAGTGGTTCAGGAGGAGATGTCGTTCAAAGATTCTGGGCTCAAAATAAGCCCCGCCCTGCCATACCCATATTTATTGGCCAATTAGAATATAGCGACAATTTTGAAGGTTGATGACGGTGTCAGGGTGATCCTAAAAGCTCCCCTTGAGCACGTTGTGCTCAGGTGAGCTAAAAAAGAAGAAAAGAGTTTCGCAGGGAAGTCTTTTACTTAATGAGTTGGAATCTTAAGACAATTTTTGGACGAAGTTTAATTGTGATTTCGACCTTTGTGACTACAAAATTGGGCACTTTCTTGGGTCATTGACAACATTTGTGTCAAGTTTTATGATTTGGGTCAATAGGTTGTTCAGTTAGAATGGAAACTGTCAACTGTTTTATTTTACTGATGACCGTGGCATGTATGGCCCCGAAACAATAGGGCATTTCTTTGGGTCAAGGGCAATATTTGCGTAAAGTTTCGTTATTGCGGGTCAATTGCTTCTCTGTTTATCTAGCGGAAAGCCAAATGTCAATGGACTGAGAGACAGACTTGATGAAATCTATATATGCTCCTCTACTTCTGAGTTGGGGATACAGTTAATAACATCGTGAAATTGATAAGGTAAACGATTTTGGAATGATTTAGGCATGATGAAGAATAAGTGAGCGGTGCGAGTTTTGAGTGAAATTTAAGGTGGCAATGGACAGTGTCCGCCCGACTCTATAAACCGGAAGCGGGTTTTCGTTTACTTTACGGCTCTTTTTGCGCGTTGTTGAAAAGAGCGGTTTTCATAAGATTCTGCTTATGGAAATAACGTGGAATAATTATTGTAAAGATTCATAACTAAGCTTTTTTCAGCATTTGATATCAATTGAATGACAGGATTATTTGATTCAGCAATAAAAATTCTTTATAAGTGTCATTAAATTAGGAGGGGTCACCATAAAATAACGAGAAACTTTCTTATTTGCATGGAAAGATATGCTGAATTCTTCACCAAATAAAGGAAAAATAAGGTTTTTAAACATATTGGAAAATGAGAAAAATTCAATGGGTAATTTCTTCAAAAATTAGGTTTTAGTGGCATTTTTCGCCCTTAAAATTACAAAAAATAGTGCATTTTTAATTTTTGAAGGCACATCATGCAAATGCAATTGATCAAAGAGAAATTTCCTTGCCAACATCCATTGTGTACATGTATAAGGTCTATCAATATGTATGTGTTTTAAAGCTATCAGCTGGTACTGAGGCTACAAAAGAACTAAAACGAATATACTCATTTTAAATGAAAATGGCCAATACCACTCAAGGGCAGATAACTCTAGCATGAAAACGAGCATGGAAAGGTACCTTCAAATTTTGATATCATGATTATACAATGTTAATTTACAACATATGTGAAAAGAAAAAAATCATCGGGCGGAAAAAAATGACGCCATGTGTCCATTGCTACCTTAAGGGAGGGAATCCAATGTCGCTTATTTTGTTAAGGATGAAACCTATATAAAATATGCATAAAAGTTCAATCAATAGCTTTCTGTTTCGTCAAGAACCAATTAGACGCTTTAAATTTCAATTATGTCAGTGAAATCGCGAATTGGTCTTTGCTTAATTCATTTTGAATGTACATGTTGATTTTATTTTGTTTAATAACTTTGAGCGTTTTTGAATGGTTTTGAGTGAGTGTTTGGAATGAATCAATGCAGCGCTAAGTGAGCGATTAAGAATTTTTTTATTGAGATGAATGTCAATTTCACGATGTAACTACATGTAACTGTATGATGGTGCTCTCAAACGTGTTGATGTGTAAGAATGTGAAGAAAAAAAGTTGAACTAGTTGGTTTGTTTCAAATGGCAAATTGCCTTGGTGATTAATGCAATTGGGCAAAGTTATTCATAATTCAATTAAAGGTATGGTGGCAAGGGTTTATGTGGATGAGTATTGGGTTTTTACAATGAAACCTTCATATAGATAACTGCAATATGACGGAAAACAAACGACAATATGTTGCAAAAATATCTATTAACTTTAAAAGTGTATCATCACTTTAAGAAACGACTTTTTATTTCGTAGCTTAGACAGAAATTATAATATAACACCTTGTCAAAAGTTAACTGTGAAATAAGGTCGTTCAGAAAGAGAAACTATACCTTTAAAAGAAGCTATAACATAATTCTACGAAAAACAGGTCGCGACATTACCAAATAAGCAGATCACGTGATTGGTCTGTGATATTGCCACAGTACTGAGAAAACAGATCTCGACATTACCAAATTAGCAGATCACGTGATTGGCTAGTGCTATTGTCAATTGCTGACCTTATTGGAATTGACTTATCAAATGATTTCCAAATATAGTAATGTAAACATGTGATACTAATATATTCGTACGCAACTTTCAATAAATATCGTTTAAAACATAAATTAGCGTGTTAATAATATAGGTGAATTGATAGTTGTGTAATTGTATAGCATTATTACTTTTTGATGAAATGAACTGTATGTCTTTGTCAAGTTGAGATATACAAATAGGTCGAAGTGTATTCACATCCTGTTCACGTGATATGTGTTCTCAAAAAACCCGAAATGAAATTATCTTGTGTTCATTTTGCGGTTTTGTTAAATCTAAGTTGGAATTGCTCCGCATTCCAACTTAAAAACCACTCATTTGTTGACTAGATACTGTAAAACGGGTCCGACCTCTCAGTAAAAATGGTTAGACAGGGGCTGGACTGCGTGCTGTACGGTAGACTGTTCCTTAAGCGGATTGTTCTTGGAAAGAAAGAGAATTGTTTTGGGTTCTTGAATAGGGAATGAGGCAGTTTAGGTTTCTTGTTATGGTAGTATGATGATTGTCGACACACACTTAATTCAGTTTGATCTTGTAGAAAAAAAGTGACAAATGACGCCGCTGCTCCAAGGTCTACCAGTTTGATTATTTAATCACGTTGTTGACACTACTTTAATACCGATAATCGTCCATTTCATACCCTGCTGCAGATCTTTGTACCTGTTCTATTTAATGATTCAAAAAGCTTTGCCTTAGATGCCAAATCGTGGAGCAATCTTCAAACTGCGGTCTGACATAAGTTTTATATGCAGCCTCTATTAACTTATCGTTTTGAGTTTTGAAATTCCTTTGGTGTAGCGGAGATGATTACTGGCTTTGCTTGTAATGGACTTACATGCTTTTTCATGATATGTCTTCACCCAGTGTGATTCCCAGGTTTTTGGTACTATCAGTTGATTTAAGATGGATGTCATGTCTTTTTCGACTGATGTGTCCCATTTTCGAAAGGATCCTTTTGAACTATCTATACTTCTATTTCAAATACGTACTTAATATCTTAATGTCAAATCAGTGTTTTCATGTACAAAATTTTTTATCAACCTCTGATGAAATGCGACTTACTGATATAAAGTCAAAAGCATAAGACGAGCCACTCTCAGTTCTTTGTTTACCAGCCCTTCTGGTTACGATCCGAATAACTGTTGTTGTTGGGGTTTTTTTTAACATTTGTCAATTCGTCTACTGTCTCCATAACACTTAACATTTAGCTTCCTCATTCAACATTTTTGGTATTAGTTAAGCCCGATGTTGGCGTGCTTTTAGCTCCAATGATAGAAGGTCAGAGGAGCTGTTGTGATCCCGTGCGACGCCCATCTTTCTGTCCATCATTCCGTGAACTTTTGCTTGTCAACGCTCTATAGTCCACAGTTTAAATCCGATTGTCTTCAAACTTGGTCATCTAATTGGACAAACTCAAGGATAGTTCCTTTCAAAAATGGGTCAGATCCGTCAAGCGACATTGGAAAAGGAGCCTAATTGAAATTTTACTAGGAAATCTTCATTAACGCTCTAAATCCACGGTTTCATCCGATTGACTTCGAAGTTGCCCAGAAATATGGTACTACCTCAAGGATAGTACCTTTCGAAAATGGGCCTGCTCGGTCACGGCCCATAGTTGTCATCCGATTATCTTTTAACTTGCTCAGAATGATTTTACTATCACCAGGTTGGTTCCTTTCGCAAATTAACCTAAACTGTCAAGCGTCACAGGAAAAGGGGGAAACAAAAATTAATGAAAAATTTAATTAGAAAATCCTTGTTAAATCCTTGTCTAAAAACCACAGTTTCCTTCTGATTTACTCCATTCTTGCTCAGAATGATTGTACTATCACAAAGATGGTTCCTGTTGAAAATTGGGCTGATCTGTCAAGCGTAAAAAAGGGGCCATATGAAAACTTTAATCAGAAAATCCTCGTTTACGCTCTATAGTCAACAGCTTTCATTAGATTGTCTTGAAACTTGTTCAGAATGATTGAATCATTACAATGATTGCTACCTTTAAAATATTTCTATTTCTATATAGCTTTCATTAGATTGTCTTCAAACTTGCCCAGAATGATTTAATCATTACAATATTGCTACCTTTAAAATATTTCTGATCAATTGAGTGTCACGAGAGAAAATGAATTTTAAGAACTCTTCCTTCTTCATATATGCAAGGAAGATTATGAAAATTTACCTAGCATTCAACATTATGTGACTATGTGCATATTAATGTGGTCTTGTAACTTTATACTCCGTAATAGAAAAAAACTCCTCTTTCACTAATAGATACATACATGTGAAACCTTCACAGAATATTCTATATCCTGTGACTATGTGCATTAGTGGATGAATCGTCATGATAAAATGGACCTTTAAATATTCTTTGTTAACAAAACTTCCTCGTTTTATGCATGGAAGATAATGAAATTTTCTCTTAGAAATCTAAATCATGTGACCATGTTCATATTGATGTTGTTTAGTGATTGTATACCGCGTCACAGGGGCCTTGTGGTAAACTTCTTTGTTAACAAATCGTTTTTTAATGGATACATTTACGTGATACCTTCATAGAGTTTTCCATTTCTAGTGATTTTGTGCATTTGTGTCTATAAAGTCATATGCTCTCTCATGATCAAAGGAACCTTTGTATATATTCTTTGTAACACAACGCCTTCATTTATTCATGGAAGTTAATGAAAATTTCACTTGTTTTTTTACAACAGTTTGGGAGAAAAGATTCCTAAATATTTTAACGTGCAAAAATGCCACGCCCTGCCACGCCCATATTTTTGGGTCAATCATTTTTTTAACAATTTAAGTAAAGGGTTTCCCATGGAATATCCATGCCAAGTTTCATTGAAATCGGCCAAATGGATTGGGAGAAGGCGATTTTGAAAGATTTTAAGTGAAAAATAACCCGCCATGCACGCCAATATTTGAGAGCAAATCAAAATTTCTTTAACAATTTAAGTAAAGGGTCCCCCAAGGAATATCCTTACCAAGTTTCATTGTAATCGGTCAAATGGTTTGGGATGAGAAGATTTTTAAAGATTTTAAAGAGAAAAATCCCCGCACTGCCACGCCCATACTTTGGGGTCAATAAAAATTTAGCAAATTAATAACATGGTCACCCAAGGATCATTACTACCAAGTTTCTACGTTTAATTTGGCACATTGGTTTGGGAGAAGAAGGTGATTAAAGAAAAAGGTTACTCGCGGACGGAAGCACGACGGACACTCCGCCATGGCAATAGCTCGCTGGCCTTCGGCTAGTGGAGCTAAAATTAAATTAGAGATAGACAGAATAAAATTTTTCATCAAAGCAGGTGAGAAAGACAAAAATATACTATTTTCATCCAAAGGGGCTTTTGTCCTTGTAGGCTTTTGTCCTTGGGGGCTCTTGTCCCAGGGAGCTCTTGTCCAACACTAATTCTCCGTACAAGACCAATTTTATCCAATTCCACCTATTGACCTTTAGCTGTCTTTTTAATTTCAGAATTATCCGAACAAACTCTTCGCGTGACACGTTTAATCATTAAGGGCATCAACAATACCAAGTTAGTTTGAAATTCATTAATAAATGCCACTTGACCTTCAATCGTTAACAGCTTTGTAATCAGCGACAACATTTGCCTTTGCTGTGTCCTGTCGAAGTCTTGAAATGACGGTATTTTATTTCATTTCAGGCAGGGGCATACAGACAAAAGAAAGTTAAACGCTTTCACCCCTGGGAGTTCACATCAATTAAATAGGCAGATGTCATAAAGAAGATAATTTCTACAGATAATTCCTACATAAAACAAAGTTTCATGAAGTTTGTGCCGAATTTGTGACCACTGGAGTTATATCAAGAAAATTATCTTTGAGACCCCTTTTCCTACGATATGGCATGGATTCTTTCCATTTTCAAAACGGTTCATACTTGTGACCTGACCAACATTCTGACCAAGTTACATGAAGATTGGGCCATATTTGTTAAATTGTTGACGCATGACGACGCACGACGCACACCGGTCATTCAATGATCACAAAAGCTCACCTTGAGCACGATGTGCTCAGGTGAGCTAAAAAGCATGGATATATTGCTTAGAGATTGAATTCAATGTTATGCTTCATTTGACTGCAATATTTCTGCTACAGAAAAGTATGTAGCGAAAAATATCAAGTGTTGCTCAACTTTTTTGACTAAGTATAGATAATATCTTAGTTGAATACTGTTATTGCAATTCATTGATAAATTGCCATAAATGTGCCAAGCACTTAGTGTCAGTGGATCGAGTCTGGCTCTCTGGAGACTCTTGTTTGCTATTGTGTCAGATTTCTATTTTGTTTGGTAAAAGATTGTCACATGATCCTTGACAGACCGATGGCTGAATGCCCGATATTAATCACAATTACTCAGCCGTAGCATTTTCTTCTCAAGTGAGTAAAAACATAGAGAATAATACTTACACAAAATGTCAGAATACCAGTATGAAAATCATCAACAATATTGAAGTTACTTTCTGAATAACATTTCCCCCTCCTTTTCAGAAGAAATATTTTGGGAGATTAGTTTGACCTTTTTAGATAACCTTGTCAAAATTATCAACAGACAAGTAGCAATAATAGTTATCAAAATTGTTTGTGAACAAAGTTTAAAGTTCCTGGTTTAATTTAGGACAGACCGACACTGATAAACATTTTTTCCTTACCTAATGTGTAGGCCATAAAGAATGATTACTTAGCAATAAATTCTACCAACATCCATTGATCATATAATTCTACTATGACTCTAACTTATTTCTGTAAACCGGTGTCCCAGTGAAACCTGTTGCCCAGGTAACATGTCCCCGGGGCCAGGATACACCGAGTGTAACCTGTCCCCGGGAACATGCTACTCTAGAATTTATCCGATCTAACTTTACTCCGCTGGGTTAATCTTTTCTTACCTTACAAAAACTATTTCTGCACCTTATTGTAAAGTTCCTTTTCAACAAAACTATGTTGTAAAGGGTTTATGTCAAATAGAATTCACAGAACCCGGTTCAATGGACAAGAAACTAAATACTGATATAAAGTTAATGGCAGATGCCGAATTTGTAAAACATTTACTATTCCCATCCAAAATGCTGCTTCGTTCATACAATGAAAGTAGACCGTTTCATAATCTATGCTGACCAAGTAATTACCATGTCTAGACGTTTAAAGTAGTTTAGAAAATTAAATTTTGTTTCATAGATGATGATAAATATCAAAACTATATGCTTAACCTTGATTATTGATTGATATTTAAAATAAGATGAAAATAAGACATAAAATACTGAGGAAATACGTATGGTTCATTTTTGTGTCCAAACATAATATTATTTGAAAGAGTTGCGTTGTAACAGGGACGCTCTGTATTCAAGTATATTTAGGTTCTACATTAGTATATTATAGGTAACCGGACAGTAGTCCCGGACCGCCCTCCGGACATTATCCCCTTCATAGTGTTTTGACAAGGCGGCATTATCCCCTTCCTCAAATTAACAAGGCTGACAATATCCCCTTCGTATTCATGACAGGTTGGACATCATCCCCCTCCCTAATATTGTTAGGGCGGACATTATCCCTTTCTTGGGTTGACATTATCTCCTTGCTCGCAATTCATGAAGCGGACAAAATCTACATCAAATTCTTTTTGTCTTTCTTAATCAGTGATTAACAGTAACCAGACTTTTGAAAGATTTGTTACATGGTATTTGGGACGAACTACTAGCTTTCAACCAATATCAATTAATTATCATCTCTGACGAAACATGTTTATAAAATTTGATCCTTGTCCAATTTGAATCCTATGGTTCATGGGTTTAAGATTCAATATTCTAAAATTTAAATCAGGATTGTATCGCTATCGTCATGTCGCTGTCGCGCAAGATATCCGAATAAAAAATCATAATAAATATATGTTATCTTTTATTTATGAAGGGACTCTTGTCTGCCCATATAGGGGATAAAGTTCGCCCGAGCAATATTCCGAAGGGTTTTTGTCTGTATCATACAAACGATGAAGGGGATTATGTCCGCCTTAACAGTATTAAGAAGGGGATAATGCCCGCCCTCTTAAAAATAACGAAAAGAATATTGTCCGCCCAGTTGATTTCTGGAAGGGGATAATGTCAGCCTTATCAAACAAGAGGACCAAGATGGCCCTAGATCGCTCACCTGAGTCTCTTTGACTCCTGGGAAATCACATCAATTACCCTTTTCCTATTTTACAAAATTTTGGATCTGTCCAAATTCAAAGGTTTTGCAGACGAAAAAATTTAAACTGCATTTAATTTAAATAATAACCATTCATTAAGGTAGAAAAAAGTGTGGAAAAAGAAGAAATTGCTTGTCAGAAGTAATTTCTTCTTTTTTCAAAATGTTTTCTCAATCATAAAATCACAGGCACGTAAAAACAGGGATTAAACAGCAAAGGGTTAAATAGGCAGATGTCATAAAGGAAAATAATTTTAATACAAAACCAAGTCTCATGAAGTTTGTGCCAAAATCGTGGCCTCTAGACTTAAAACAAAAAGAATATCATTAATGCCCCTTTTCCCATGACATGACATCGATCTTTCCTATTTTCGATGGGGTTCATCCTTGTGACCTGACCAACATTCTGACCAAGTTTCATGAAGATTGGGCAATATATGTGGCCTCTAGAGTGAAAACAAGATAATTGTCATTAAGGCCCCTTTTCCCATGATATGTTACGGATCCTTTCCATTTACAAAAGGCTTCATCTTTGTGACCTGACCAACATTTCAACCAAGTTTCATGAAGATTGGGCAATATTTGTAGCCTCTAGAGCATAAACAAGAAAATTGTCATTAAGGCCCCTTTTTCCATGATATGGCATGGATCCTTTCCATTTTCAATAGGGTTCACCCTTGTGACTTGGCCAACATTCTGACCAAGTTTCATTAAGATTGGCCCATATTTGTGGCCTCAAGAGTGTTAACAAGAAAATTGTCATTAAGGCCCCGTTTCCCGTGATATGGCATGGATCCTTCCAATTTTCAATAGGGTTCACCCTTGTGACTTGGCCAACATTCTGACCAAGTTTCATTAAGATTGGGCCATATTTGTGGCCTCTAGAGCGTAAACAAGAAAAATTATCATTAAGGCCCCTTTTCCTGTGATATGGCATGGATCCTTCCCATTTTCAATAGGGATGATCTTTGTGACCTGACCAACATTGTGACCAAGTTTTATCAAGATTTTTTTTGGTGACAGACCAGCCCATGGAGCCCAAACTATCAACCCGCTCCTAATTTATGAAGGAATCAGAAAGAGTATGTTCACAGGATCGTTTCTGTAAAGTTTTTTTTAACTCTTACAAGTAGTTTCAGACAAGAAGTTTTTTTATATTTCACCATTAGGGGCATAGTTTTGGGTGACACATCAGCCCATAGCGCCCAAACGATCAACCTGGTCCGAATTAAACGAAGAAATTTGAAAAAGGATGTCCTCTGGATCATTTCTGTAAAGTTTGTCTGAATTATGACACGTAGTGTCAGAGAAAAAGAATATTATGCCCGCCCGAAAAATTTTTTGGGGAGCATATAGTTGCCTTCCTGTTGCCTTGTCCAGCCAATGTCATATCTCAGGAACCCCTGGGTCTAATTGGACGAAACTTCATATATAATCTTCCTTAGAAATTTCCAAGACACCTTTTTATTTTATTTTTTCCAACTCGAGGCTGCGCATGGAAAAAATGGGCCTTAATGTAAATTATTTTTTTTCTAATTTCTCATAGTCAAATAGACAGAATTTTATGAAATTTCATATTGGAGAAGCAAATCTGATCCTCTTAACCTTAAACTACCGAAAATTTACCTATAACTAGAGGCGCTTGAGCGCCTAATTCGCTCCACAGGCCTGAATATCCTAATAATGATTATTAGAGGATGATAAGGCGGTTTAAAACAAAGATCAATCCAGTGTAATTTGTTTGAAATCCAAAAACAAAAATTTCAACACTAACAGAATGTTACTGCACAATATACGGGTCATTTATCTACAAAATTTTGATAGTAGATCTTTCCGCTTTTCATTAAACACCACTATAAGGGTGTTACTTCACAATGTTTGTCATCAAAACAAAATCTAACTACTGATAATAAGAAGTAAAATATTAAATCCAATACATTTATTCCTTTCAATGCCTTAGAGTGCAGTCAACTCAGCTCCTTTTTCCCCACTCTGAACCGCAGTGGGCCACTTTACACCACTTGTTTGTCCTCTTTGTACAGTCACCCTTCGTTCAACTTAACTGACCAATTCTCAGGGGGTATTCTCAGGCTTGTTCAACAAATGTTTCTACATATTTGAATTCCAACAAAGCTTATGTTCCTTCTAACCTACAATCTTTACACCTATTAAATTTAATGAATCTAAAAAAAATTATCATTTAGGTGATACCAAAAGTGATCAAATATTCACTGTATATGTTGAAATGTCCTCTGCCAATAAAAAGCATGCTGTTCATCTAATCAAATATTTTTTGCAGCATGATACAACTTCACAGATTTAAAATTACCATGATTTTTTGTTGAAATCCATCTGCTTAAACTTTGAAAAAAGTTTGTTTTACCCTTCATTGAATATTACACCATATAACATATCAAAAGAAATGACCTCAGAAAATAAAATACATATTTTGCATCTGATCAGAATAATTTTTGCAGACAGATAAAGGATCACTATAGAATCATTCCAGTGAAATCCGGTTGATATCCATCAATTAGATTCTAAGAAAAGGATTTTCAAAGTTTTCACTATATAACATATAGAGAAATGACCTCCGCCCATAAAACACTTGTTTTTTATCTGATCACAATATATATTTTACAGACTTGTAAAGGATCACTAAAGAATCATTCAAATGAAATTTGGATGTTATCCATATGTTAGTTCTGAGAAAATGATTTTCAAAGTTTTCACTATATAACATATAGAGAAATGACCTCCACCCATAAAATACACATTTTGCATCTGATCACAATAATTTTATGTAGACTGATAGAGGGTCACTCAAGGATAATTCATTTGAAGTTTGGTTTATATCCATCAATTAGTTTCTGAGAAAAGCCACCTATTACGATATATGGAAATAAGCCACGCCCACTTCAGCCATGATTTTCAATAGATTAAAATTCTTTGAAGGAATCTGATAGAGGGTCACCCAAGGAACATTCCTGTGAAATTTGATTGAAATCCATCCATTACTTTATGACGAGAGGATTTTTAAAGTAAAAGTTTACGGACGGACGGACGCACACACGGACAACAATACCCTGCCATGATAATAGCCCGCTGGCCTTTCGGCCAGTGGAGCTAAAAATCAAATCATGGGTAGTCAGGTCAATTATTTCATTTATAGAAACTCTTAATTGGCGATAACTTTTAATTTTCAGTTTTTACATGTTTTTAGTTTGTGAAAAGATCTTTTTGTTGCTTCCAAGTTCAAGGTCATCTGTCAAAGTAAAGATCATTTCTCCAGGTGAAAAAATGGAAAATTAAAACTTCAAAAATTTGCTATAATTTTTGGGAGCATAACCCGTCACTGTCAGCTATTGTTTTATATTTTATCATTGGGCCCCTTTTTTTTGTGTGTAATGTCAGCCTATAGTGCCCAAACTATCAACCCTATCTGAATTTAACGAATCAATTTGAGAGCATATCCTGATGATCATTTCTGTAAAGATTGGTTGAATTCTGACCAGTAGTTTCCACTGGTGTTTAACGTTATTACCGTAAAATGGTTGTCTATGATTTTGTATGTTGGTTTGCTATGATTCTGTATTGCAAATGAGCGGGAAAAAATTCTTTTCTTCGATTTGCACGGGATTTTGTCTCATACACGTTGCTTTACTACTACTGAAAGCATGGCTGTCAATTTGGTAAGTTTTTCTTATTTTTATATATCATCTTTCAATTTGTTCAGTATCGATTTCATATCGATGACAGTGTATGTTTGTCTATGAGCGTGACTCTGTGGCGATGGTTTTTTGAAGATAGTGTGTTGGTTTCTTGAAGGCATTTTTGAAACTTGATTGACGTATTTGTGATATCTTTTATAAAAAACGCGATATGTTTTATCAGGGAAATCGCGAATTTCTGTCATATATAATTGATTAAAATAGCCTGACTTGCTGTTTCGAAAAATGAAAGATATAGTTACATTAGTAACCCAATTTATGAAATTCCTTTGCAGGAAAATGTTAGATTTAGATTGGCAGATGAATATGTGGTGGAGTTTGTTGGTGACCCGGAAAAGATTGGAGAAGGAAATCAAGAACAGGTTTGTAGATATAACTTTGTACCTATCTAAGAAATATTCTTGTGTCGTAAAAAAAAACGCTTAGGACGTTCATGAAGTTTGAAACCGGATTTACATATGAGTACACATGTAAGCGGGTAAACAGTTCCAAAACGCTTCGCATAGTTTTAATCTTGAACGCAGAGATAGTTCATACAAAATGAAAGTATTAAGAAGCCTACGTTAGATTTAATTAGGAAGCAAAGTATTTAATCATGCTATTTAAACGTAATTATATACTACTGAAAATTTACGATTTTCATTACCCCTTCATGGTTTTAGGTTATATGTTTATGCATACAGCCTTACGACATTCCCATGAATATATAAATATACTTTGTTCCAAAAAAAGTGTGCACTTTTGAATTTTAAATTTCTCTGAGATTACACAATATATCGTCACGAAATGTCGTATGACTATCCCCAACAGTATGTACAGACGCTATTTGAAAGCAAAAATCGTGTGATTAGCAAATATCTTCTGCTTAATTGACACAATTGATTTTGAATGTTTTGCATGTGCATCTCGCATTTTACAAGTGATTGATCTGAAAATGCAGTCAATTGAATCTTTGTGGCTTTCCTAAGTATAAAATTACATCTTCAATACAATTATGCGTGATTAAGCATGCTTTGGCTACCAATAAACGTCGTTGAACAAAATCAAACCTTGTCAGATTTAGAATGTCATTAAAATTGATAAGGCATTCATGTTCCAATAGAAATCAAGGTCATCATTCTATAAGGCCATTAATAAGCTAATTGAGATGACAAAGAACGCCATAGCACCATTCAACGACGAGTAACTGGCCTAACAACGTAGCAATGTCTAACGTTGACGTACACGTAACGTCTGCATACAAATTAAAACTGTTGTTTGGAATGGCTTCTAAAACTCTATAATAAAACATCAACACATAGCTCTTGCCAAAGAAAAAAGTTGTAAGGAGGTCAAATTTCAACAATATAGGTTCTGTCTGTGCGTATGCAGCATGCGATACATTATCCAAATCTGATTTGATTTTTAATTTCAAGAGGTCTTGATTTAAGTATGGTAGCAATATACTCTACAATTTTCATCCAACTTTGTAAAAATCAATAGAAATAGGAAAAGTGAAAGTGCTCACTTTCTTATGGGACTCAGTATATATTGAATCAAGGGGGGAAAAACGCCCACTCACAATCGAATTTACCGTCAATCAAGTTGATTTACACAAGTGATAATCTTGTATAGGCAATAAGGAAATATGATTTTAATTCAAGAATGTTTTACGCGTATTAGCCAGTTTAGAAACGTTCATACTTAATTACTTGTGTTCTTCGACAAAATGCCTTCATTTGAAGAATTGCAATATTCCTTCAACGTGCGTTAGTGAATGGTTTTTGACTCGCACTCATATTGTTATGGGATAACGAAAGTGGCGTAAATACAGCTTTACTCGAGCTGCATTTACGACAGTTAAGTCGCCAATCGAAAATGTTTTCGATAAAGTAAAACAAAACTTCTTGACCATAATAAAAGATTCTTAATGATTTGTCTTAAATTGATTTGCAGGAGAAATCCACGTAACTGAATGGGTCCTTCGACGAGGTCATTATTAAAGAAAGTTACCAGGATGGGATGACTGTGGAATAAAATCAAAGACAGGTACGCGCTATTTTGAATAATTGCTATTCTAAAATTCTAACGCGGGTGGTTTGCCTCTCTCTCTCTCTCTCTCTCTCTCTCTCTCTCTCTCTCTCTCTCTCTCTCTCTCTCTCTCTCTCTTCCTCTCTGACACCTTATTTGAAAATTGAGACTGTCAAGTGAATAGTCAAGAACTAATATCATTTTCGCGTGAGTCAATGAATAAAGTGTTTTGGCGGAGGAGTTATATGCACAAGGTAAAATCCGAGGACGGAGCCCGAGAAAGCTTGCATTGTATATATCCCCTCCCCACTTTATTCATGGACACATCAACGCTAAAATGAGATAAATCCACAATAAAACACGATCACAATTCTAGATACTTTGTTCTATACTTTTTCTATCCTTTAGAATAGTTTTATTAAATTGTCTGGGTGTAAAATTAATGAAAGACCAATGATACTAACATTGGGATAATTGAAAGAAAAACGAAGCGCGTCACTTAGCACGTTACGTTATATGGCGTCGAAAGCATCAACGTTCTCGCTTAAGATGACGTTGAATATGATAAATAAGCGGAGCTTTCTGTGTACACAGTAAAACACATGACATAAGAATTTCGAATAAAGCTCTGATCGATTTTTTATATGCTTTTTATGCTATTGTGTTCATTTAATATTAAATAGGATACTGGTGACAAACAGGAGCAGCAAAAGAGGCTCTACAAGTGTGACGACTGCAGCTTCTGTACCAAGGCGCCATCTTATCTTTATAGGCACAGGGGGAGCATTCACCAGAGTAGACGATTTCATTGTGAATTATGCAGTAAGACATATGGTCAAAATTTCTTGAATAAACACATACAAACCGTTCACCAAAATTTACATCTGTTGTGCGACAAGCGTTCAAAGACTTTTTGTACAAAACAAGGTTTAGCTTGCCACACTGTGTCTATCCACGATAATGCAAAATCTTAGTATAAATGAAATCAGTGCAATGAGTCTTTTTATGATAAAACCTATTACATTGGGCACTTAAACGAATATATAGGTATCAAACCATTTTCTTGTAGGAAATACAAAACCTGTAAGTATATTGGAAAGAAATCGAATTAATTTATGTGCGCTGAATAGTGATATTACGTCTTGCAACGTCAATTCTCCTGATGACGTTACATTAATTACGCCAAAAATGACGTCATGTTTCCAGCGGCGACGTCAAATAGAAACATTTGATATGGCCGCACAGTAAGAATATAAAGTTGTAGTTGTGACATTTCATTGTAGTATTTTTTGTAAAAGGCGAAATATCAAAATAGAGTATATTATTTTAAAGAATTAATTCTATTTTCTTAAAACTAAATGCAAATATAACTCGGTATTCAACATCATCTGCGAAAAAAATGTACATAGGATTATGCTGTCAGTCAAGATGTATGTTTACTTTTTTAACAGGCAAAATTTTCTTTTACAGCATAAATGTGACAAGCTGCACGGAACAAAACCAAGTCTTCGAAAAGTATCTAATGTGACTAGCCTTTACGACTTTCGAACTGACAGACTACAGCAAATACAGTTTCAATTTCGGTCTGATTTTTTGAAAGAAAAGAAGAACTTCTACCTAGAGTATTATATGTATTTATATTACTTACGGAACCGTAACTAAGAACTCTGGCGTAGACCGTAAGGCGACGAACTGTGTCTGTGCAATTAGTGCAAGTTAGCACTTGTTGTGCTTGGAAATATTTACCGCATCATCCTATTGTAACCGCTGTCACCATAAGGGGATATGCGACCGTCGTAAGGTGTACAGTAGATCTAAGTGAAAGATGCCATCGTCTCCAAAGGGGATCCTCAGTTACCATGCAGCCACATCAGCGAGTCTTGTGATAGGTTTGGAAATACTTCGAGCACAGCATAATTTTGTGTTCACATTCGTCGTAAAAAAGTGCAATATCAAATGTACCGTACGATTTTTTAAAAAAAAATAATATTTCCCTACATCTTTATCCTGGTTAAATACAGGATTCTCATAATAAAAACGCGCCTCTATGAAACTAACGAGGGTGTACTTTAATTTAGAAGTTATATTTGTTGATTGATTATGAGCTGCAGTGACAGGTTAGTTTGACTGTTTTTAAATAATAGTCATTTGTTGTTTTACCAACTTGAATTTCTCACAAGGCCATAATATGGTTGAATCTTTTGATCATGTGTCGTTATTGTTAACATAACATAACATAACATAACATAGTTTTATTACGTATTTAGGCTTCCGGCCCATTATACAAATACATATTACAACAATGTTTTACATGAGTGATAATTATTGAAACAAATTGTCTTAAGTGGCATATTCATTTATCAATAACATGTAGGTAGATAAAGGATATTAAACGCACATGATCCTAAAAGCAATCATACTAATTCTGTTATACATGTACCTGTAATAACTCAGTGTTCGAACCAGATTCTGTTTTTCGTTTGAAAGCTTCTGCTAAAAAATTTGCAAGTTTTTTTATATTAAAATCTCTGTTATCTGACATAATTCTATAAAACAAATTAATTGACGGATAATCATTTTTCCATTCGTTCACAAAATAGATGTCTCTTAAATCGTCATACAAAGGGCAATTGAGTAAAAAATGGAATTCATCTTCAATTATATATGCATTACGCTTTAAGCACCAACCACAAAATCTAAACTCATAGTCTATATTATTATGTCTTCCTACTTCTACGTTTAAAGAATGGTTGGAACATCGAAAATTGGATAGTGCTCGTCGATTTAAGTATGGCATTTCGACTACAAGATATCTCTCGGCGTCAAGCATTGAGTAAAAATGTTTATAATGTTTTGCTTTTGAGGAATTGTTGATTTTGTCTGACATTAATTGAAATGAACAATCAATTAAACGTTGTTTGAAATTTTTTAGAAATAGTTCGGAATTACCAACTCCATTGGAAATCCAAACGATACCAAAACCGTATTCAAATAATAAATTCTTCACTTTTGTTGCCCATGTATTTCTTCCGTTTTCGTCTAAGTTTTTGAGCATTTCGTAGCATTGCTTTGGATATCTGTCATTTGTCATTTCAGTCAATTTAATCCAATATTTTATACATTGTAACATATAAGTAACTAAAATAGGGTATCTACCACATTCTGATAATGCAAAAAAATCTGCTGTATTTTGATTAAGACAACATATGCGTTTACAAAAATCGACATGAATTTTTTCGATAGATTTACTGTATTCAAATCCCCAAATTTCTGAAGCGAAACAAAGAATGGGTTTTACCATTGAATCAAAAAGTTTGAAATAGTCTGATATACTAAAGTATCCGAATTTTCTTTGAGATCTATAAATACTGTAACAAGCCTTTCTTGCTTGAAATGCCTGGTTATTTTTCAGACTAGACCAACATAATCTTGATGTGAATAGCGCACCCAAGTATTTATAGCTAGTTACTGTTTCGATTTCTTTTCCGTCATAAAACCATTTTTCATTCTTTTTTATGATGCCGCCTTTTCTGAAAACTATTATTTTAGTTTTATCTAAATTAAGATCCATTCCTACTGATTTGCAAAATTCATGAATAGAGTCTATATGTTTTTGAAGATTTAAAACTGTATCTGCCATACTCGAAACATCATCGGCGAAAAGCAATGCAATAATTTCTTCTATCTCTTGCGAAACAAAAATTCCACGATTATCTTTAGATCTCAAATATTCTATAAGGTCATTAATAAAGATGTCGAAAATTATCGGCGAACTTCCACAGCCTTGTCTGGTTCCCCGCATACACTGAATGGAATCTAATAAAACATTTTTGATTTTAACTTTACAATTTAGTTGTTGATACATACTTTTGAAAATATTAAGGAACTTCCCACCAATGCTTTTACGTTGTAAAGAGTCCCATAACTTTTCATGATCAATGGAGTCGAAAGCTTTTTTAAAATCTACGAACAAACAATAAAATCTACCACCTTTCTTTGATAAATACTTTTGTGTAAGAGATTGTAAAGTAAATATATTGTCTATAATACTGTAATTTTTTCTAAACCCGGCTTGGGCTTCATTTAAAATATTATTTCTTTCGACCCATGTAGAAAGTCTACTTGTTAAAATATTTATAAAACTTTACATATGCTATCTATAAGTGAAATTCCTCTGTAGTTATTAGGATTATTTGTTGGTCCACTTTTATGCAATGGAACTGTAATACTTGTACACCAGTCTACAGGGAATTGTCCAGTATCATAAATTCTGTTAAAAAGATCAGTTAGATATGGCAATATAATGTCACTGGTATGCTTGAAAAACTCGATACCTAGACCATCGGGTCCGACGGAACGATTAGATTTTACATTTTTAATACTTTGTAGGATTTCCTCAGACGTTATGTATTCATTCAGACTAAAATCGCTACATTCATGTACAATATCAGAGAGTAAATTATTCTCTTTATCAATATTAGAAGGTTTATATAAGTCATTGAAATGGTTAAACCAAGCGGTATTGCAAACGGACGCTGATTTGTCATTCCTATTTGTAGTTGTGCGTATGAGATTCCAAAAAGATTTGGCATTTTTGCGTGATTTAACAAGATTTTGTCTTTTTTCGCGTTCAAACATCAGACGAGATTTCTTACATTTTGCTTTAAATTTATTTCGCATTATTTTAAAGCGTAAAAAATCATAATTTTCATTTGTGTTTCGATATTTTTTTAATAATTTTATTTTTGACTGTTTCAATCGCTGACATTCAGTATTCCACCAATCCGGTGTATTGCATGAATTATTGTATTTTCCTCCAGTTTTTATTTTCATATCTTTAGCAGAATTGTAATAACAAGTTTTGAACATCGTGAGATTAAGCTCAATATTCGTGTTTGAAATTGTATCTGACCTTATGAACTTATTGTAATTCTCTAAAAAGTCTTGTAAAAAATGTTTCTTGAATGTTTCACTCCATTTGTATTGTGAATGTACTTTACTGCCAGTCTCTTCATTTTCTAGAAAAATATGTGAAATATTGTTACCGATAAAATCAAGTTTACAAACAATTGGGAAATGGTCAGAGAAATCATCATTATATACTTTGAAATATTCAACATTGTCAAATAATTGAGTACTTACTAATATATAGTCAACAACACTCTTACCATTATTTGAGAAGCAAGTAAATTCTCCATCGAGATCGCCATTTGTTCTACCGTTTAAACAATGCACGCTATGAGTACAACATAAATCTATAAGCGATTGTCAAAATTTATTTAAAGTCAAACAATCTTTTGATTTTCTTGGTTTGTTAAAGGTATCATATGGGTAGTCTGCAACATTGTGAAATATATGATCAACGTCATCATTCAAAATAAAATCATTGATATCTTTTGTCCTGGCATTTAGATCACAGGCAATCAATAACTGTGCATCTGGGTAGTGAGTAGAAATGATAGTAAGATTATCACACAACATATCAATGCCATTAGCTTCACGGTTATCGTAAAATGGCGATTTTTCTGGCGGAACGTATACAAAAATCATTATTACATCAAAATCATTATTAAATAATTGTTTGTCAATATGTAGTACAATACACTCTTTGAATTTCTTAAATATGTGTTTAACAAAGCCCGTATTTATTAACCTGTCATGAATCAGTACGGATACGCCGCCCGATCCTCTATTAGACAACTTTTTATTATACCTTATGTAATCAAAAGATGTGTAATCACTGATAAAATTAGAAAAGAAATCAGAATTTGTTTTCCATGTTTCACATAGACCTATTATATCAAATTGTCTACAAAAAGTAGTAAATTGTACATTATCAATAAACTTTTTTATGCCTCTAATATTCAATGAGCATACTGTTAAAGATTGAAATTCAAAAGAGTTCTGTAAAAAACTAGTTTTATATTGCCGAAAAGAACGATTATTTTCAACAGTCCTGTGGCCTTGGCCTACACATCACTGGTTAGTGTCTCTGACGGGACGTCCTCTGATCTCATCGTACACGTAGACTTCACCATCAATGACAAGCTTATCGTACCTTAGTGAAGCGCGTTTCTTTTGTGAGATGGCGTCTTTCATGAAGGGTATCAGTTTATAGCGCACTTTTGACACTCGTGATGGAAAGTCTTCACTTATCTTAACCGGTGTAGATTCCGATGTTTTACGATCAGGGTTGTCCTCACGATCAGATCTGACCAACTCTTTGTATTTTCGCAGTATTAAGTCTTTATCCTTGAACCTCGAAAACTTAACGATGATCGCTCGAGGTTTGTTTCTTCCTGGTAGTCGGTGGGCTCGTTCGATGTCAATCCTAGAACTGTCTATGTCTAGCTCATTTTTAATGTAGTCCCTCACTTTCTGTTCACTCTCTTCCCAACTTTCACGTGCTCCTTCTTCGATATTATAGAACTTAAGATTGTCCCTCCTAGACTGTCCTTCTAGTTGTTCTATCTTACTGTTATTTTCACTCACTGATTTTTCTAAGACTTTTACTTTCTCTGTCAATATCATATTTTGTTCACATAGCTCATCATTTTTTTATGTAGATCCGATATAGAAACTTCCATACTAGCAACTTTACTATTCGTATCAGTAACCGTTCTGCGTATATCTATAAGAATTGCTTTCCAATCATCTTCATCTATATCACTATTCCTAGCGGACGCAGAATTAATCCTCTCCTGGGACGCAACATTGTCGGTATGGGTAGCTCGAAACCAGTTTCGTATCTTGCCTTGATTCCCACCACCTCTACTGGGTCGGCCTACATGAATAGGTGTACTTTCTTCCTGTGTTCTACTGTTTCTATCTAGGCTAATAGGAGTATCCGTATTTGCTTGACTTCGGGTAGTATGTTTATTGCCCAATGATCCTGACACATTTAAAGCATTTAAAGCATTATTGTTCTGCTTATTATTTTTATTATTTGGTCGTGTATTTGGTCCAGGGTTCGATTCCACTCCTTGTACAACTAGCAATAAGAATAATGTTACACGAATAGACAGCGAAATATACTGCGGCGATACTGAATACAGTCTAGTAGATAATTTAGTATTAATTCGCTGAGAAAAGCAGCCTATTGTGCATCTCCACTGCTCAAGGGATACGCCCATTTTCTTCCGAATTCAATCAAATAGAAGAGCGTGATTTTCTGATGACGCGGTCGCCGTGTACATTGGATCTGCATATACTGCACACAATTGTTCACGTTCTAACGGTATTCTGTACAGGTATATCGATAACCAATATTTAACTCAATACACAAACTAGTTCATCGATACACAAAGTTGCCAGTCAATATTATTCTCAAATATTCATCTTCTCAATCGGAAAATTATTAGTTTCAATCTACAGTTCAATTATCCATGGTCCACTCCAAAATTTACAGTACCTCAATGTTTATAGTCGCAGAAATCCCTCAAAACTTCAGTGAAAATTCTCCGATACAAAAAAAATATGCCACCATTACAGGGGACATCACTCAAGTTAAACATATATTGACTAATTTCTAATGATGTTCCAACATAGTTAAAAATTAGTTTCCAGTTTGTTTTTTTTTCTTTTTTTTTCTCTGACATGTTACCATTTTTCATTTTTTGGAAAGTATTTTTATTGAAGAAAGTGTTGATATAGATTAATTTTAATCGAAGATGATTGTGTCCTGATTTATAGATGTCGCAGTCGGTCCGAAATTGACAAAGAAAATATTTCATACAAGCAATAATAGTAGAATTTAAAAATATTCAACCTGAAATGTTGTATCGTTATTCTTAATTGATACAACGACCTACGACCAACAGTCGATTATGTATATCTTCGTATAAATTCGCGTTTTCATATGGTTTGGCTTCACATAAACTTTTGTAGATGATCACATATTAACCAACACACCAGCGATACTCTTCTTCAATTAACCAATATACCATCTTCAATTAACCATGTCTTTGGAAAAAAATAAATATTCACTAAAAATGATTTAATCGTGGACCATCATTGTTATAAGAGGCAAATACGAAGAACAGAATACAACTTCATCTGAAACAACCGACACTTGGCAAGAGTTTGCTTTCTTTGAAATCAAAGAGCCATTTAAAAGATTTTCATCGTAAATAAATTTATTTCAAGTTTAACATTCATGATAAATGAAGATCAAGACAAAGAGGTAGCGCAAGGTGCAATGAAAATTGTTTACTTAGTCTGGGGTGATCCATTTTAAATTCATTCAATGCATTCTCCAACATTCCGAACATTCCATACGACATGTGTATTGTTTACAAAAATTACCTATATAATCATAGCAAACCAACATACAAAATCATAGACAACCATTTTACTGTAACATCGTTAAACACCAGTGGTTTCAGAGGAGAAGATTTTTTCAGCTTTCATCATTAGGCCCCCTTTTTTGGTGACTTGACAGCCCCTAGCACCCAAGTTATTAACCTGATCAGAATTTCTTGAAGGAAGCTGAGAGAGAATGTCCAAAGGATCATTCTTGTGAAATTTGGTGACATTCTGCCCAATAGTTTCAGAGGAGTAGATGTTTAAATGAAAAGTTTATAAACAGACGCTTGGACTAACGACAGACAAACCACCAAAGCATAAGCTCCCCCTGGACTTAGTCCAGTGGAGCTAAAATTTGACTTTCATGTTTTTTTTTGTTTGTTTTTAAGAGTTTGAAATAAAACATTTGATTTGATTACAATTTTGAAAACATGATTTCCACTCAGAATAGTGTTTTTATTATAATTAACTTGACTTTTGATACTCAGATTGGAAATTATCAAAATTTAGAAGAAACTTTACTTTACAATGAATATCTCTCTTTCTCTCTCTCTCTCTCTCTCCCTCTCTCTCTCTCTCTCTCTCTCTCTCTCTCTCTCTCTCTCTCTCTCTCTCTCTCTCTCTCTCTTTGTCTCTCTCTCCCCCTCTCTTTCTCTGTCTCTCTCTCTCTTTTTCTTCCTTTCTTTCTTTATCCATGTGGGGCCAATTTTGGGTGATGTGATAGCATATAGTACCCAGGTTATCTGCCCAATCAGGATTAAATCTAGGAATCTGAAATAGCATGTCCCTATCATATTTCCTGTGAAATAAGTTGAATTCTGTCCAGTAACTTTGGAGGAGAAGATGTTAAAAATAAAATATTAACAAACACATAGGGATTGACATTTTAAATTTATATAGAATTCCATATTTAATGAAGATTCACAATTAATTTTAAAAGTTATCATAGAATATTTTACACAGAAGAATATTAATCCAACACAAAGATCCTAAATCATTATAAATGCATATTCATTCACAAAATTACAATTAAAATACAAGAGGGCAAAAATGTCCCTAAATTGCTCACCTGAATAATGTTAGATGAATAACAAGAATCTTGCAATAAAAAAAGATAGAAGAGTCAAGAACAGCCTGCCCTGCCACACCCATAATGAAGGGTCAATCAATTTTCTTAAACATTTTTTGAAATGGGTTTTTCTTAATCATATTCTAGATACAAGAAAGCCATGAATGGCTTGAGTCGCTCCACAGGCTTGAAATTCTTGTAATAGAAAAAAAAAGTTTTGAATAGATTTTTAGATATTTTGGGTTCTACTGATGTGTAAAATGATTTTCAAAGTTTCCACTATATAACATATAGATATAGTCCGTTTGACTTCTATATGGACCAACATTTCGCCCAAAAAATCCCAGAAATTAATTGATGAAACGCATATTTTTCTCGACATATCATATTTTCGAGCTAATACCATGAGGAATTTTGTTTTTCAGATTTTTTTAATGTAAAATAATGATTTTGTCCGTCCGTCTACATGTTAACTTCCAGCCTTTCATACCTTCTTGTAACTGTATTAAACTGAACAGCAAATTGTATAACCAAAAATAGTACTGATTTGCATAGGGGCCGAGTCAAAAGTGTAAGATTTTAAGTGAATTGTTTTAGTATAAAATCGAGTATTTCAATATAATTAAGTTTGTCGAAGATTTTTGCTACCGTTGGATATCAAATCTGAGTATCCTCTCTCTTTCTTCAGAAACCGTTTGACCAGATAATTGATTATTGTTTTTATTTATTCTGAAATGAACCCTATATTTACATATTAAGACCAATCAAAAAGCATTATCAAACAAAGTGGGAGGGATTTTCACGAGGAAAACTTGATGACAAGGCGAGTAATAACGGTACAAATCATGTGCTATTTAAGGTTAAGATGACATGACCGTCGATATGCTAATTAGCATGTCCAAATAAGGAATAATGGACATTTCATCTGTCAAATGTTTAGTATAAAACCACGTGTTTTTACTATATATGTTTATAATTACTTACTATTAAACAGCCTCCATCACCCCTCGTGTTTTAGAGCGGAAAATGCAAAAATATTAAAATTAACTAGATAGACAAAATCATTATTTTGAAATCATTGTATTTTCAAAAAATATTTTTTGGAATGGTATAAAGCTGAAATTAAGATTTTACTTCGTACAAATCCTTCATTCAAACGCAGTTTTATGTAATTGATGAAAAGGTTGGTCCATATAGAAGTCAAACGGACTATAAATGACCTCTACCCATACAATACATTTCTTTTAATACGATCACAATAATTTTTGGTAGTCTGATAAAAGGTCACTCAAGGATCATTGCAGTGATATTTGGTTGATATCCATAAGTTACATTCTGGGAAAATGATTTTCAATGTTTCCACTATATAACATATAGAGAAATGACCTACACCCATAGAATACATATTTTTCATCCGATCACATTAATTTTAAGTGCACTGATAAAGGGGCACCCAAGGGTCATTCATGTAAAATTTGATTGGCTTCCATCAATTAGAATCTGAGAAAATTCACTTTTTACCATATTTGGAAATTAGCCAAGCCCAATAAATCCATGTTTTTCATCCGATCAAAATTTCTTGAACAACTTTGAAAGAGGGTCACCCAAGGATCATTCCTGTGAAGTTTGGTTGAAATTCATCCAGTAGTTTCTGAGGAGAAGATTTTTAAAGAAAAAGTTTACTACCAGATGCACGTTAGACGGACAAACTGACTTAAGGATGGACGCATGACGGACAAAACGCCATGACAATAGCCAAAATGGCCTTAGGCCAGTGGAGCTAAAATATTAATACAGTAAGAATGTTGCACAAATATATTCAGCAGATTTGTTTTCACAACAGTTAAGTCAGTAATCAATTGTGCAAGGTTTCTCTAAATTTCGACCTCTTCATTTGACTCTGGGACTAGATACTCTCTATTCTCATATGTCCAGAAATCATTCAGATCTATCAAAATACTGGTGACTGTGTCTCCTTTACCACTGAAATAAAAAAGAGAAAAACATGTATTAAATATTATTCTCTTGGAAAGAATAATGGATAATGTGAAAATAATTCTTTAAAATATGATCTTTGTTGCAAGAGTGAAATAATTCCTTTGAATATTTTTGATATTATACAGGTGTTATCACACTTGTGTAATAACCATGAAAATGAGCTTAGAGTGTAATGTGTCCATGAATAAAGTCATTCGGAACATCACTCGGCCATTTCCCTAAACTGCAACAGACCTGGGATGTACATAAGGTGGATGGTTATGTAACAAAATTGTGCATTTTGTTAGGCAGAAACAGTGTAACAAAAACTAGCGCAGAAACAACCTGTGCTTTCATTAGATTTATATGTTTACAGTAAATAACGGCTGAAAAATCTTAATTTTTGAGATTGATGAATCATTCTCAAAAATTCAGATTTTTCAGCCGTTATTTAAGAATCTTAAGATATTTACTTAAGGATACGATGGTTTCTTATCAGTGACTCAAACGAGTAGCATTGGCCATGTCGAATGTTTTCACTTAAAATTTCGAGGGCTCACGCCATTTTAACTGATGTCATTGAGTTTTTCCAAGGTTTTTAATTTTTTTACAAAAAGAATCTGTCTATGTACATCCGAGGTTGATTGTGAGATTGGCCTAGTGGTGTTCTGAATGGGTGGAGCCTGAGGATTTTGCTTTGCATGTAACTCCTCCCCCATCAGACTTTATTCATGGACAGACACATCAATGGGAAAATAAAATTATATCCATTGTAACACAATCACAATTCTGAAAGTAAATAAATAACCCTTTTCTGGATGTAAATTACATCTTCTGGATGTAAAATTGATAAATACATAATGATATTGATGTTGGGAGAATTTCACAGAACGTCATTTAGCCTTGTGTTATAATGAAAACTAGAAAGCCATGAATGACTTGAGTTGCTCCACAGGCTTGAAATTCTTGTAATAGCAAATCTAAGTTTTGACTAGATTTTTAGATATTTTGGGTTCTACTGATGGTTGAAATGATTTTCAAAGTTTCCTATATATAAGATATAGAGAAATGACCTCCGCCCATAATATACATATTTTTCATCGTATCACAATAATTTTTGTAGACCGATAAAGGGTCATCTAATGATCATTCATATAAAATTTGGTTGATATCTATTAGTTAATTCTGAGAAAATGATTTTCAAAGTTTCCACTATATAACATATAGAGAAATGACCTCCGCCCATAAAAAACATATTTTTCCTCTGATCAAAATGATATTTTGTATACTGATTAAGGGTCACCCAAGGACCATTCATGTAAAGTTTGGTTGATATCTATCAGTTAGATTCTGAGAAAATGATTTTCAAAGTTTCCACTATATAACATAGAGAAATGACCTCCGCTCATAAAAGACATATTTTTCATCCAATGCCAATAATGTTTGGCTGCATGATAATGGGTTGCCAAGGATCATACCAATGATGTTTGATTGATATCCATTGATTACATTCTGAGAAAATGATTTATTAGCCACGCCCATTAAATCCATGTTTTCATTGGATCAAAATTTCTTGAACAACTTTGAAAGAGGGTCACCCAAGGATCATTCCTGTGAAGTTTGGTTGAAATTCATCCAGTAGTTTCTGAGGAGAAGATTTTTAAAGAAAAAGTTTACTACCAGATGCACGTCTAGACGGACACACAACGGACACAACGCCATGACAATAGCCCCAGTGGCTTTCAGCAGTTGAGCTAAAAAGGAGGGTTTTGTTGTTGTTAGTAACTAAAACAGTGATAACTAAAGCTGTAGCCCCCAAGGGCTGACGAGAATACCCCCCACACCACCACAAAGGAGTGGAATTTGAAGGGGCATTTTATGACCCCTTTTTAGGAGTTTACAATTTAAATTTTGACAACTCAACCCCCCCCCCCCTCCTACAATTTAAATTTTGACAACTCAACCCCCCCCCCCCCCCCCTCCTTAAAAAGTTCAAAGAGGCATTAATCGGAAACAAATGACTGGATCAGGATGAAAATTGCAGGTGCACAACTTCCTATGATTGGAAACAGCCTGATAAAATTTCAGTAAAATTGGTCCAAAACTGTGGGAGGAGAAGAGGACACAAAATTATGTCTACGGAGGGATGGATGGATGGACAGACAACCTGATTCCATTATACCCACTCCCCCATAATTTCATTGTGGGAGGTATTAATAAGTTTTATGTTCACTAAATGGCAATAACTAACAAATTTTCTCAATAAAGTAGCTGTATTACCTATTGACCAAATCCTCTAGTGTTATTTTTAAAGGATCAGCAGGCTTGACCATGTCAAATATCTCATCTTTTACATCCTGAAAAGATACTGGCTCCTGACCGTGTAGCCTCATCTGCTCTTGTATTGCCTGAAATAAGCAATGAAAAATTAAAAACAACTATTTGATTATACCTTTCAAATTTAATACTTACACTATCACCAGATGATAATATTTGGACCATTTCCATCTATTTCAAATGTGCGCAAAGCAAAGACTCTGGCCATTCAGTGCATTGGCACAGTCTGACCAGGGTCTTTATTGTGCAGTATGAAGATAGATTTGGTCTCAAAGTGCCTTTAGATAGTCAGGTAATCTTGTAAATGTAAATGTGTGATTTCAAAGTTGCTCAATGTTTACGCTTCACAAACATGTGAAATTGTTGGAAATGTCACGCACAGGCTCATTTAATAAATAGTCGAAATTGCAGCAGCTGTTAAACCCAGTCCCCCCTTTCTCACAAAGTCTTCTAAGGGCATATTTTTGTGAATGCATTACAAGACACAACTGTATTACGTATATATACTAAACACTTATCTTAGATGTTTTAAAATTCTGACCATTACTTATTACCTTTCATGGGAGAAAGTGTCACTTATTCACTAGCGATCAATCTCAGTAATCATTTTGAGAAAATATAACATACAAGTACAAGAAGGATTAAGGAAACTCGTCTTTATCAATGGCATCCAAATTCATTGTAGAAACCAACTGTCTGAAAGGTACCTACATAGCAAAAGTGACTGGTTGTCTAGGTATAACACATGTCAAGCCCACATACATATAATTTTGAAATGTGACCTTGACCTTTGACCAACATCCTTTTTAAATGTCAATTATACATCTTAAGAGGAACATTTATGGGAAAAAATGGAATCCATCCACTTAATTCAGAAATTCAGCTACAGTCAGAAATTTACTTTTCTTGACCTTTATCTAAGAGATGAAGGGAGTGTTTGTTGATTTTACGGAGGTATGAAACAAAAAACATAAACACACGTTATGAATATGCAAAGCAAAATTTTACATATAGTTTTATCAAAAAGACAAATATTTTCATCATATCTTTTAATTTAATATCATGAAAAATAGCTGCATACTCAAAATTGTTTTCATAGAGAGATAAAACCAACTTTTCAGCCAATCCGAATGCACGAAAAATTGGTAGAATTATCTAAGAAAAAATTAAATTACAGATAAATTTCTTCAAAAGGCACATCTACTCACTCAGGGGAACAATTTTGGAACACCACTCGGCCAATCTCACAATCAACCTCGAATGTACATAGAAAGCCTATTTAAAAAAATTACGGGAAAACCTTGAAAAAACTCGATCACATAAGTTAAAATGGCGTTATTCCTCAAAACTTTGAGTGAAAACATTCGACGTCGCCAATGCTAACACTTTCAAGTCACTGACGTGAAACTATCGTATCCTTATATAAATATCTTTAGATTTTTAAATAAGGGCTGAAAAAATCTTAATTTTTGAGAATGATATAAATCTGTAGTCCTAGTTTTTCTTACACAGTTTCTACCTAACAAAATGCACAATTTTGTTACATACCCATCCGCCTTACATACATCCGAGGTCTGTTGCAGTTTACAGAAATGGCCGAGTGATGTTCCGAATGGGGAACAATTGTGTGAAATTGTTTGAAAATTCATCCATAAATATTGGAGCTATGGATTCCCAATATGTTGCGTCACTTTGGGATAGCAAATGTTATCTTTTATGATAAATTGTTGTCATCAGTTGACATTCATTGTTAGCAATCCAAATGGAAACAAAGTGACATGACATAACCCAAGGAATCCCAATTTACTGCCAAATCCTACATCATGTATTACAAATTGAAAGATATCACAACGAGAGGCCCAACAAGACCTGTATCCCTCCACTGGCTTTCAAATATATCAATCAGAAACTCAGCCATTTATGAAAGTTTACAAAAAAATTTGTGATGAGGCCAAAAGATGGACAGAAAAGTAGATTTTAGTGTAGGCTAAACCTTATTTGGATAGGCATTTTTTCCCCATGCCATGTTTCATTTAAATTAACATGATGGTTTGGGAAAAGATATTTAAAGGTTTTATAGTGAAAATAAGCCCTGCGACTCCCTTTTTTTCTGGGGCCAATTCAAACATCTTAAACAAAATGCAAAATGCGTTATTCAAAAAACATTCGGGCTAAGTTTTATTGAACCCAACAAATGGTAATGACATTTTTTTTCAAAGATTTCATTAAAAGATAAGCCCTGTGCTGTCACACAAGGAGAAGATTTTAAAAGATTTTATAGTGAAAATAAGCCCTTCTGTCCTGTGTCCATATTTGGGTTGCTCAATGTAATTTTTTGAACAACTACATAAGAGGGTCACTCAAGGATCATTCATGGAAAGTTTCATTGTAATTTGGCCAATGGTTTTGGAGGAGAAGATTTTATAGTGAAAATAAGCCCCACACTGCCAGGCCCGAAATCAGGAGAGGTGGGGGGAGGTTGGGAAGGGGTTCAATCAAATTTCTGGAACAACTTAAAAAGATGGTCGCCAAAGAAACTTTCATGCAAATTTTCGTTGAAATCGGGCAAATGGTTTGGGAGGAGAAGATTTTAAAGATTTTAAAGTTAAAATAAGCCCCACCCTGCCCCACCCATAATTGGGGGACAATCTAAATTTCTTGAACAATTTTGAGGGTCACTTAAGGATCATTCATGCCAAGTTTGATTGTAATCAGGCCATTGATTTAAAAGGTTTTGGAATAAGCATTGCTCTGTAACACCCATATTTGGGGGTCAATTCAAATTGCTAAAACAACTTTGAATGAACTTCACCCAAGGATCATTCATGCCAAGTTTCATTGAAATCTGGTCAGTTGTTTTAGAGAAGATTTTTAAAGATTTTAAGGTGAAAAATAGCCCAGCCCTGCCAAGCCCATATTTAGGGGTCATTTAAATTGTCTTAAACACTTTTGGAAGAGGGTCACTCAAGGATCATTAATGCCAAATTCTTTGAAATTTGGCAAATGGTTTGGGACAAGAGGATTTTTTTTAAGATTTTAAAGTGGAAATAAGGCCCAACCCACCATATCAATATTTGGGGGGCAATCCACATTTCTTGAACCACTTTAGATAAGGGTCACCAACGGATCATTAATGACAAGTTTCATTAAAACCTGGCCGATAGTTTGGTGGAAGATTTTTAAATATTTCAAAGAGAAAATAAGCATCACGCTGCCATGCCCGTATTTGGGTGTCAATCAAATTTCTTGAAGAACTTTAGAAGAGGGTCACCAAAGGATCATTTCTGCAAAGTTTCATCAAAAGCTGCCCATCGTTTTAGATGTTTAACAAAAAGTTTAAGCACAGAAGCACTCACTCACACACGACAGACACAAGGCCACAAAACAATAGCTCACTAGCCTTGGGCTAGTGGAGGTAAAAATCAGTTCAATAATCAAATTCTAAATATTGAGAAAAAAGGTCTTTCCATCAATAATTACAAGGACATACACTTCAATTGCCATTAAAAAAAACAAAATGGCAATAACTTTTTCTCACAAAAACGAAAAACTATAGAAGAATAGCAAAATTTACCTGATATGTAATTTACAAAGGCATTAAATGGTTCAGTGATAGTACAAAGATTCAAAAGTACTTCAACTTGTATTAGGACAATGCAAATTTAAAGGATTAATTCTTGGTAAAATTTATGAACTGAACTAATCAGGCTATTCTAGCTAAAGTCTTTTTATGTGTACTCAAAGCATAAAGCCTTCTAGTTCTCTTATCCTTTCAACTTTTTCCAATATGACCAAGTTTTAACCTAAAAAAATGATCATTTGTCTGAAAACAATCAGAATATTTCTTGTTAAGTAACAATTTGTAGGAGAGATAAAGATAATATTTCAGACTCAAACAACCTGACTGTAAAATACAAGTAAACTTTTTTTTAAGTCAATTAAGCAAGTGACTGCCTCAGTGACCAAGTGGTATAGTGCTAGCCTTGTGGCCTGAAGAACTGTGGTTGGAGCGTCACCATCATTGGGGTAAGCTTATGGCCACTTTTAAAAAGTTAGCCTATCTTGAGAATTGGTAAAAGTGGGTTTAGGCCACTGCCTATCTATAAAGGACGACATGATATCACCAGGAATGAGTGGTCTGAAGAGACTCTATATTCTTAAGCTTTAATCAAAATCAATCTTCAATAAACTTCCAAATAATGATAATAAGATACCTAGGGAAGTGGATAAGACATCCGAAAAAAGGATAGTTAATGGTAACTTTTCGTCCATTTTCTAGCTTTGTTTTCCCTACTTCTTTTTCAACACACAATTATTTCAAACATGCATATTAAAAATAGGCAATTTGGCGATTCCTAAAGAAAAAGAATTCTAAGATGGAAAATGCCAAGAAATGATCTCTGAGCATCTACATCTATTTAACTGTAGTGACTGAATAAGGTACTACTGTTCTATCAACAAGATGGCAATAATGTCACAAGATACGCCGTAACACTGCTGAATGGGGATTTAAAATTGAAGTCTAAATATAAGCAAAGGGCTATAACTTAACCCTTTCCTATTTTACAAAATTTTGGACCTGGCCAAATTCAAAGATTTTGCAGACGAAAATTTAAAGTGGATTTAATTTGAAAAATAACCGTTCAGTAGGGTTGAAAATAGTGTGGAAAAAGAAGAAATTCACAGGCACGTAAAAAGCAGTGATTAAACAGTAAAGGGTTAAAGTAGAAATTAGTGAAAGATACAGATACCCCTGCCCATATTGCTATTAATTTGAAATCAATAACAATTATGGAAGATATGCTCTGGACCAGACCAGTTATTATCGTTTGACAAGACCAATTTTAACCAGTTTTATACGTTTCAGACATAACCTTGACTTTGGGTGTATCAGAACAAACTTGTTGCATGACACTTTTCCTCATGCAATGCAGTAACTGTGCAGAGTTATTTTGAAATCCATTCATGAATGCAGGAGTTATGCTTTGGACAAGAGCCATTTCATCATCGCTTTAACATTCAGACATGACCTTGACATTAAGTTTATTTGAACAAACTCTTCTCATGACACTTGTACTCATAAAGGGCAGAACTTTGCAGATTTACTTTAAAAACAATTGAGCCTGTGCATAGGATTTCCAACAATTTTAAATAACCGTAAAGCAAGTACTTTACGCAGTCTGATCACAGTCTTAACTTTGCGTTTTGTAGATAGATAAGATCTCAAAGTATATGTAGACCATCAAATAGCATTATATTTACAGTATGTGGCTGTCTATGCTGCTCTATGTTTACATCTCATGAGCATTTCAAATTGTTGGCAATGTCTCACACAGGCTCAATTCATAGATGTAGAAGATATGTTCCAGACAAGAATTTGGGCATGCCAAAGTACTTATCCAGGGGAACAACTGTGTCAAGTTATTTTGAATTTATTCCATAATTGTAGATGTTCTAGGGCATTGCCTTCTGTTATCATGAGAGGAATATAACTGCCAAGTTTCAAGTCAATTGGACTTGGAAAAAAAAACCAACAAACAAGAGTTATGTTCAGGACAAAGAGGTGGTCACTACCAATGGTCAAATGCTGCAGGTGATCACATAATTTGTCTTGTCTTTTGACGAGCGAATCAAAATACCGAACTACTAGAAACTAATCCATGTTATTTGATTAAATGGGTTTGCCCACAAATTACTGTAATTGCCTATAAATATATATATATAGGCATATACAATAGTAATGTGCTTACCCCCTAAAATTGGAAAGTATCTAGAGCAAATTAATATAAAAATAGTGAGTATGAAGCTAACCATATTAAATGATAGTGTAGATAATCAATTCCTTTTTTATCTATTTTGGCATTTTGTCACACTTTGAGCTACCATATAATACTTTCTCATTCCTTCTCAATTAAATGTGATAAAAGAACAATTATTCCAAAGAAAAGTGATCTTCAAAGTAAAAATCTAAGTCCTATTTTTCTTTTTAGCCAGAAAGTTTATAGATAATATATTCAATTATAGATAATATATTCAAAATAAGTTCATAGACAGAATAAGTGCACCCAGTGCTTTCAGCTATTTAGTTTAAATGCAATTTTACAAAAGAGTTTCAGCATTCAGCATGACAAGGGTACATAGAAAATGGAGATCATATACAGAAAAATCTACTATTGGACTTTTTTTTTCATTAAAAAATATTTTGCCAAGCTTATTCCAATGCAGAAAGCAAAGAAGTTACTCATAATTCAACTCACAACATTATTGATTAATGAAAACAAATTTAATATCAGTTTCATTATCAGCAAGAAAAATAAAAAAACCCATGCAATTTTTAAGTTAATTATGTTAATAATACCTAAGTAATATTACTTTTAATCAAAGAGAATTTTTGATACTTCTATATAGCTCATCTGACAATCATTTACTTGAAAGCAACAGACACCTCCACAAGAAATCTTATGAACCAATTAGATTGTATTTCGAGGGGTTAGCGCAACACTATTGTAAGTGACTATTAACATATAGGCATTTACAATAGTGTTGCGCAGACCCCTAGATTTCAAAACTTTTTTTCAGAGACAATAGATAAGGCAAAATTACATTAACCCTTTGCTGTTTAATCCCTGCTTTTTACATGCCTGTGATTTTATGATTGAGAAAACATTGTGAAAAAAGAAGAAATTGCTTCTGACAAGCAATTTCTTCTTTTTCCACACTATTTTCTACCCTACTGAATGGTTATTTTTCAAATTAAATGCACTTTAAATTTTCGTCTGCAAAACCTTTGAATTTGGACAGGTCCAAAATTTTGTAAAACAGGAAAGGGTTAAATCTCTTTGACTTACAGTAGAATTGGCTCAGAATTTACTTTTGGTATGATACCGTAAGATATGATGATAAGAGTTTGCCTTGCATGACAAAGAATTCAAAGATTTCTTCCACTTTCATTTCAAGAAAATTAGGAATGAGGATTATTTATGAAATATTACTTTAAAATATTTGAATTATACAGATTATGGACATTTGTCAGTCACAACAACTCAAACCAGGCAATCAAGACTCAGTTGAGGTAAAAGAAAAAATAGCTCAATATGAAAAAATATTGTTAGCTTCAAATCACCAAATTTTTTTTTACAATACTCACAGGAATCTCAGCAGCATATTTTTTAATGACTCCCTGAGAATATCGTGTAAAAAAGGTACAAAATGGAGTCCCTTGTTGCTATGCTAAAATTAGATTTTTATCATTTATTTATTCTTTTTTTTTCATTTTTCCAAACTGTTAACGTTTGTGTCACTTAAGACATGACCACTCCCTCTGTGCAGAAAAGTTGATATTCTAATTCAAACAAGATGAGTTTGTAGAAGACGAATGTCTTAAAATGGTTATTAATACAAAAGTTTGACCTACATATTTAAGTTACCTTGATTGCATCAAATCACCTTTTCCTTGCTATCAGCAGATTCATATGAATAAGATTTATCATTATAATTTTATCTTAATTAGGCTTAAAGTAAATATAATTGATAATTATATAATTTCTACAGGTTGGAAGAGTCAGAATGACTGATGGACAGACAGACAATTGTTAAACTAAATGCCCCAAATTTCAGCTATTCAGTGGCATCATCATACATAAAGGCATTAACAGTATCCCCTTGAAAGTATATAACTACTTTAATATCAAATTGAGAGTTCAGCGCAAGAGGTTACTAAGTATATATACATTGTATATACACTTAGTACACTCTTGCACCGAACCCTCGAAATGTCAGTTTCAGCAAGAAAATGACAATGCAGATGACAACAATACAATGCCTTAGGTTTTCTCACCAGTCAGCCACACCTTTATCAAATATTTTCATTGGAAGTTGCACTTGTTCACCACATTGTAGCTAGGTAAGCATCCCAGGGCCAAAATATTGTTTTACATATCCTTGACCTTTGTATTTGATATCCATGTGCGGATGAGAAACATTCTTGTTTAAGTCTTAAATAAAATGTATGTTTTGTTCTGTTCATATCCTAACCATGATCAGTATTTTTTTAAGCTTAATAATCATCATAAGGACTAAAATCTTATATGACACTATAGGTTATGTAGGTACCTTTCAAAACATCTTTTTAATTAATCTGTAGTAAATCTTGGGATGGTGATAAAAATGTTTTTGGAAGAAAAAGGTTGTTCAATAAGTTATCTTATGACAAACATAAAGATTCCTTTTGAATAGCATAGGTCCCAATCAATTATTTAGGCAAGTACCACCATCAACTATCAATCTAGCTGACTGGTAATCTCCAAACCACTGAACAAAGGGTTTGGTTTTTCAGTATTTGACAAGGTTTGCCACCTTGCACTTCTGATTGACTTTGTTGTGGGTACTTATTGGAATCGTCTAGAGAAAATTCCAATGAGTACCCACAACATAAGATTTAAATGACAAATAATGAATTTTCCTTTAAAATATTAAAACCACTCATTCTCAATCAATCCTGTATTCTATCATGAAATTATACACAAAACATCAATTTACACCAAGGGATCATATCGCTGTTTGTTTGTTTGAATGGGTTTTTACGCAGCTTTCAACAATTTCACAGTTATAATGCGGCGGCAGGAGCACCTAACAATAGATTCCTGGTATTTCTTTCACCTGTACTACCATTACACCCTTTCCTAGCTTCCAACTGCTATCTCACATAGGTTTACGATTAGCTACCCATGGATCATATCTCACCTCATTAAATTATCATTTCTACTCACCCTAAAGAAATAGTTAAGTGAGAATACATTAAGGTGGCCCTTTTGTTGAACATCGAGGATTCTGAACAAGTATCGCAGTGCCTCAGGCTCCTTACGATTCTCTAACGCCAACACAAAATCTAAGTAGGTTTTGTAATCCTGTAATAGCAAATACATGTAACACTGTAAATTAACAAGTAAGCAGGGATTGACACTAACTACTTTTTGCCACCAGCCTGAAGGGCTTGTTAGCCCTAAATATTACAGGTCCTCCTGATAACAACATGTCCTGCATGAAAACCGTGTTTGATTTTTGGCGATTAATGACATAAATTGAAAGGAAAACATTGTTGGGAAAGAAGAAATTGCTTTTGACAAGCAATTTCTCCTTTTTCTGAAATGTTTTCCATTTGGAAATGCAAATATAAGTTTTGGTAAGGCAATTATTGTTAAAAAATGGACAGATATGAAATACTTAGTACTGCCATTTAGTACGGCCTAAAGAATGGTAACATCTACCAGTCCTCCCTTAAATCCACAGGTCTCGGGCCTGAGGACTGGTTTTAGTGTCAATCCCTGGTAAGCACATAAAAAGTTTACTAGATCTATTACAAAGCAGATTAATACCTCCATCAGTACTTTGTCAGTAAGCTGTTTTTTGACAAAGTTAAATTTTGACTTTGACCTTCATGACCCTAAAACGATCGGGCACCTCCTTGGGTCATGAGCAATAATTGTGAAGAGTTTCATGATTCTAGGTCTCTTTGTTCTTAGAGTTACAGTCTTGAAACAAAAGAGATCTGCAGATGAATAGATAGACATACAGAAGCGGCGAAACTATACACCCCCCTGTACTTCATAGGTGAGTGTGTGTGTGTGTTTTGGAGGGGGGGGGGGTTATAATACACTTAGAGTAAATTGAGATGCAAATAATATTCAGTCTGTTATTACAGGATGTGACTACATGGTAATAAATTTGAAAATTCCAAATCTTTAAAGTCTCATAAAGACAATTTATATCCAAACTTACTGGAGAGACACAGTGAGCTAAATTAATCAAATGTTTCAATATTTCAGCACAAGCAGTTGTAACTGCCTAAATATTTAGGCAGTTACAACTGTTTTGCACTGAACCATTGATTTGTCTCATAATCAATTAAGCTCATTGCTAAATATATAGGCAGTTACAACTGTTTCACACTGAGCCATTGAAATAAATCAAGTTTTATAGGTATTGCGGGTAATAAGATATTTACCATTTCACCCTCATATGTTAAACACTCTTGGAACACTCTGTCTAAAAACACATCAGTTAACGTACCAGTACCATACCTGAATGGCAAAATGCAGTTAACTAAAACTTTGTATATGAAGAAAAGATTATTCATGGCAAAAAGTTTTATTCAATTTCAAACAAGAGTGCCATCGTCACAACATACGCCGCCACTTTGCTGCTGTTTCACAAAAATAATTGTAGACACTACTTATTTTGACAGAACCAAATTGAAAATGACCAAGTTTCATTTAAATCAAGACAAAAAGTTAGGAGGAGTTGCCTTCACAAGGCTGCAATTTCAATAAGCCCTAGGTACTAAGTTTTAAGGGGACATAATTCAGGGAAATAAATGAGCCATAAAATCCTTGATCCATGTACATCTACAAATTATGGTGATGACATTGACCAAGTTTCACTTAAATAAAGACAAAAAGTAAGGAGGAGTTGTGTTCAAAAGGCTGCAATTTCAATAAGCCCTAGATACTAAGTTTTAAGGGGACATAATTTAGGGTAATATTAATGAACCTTAAATCCTTACTTCATGCTCATCTACCAATTTCGGTTATAACATCCACCAAGTTTCATTTAGATCCAGCCAGAAACTTAGGAAGAGTTGCATTCACAAGGCTGCAATTTCAATAAGCCCCAGAGACTAAATTTTAAGGGGGCATAACTGAGGCAATAAGCCCCAGAGACTAAGTTTTTAAGGTGCATAACTCAGGCAAAAATCAACGAACCATAAAATCCTTACTTCACGCACATATACCAATTGAGGTAATAACATTGACCAAGTTTCAAGAAGATCCAGCCAGAAACTTAGGAGGAGTTGTGTTGACAAGAAAAGTGGACCAAGAGACTAAGTTATCAAGGGGCATAACTCAGGCAAAAATCAACGAACCGTAAAATCTTTCCTTCATGCAAATCTACCAATTGAGGTGATAACATTGACCAAGTTTCAAGAAGATCCAGCCAGAAGTTTAGGAGGAGTTGCGTTGACAAGAAAAGTGGACCCAGAGACTAAGTTACCAAGGGGCATAACTCAGGCAAAAATCAACGAACCGTAAAATCCTTCCTTCATGCACATCTACCCAATTGAGGTGATAACATTGACCAAGTTTCAAGAAGATCCAGCCAGAAGTTTAGGAGGAGTTGCGTTGACAAGAAAAGTGGACCCAGAGACTAAGTTACCAAGGGGCATAACTCAGGCACAAATCAACGAACCGTAAAATCCTTCCTTCATGCACATCTACCCAATTGAGGTGATAACATTGACCAAGTTTCAAGAAGATCCAGCCAGAAGTTTAGGAGGAGTTGGGTTGACAAGAAAAGTGGACGGACGGATGGACAGATGGATGGACGGACAGACGGAGAAGATGACGCCAATATACGTCCGCCTCCGGCGGTGTATAAAAATTGGTGTCTGTGAGATGTTCCCTTTTGATTAACAGGGTTGAAAGCAAAACTATAGTGGGTCCATTTCACATCACAAAGCATCTCTCTGTCTCTTCATTTACTACAGGAATAGCTGAGGAAACAGCATGAGGGTTAACACCACAAAATACAATGCATACCTCTTACATTATCAAAATATAATTTTATGTATTTGGGTGACAAAAAATGAGAAACAAAATCTTGAAGAGCTGTAGTTTGAAATTAATGTCAACCACCCATTAATTCATTTCTTTTTTTATGCCCTATTATACATTTTTTTCTTAATTATATGTTTAATATGGCAAATAAAATTCCATGACAGATGGCAGTTAGTAGCGATTGATCCATAATTTGTTATGAAAATTTAAATTAACCCTTGTCATGCTGAATAAAAATCTCTGCAAAAAAAAAATGTAAAATCAAAGTGCCAAAAGCACTGGAAGTTACCAAATGTAAGTGAGTATTGATTTCAGAAATGCATTGTTTTACACTTTTCTGGTTTAAAGATAAAATTCAGGTGGTATGAACTAAGATCAGACTGCACATATGTGCAGGCTGATCTTATTCTATACCTCCTGTAAAAGCAGGAAATTTTCGGGTTTAGCATGACAAGGGTTAAGACTTTCCAAATTGAAAGCAGATGCAGCAACAAAATTTATCAAATCCATAAGTACCTGGCCAATTCCTCTTTACTCAGCATACCATTGTGATCTTTGTCCAGATTGAGATATTGACCATAAACACGGAGTGCTGACGGAGCTGAAAACCAGTTGGATTCCTGCATTTCTTTGGATAAATCTTCATCCCTGAGCTATAGTAAACAAGAAATAATTTAGAAACAAATAGAATTTTCATTTTATTTTCAAGCAGGTATGAAAGGTTAAACCTTAACATATTGTATGAATATGTAAAGCAGATTTATTCATAAGTAAGATTTTGTGTTTTGTCCTTCATAAACAAGTGACACATACAGGACTGAGAAGCTCTTCTGACTATCAAGATTTTCCTCATCTTAGACTGATATTGATTGATTTCAAATAAATCTGATTAGATCTGTGGACTTTGTTGCGTAAATAAGAATATTTTTTGCAAAAAATCTTTACCTCTAACAAATCATCCAGGAAACTACAGGCTAAAATATCTTGAATCTTGATCTTTCCTTTCCTCATTGGGTCAAGGAAAAAGAAGAACTTTCTAACAGCAGTACACACATAGAATGAGTAAAATGACTTCTCTAAACCATTCAACTGAAAAAGATGTGATTCAATCAAATTCATTAATCTGTGTTTTGTTACATAAAGTGTTACATGTTTGATTTAAACTTCCCCAATAAAACAAAATGTGATCGTAAAACACTTATGCCCCAAATTCTTTTTCAAAAGTTTGACATTGATAATTGACCTTAACCTTGACCAATTACCTTGATATTGAAAGATGTGTCAACCTTCATGCCGAATATAATTTTTGTTACTTTAATAGTGAGGAAGTAAAAGAAAATATTAAGGTTCAGGTTAAGTTTTCAAGATTTTTCGGACAGAAAGACTGATGGACATCAGTAAAACAATGTGCCCAATCTTATCAATAATGGGGCATAAAAAGCCATACAACATTTGGAACTACAAAAAGAAGCCCCTTTTTCATTATTTATGAAGGTCGTAAAGATATAATACATATAATAGGTATCATATGAAATACTAGAAAGCCATGAATGGATTAAGTTGCTCCACAGGCTTGAAATTCACAATAATCACAATCACAATAATTTTTGGTAGACTGATAAAGGGTCACTCAAGGATCATTCCAATGAAATTTTGTTGATATCCATCAAATACATTCTGAGAAAATGATTTTAAAAGTTTCCACTAAATAACATATAAAACAAGATGTGTTTGTGAAACATAAATGCCCCCGGAACAGCATTTTTTCAAAGTTTGACCTTGTCACATGACCTTGACTTTGGTACCACCAGATGCGGATCATTGAGATCTATCATCATGCCAAATATGAGCCTTGTATGTCAAATACTTTTGGAGAAAAGGCAAAGGTTAAGTTTTCGGACAGATGGACAAACAGATGGATGGACGGACAGACAGACATGAGTAAAACAATATGCCCCCGATCTCTTGATACGGGGGCATAAAAATGACCCCCGCCCATAAAACATATTTTTCATGCGATAACAATAATTTTTTGTACACTGATTAAGGGTCCCCAAAGGATCATTAATGTAAAATTTAACTTGTATCCATCTATTTGAATCTGAGAAAACACACATTTTACCATATTTGGAAATAAGCCACGCCCATTAAATCAATGTTTTCATTGGATAAAAATTTCTTGAACAACTTTGAAAGAGGGTCACCCAAGGATTATTCCTGTGAAGTGTGGTTGAAATTCATCCAGTAGTTTCCAAGAAGATTTTCAAAGAAAAATTTATAACTGGACACACTGATGCACATACAGACAGACAGACAGTCGGATGAAGGACACAAGGCCATGACAATAGCCCCATTGACCTTTGGCCAGTGGAGCTAAAAATCTAACAAGGTTTGGAGAATCGAAAATTGTCAAGGCTCTGCCAAGACAATTATCAATTCCCACAACTGAGATAGATATTTTTTCATGCAATACACTAAGTATGTATCATATTTATCCTATACCCTCTAAATTGCCTTGTTTTCATTGATGTTTCTAACAGAAATCCAAGTTTCTAAAATTAACCAAATTACATATTATTATTATATATTACATAATTGTTCTTAAATTATCCATGTGATATCATAAAAAATATTTATCACACTGATATCTCTATAGTTATAAGATAAATTGAACACACAGATAAATAATTGCTCCCCTCTCCCTGATCCTGCTACCATTTCAGAAATTCCATTTACCTCGTAAAAGTATCTGTATACGCATGAAAATCAGCTCAGACACAAAATTTGAATACTGGTCGCGTCCATAGGACGCAAAATAAAATGAGTGGCAAAAACAATGTATTTTCATAAATCTAAGGCAGAAACGTCAGATAACTAGCAAAAACAATCCAAAATTTTTCAAAGTATGACAGATTTGAAGCAAGGTCACCGGTTTTCCAAAGTTACTATAAATTGACTTCGCCAACCTCTAACCGAAAAGTTGCAATTGTTGGGATTCCCGCTTTTTCTTCTGGTATCCGAACTGTCTGAAATATTGTTTTGTGGGCAATTGGATAGCCGGAAACCAACTGTTACTTTCATTTTGTAAATAATAATGGCTTCTCCAGCCAAGAAAAAGAAACACTCACAGTCTTTTCAAGACCAGTTGCTTGCGGATCCAGTGTTCAAAGACTGGCTGATAAAAGACATGTCAGATATGTCAGCTGTTCGAATGAAGTACAGTATTTGTTATGATACTAAGCAGAAGAACATTTTTACTACGGGCTGCAATAACTTCAGGTATGAAGCAGATGACCAATTTTCATTTGACCTATCACAGCGTTAGTAAAGCGTCGAAAGGTTTTCCTTTGCTTGTAAGAGCTGCCGTAAATATTTTATGTTAGGAAGCATTTCTTTTTGTCATATTGACTTCAAAGTAGATATTTGTTGTTTGTTTGTTTGTTTGTTTGTTTGTTTGTTCAATGTTTCCCCAAGCCTCTTTTACTGGGAATATCAAAACTAGGTCTTGTTTGGGAAAGGGTTATTAAGCGCGTTCAAGTAAAACAATTCATTTGAAGATGATTTGTGGAAGTCAAAATTGGACTCAACTGAAAGTGGTTGGGACTCAACTTTTTCTACGGCACTGGGTCCCAGGGACTTGATATTATTTTATGTAAATGGAAACACTGCATTTCCTATGCATTTTCATCCTAAATTTACCCCACTATTCAATAGAAAAAAATGTTAAGAGTAAAGAGAGTAAAACAAACATTTCACTTTCACAACCTTAAAGGGACATAAGAAATTATTTTTCCAAAAGATCTGGAAAAGCAACCAAATAATTCATGAGAGTCACAATAGAACATATCTGAGTTGAAGAGGAAAAAAGATTTAACATTTTGCAACTTGTTATCATTTGTACCTTAAATCCAGTTACATGCATACTATAAAATCCTTAGATAAATACCAGTAGAATAATCAAATCTACGAAGATCATCTACCAAAGAATACATCATACAGGATCTTTAACAACACAGTTTCATTGAGACTAAATATATAATGTATAGGTCTTTGGCATGCATTTACATGCCTTCTAATGCACAATTTCAGTTGTTGTTTTTTCAAATAATATATTGAGAATCCCTGAATGTAAAAAAAAATCATTTATGTTGACCTCAAATATTGAATCTTTATATTCTTATACAGGTTAATAAGTATCAGTAGTATTTTGAACAGAAAAAAATTTGAAGAAGCAGCACAAAACTATTAATATATAGGTGCTTACAATAGTTTTGCACTGACCCCTCAATTTAATTATATAAATTTCACCCAACTGTCCCCAAAGCCATTCTAAGCTAAACCATGCCAGAATAAATACAAGAACAATCCAGTGCAAGAGAGTAAGACCAATAGGTCATATAATAAGACAGGACTTGCACGCTATAGGCTGAAATATTGCCATTTAAACTTATCAATTTTAATTTTGGAGAATAAAACACAACTATTTTCTTGAGAGAATGCCATATAAATAGATTTAAAACTACATTCTCATGTGTTTGTCTGCAAGAAGTATTCGTTCCACATGACATACAAATATCTGAGGAAAAGTTTGATTAGGACCAAGCAATAAACAGACATGCAGTATAACATGCTTACTGTTTATGCATTAATTTATGTTAAACTTACTAGTTGGTTAATCTGACATTTGGAACAAAAAATAATTAACATATACAAAATAAAGATAACAGAAAATCTATTTTGGAATTTGCTTTTGATAGACAGTGTGACCTGTGTAAAACAAACAATGCAGCTGACAAAAAGTTTTTAACATTTCTGGTAAGGGTTACACAGACATACAAATATATTCTAAAACCAAACTCTAAAGCTGTCAGAGACTACCCTCATTGTCTCAAATTTTGACAGTAAGCTCCACCTTCTCAATAGAGAATCTTCAAACAAAAAAACCTGGATATCATATCTGCTTTTGAATTTTAATCAATTTGGTCCTTTAATTGTCGACTTATTCTCTTGGGATACACACAATCACACACAGATGGGCAGATGGACTGACCAAGTGGTTGTGTAATGAAAAACATTTCTTTAATGCTTTTAGGTGTTTATCTAGAAATAGTGGTAGATTATCATTTTGATAAACTCACTGCCCAGCCAGTAAAATTATCAAAAACTTTAACACACTTTCATTCATTCACCCTATCTGACCTCATCTAAGGGGAGCCAAATAAGTGACGTCAACCATGAACATTGCAAAGCAATCACATGCAAAATGACGCTCTTTAAGAAATTTGTCCTAAAATTTTTTAATTTTGTCTCATCCTTATGTTAATTAAATAGAATAATTGTTTGTATTCCCAGTAAGATCAATCTGTATTTCATTTTGTGAACAAAAGCTATATTTTCACTCATCTTGATAATATATGTTTTGTTGTTCACTCAATGAAATATAAAAAAATCAATCCTACAGTGAAACAAACAATTATCCTCTATGTATTTATTTATAAATGCATCAGTTAAAGTTGGAAGACTGAATAAATCTCACCTGGGGCAGTGTTGGTATCAACTCTAAAATGTAGTTTTCTAAATCCTGAAATAAGACAGCAAAGAGGAAAGGTAACTACTACCATAAAAATTCTAATAGAGCCCCATGCTTTTAAAAACCTCCCATCCCCTTTTTCAGAGGTTAAAATCAACCATTTTTGATGTGATTTTACAAAATCTTAAGGCTCTAATAAAACCCCTTGTCCAAAAATTCAAAGTCAATAAATGTTCAACAGAGGTTTTAAGAACCTTTTCCACTATCAAAATGTTCATATTTTGTGTAGATTATATGCTATTTTCGGCCACTTTTCAATGTCTTAACAAATATTGAGGGATCAATATGTTTATAGGCAGTTACAACTGCTTTGCACTGATATGTAGCGTATCCTCCAATAAATGCCCATCAATTTCTAATTGAAATCCCATGAATATATTACCCCAGGGTTCTATTAGAGCTTTAACAGGTATTCTTCACCAGGTGTGTGAAAATACAAAAGTTATCTCACTTATCCTTGGAAAAGTTGACAACAAACATTCACTTGTCTGATTTGAAAGCTTGGTTGTACAAATTTCCTTATAACTAATATGTAGCAGAAAATAAGTTTTGGAAAACCATTGAATGAAAGGGAGAAATTAATTGTAATGCAATGTTCTCTCAATGATTTCTATTCTATGAAGTATGTACATTCAATGAGCCTAAAATTCATTTTTTAAATAGTCATTGACATCCCTTTCCAATTTTGAAGTGGAAGAGTATGGAATTTTTCTGTGATTTAAATATATTTTTAAGTTGATATTTATCAGCGCCAAATCTATCAAACCTCAAATTAACTTGATAAATGTAAAAGACTTATCTATATTTTTGCTGAAAGAAGTTATAAAGGAATTCTACATCCTAGTGTTTTCAAAACTTAGCTCGAGAATCTATATTGATATCTCACAAAATCTACCTTTACAGCAAAATTTCTTAATGTCCATATAAAAAGATCAGCAAAAAAAAATCAAAAGTGCCAATGGATCTATAGGCACTACAAATAGATTTGAACTTACCCCTTGAATTAATTTGGGCTTCTATATAGAATGTGGACTTTAATACAGAAATGAATATTATGTGAAAACCCCAATTTCTACTTTTCAGTACCTGTTTGCTTATCACAACACAATACATTGTGAAAACAAGAGCTGTCACTGTAAGATGACAATGCCCCCGACACCGCTTTGATTTAGAAGTTATGGCCAATGTTAAAGTTTTTGGACGGAATGACGGACAGACGGACAGACGGACGGACGGACAGACAGACGGACGGACAGACGGACGGACAAGTCAAATTTATGATGCCTCCCTATCGGGGGCATAAAAAAGCCATCTGTCAAAGTATCAGTCGCAAAAATAAACAGATTTGAACATTACCAGAATTATATCAGTTCATTTTTTTTATTCACAAGTATTTATACTTACTGATTCTTTCAAATAGCCCTGTCCTGCCACATCATAGAGTGACAAACCTATTCTAGTTTGATGAAGCCAGACTTTACGCATGACATAGTTAAAAAATTGCATGATAGATATACGACCATATGGATCTGTCTGTAAAAGTTTGGTGAACACACTTGGTTTGAAAAATTGCCTGAAATATACAATACAAAATTAAATGATGATTCAATCACTAATACCCCAAGGTTTTTTATTTTATTTGAATTTATATTATCCATACTTTCAACAACGCAACCCCCATCAAGTTAAATTTCAAACAAATTCAGGACTTGTGCTAGCTTTTTAAATTTGGGAGTCATTGACCCCTTGGCCATAAGTTTTTGGATTCAAAACTGGTTTTAAAGGGTTCAAAAGAGAACAAAACATGAGAACTAATCAGTCTTTTAGGCAATCTTTATAAATGAGACAACATAAACAACAAGTGCAGTGTTCCAGCTAGGCCCTTTCAGAAGGGCGCCCCGCCCTGCCCTGCCCTGCCCTGCCGACGAAAATCGGGGCCCTGCCCTTTTTTCCTTCGCCCTGTCCTAAACTAATCCCTTAATTGTAGCTTTATTTGTCAAATCAGCGATTATCTTAAATTTAAAGCATTTTCTCAATCGAAATGCAAACTGACGTGATCGCCGATGCGTATAATCAACCCGCAAAGGCCATAACTAATTATGGCCAGTAGAGAGGAAGGGCGGGACTTAAATCGGTAAGTCAACCAATCACAATGCGCAATTCTTTATCGAGGAAGCAGTATCCGATAATATGTGGGTGGAAATTAGCGCGTGCCCGTAAACCAATTTGACAGTCGGAAACAAACAGCGATTATCGAGTAAACGCTTACGATAAGCTATTAAAAAGGTTAACATGGGTGATGATCAACCTTTGAACCTTTCATTACGAAAATTTAGAATCGTTGTAGGTCTCGGAAGCATATATTTCAAGCCCCGAAGCCCGTTGTTTTGCCCCGTCCTTTACGTTTATTTTGTGTGTGTTCGAAAATTTGTCATCTTCGGTAAACTTAATCTGAAACTGAATAAAGGATGCTATTCTTAAGGGAATAGAAGCCACGGTCAATAAAATCCAGTCGCTTTGATGTTTTATTGGTAAAAAGACATGCAAAAACAGCACACATATTGAAAGGACTCAAATAAAGAAAGTAGACTAAGGTTTATCACTGTTGACTGAGTTAGCAAAAATGAACTTTCTTGTCTGCATGTTCAGTAATTCTAATGAATAATTGAAAGTTTGCTTGAGCATGTCTCATTAAAAAAAAAATAAAGTAAAAAAAAAAAAAGACTGTAGCAGGGGAGTAACTGCAGTATTTCCATCTAATATTTCTACTGCCACCTACCTGATGAGACCCATGGAGGGGTTGAAACAGTCACCCTTTTTGAATACCAAAACCCTTTTTTAAACACACCGGAGCCCATCTTTAAGCCCTTAAAAAGTCAAAATTTTCTTGGGGGAGACCCCCCAAACCCATTTGAGGGAGGGGGACACCCCCTCCCACACTCTCCCCCTCCTCGTCGCTTCGCGTCTCAAAATTGCCCTTTCAGGGAGCTTTGCACCCTGCCCTTTTTGAAACCTAGCTGGAGCACTGAAAGTGCATGTCTTATTGGGATGCAATACAGAGGTCCCCCACCAGATAACAAAAAATCCTTTCTTATAATGTATCTCCTACTTACTAGATCTATAACTGTATACAAAATTTGAAGTTGCTAGCACATTAGGTTTTGAACAAAATGTCCCAAACAAAAATATGAGAGTAAAAACAACCAATGGCAAAAACTCTAAAGTGGGCGGAGAAAAATGATTCTTGTACATGCCACTTGCCCTCAATGAAATCTCTAAGTGTACCAAGTTTGAAGTTGCAAGCACTGATGGCTCAGGAGATACGGTCCGGACAAAAATGTCACGATAAACAAGAGGGCCATAGTGGCCCTAAATCGCTCACCTGAATGAACTGTCAAAAATTGTTTAACATAGATTAAGAAAGGATGAAGAATTCTGACTAAATTTCGGTTGGATTGGGCAAAAAATTATGCATCTACACTGCTTACAAGGCTTTTCTAAGATTTGATCCTATGACCTAGTTTTTGACCCCACTTGACCCAAATTCAAACTGGTCCAAGATTTCATGAAGAAAATCATTTTGATCAAATTTCAGGTTGATTGGGCAAAAAATATGGCTTCTAGAGTGTCTACAAGTTTTTTCTAAGATTTGACCCCGTGACCTCATTTTTGACCCCACTTGACCCAATTTTGAACTTGTCCGAGATTTCATCAAGACAATTATTTTGACCAAATTTCAGGTTGATTGGGCAAAAAATATGGCTTCTAGAGTGTCTTCAAGGTTTTTCTAAGAATTGACCCCGTGACCTCATATTTGACCCCATTTGACCCAATTTCAAATTTGTCCGACATTTCAAGACAATCATTCTGACCAAATTTTAGGTTGATTGGGCAAAATATATTGCTTCAAGCGTGTCTACAAGGGTTTTCTAAGATTTGACCCTGTGACCTCATTTATGACCCCATTTGACCCAATTTCGAACTCGTCCGAGATTTCATCAAGACAATCATTCTGACCATATTTCAGGTTGATTGGGCAAAATATATGGCTTCTTGAGTGTCTACAAGGTTTTTCTCAGATTTGACCCGTGACATTTTTGACCCAATATCGAACTTGTTCGAGAATTTATCAGAATAATCATTCTGAGCACAGTTCAGATTGATTGGCCAAAAAATATGGCTTCTAGAGTGTCTACAACTTTTTTCTAAGATTTGACCCAGTGACCTCATTTTTGACCCAACTTGACCCAATTTCGAACTGGTCCAAGATTTCATGAAGAAAATCATTTTGATCAAATTTCAGGTTGATTGGGCAAAAAATATGGCTTCTAGAGTGTCTACAAGTTTTTTCTAAGATTTGACCCTGTGACCTCATTTTTGACCCCTTTTGACCCAATTTTGAACTTGTCCGAGATTTCATCAAGACATTCATTCTGACCAAATTTCAGGTTGATTGGGCAAAAAATATGGCTTCTAGAGTGTCTACAAGGTTTTTCTAAGATTTGACCCTGTGACCTCATTTTTGACCCCACTTGACCCGATTTCGAACTTGTCTGAGATTTCATCAAGACAATCATTCTGACCAAATTTCAGGTTGATTGGGCAAAAAATATGGCTTCTAGAGTGTCTTCAAGGTTTTTCTAAGATTTGACCCCATGACCTCATTTTTGACCCCACTTGACCCAATTTTGAACTTGTCCGACATTTCATCAAGACAATCATTCTGACCAAATTTCAGGTTGATTGGGCAAAAAATGTGGCTTCTAGAGTGTCTTCAAGGTTTTTCTAAGATTTGACCCCGTGACCTCATTTTTGACCCCACTCGACCCAATATCGAACTTGTCCGAGATTTCATCAAGACAATCATTCTGACAAAATTTCAGGTTGATTGGGCAAAAAATATGGCTTCTTTATTGTCTACAAGGTTTTTCTAAGATTTGACCCCGTGACCTAGTTTTTGACCCCACTTGACCCAATTTCGAACTTGTCCGAGATTTTATCAAGACAATCATTCTGACCAATTTTTAGGTGGATCGGGCAAAAAATGTGGCCTCTAGAGTGTCTACAAGGTAAATGTTGACGACACACGACGCACGACACACGACCCACGACACACGACGGACATCATGCGACCACAAAAGCTCACCTTGAGCACTTCGTGCTCAGGTGAGCTAAAAACAACAACAGACAATAACTAAAAAAGTGGATGTGGCAGAGTAACAGTTCTTGTGCATTACACTTCTTCTCAATGAGATCTACCAGTGTACAAAGTTTGAAGTTGCTAGGGCTTATGGTTTAGGAGATAAGTACGGGACAAGAATGTAACGAAAGAAACAACAAAGGGCAATAACTCAAAAGTGGACATGGCTGAGTGACAGTTCTTGTACATGACACTTGTCCTCAATGAGATCTGTATGTATACAAAGTTTAAAGTTGCTAGCACTAATAGTTTAGGAGATATGATCTGGACAAGGATGTAAGACTAAAAACAACAAAGGGCAATACCTCAAAAAGTGGACATGGCAGAGTAACAGTTCTTGTACATGACCTTTGTCCTCAATGATATCTATAAGTGTGGCAAGTTTGAAGTTTCTAGCACTTATGGTTTAGAAGATATGTTCCGGACAAAAATGTAAAGGTAAAAACAACAAAGGGCAATTACTCAAAAAGTGGGTGTGGCAGAGTAACAGTTCTTGTACATGACACTTGTCCTCAATGAGATCTATATGTGTACAAAGTTTAAAGTTGCAATCACTTATAGCTTAGGAGATATGATCTGGACAAGAATGTAAGACTAAAAACAACAAAGGGCAATAACTCAAAAAGTGGACATGGCAGAGTAACAGTTCTTGTACATGACCTTTGTCCTCAATGATATCTATAAGTGTAGCAAGTTTGAAGTTTCTAGCACTTATGGTTTAGAAGACGTGTTCTGGACAAAAATGTAAAGGTAAAAACAACAAAGGGCAATAACTCAAAAAGTGGACATGACAGAGTAACAGTTCTTGTACATGACACCTGTCCTCAATGTAGCAAGTTTGAAGTTTCTAGCACTTATGGTTTAGAAGATATGTTCCGGACAAAAAAGTAAAGGTAAAAACGACAAAGGGCAATAACTCAAAAAGTGGGTGTGGCAGAGTAACAGTTCTTGTACATGACACTTTTCCTCAATGAGATCTATAAGTGTACAAAGTTTGAAGTTGCTAGCACACATAGTTTAGGAGATATATTCTGGACAAGAATGTAAGGGTAAAAGAACAAAGGGCAATAACTCTAAAAATGGACATGGCAGAGTAACAGTTCTGGTACATGACACTTGTCCTCAATGAGATCTGTATGTGTTCAAAGTTTAAAGTTGCTAGCACTAATAGTTTAGGAGATATGATCCTGACAAAATGTAGGGGTAAAAACAACAAAGGGCAATAACTCAAAAAGTGGGCATGGCAGAGTAACAGTTCTTGAACATGACACCTGTCCTCAATAAGATCTATAAGTGTACCAAGCTTGAAGTTGCTAGCACTTAGAATTTAGGAGATATGATCGGGACAAGAATGTAAGGCTAAAAACAACAAAGGGCAATAACTCAAAAAGTGGACATGGCAGAGTTATCGATCTTGAAAATGACACTTCTCCTCAATGAGATCTATAAGTGTACAAAGTTTGAAGTTGCTAGCACACATAGTTTAGGAGATATGTTCCGGACAAGAATGTAAGGGTAAAAACAACAAACGGCAATAACTCAAAAAGTGGGCATGGCAGAGTAACGATTCTTGAACATGACACTTCTCCTCAATGAGATCTATAAGTGTACCAAGTTTGAAGTTGCCAGCACATATGGTTTAGAAGATAAAGCCCGGACAAAAGTGTGACGGACAGACGGACGGAAGGACGGACAGACAGACGGAAGGATGGACAGGCGGAATCGAGCAAACCTATTGTCCCCCAACTGGTAACCCGCGGGGGACTAATAACATGCAGTGTCTTAAAATATCAATAATATCTGGTCTTGGCAATGAGAAATTATCATGACTCGGCATAGCCTCGTCATGACAAATTCCTCCAGCCTAAACCAGATAACATTGATATTTTAAGACACTTTCATATTATTCTCTATTTATCTGTCGGTACTTACTGGCATTTATTGCCTGCTTCAGCAGCTACCTTGAGAAAATCTTCATAGTTTATCATCTGATCTTCACCAACTAGGGGTGGGGTATGGTACTGATCTAGTAGAAACCATAGACGCTGCAATTTGTAGTAAAATATAAAATAAATAGAGGATAATCATTTGTTTCAGTGCAAGATTGATTCATTTTTCATTTAATGAACAATAAAAGCTATATTATCACAACGGGCAGAGCCACAAGTGAAAATATAGCTGTTGTTCATGAATTGAAATATAAATTGATTTTACACAAAAAACAAACAGTTATTCAAAACGGGAATATTTTGAGACAAATTTTCTACAAGTGTGTAATTTTGCATGTGATTGTTATGCAACATTCATAATGACATCACTAATTTGGCTCCATTAGATATAGGGGAAAACCGTAGAAATTCGGACAGACGTATAAATTCGGACATACTTTTTAAGATAATTTTTTTAAAAAGCAATGACAACAGCATTTTTATCAAATATTTCTATACAATCTGAGATATAACTCGCATAAGTCAGTTTAATTTGTGATAAAATAATAGATATGTTGGCGGAAATAAAACTATTTGAAGTCACAAAGCCCTGGCTACCTTGCGAAAGGAACTGACATTCATATATTGCTGACGAATATAGGCTTGGTCAACGGTTAAGAAATAGTTATGGATTGGAGAGAAATAATTTTAAAACGGTTATTATTCGATTAAAATGTCAAAGAGGTAAACAATTTTGATAAAATAATCAACAATTATTTGCTTAGAATCGTAATAAATAGCTTTTTTCGAAGTGTCCGAATTTCCACCTTCAATTTTCAACAGAAGTAAAAATTCGGACTTTACAAATTGTATACTTTGAAACCCAAGTAATATTAATTTCGCCCCTTATATCTATTATTTCTTTGAATACATTCGAACTTAGTACACGTTGAGGCATTTGATGTCGGCGTCTGTTAATATACTCATTTGTCTGTATTTTATTCGAAATGTATGCCAATTTTCAACATCAAAGTTGGTGAATAAATAAAGTATCTATAGTCAAAGCATTTCTAAATTGAAGTTTTAAAGCTGTGTATTAACATTCTTCGTTTAAACCAACAAAATCCGTGTCTTTATTCCCGTAATTATTGAAATTCCTTAATTGTCCGAATTTCACCCTTTGACGATAAACATGTCCGAGTTTTACCGCTTCCATGTCCGAATTTTTCGAACCCCGTTCGAATTTACCCGTTTCATAGTAGTCTCAAACTTCTCGTTTTCACAACGTTTTAGGTCATCATTTACTTCACATTTTTTGGATAAAATGCAAGTTAAATGACCGCTCGAGTGATGAGAATACGGCTAGTGTCCGGGTTTCCACCTATAGCTTCAGAATCAAGCCAGAAATAAGGTTGGTAAAAAACGTCCGAATTTACCCAGCTTTCCCCTATTATCATTATTATTAGATATATTCAGATAGGGTAAAATGAACAAAAGCTGAGTATGAATTTTTGACAATTTCACAGATAATATATCGTTACTTGATAATCAACCTAAAAACATTAAAGAAGAGATGATAAATTGTTAAACCTTCTTTTTAGAGATTAACTGTGTGGCATTCACTTAATTACATCTGTTTTGATTAAATGGACAGCTCCTTATTTCAACCCTTTTTGTCAAAAATTATTTTACCTAAACAAGAGCACTACCTACGGGTGCCTATACTTAGCTGTTGATTGCTGGATAGTGGATGAAAATATAAGTCATAAAAGGGGCATAATTTGCAAAAAAATACATCTAGAATTATCCCAACGTTCATGCTGCCGATCGCCAAATCCCAAATGGAGAATAAAAGTTAATTTTGGCTCCATTTTTTTTCATTCGGCGAAAATACATGGCGCCAAAAAAAGACAATCCATTTCTATTGAGACAAACCTGAATTTTCCTCCAAATATATAAACCTCAAGACAAGTCATTGTCAATCCATTCAATTATGTATAATCAGGTCTGACATGCGACAAACACATTGCCTTATCCAAATTTAAGTTTTAATTGACAGCTTACTCTATTGCAAGCAGCTCATTGGATGATCACTGATATTAATCTTTGTTTGTGGGCATGACTAAATTACACCACATCCTCAGTAATTTGTTTTGGTGAGATTTTAACAGAGCAATTATTTCAGACTCGCATACACATATTTGCGTAATCTATGTCGAAAAATAATTACACTTGTCACTTTAAACATTTTTCTGACCAAAATATATATCTAAATTGGTATGTTGTGCTCTGAGTAATTTTGATAGTTTCACCCTTGGCAATTGTTCCGCGATTCAGAAACCGAAAAATTCAAGTGATATTGTATTCACATACAGGTAGTATTGATGATTCTGCACATGATTTTTGAAAAAATTAAGTAGAATTTGTTTAATTTCACCCAAAAATTACAATTGTTACTGTTGAATAATCACACAGATGAAATTTAATTTCTGTGCATTTGTACCCAAAGTTTCTACCCATCATGTTTAAAAAACGAATGTATCTATATCAACACTATGCTAATTTTAAAAATATAAGTGTTTTGTCAATAACACTTTCTACCCAGACCCATTTTCATATCAAAGCACTGAAGTTACTGATGGAAGAGGACACAATTTGGCTTCCTTGTTTTACAAAGCTATCTATGGTAGTTGTGACATTTTAAATTTTATTTTGGAATGAAATTATTCCATGACTTTTTTCAGTCAAAACCATTTAAAACAAAAGGAAATCTGAATGAATAACTAGGCACATTGCAACAACACGATAACTGACAATAACAATTAATTTCTTTAATAATCTGAACAAACAGGAGCCTAATTGAATGTGGCATGCAGACTCATTAATTTGGCCGAAACTATGATACATTTGGCCCCAACTTTTTTCATTTGGCAAAAATGATGGCGACAATTTTTTTTAAGCCAGGGAGAACCCTGTATCCCCCTAGATATTATTGGTTGCTCTTCTGATGGTGAACATGTGTGCCAAGTTACAAGTGAATGCCTTCAGCAAAACCATAGATATCATAATTTGTGAAAGTTTTAGCAAGACAATAACAATGTTGACAATACCAAGGTTGTGGCAATAACTTGGGTTTTCTCCAAAAATAGCCGAGCTAAAAATGTAACATGCCACTTTTCGTTATTCAGGTTAGACTCACACAAAAATTGAAAGACAAGTGGTAAAGGAGCTCAAATTGTTCAAGACAGTGTTCATCACAATCTATCTAAAATCAGTTAGAATGATAAGACCAAATTTTCTCAGCCAATTGTGTTTTTTCTTCAGTTCTTGAGGTAGTGGACCCGTAAAAATTCTGCAATATATCGGAAGTAATGACCTTTAAAAGTGTTAACCATTGCATAAGGAAATCTCAGTCAACACTGTTAAAGATCATGAGTTCCTAAATATTGGGGAACTATTACAGGTCAACTATCTTAACTGATTTATCCATCAACAAATAGCACAAGCTAGATAACGCTGATAATATGTTACCTGTAGTTCATCATTATCTAGTAGTTCTCGACTTCGTCTCTGTAGAAAGACCGCCCTGGACTCTTCTCTCAGCTTCAGTAACAGGGGCTCTTCTTCAGAGGGTAACTGAAAATTATAGAGAAATGAGCCTGTGCGTCACATTTCCAACAATTTGAAATGTTCATGAGGTGCAGACATTTTGTATCGTAGAAATCCACATACTGTAAATATTAAGTAACCTGATGGTCTACAGACACTTTGAGACCTATCTATCTCCTAAGCGAATATCAAAGACTCTGAAGGGACTATGTCAGTCTTTGCATTGCGCATATTTGAAATTGTTAGAAATATCACGCACAGGCTCAAATCGTTTATTGTATTCCAATACTTCAAATACTTATTCACCCTTTTCCGAAATTACCCTCTTTCTATGCATTATCTTAAAAAATCACAAAAAGGAAATATAACTCCGAAAATAAACAAACAATCTTCTCTTCTATAACAATATTTTCTAAACTTTCAAACTATTTGCTAGACATTTCAATTTTTATAAGTCTTCAATTCTATTGTCTGGTTGTGATACTAGGAATGGTGGTTTTACCGCAGGACAACTGCTGCCGAGTCTACAAAGTTTGATTTAAGGGTCAAACACGAGCCCTGAGGTTGACCCTATTATACACTTTATATTCATGATTGCCCCATTATCAGTAGTGAAGCAAATTCTTTAAGAATATATTACAGCTGGCATTCAAGCAAAGATAATGTTCATTTCAGTAATACAAGGGGTTAAATTGAAAAATATCCAACCCCAAAGGCGAGACTCCATTCAGAGAGAGTAAATTTGACTTGACTTTCTAGCTGAAGGTTTCATTTTTGTACATAAAACTCTCTTCTATATGTATACTCATTAAACTTGTCACAACAGTTCAATTGAGTGCCAATGACAAAGGAATTTTCAGTGCAATGTCACATGTGCATATTGAAAATCATTACTGCCTCTTGACTGAAGCACTACATGGCTATTTTGAGGGATCAGTGCAAAGCAATTAAAAATACCTAAAGAGATATAGACACTTCCAAAGATTTGCATTGACCCTAGGGTGGGGTGGGGGTTTCAGGAGTTCAAATGAACCCATCTCCATCTGAAGCCGAATTATTTCATTAATCATTCTTTTCAGTAAAGCCTCATTTACAGAAATCCTGGAACCCTCATTTACTTTATCATTTAACCTGGGTTCAGGATGGACCAATCCCCGTCTGAAGCCAAATTATTTCATTTTCATGCAGGATTTTAACCAGTTAACCTTTCTACTGTTCAAAAACATATTCCTGTTGTGGACAAGATTTTGGCAGACGGTATAGACTAAGATCAGCCTGCACAGTTGGCATATACTGCCTACCTCCTTGACTTTTGTGGAAAATTCCCGAAACAGAATTTTGGGTATGTCCAAAATTTGGGAAATTAATGTTCTAGGTAAAATTCAATATTTTCAGCAGCATAATGGTTGAAATTGAATATTACTAGGGTAACAAACTCCCTTCTTGTATGTTTGAAGCCCCTTTACAATATCCTGGATCCCCCACTGCCCCCCTGTTTTACCTTATCATATAACCTGGGTATTCTAAGACCATGGTTAGTCTCTACACCTTTCCAGTCACTGTATAATTCTGTAAACTCCTGTAATTCTTCTGCCTTGGCCAAATCTTCTGACACTTTATCTAAAGAGAAAATAAAATTTCAACCCATGCCATGCTGAATAAAAACTTGAAACAAGAGCACCGCCTACAGGTGCCTACGCTCGGCTGTCGAGTGCTGGATGGTGGGAAAAAAATCTAAGTAAAAAAAGGGCATAATTTGCACAAAATGCGTCTAGAGTTATCCCCCTTGATAGTATATGTTGCTCTTTTGATGGTGAACAAGTGTGCCAAGTTTCAAAAGAATGCTGTCAGTAGAACCAGAGATATAACAAAATGTAAAAGATTTCGCACGACGAAGATGACAACGACGACGTTGACACGGAGGCTATAGCAATACCTCGGGTTTTCTCCGAAAACAGCCGAGCTAAAAATGCATTAAAATCAAAGTGCTGAGAGCTCTGAATTCAATAAATGTGAGTCAGTCATTATCTTTGAAACTATAATTTCTTAACTTTTTTGGTTTAAAAGGAAAAATCAGGTGGTATGGACAAAGATTAGACTGCTCATATGTGCAGGCTAATCTTGGTCTTTGCCTCCTGCAAAGCAGGAATATTCTGGGATCAGCATGAAAAAGGTTAGCATTTATTTTTGTGTGTGCGAGTTTGTTTGTTTTGATTTATTTCTTTGTTTGTTATTTTTGTTTTCCTAATTCTTTCCTTACCAGCCTTTACCTTGGAAAAAAAAAACACTATCAAATGAATTTAAAACAAACAAGAGCACCGCATACGGGTGTATATTATCAGCTGTTCGGTGCTGGATAAAAATCTAAGTCGAAAAGGGGAATAATTTGCATAAAATGCATCTAGTTATCCACCTTGATAGTATAGGTTGCTCATCTGATGATGAACAAGTGTGAAAATTATAAGTAAATGCCTACAGTAAAACCAGAAATTTCTCAAAATGTCAAAGTTTTTGCAGGACCACTACAACAACTACAACACCAAGACTATAGAAGTATATATCTGGTTTTCTCTGAAAAAAAAACACTCTAAAATATGGCTTAATCAAATTGCCTCTCCAAATACCAATATTTGGAAATGAAAAGAAGACTTAACCCTAAATCTAGCATAAAAGATATTCCCATAGGCTGTCATTTTTTTTTTTAATAATTTCCTTGAACAAAGTATACTGTAGCATTCCATATCATTATCTCATTGAACTGTCTACAAACTGAACAAACTTTTAACATTAAGCTGTAAAGGGGTATGGAAAAAATCCCTCCCGAACATAATCCCTGGACATAATCCCTCCTGGACCTAATCCCCCCTGGACAAAACCCCTTTGGACATAATCCCTCCCCAAAATCAATCCACCCGGACAAAAGCCCTCCCTATTCCTACAATGTTTAACAAGCAAGTCTTTACCATGTATAAGTATTTTGTATGCTTTACAGTCAAACCGGCCCCTCGTCAAACTGGCCCCCGGTCAAACCGGCCCCAATATCGATTTTCCATCGGTTAAACCGGCCCCTAAAACTGGCCCCAATATAATTATGACAATAAAGGGTGATAATTATATAGAAACGCAATGCTCTGTTATATTTTTTTTTGGAAAGTTGCACTGAGTGTACGGTCTAAGAAAAAGAGAAACACTACGAAAAATTTATTTATTTATTTAAACTGCCTATATCTCGAACTCTTTATCATAAATAATCAAAAAAAATAATAAACAAAAGACCATTTTAAATCAGTCACTAGTAATAAAATTTTTATGAGGCTATTTTCAAACCTTTTCTTTTTATTCTTTTTCAAACTTTGACTTTGTATAGTTATTATTTTAAAAAGCCATTAATAGAATTGATAAGATTGTAACAGTCGCCACGGGTAATGATTAACTTTTTAATATATTGTGCGAAAATTATTGATCTGATTAATAGCTTTTGAACTTTGCAATACACTGATTAATAATGGTAAAGAAGCTTACAAAAGAAGACTTTATACACACATACTTCGGCTAAACAATAAAAAAAAATGATGAAAATGGACTGTTTCAAATATAAAGGGTTGCATACAGGATGATAAAATGGTGCGATATGGTTTGAAAATATTATGGGAAAATGAGAACTAGGTGTACATAAAGTTCCCTTTTTTTTAAAATAATGTATATATAAGTATACAAGCATTTCACGTAAGACCCAGAGACTTCTTTTGAATTTATAAATAGCGGTCTTGTTGCACACCTTTAAATGAAAAAAAAACAAATTCGATCCGTCAAAAACAATTGTGACTTTCTTAAAGTCTGTACATTAAATATCACTGTATGAAAACTATGTACGCGACATTGCAACGGTATTTTAAACATGGTGGATTTCAGTTTGATTGCAACGTGTATGTATCAAGCTTTGAAAAAAATGATCCACGATTAGTAATTGTTTAATGTTATATGGCGTCGTGTATAATATTGCTTGGATTATCGTGGTTTCGTTATTTTTCAAAACATTTCTTTGAAGCAAAATTACACACAAATGTCATATGACGTTAAAACATGACTATCAACCGATTATTTATTCGAAGTCTTCAAGATTGTAACTTTAATGTAAGGATCATCTCAAAGGATCATATATTTTACTCTTTTTGTACCAAAAGTGAGTGACACCTTCTTTGTAAGTAATGCATATCCGCCATATTTAAGCTACCATTGCAAAGTTGTGTACATAGTTGCCATACAGTGACTTTGAGTCTTTGCACAATATTCAAAAGCAGTGTCCAAAGAATTCAGAAAAAGGAACTTGTCCTGCAGGGCAAGTGACTTGAAAATGAATAAAATGAAAAAATGCTATAAGCTAAGCTAATTGTAATTGGGTTGGGTGGGTGGGCAATTTTGACTTCTCTTCTCTGAAGAACGTTTCGAACTGTGAGGAGAGCGGGAACCGCATGTTAAAATACCAAAAGAAATCAACCAATGAAATAAGTTCATTCATTGTGTATTGCACTGCCTAGCAACTATATGCAAATTAGTTTACTACAGTATCGGGCTGAATAAAAGCTGCTTAATAATTAATTATTTTTTCCGAGTTCAGTAAAAATATTCCAATTATTTTTTATTAGCTTAACGGACGTGAATTTGGAGAAAACGACACAGACCAGACACAATCACCTAGGATACCAAAATGCCCTCTGAGCAATAATTCTCAGATAGCATAGTACTAACTCCAACAACTTGTTTTTTCAAAATTATGATAATTTAATTGTGTTTCAGCTCGATACATTTGAGAAGTCAATAACACCATGGTAACAATTAGATTCAAATTGTTATAATAACTCAGATAAATATTCAACAGTTTTTCAGTATTATAACAAATTACTTCCGTGCCTGCAATATTGTTAAATATCAATGAACGAGAAGCATCAGAATTCTTCAGTAATATGAAGCAATCTGATCTTCCATATTAAAATTGCCAACCCACAGGCCAAACAATTACAAAACTTAAAAAAAGAAAGCAAAATTACAAGCAAATAAAAGCTAAAGCACAACTTTAAGCAAACTTGTAAGTAACTTGTCCTAGTTTGACTGTCACTTGCCCTACAATATGCCTAGGGATCGTCGAAGACTATGTTTTGTATCTGGAAAAGTCATCTTGAAGTGCAGACGGAACGAAAGAACAAATTTTTATGACATTCAAAAATATCAAATTCCGGGTAATAAATAACAGTAAAATGATCTGGACGAGTAAAATATATCTCATTTGTAAACATACAATACCATTGATTTTTCGGTAAAATTCAATGATTGTGGCTATATGTGACAAAGAGGTAGTTGATATGAACAAAACAGGGGAAAATGTATTTTTTTTTTGTTCGATACTTTCCTCAATCGTGAGATGATTTGTATTTACGAAGTTCGGGTACCGGGTTATATCAAGCGAAAACCGGAAGTTTTATTTTTAGAAATCAAAGTACAGGACTGTTTACAGTTCAAGGTGTTGCGAACTTCTATCACAGCGAACTTTTTCAAAGCGTCTTTTTTGTATTTTATCTATTTTTTTTCCTTACACTAGACATAATGATCTAATGCCATTCATTCTTCACTCGTCCGGGAGGACGACTGCCTTAGAATTTCCACTTGTCCTCCGGGATTTCTTACTCGTAAATACGAGCGGACGAGTGGATTCTTTGGACCCTGAAAAGGTACAGATTATTGAAGTATTGTTATTTTGCATTGCATCGGTGACACGGTGCGACACGGTTGTAACTGCTTGTAAAGATATTGGAAGTAACAAAAGTTTCGTGCTGATCCTTTGAAGCATTCAGGCACTGATCCGAAGCTACACTATTTGAAATTATTATCCGATCTCATTACATCATTTCTAGTTGGTATTTAAAGCATTAATATAATTACTGAATTTGGTAATTGCATTTGCGGCAAGAATGCTTAAATCATACTGATGTTTCAATAGTGTGAAACAAAATTAAAAAGGTTTGTATGCCGAAAACGAGTTAAATTAAAGCCATGTTTTCAATAATTTACAGATTATTAATTACCATTGATCAAAGTTTAATTGTACAATTAATTAAATCAACAAAAACTTTTACAGATTATTGATTGGCATCAGCCTTTAATTGCGTTATTAAATAAATCTTCAAACACTAAGAAAACATGAGTTAAACCAAACAATTCATAGTGTGTTAAAAAAGACAAACGCGGTAATATCTTTTTTGTTCTTTTGCATATTTCTTGTGCATTACATTGATAAAATAATTCTGGTACAATAGAGCCGATTTTTTTTATTAAAAATATCACGATATATTTATTTTTTACAACATACATTTAGCGCAGGAAATAACATTATTAAGCCTAAATTATTTATTGGGGACTCTAAAATATGTATATTATGGACCAAGATTATTAAAAGTAGGTTCAAAATAGTAAAAGTAAAATAATTGTATCAAACATAAAAAATGAAAATAAATAGGGGTCAGTTTGACTATTTCCCTTTTGTATAGTGGAGGGATTTTGTCTGGGAGGGCTTTTATCTGGGAGGGATTTTGTCTTGGAGGGCTTTTGTCCGGGGGGGATTATGACCCGGAGGGATTATGGCCGGGATGGATTTTGTCCTACACTCACACTTTAGATGTTCATTCTATGTCAAACAAAACTTAATAGTTAACTGTAATAGTAATAACCATCTAAAAGAACAAAAATACGCTCAGAGTGAGTCAACTCTTTCAATGGAAGAACAAGAATAGGAACAGTTGAGACCACAGGCACTTTGATTCAGGATCTTATAACAACAAGTATATCACTATAATAAATAATCCACAAGGTAGTGCAGCCGCCATCTTTAAGAGAACGGATGTTTTTACAAGCCTCTTTGGCTTCCGTCACAGGACGTGTTTACTCGTGAGAATCGAGAACCAAATTGCTTGTTAAAAACATCCGTTCCCTTAGAAAATGGCGACTGCACTACCTTGTGGATTATTTATTATAGTGAAAGTGGTAAGTTTTTCATAAAATCCTGAATCCAAGTGCCTGTGGTTGAGACATATTCTCGAAGATTACCGGGGCCGAATACGTCGTTACAGACGCTGTTTGACAGGTGTTCGATTTAATTGCTTACTTTTCTTTCCTTCGACAAATTTTTGCAGCGACTTTTTCCAGTCCATTGTCAAGTTGTCCTTATTCCTTCGGTTTTTCAAAGTCATCTTATTAAAAACATGCTTTATGCTGCGAAATATTTAGCGAAACAACAGAATCTACATGTCAGGATTTGTTTTGGTCCTCCATCTTCAGTTTTCCCTCTGTATAATACAGCGATTTTGATTGGCTGATTCAATTACACACCCTATTTCCGGGGGGGGGGGGGGGGTTAACCGTTCATTTGAAGCTTTTAAAGCGCCGTCATGTCAAAGAAATCCCGACAGTAAACTGGTCTCACTTTCGAGTAATCAATTTGATCGTTTGTCCTAACCGCCACGTGCTGGTAACTTGTAAAGATCGAAGGGACCCGCACTGCATAAACTTACGTTATGGACTGAGATGGCTACGCTTTGTATTCAGGCGTTTAATTTATCTTGATTATTTAAATCATCTTATAGTTGAAATCAATTTATTTGAAAATATTATGAAATTATTTAAAAAAAAATCTACATATCTTAACTATTCGTAACTTAAAATAAAATCATCAGTCTTATTTTTTCGTGTGTTTTTTTATGTGTGTGTGTGTAGAGGGGGGGGGGAGTATATGTGTGTGTGTTTGTGGGGGGCGGTGTGTAAAAGTGTGGGTGTGGGTGGGTGTGGTGGAGGGGGGTGTTCAGTTTGTTCCTTTGTATGGTGTAGGAATGCAAATCGTAATTTATACAAGCGAGAAATAAAGAGTCAATTATCGCCAAAACTTATATATCAGATAAAGAGAAAAGAAATATCAAACAAAATTGTTACTTCTTAGACTTTCATTTGAAATTTAAATAATGACTGAGTCGAAATCCGGAACAAATAATCATCAGTAAATGTCGTTGTGGTTTCAAGCTGCAGTTTAAACGTTTGAGTAGCTCAGTGACGATGTGCATGTTGCAGTCAATTTCCCCTTTTCGTGTATATTCGTATTACATTTTCATGTGCTTTTTTTCTCTTATGTTTTTAAGTCTTAATAATAAATTATAATCCATGCAATTATAGTACACTTGAAAAACGGCAAATAAAACTTGAAAAAGAAAACGCATGTAAAATGTGAAGTTTAACCAACGACGAGCGATTTCTCCGCCATCTACATTTTTCAAACTCATCTTTATTGAATTCCTAAACGATAATCTTTTAAACCCTATCCAGAAATATGAAATTCGGGGTATCTCGGAAAGTAACACATTAATACATGTTACTTCATTTTTGATGGACGGTCTACGTTCACCAGTCACGTTATCACGTGAGAACAGTCAAGTCAGATGTTAATAGCTTCTAAAAAAAGCAATACCCACTAACGTTCAAGTTACTCTTTTCTCAAGACTTATCTCCGAGCGACGACTTTGCATTTTGAAAACGGCGTGATACAAGAAATCTATACAATTTGTAGAATATATAAATACCACTTTAAATTACGAAACGTCTGGCTAATTTTTATTCACGCGTATTGAATTTTCGAACAAGAAAAAAATAAGGACAAGGTAGCGATTCGCGCATTATGTTTTCTCGCAGTCTAAGGGAGACAATAGCTAACTGGCTTTTTGATAGACTGGTTACTACCCCCGATACTACTACAAGTCTGCGTTATACACACACGGTTTATTCAGAGTTGAACAATACAACGTTTTTACTTGTATCACTTTAAACTATTTGTATTGCATGTTGGAAACCAGGAACATCTGTGTGGTATGACTGTCACACGTTGTCACTATCAACTGTACAACAGCTTTTTTTGCTTCGACGGTTGTACATAGCAGACTAACCGTGCAGTGAAAGGACAAGAAGAAACAGATGATGCGTTCATACTCTTTCACTGTTCCTTTATATACACTTACATTTAAAATAAAATCTAAATTCAACAAGAGCCATAGCTATCATCAGGCCCCCGCCGCGGAATCTTGATAGTAAACTGAAGCCTAAGAGATTAAGTATTCATTTATACTTTAAGAGGTTAGAGCCCTACAAAATTTAAGTCTTTAAAAAACAAAGGGCAAAAACTGGAAAAATATGCAAGAAATAGTTATAGTTATTATGGCACTGCACTTCTCCAACATGAAATCTATCCATTCATAAAGTTTCAAGTTGAAAGCTTGTACACTTTAGGAGATATGCTCCGCACAAAATCTTAGTATTAAAATAACAAAGGGCAATAACTCCAAAATTATGCAAGCAGGAGTTGTAGTTCTTGTACACTGCACTTCTCCTCCATGATATCTATCCACCCATAAAGTTTCAAGTTGATAGCTATTATACTTTAGGAGATATGCTCCGGAAAAATCTAAATATTTAAAATAACAAAGTGCACTAGCTCCGAAATTTCCCAAGCAAGAGTTGTAGTTCTTGTGCACTGCACTTCCCCAACATGATATCTATCCACATAATTAAGTTACAAATTGATAGCTATGGTACTTTAGGAGATTTGCTCCGGACAAATCGAAGTATTAAAAATACTAAAGTCATCAATTCCAAAACTATGCAAGCAGTAGTTGTAGTTCTTGTGCACTGCACTTCTCCTCCACACAGGGTATAACGTGCCACGCCGACACCAGAAGGTTCATGGACACCTGATCGATTTTTTTCTATACGGAACAAACGGTGGGGCAAGTTTTTGACTGATTTGTAAACCAAAATAATCATTTTCATTTCATTTTTAGTATCACTGTCGAGATAAATGGTTCTTCTTTTAGGAAATAAAAGGAGAGGGTGACAACTAAGCAAAATGAGCGAGTTCTAGCCCTAGGAATGAGTGACTTTGCTCGTTTTTTAGGTTTGTTATTAATTTTTTGTCAAACAACCTGACTTTTCTTCATTGTTTGTGTTTGTCTAATTTAAAAAATTAATGACAAACCTAAAAAACAAGCAAAGTCACTGACTCCTAGGGCTAAAACCCGCTCATTTGGCTTAGTTTTTACCCTCTACTTTTATTTCCTAAAAGAAGAACCATTTATCTCGACAGTGATACTAAAAATTGAAATGAAAATGATTATTTCGGTTTATAAATCAGTAAAAAAGTTGCTCTACCGTTAGTTCCGTATCGAAAAAATCGATCAGGTGTCCACGAACCTTCTGGTGTCGGCGTGGCACGTTATACCCTGTGCTCCATGAGATCTATCCTTCTACAAAGTTGCAAGTTGATAGCTATTATATACCTATTTCCAATAGAAACGTCCACACAATATTAATTGAAATTATTAAAACCCTTTATACGAATTTTAATCTTTTTTAGCAACTTTTGGTAGAACAACCATATAGCTGCATGTATGGGATGATATAACGATGCTTCCCGAACCCGTAGTTAAACAGATACGCCTCGCTTGACACCATCAATAAAAATTTCACACAGATGAAAGTGGTTATTCCATAATGGATAAGAGTACCAACTTCGCAAGTGAGCCCTACCGCAATGCCCACACAATAAATCGATGGTAAAAAGTTGTTCATTTTGTCTGAAAAATATTTCGTAACCAAATCACATTGCGTGGTTGGAGAGTGGGTGGAGTTAGTAATAATTCTGTGATTATTGGGAAAACGAGCCTGAAACAGGATAAAACTTGACGATTTACAGTGGATTCGGCAATAATTAAACGGGCTTTTAAAGCGCCATTTTCATTTAGAAATTTGGCTTATAAGACGCTATTTTGGGCGATTACAGGAGTCAAATTTTCGACCAGATTTGTTAATTGCTAGTATACTAATGATTAACAGAATGACCGCTATTGTAATACAACAATACGATTTGATCTCAGAAGATTGTCTTTGCAGTAACGAGGAAAGACTAATACACATGGTTAGTTGCACCGGTCTTTGAAAATCTATCGGAAAACTGTTAGAAGCACCTTAAATGTTTTAAAAACGATCCTTCAAGTTCCAGGAATAGTTTGGAGTTGTTTTCGATAGCGTAACGCCTACTTTAAATGGTCTTCCTCCAAAGACCCAATTTTTGTCTGATAACGTTCTTACGTAACATTTGACGTCAGCTAAAGTCTAAAGATTTTTAAACGGCTTATTGCCAGGTCCTAAAATGTCTTTCATTGCATATTATTTTTTTTTAAATAAACAGTTTTGCATCAGACCTGGCAAGCTTAGGGAACACGTTAACTAAAAGGTCGTTGCTACGGAACATGGAGCCTGACAGTCAAAAGATCTGTCTAGAATAAAAAGTCGGTTTTGACAGGTATTTAAATAAATGAAATGCAATAGAGTCATAAACGGTTAAGTTATTAAAGAACATATTTCTGTGGACGTTTCTTTTGGAGTTAAGTATACTTTAGGAGATATGCTCCGAACAAAATCTAAGTATTAAAAATAACTCCAAAATTATGCAAGCAGTAGTTGTAGTTCTTGTGCACGGCACTTCTCCTCCATGAGGTCTATCCATCCATAAAGTTTCAAGTCGATAGCTTTTATACTTTAGGAGATAGGCTCCGGACAAGTTTAGTGACGGATCCTCGGAAGCCGAAATGATGGATGACGGACGGAGACCATTATTATATTCCCGAAAACGGTGAGGGATAAAAAGTAGCTGAAAGTAATACAACTTTTTCCCGTCTATGTAATATAGGTATTTGTTGGATTTTCGAGCTATTTCAGCCATTCATTTAAACATCAAGATGTTGACTCGTGTATCAGTACGATATTTTCCCCAGAGGGTAAAAGGGCGTTTTATTCGACATACGGAATCTTTGGTCCTTATTGAAAACCAACATATAACGCTTAACTTAGTTGAACGGTTCGCGACATTGACGAAAAGGCAGAAATAAGTATATTTTGTTGGAAAAGAGGAGAGAAGAATCCAAACAAGTAAAACGGTGCCTCTGATTTCAAATCTATGTGTCTGCGGGCTACCAGCTTAACATGAGTCGACAGCAATACCAGTCTAGATTTTATTCAGAAAACTCACATAACATAGTGGGTGTTCTTCAATGAAAGATCATTACGTAGTTGAATTACATAAAGGCGAGGACAGTCGCAATAAGATTACCTTAACAAAGTATAAAGTCACATATATATTTAGTTTCTATAGTTTTAATTGGTTCATTAGATGAGCAAATTATTGCAATGAAATCTCGGTGTCTTGTTTGAATTTTGATGTTAACATGCTAAATTACCGGAATTTAAATCACAATCAGCAATGCATATCTATAATAACTAAATTCCAGTTATGTGCACATTATCTTAATTTTGAAAACGGAAGGTATTTAAAACCAAAAATTCCACAAGAAAACAGAACCTGTAAATTTTGCAATGAGATTCAAAATGAATCCCATTTTATCTTGTTTTTTAATGAATATTTTGCTTAAAGGTAAGGACTTTTTATCCTTCTTACTTAATGTCATTTAAATGATGATTTTATCATCTCTGAAGATTAAGAATTAGATATGTTGAAATTACTGTTGAATCCAAAAATAGAACTTAAGCATCATCTCTACAAATATCTGTCAAAAGCTTTGGAAAGAGAGATTATTGATGTTTTAAAATATACTTTGTGGCCTATTCGTGTTTCTTTTAAAATGAAATAGAGATAATCTCTAGTCTCCTGTACAATGTTTATTGGTATGCCGGTATGTCATGTATACTTTGTAATGTATGATGTCACTGATGCTATATTCTGTTATTATTAAAGAATAGAAGTAAATTTCAAGGTTGTCTCCCTTAATAAGAAAATGGTGGAAACGCCATTCTTACCCATACGGAACACCACTCGGCCAATCTAACTGTTTTACTGAAATGGACGAGCGATGTTCCGAATGCATTCCTACTATGTTCTCAAATTCAATTTCAGTTCTTTTGCAATATGTTTGTGTATAAAATTATATTCATTGATATTGTTTAATGTTATACTCTTGTAGAGTTTTCCATAATAAAAGAATTTGAATCTATGCTTAGTACATTCAAAAATGCAGAGGTGAACTTTATCTTCTTCTTAAAAAAAATATGTACAGAACTAAGAAAGAAATGATATTTTTGAGTCGTCAGTCCCTGAACAACAGTTTTAAGGATAAAACACCAAACAGCGATCAAAGTAAAGCGCGGTTTTCGTCATCCTTAAACCACGCAGGGGAAAAAAGAAAAATCCATTCATAACAACAGGCAAAATCCGCCAAGGTTTTCTTAACCCTTTGCTGTTTAATCCCTGCTTTTTACGTGCCTGTGATTTTATGATTGAGAAAACATTGTGAAAAGAAGAAATTGCTTAAAAGGCAGGCAGGCATTGGTATCGTTCGCAGATTTTCTTAATCCAATACATTATTTCTTAATCGCCACTCCTTTTTCCTGTTTTCTCATAGTAATAGAAACTGTTCTTTATTTGTGCCAGTTTTTACATAATAAGACAGTTATTTGATTGGAAAAAGCTAAGAATAAAGAGGCCAGAATAGTTGAGAATGTCCCATCACAAATATTCCATCTCTTATTGCTTAATTCTTTTTAAACTTTGATTGAGTTAGTTTTGCTTCGTTCATGCATTGCCGATGTAATTTTCAACCATGGTTCAACAAATTGGAGCTTTACTTTACATCGTTCAATGATTGCCGATGTAATTTTCAACCGGAGCTTTAGTCACCGTTTACCAAGTTTGTCATTGAAAGTTGCAATCGTTGGTAATTTTGCAAATTCTTTGACAAAACGGAAGAAATGTTAAGCAGTTTAGCTGAATCCGCCTATGATATGATATCCTCAATCTATTATACAACTCTTGTCAGTTTGTGACTCCAAAGCTACAAGGGGTTCTAGTCTAGGAAAATATCGAGCATGCGCACTGACTCCCACGTGTGACAAGATGGCAACTCTACCGCTCTGTCAGTCAAGAGGTGGTGAATTTCTTGTTCATTCAAGCCACGATGGTGTGATTAAAGTTTGGGAGACCGCAACAAGTTCTTTAAAAACAGAATACAAACCAGCATCACATTTGTCTGCGTCCTGCAGTTGTCTGTCATGGTGGGAAAGGGACGATGATTCGGTACGACCAAATCTTACTCAAAATTTGTCACCGGTTTTCGTGATTAGATTGAATTGTCGTTCTTCGAAATATTATTGTTTGCGTTAAAATTTTACATCTATCTTTCCAGTACGATCTCTTGTGAATATAAGATGAGTAATTCTTTAAATCTGTGTGTATAAAGCTATTTTTATATTCAAATTCGGGCGCATAGTAAAATGGAACTATCCAAATTTTTCAGAATAACATAACAAAAATGGCTAGATGTGACCCTATTATATTTTAATCATTCATTCTTATGCAAAAGTTAAGTATCGTATATCATGAATTATAGAGAGGTGGTTAATTTGAATGTTTTAAATCCCAATAGATTATTTGAATTTACCAAAAACTACTTATGACCATCATATCCCAGTTAAATTCAAATTCAGTCACTTAGTATACTTGGACAGAGGGTTTGTCAATAAGTAGATAAAAGTATTTCTTACCTCATAAATTCGGCTTACAGTCAACTCGTTCCCCAGTAAACTCGTGCCACGGTCAACTCGTGGCGTTTTTGGTCAACTCGTTCCCCAGAATTGGTCAACTCGTTCCCCAATCGATTTTTCCTCGGTCATCTCGTCCCCCGAAAATAATCATATATATTTGAAATATTTATTTATATTATTTTCTTTTAAATGGTTTTAAGTACTCAAAATAAGTTATTTTGATAAAGTCTTTTAAAAAAACAATGCAAAATTTATGATAGTTACGCTTTAACCTAAAATTCTAAGACCGATTTAACCCGCCGATATTTCCCGGAAAATTGATTGAATATTGGCTGAAAATTTATATATAAAAAAGAATACTGGTTTAAAACATATAAAAATTAATGGCGCAACGAAAAAATGAAATAATATTTTATCAATCCTATGGTTTCTTTTTTCAGAATTTCTATTTGTCCGGCAAGACACAAGACGAAAAACAAAGATAGAAAACGTTATTAAGATAGTGTCGGATTTAGAAAAGAAGAAAAAACTTTTACAAATTTTGTAAAAACATACTGCTTATAGTAATTAAAATCAATGCTTAACATAGTAAGGGATGTATTCAAAGTTGTCTATTGTAATTGAAAGTCAATTAGACTGTGTCATTAATGGTGTGAATAACATTAAAGTATCAATTACCTTTAATGTTTTGCCGCTAGTTTTTTGCAACAATGCCATTGAATATTGTGATGATGAATATATGATCCGTTCTCCAGGAACGTTATGTGTTTATCGTCAATCAAGAGGAAAGGTTGTTTCCCAAAAATAAATTCATGTCTGTCTATCTTTCTGCCTGTCTATCGCGCAAAAAGCAAATGTTACAAAGTGACGTGACGTCATTTAGACAATTTTTTTTCTGGAAAGCAAATCCTATATTTTATTTGGAATAGTCCGGATTCAGCATGACAAGTGTTTAGTTAAAAAAGAGTAATTTATCATAACAACACCCCAAACCCATACCTATACCCACTTTAGGACACTATTACATATAATACATTTGATATTAAATTTTCGTTTACCTTTGGTTTCTTGATTAAACAATATATATTCTGGTAATTTGAAACAGGGCTAATTAATGGAAGAAAATCGATTTTCCATATAATTGTTAAAAAATGAAAATAAAAAAAAAAACATTCCTAACTTATTGTGTACTATAAACTCCGTTGAAATCTCCAGTCAAAGTAAGATTTACTTAAATGTATCTTCGATTAAAAAAAATATTCTGGTTGTATGGTAAAGGGCAAATTAAATGCCGAATTTCGATTTTCAATAAAATAATATTAAAATTGCAATAGAATAACATTCCTTATTATTTTTTGTCAAAAACGTCCGTTGAAATATCCAGTGAAGATGGGATACTATTTGGGGAACGAGTTGACCGAGAAAAAATCGATTGGGGAACGAGTTGACTAATTTTGGGGAACGAGTTGACCAAAATCGCCACGAGTTGACTGAGGAACGAGTTGACCGTGGAACGAGTTGACTGGTACCCATAAATTCATGGGATGGAGAGAGATGCCTTAGATACGATAACGTATCCCTCCTTTGATAATCTGATGTGGGAGGGATACGACGCGGTCCCTCTTTATTCTATGTTGCAGCGCCCGGAGTGATTCACTCCGGGCACTTTAAGGTCAATTTTTGGAATATGTGTTAATGCTAAAAACACTTTTTATTATTTTACGCCGCCGGAGGCGGACGTATATTGGCGTCATCTTCTCCGTCTGTCCGTCCGTCCGTCCGTACGTCCGTCCACTTTTCTTGTCAACGCAACTCCTCCTAAACTACTGGCTGGATCTTCTTGAAACTTGGTCAATGTTATCACCTCAATTGGTAGATGTGCATGAAGGAAGGATTTTACGGTTCGTTGATTTTTGCCTGAGTTATGCCCCTTGATAACTTAGTCTCTGGGTCCACTTTTCTTGTCAACGCAACTCCTCCTAAGTTTCTGGCTGGATCTTCTTGAAACTTGGTCAATGTAATCACCTCAATTGGTAGATGTGCATGAAGGAAGGATTTTACGGTTCATTGATTTTTGCCTGAGTTATGCCCCTTGATAACTTAGTCTCTGGGTCCACTTTTCTTGTCAACGCAACTCCTCCTAAGTTTCTGGCTTGATCTTTTTGAAACTTGGTCAATGTTATCACCTCAATTAGTAGATGTGCATGAAGGAAGGATTTTATGGTTCGTTAATTTTTCCCTGAGTTATGCCCCTTGATAACTTAGTCTCTGGGTCCACTTTTCTTGTCAACACAGAGCCTCCTAAGTTTCTGGCTTGATCTTCTTGAAACTTGGTCAATGTAATTACCTCAATTGGTAGATGTGCATGAAGGAAGGATTTTACGGTTCATTGATTTTTGCCTGAGTTATGCCCCTTGATAACTTAGTCTCTGGGTCCACTTTTCTTGTCAACGCAACTCCTCCTAAGTTTCAGGCTGGATCTTCTTGAAACTTGGTCAATGTTATACTTCAATTGGTAGATGTGCATGAAGGAAGGATTTTATGGTTCGTTGATTTTTGCTTGAGTTATGCCCCTTAAAAACTTAGTATCTAGGGCTTATTGAAATTGCAGCCTTGTGAAGGCAACTCCTCCTAACTTTTTGTCTTGATTGAAATGAAACTTGGTCATTTTCAATTTGGTTCTGTCAAAATAAGTAGTGTCTACAATTATTTCTGTGAAACAGCAGCAATGTGGCGGCGTATTTTGTGACGATGGCACTCTTGTTTACAATCTAAACCTACCTTGGTAATTAATTTATAAGTCCCAATAAAAATTTATCGCCACAAATTTAAATATCCCAAGAATTTCACTTTTGATTAGTAACACTGTCTGAAAATCGTACTTTTTCCCTTCAAAGTCAGCCATTTTGGTTGATGTTATTGAAAATCACGTGAGCTCTCCCGTTTCCCGCCAAAATTCAGCTAATGAAAAATGAGCTCGCCATATTTGGGAGCCGTAGTATTTTTTTGTAAACAAACTTGCTTTGATCATAATAAAATATGAAAATTGAATGAAAAATATTGTAAAGTCACTTAAATTGGTATGGTAGTAGACAGATACAGGCTACTAGATGCTTCAAATTCGCAAAGGTTTTGAAAGGTAGGTAAAATTAGCTACTATGCTTTTTACCCAGCACCTGTTTTGACAGCATGGAATAAGTAAACAAAGTGACGTCACAATAAATCACATGATCAACATAACTGTCATGGCCTCCGAACTTCGAAAATTTGAACAATTGAAAAAGAAAACACTTTTTTAAGAACAATACAAGAGATGTATTGGTTACTTTATCATTATTTGCTTTCAAAACTAAGGTAGGTATGACATTAGCTCTTAGATAACCTCTCAACTTGAAAAACAGAAATTTGATAATTGCAACAAAAAACAAATAGGGTGGAAATTGTAGCCCTCGACCGGCAGCATATCAGAAAGAGGGGTACATTATTGCAGCTAGAGATGCCTATGCTCCTCTTGTCAGCACTGATACACAGAGTAAATTGGGCTGCTGCTGTGGGTCTGGGATACTGTTTCTTCTGTTTTTCTACCCTTTTTTTCATGAGCTTTGCTTTTGATTTTGCTTTTTCCTTTAGCTTTTTATTTTGTTTCTACCTTTTTCCGCCTCTTCATTTCAAAATGGAAGAAAGGATGGGAACACTGTCTGCAGTGTTGATCATTGCAAATTTTGTCCCCTGACAAAACAAAAAATGTGCAATAAAGTTTTCTAGCGTGCAAATATCTCTAGTCTCAATGAACAATACCTTAAGTAATTTATTTTTACTTTTTAATGTATGAACTTTTATCAATGTTGTAAATTTTATAAAGTTTTCATATACTAAATCTGTGATCAAAATGTAGTACAAGCAGGGGTGTGGAAATACGAGTTTTCTCCACTTGTCCCTGGACAAGTAAAAGCGGATTTTCTTCTTGTCCAGGATCAAAATGAACTTGTCCGCTAAAGAGTATATAGAAAAATTTGAAAAAAAACATTGCCTTTTGATGAAGAAAATGCTGGTATCCAATGTTTTCTACCCTATGATATGAACATTAAGATGATTTCTTTCTTAATTCTTTTAATTAACATTCCAAGATTTGCCCTGGTATTTACTTGTCCTTGGACAAGTGGCTTAGAAAAATTTACTTGTCCTCAAGTACAAAAGCCCAAGTCGGACAAGTCGGGCATGGGAATTCCACACCCCTGACAAGGGAGGCAACAGTACAAGTGGATAAACTTATGCATGAGTGGTCTCCCTTGCTCAAACAAATCTTTTATGCGTCTTTTTCCATTTTTATGGCAGTATTTATCTTATCTTTTTTGATGAATAATGTAATGTCTTATATGTCTTAAATTGTCAAGTCGGTGTTAAAAGCTCACCAGAGCTTATGTTATCTGTTATGTACTCCCAACTTTCTGTAAATAAATTTGACTTGACTTGACTACATTCAGTGATCCATTTCCTCTCATATATCAAGAATCATAGTTCTGCCCAGGCCCCTCCAATGCTGTTTAAAAAATTGCAGAAGATACAAAAAAAATCAAAACCAATGGGCAATAAAAGTATTTCTTACCTCATAATTTACATTCAGTGATCTATTTCCTCTTATATATCAAGAATCAGAGATCCCAGGCAACTCCAATGCTGTTTAAAAAATTGCAGAAGATGCAAAAAAATCAAACAGATGGGCCAAACAGGGCGCTGAATTTTTTACATACAGCATCTAAGCCAACTCAAAAATATAAATCAATATTGTACTTTGTGCCACACTGTTGAGAATAAAAAAAAATTACTGTAATTTGGTAAAATTTGACATTCAGTGTAATTCTGATTTCAGTCATAATTCCTTTTTTCCATGCTCCGTGTAAATTCACATACCGTAAAAACTCGCTTGAAAGACGCCCTCACGTATAAGACGCTACCCCTACTTCGAGGTTCCAATGAAGGATTTGGTATTGACCCTCTTATAAGACGCTATTAATTTTTAATCTTGGCTCTAGATCATCAATTTGCACTATTTACCGACCAATCGTGAAGGGGAAACTGTTCAAGTAACAAAAATTCAGACAATTGTGTAATCCATCGTAAAACCCACCAAGAAATCCCACTTGTTTTCATTTCCAAAGTCATAAATAATGGTGGCGCTTTAAACAAGGGACACAACTTTACCTTAATTAGTACAAGTATAAAGCACAAAATATGAATTTTTCAGAAATTTGTATTACTAAAATGTAAAGATATTTAATTTTACAGGAATATTTTTCCGTTTCTTATAATTAGATATTTATAATGATTGCCGAAAATGATCTCAATCAGCTTGTATTTTAAATCAATAAACTTGGTAACGAGTCACTTTTTTCATGACTGGTTTACGATCTTCCACTCAATTTTATTGTACCCAGTCTATTATTCAACTGCAGATTTTCATGCACCAGTTAACACACTGTGTAGTGGCCACCTGGTTTAAGGTCATGTGAGGTTATAGAGTTAGATAGATATGGCCAGCAGACGATATTACGTCATCCGAGTAATTTACACGATGGATGATAGGAAGGCTTTATAACAAAGGATCTTTATTATTTCATTGGAATTAATTCACGAATTGCAAGTATTGAAATAATGTTATTTTGGAGCAAGGGAAAACTTTATTTTTTTACTTCGTTCGTCTAGCACAATAAGTCACCAGCAGATCGTAATTTAGGCTAAATTGACCAGAATTTTTTAAGGTAATTTTCTTGACCCGCTTATAAGACGCTCCCCTCAAAATTCCAGTGAAAAAACAGTGAAAAATCTGCGACTTACAGGCGAGTATATACGGTATTTGCCTAAGATGTTGATGATCAGAAATCTTTAAAACTTTTTGAACAACTGATATAAATCTTAGATAATATTTTGAAGACAAGTCCCTTAATATCATCTACTGTATTTGATACTTGTATACTTACTGGTTACTAGTGTTGTAACGATAATAGGAAAACATTGATTAATCGATCGATTCTCTCCAGAGTTTCGATAATCAATTCTGATCTTGAAAAATCGATTTATTGGTTGTTGTTGTTGTTGTTGTTATTGTTTTCACTTTGACAGTTCACCAAGCATAAAATAAGATGCTCTTAATAAGAGCATCTTTTATTTGATGCTTGGTAAAACTAACTTGAAAGAAACCAGATTCATGGATATAGGGACTTGAGTCTATTTCAATGAGAAATTTGGAATTTACTTAGCTTTTTTGAGTATATTCTTATTCCAAGTAAATGAAATTCTTGACCCTTTTAAAGTTTAGAAAAAACATTTTTATGTGTACAAATCAGTTTTGATTATTAATGGATAATTGAATCGAAAGCAGTCTCCGATTCAATTCGATATTCGATTCTAATTTTTGTCCGATTTTACAACACTACTGGTTACATAATTGAATCCATCAGGGGTCCAGTTAAGAGGGGGTAAAGTCAGTCTAAATTTTGTATTATTCAATGAAACCCTATGTTGACAACTTGTGGGTACTCATTTGAATCATCTTGATGAGACATTTCAAATGAGTACCAGCAACAAAGGGTTTATGTGAAGAATAATGAAATATTTTCATTTGAAAACCAAAATATCCCCTCTATCTGTAGTACTGATCAATCTATTGATTTGATGTAGTTGAGCTACCTTGAGTTGACTGCATTAAATCTTAAAACTACCTTAATTGATGACTTCTTCTGTTCTAGGAAAGTCCAAAAAAGAAGAAAAAGAGAAGGTCAAAAAGCTCAGGGACAAATGTCACAGAAGTGCTAGAAGAACTAAACACAGTTGCTATAGGAACAGTTTCTGGAACAATACTTTTGTACAGTGTAGCCAAGGGAGATTTACACAGTCAATTGGTAATACTATGCAGGGATCATGCTAGTGTTTAAATTGAGGAGTCATTGACTCCTGAACCATGAAATTCTGATTTAAAAGGGGTCAAAAACTATTGAAAATGCAAATCATAGTAGAATTTACAAGTCAGAGTCATATTGACTTCTTGTAAAGATATGAAGTATGCAAATTAATTTGTAAAATTTATTTTTTAGCTCCACTGGCTGAAAGCCACTGGGGCTATTGTCATGGCGTTGTGTGCGTCCGTCCGTCCGTGCGTCCGTCCATCCGTCCGGTCGTAAACTTTTCTTTAAAAATCTTCTCCTCAGAAACTACTGGATGGATTTCAACCAAACTTCACAGGAATGATCCTTGGGTGACCCTCTTTCAAAGTTGTTCAAGAAATTTTGATCCAATGAAAAACATGGATTTTATGGGCGTGGCTAATTTCCAAATATGGTAAAAAGTGAGTTTTCTCAGATTCTAATCAATGGATACCAATTAAATTTTACATGAATGATCCTTGGGTGACCCTCTATCAGTCTACAAAAAATCATTGTAATCGGATGGAAAATATGCATTTTATGGGCGGAGGTCATTTCTCTATTTGTTATATAGTGGAAACTTTGAAAATCAATTTCTCAGAATGTAATTGATGGATATCAATTAAATTTTACATGAATGATCCTTGGGTGACCCTCTATCAGTCTACAAAAAATCATTGTGATCGGATGGAAAATATGCATTTTATGTGCAGAGGTCAATTCTCTATATGTTATATAGTGGAAACTTTGAAAATCATTTTCTCTGATTGTTACAGATGGATATCAACCAAATTTCACTGGAATGATCCTTGAGTGACCCTTTATCAGTCTACAAAAAATCTTTGTGATCAGATGGAAAATATGCATTTTATGGGCGGAGGTCATTTCTCTATATGTTATATACTGGAAACTTTGAAAATCATTTTCTCAGAATGTAAGTGATGGATATCAACCAAATTTCACTGGAATGATCCTTGAGTGACCCTTTATCAGTCTACAAAAAATCATTGTGATCTGATGAAAAATATGCATTTTATGGGCGGAGGTCATTTCTCTATATATTATATAGTGGAAAATTTCAAATCATTTTCTCAGAATCTAATCATTGAATATCAACCAAATTTCACTGGTATGATCCTTGAGTGACCCTTTATCAGTGTACCAAAAATTATTTTGATTGGATGAAAAATATGCATTTAATGGGCAGAGGTCATTCCTCAATGTGTTATATAGTGGAAACTATGAAAATCATTTTCTCAGAATGTAACTGATGGAATCATTTTCAACATCAGTAGAACCCCAAATATCTAAAAATCTAGTCAAGACATTTATTTGCTTTTACAAGAATTTCAAGCCTGTGGAGGGACTCAAGCCATTCATGGCTTTCTAGTTTTTAGCTCACCTGAGCACAAAGTGCTCAAAGTGAGCTATTGGGATCGTAGAATGTCCGTCGTCAGTCGTGCGTCGTCCGTCGTGCGTCGTCCACAATTTCTTTAAACATCTTCTCCTCCTAAACCAGTGGGCCAATCTTGATGAAACTTGGCAGGAATGTTCCTTGGGTCAAGCTCTACCAAAGTTGTTCAAATACAGTGCTCCAGATAATTTCAAAGGCCATCAGTACAGTACTGATTGAAATAATTTTCAATCAGTACCTGATATGGAGGATCAGTACAACTTTCGGTAAAGAGCAAATGGAAGAAAAGTGAATTTTCATTTCTTTCTTAATTATAACCTAAAAAACAAGTTTTTGTACCTGAACTGCTTTAACAACAATACAGCAACCCTTTCATAAAATGTAGTTTTCTTTTCTTTTAATCATTGAACATTCTTTAAAAAATACCTTTTTTTTTTGTTTTAAATTCAATAATCAGGGCTTGAAAATTCTTTCTACTCGTCCTGCTGTATAAAAGAATATAGTGATACATTAATTTCATTAGTGAAATTTTGCAAAATCCACTCGTCCTGCTTATATAGACAAAGAAGGAAAAATCATGCAGGACGAGTAGAATTTTAAAGCCCTGATTGAAACAGTTAAGAACAGAAAAATACCCCCCCCCCTTGGATCAGTTAAATGTACGATATTTCATTGTATTGAATTTTCTTAAATTGTTTTCTTTCATATCTTCCATTTTTTCTATTTTTTGGTTTTTTTTTCAGCAAAATTATCATCTTAATATTTTATAAAATATGCGTATCTGCTTGAACCAGCGTAAGCATCAGAAAGCAAAGTCTACTTTCACTTTACCTTCTCACGGTCGGAAGAACGATGATAACATAGCACTAGAACTGATGAATTAGGACGAATAATTAATTTTGAACAGCAGATTCCAGATCAATAGTCATTTTTACTCAGAATCTTGATTTCTCTTGTCAAAGCAGACATTCAAACCGTCGAAAACGAATCTGCTTGCCGCGAACCTTCGTCTTACCGCCTGAACTTTTTTCAGTGATGGAGTATGTTATTTCGTCCATGAACGATTTGATAACTGATCTGGGATTTAGTGAGGTATTTTTTAGTAATCCATTGAAAAAAAAATTCCCTGACGTTTTATGTTTATCTGCCGATTAGCGTAATTTTGCTGTAATTTTTGCGGTCAGCAGATCAGCTGGTCTCGTAAGCACCTCGATGCTGGGTACCGCAATGTTTACAAATAATTTTCCCACGGTCCGCATTCCATTGTCACGGGAATAGTCGAAAACGATCGGTAACTTCCGAGTGCGTATTTACAACGTTACTAACAATCGGGAAACTTCGGCGATGCTATTTTCCAGTTTACAAAAAAAGTCCGAGCGGGTAACGTAGATGCTCGTCAATATCGGGAATAGCCGAAATTATTATCTTAAATTCTACAAAGTGACTTCCCTTTGATTTACGCGTTCGTACCCAAAAATATCCGTACACGCCAAAAACATTCCGTATCTTTTACGGAGTTTTGCTAAAAATGATCCGTAACCAGTAATTTTACATCCGTAAATTACGGAAAAACAGAGCTTATCTAGAGCGCTGAAATAAATGAAATCCACCCTTAACTTTCCCTTTACCCTTAACAAAAAGGGTGAAAATATGAAAATCTTTAAAAATCTTCTTCTCTGAAACCAGAAGGCAGACAGCTTTCATATTTGGTATGTAGCATCATCTAGTGGACCTCTACCAAGTTTTTTCATATCAAGACCACAGGATCATATTTGGGCTCCACCCGGGCCCAACCCTTTTTACATAGAATCAAAGAGCGAAAATCTTTAAAAATCTTCTTCTCTATAACCAGATGGCAGACAGCTTAAATATTTGGTGTGTAGCATCACCAAGTGGGCCTCTACCAAGTTTGTTCATAACAAGACCCTTGGGTTATATTTGGGCTTTGCATGGGTTCATCCCTTTATCTCTTATAAGCGCAAAGGGTAAAAAAATGGAAATCTTACAAAAATCTTCTTCTCTGAAACCAGAAGGCAGACAGCTTTCAACCCTTTTTACATGGAATCAAAGCGCGAAAATCTTTAAAAATCTTTAAAAATCTTCTTCTCTGTAACCCGATGGCAGACACCTTTAATATTTGGTGTGTAGCATCACCCAGTGGGCCTCTACCAAGTTTGTTCATATCATGACCCTTGGGTCATATTTGGGCTTTGCATGGGTGCATCCCTTTATCTCTTATGAGCACGAAGGGTAAAAAAATGAGAAATCTTCAAAAATCTTCTTCTATGTAACCAGAAGGCAGACAGCTTTCATATTTGGTATGTAGCATCATCTAGTGGACCTCTACCAAGTTTGTTCATATCAAGACCATAGGATCATATTTGGGCTCCACCCGGGCGCAACCCTTTTTACATAGAATCAAAGAGCGAAAATCTTTTAAAATCTTCTTTAATCGAAACCAGAGGGCACACTGCTGTCATTTTTGGTATGTAGCATCATCTTATGGGCCCCGACCAAGTTTGTTCATATCAAGACCCTTGGGTCATATTTTGGGCTCCACCCGGGCGCATCCCTTTCAGCTAATCTGAGCAAGATGGGTGAAAATGGGAAAACCTTCAAAAATCTTCTTCTCTGAAACTAGAAGGCAGACAGCTTTCACATTTAGAAAGTAGTATCATTTTATGGACCTCTTCCAAGTTTGTTCATATCAAGACCCTGGGGTCACTTTTGGGGTCCACCCGGGTGCATCCCTTTTTACATAGAATCAAAGAGCAAAAAGGCATATCTGTCTTGCTCTTCGCTGAAAACGTTCCATGGTATTGATCTTAGGCAATTATCTTCTTTTTGACATCTGCCTATCTAATTAATGTGATGTCCCAGGGGTCAAAGAGACTCAGGTGAGCGATCTAGGACCATCTTGGTCCTCTTGTTTAAATTAAAAATAGTAATTAAGATCCATCTTTGAACATTTGAGGGTTAAAATAAGTTTTGGCCTTTAGAAATTTCTCACAAGGGTGTCAAAATAATCCCATTGGGTGAAAATTTTAAGGAACGAAAAAGGATATTTTCAGAATTTTGGGGATCATAACCCTGGTTTAAGGGGAAAACACGAGCCTTGCTATGTCTTAAAGTTCAGGGTTTGGAAAAAAATAACTGAGTTTGCCAAAGTTATACTGCTCATCAGGTTGCCGTATGGCTGGAGGCAGGGCTCATGTTTGACCCTTAAAGACCTGGTTTAATCCTTCCTTATTTGACCCTCCCCCCAAACGAGATATGCAATAAACCACCCATTGCTATCTTAATGGTTTTATGGCCCTTATCTTAATCGCTTAATCACATTGTATACTCTATGTAGGGATACACATACAGAAGCTGTCAAGCAAGCATATATTGATTTATATACTTATTGAGAAAAGTGTTTGTTTAAAGAACTAAAACACCGTGGCAATAGCGCAGTTGGTAGCGCGCCGGACTTGTAATCCAGGGGTCTATATTCGCACAGGTTCGATCCTTGTCCGCGGCACTTATCCTTTCCGACAATTGTCTTCCACCAATGGGTAGATGATCGTAAACCTATGTGGAATAGCAACTGCAAGCTAGGAAAGGGATGTGGTGGTAGTACTGGTGTGAGAAATACCAGGAATCCATCGTTAGGTGCTCCAGTCGTTGCAATATAACTGAGAGATTGTTGAAAGCGACGTAAAACCCCAATTCAAATCAAATTAAAGAACTAAATATCTCATTTATTCTATCATTTAGATAATGAGTATTATCTTTTTCTCGCAATTTTTAACTTTGCATAGAAAAAAAAAAGTGTTTGTGATGGATGGGCGTTTGTCTTTATCAATTTTGGAAAAACTTGAGCCAGGATAGTAGACATTCTGCATGAAAAAATGGTATTTCTGTGAATTAGAATTTGAATTCAGTAGGATAAGAGTTAAATTGAATTTCAGGATAAAGGCCATGATGGCAGGGTGAATGACATTAGCTGGTTCCCATCATCCAACACATTATACAGTTGTTCTGACGATACAAATATTATAGAATGGGAAATAACGACAGCAACAGTCAAACAGTGAGTACCGAGATCTGGTATTATGGCGAGCACAGTGCTTATTTTTGGCCAGGGGTGTAGAATTCCTATGCACTAGCAGGATTTTAGTCTGACTTCAACAAAACGGGGTCCAGGGTACCCGATAATTGGGATCTTAAGGGTCTTTTCTTAAAGTTTGGGAGTCCCTGCTTAAGATATAGACTATTTCTTTAAGCTTTTAACTTGGTTTTATATAAATGTGGAGGTATTTCCTGGTTAAGGGTAAAGAAGGTATTGAATATATATTGACTATTGAGGCTCAACTTCTGGAAAGAATTGAAGACAGTTTAAAGCAGTCTTCAATTCTTTTCTGAAGTTTACTCCCCAGAAAGTCCATAGGACTTGCATCAAATAGTTTTGAGGGTCATGGCTACTTATTTTTGCGTCACAGATGCGCAAAATCTGCGTCCCTTAAAACCCTGCCCAAGTGTTGGGCAATCTGTTTCAATTTGTAATTGATAATCAGTTTTTACTCATAAGAAAAAATCAACTTATGACCGATACTACAATCGGTTTAATAGAAATTAATACAATTCTCAATGAATGTGAATTATGTAAACCCAAGATATGTTTAAAAACAGTTTATTGTTGCTTTTTGATAGATTAACTAATAATATTGGTATGTGTTGTATCCTTTAGCATATCTGAAATGGGCCTACACTAAACCACAGGTGGTGAGTGACCACTGGTGGTTAAGTGTAGGTCCTTTCTCACTTTCTCAGGGTTTGTTTTAAAAGAAAATGTTTTTCTCATAAAAAGATGTTACCAGAAAATAAGAAATTATCCAGACTTAATAAGTGACATTGATCTTTCAAAACATTAGATATAATTTTTAAATTAATAACTGATTAATCGATTATGAGATTTCTTAATTGATTGTTGTAATCTGAAGCTCAAAGCAATTGATTATCAGTAATATTGATTAAACAGCCCATCACTACTATGCACTACTTGTCCGACACAGGTTTTACTACCTGTGGACAATAACAATTTTCTATGCCATTTTTCCGTGGACAAGTCAATACCTGGACAAATCTCAAAATGGTGCTAAAGTGATCTAACTATTTACAGATAAATTATAATGTTTATATCAAAAGGTAGAAACCAATGTTTTTGATGACGAAAATTTTGGGATACAGCATTTTCTTCTTGAAAAAAAACATGTTCTCAAAATTGATAGATTTTCTGTTTTGCGAAAAGTTCCTTTTGATCCTGAACAACCAGAAAATCATCTTTAACCTGTCTCAGGACAAGAGAAGAAAATCTGTATTTCCACACCAATGGGTTGATAATCGTAGACCTATGTGAGATAGCAGCTGGGGGCTAGGAAAGGATGTGGTGGTTGTACTTGCGAGAGAAATACCAGGAAACCATAGTTAGGTGCTCCAGCCGCCACAGTATAACTGTATCAGATTTGAAGACAAGTTCATTTTGATCCTGGACAAGTTGTAAATTTATTAACTTGTGCTTGTCCATGGACAAAATTTGTATTTCCACATCCCTGACCAATATAATTTAAACTAAGCTCGTAGGCAGTTAGAGCTGTTTTGCACTGAGTCATCAGACCTAAAGATAGAGGGGGATCTTTGGATTGTAAATAAAAATATTTATAAATAGTAGCAAAATTCCAATGTTGTTGGTAGTCATTTGAATTGTTTTGTCAAGATGATTTCAAAGTGTACCAATATCATAGGTTTCATTGAGAAATTGGATTTTGGATAAAAGTTTAATAATTGTAGCACAAATCCAATTTTGTTGTTACTCATTTGAATTGTCGCCTCAAGATGATTTCAATTAGTAGAGAAATAGATTTGATACCAGCTTTACCCCCTGTTATCTGTATCTCTGAGCCATCAAAATTCTTTTCAGTAAATGGAAGGCAGATAAGGGTCCAGTGCACAGTTTATGTCGGTGTTCAAGGTCACATTTATTATCCGCAAGTAGGACCATCAAATTATGGGATTTGACAACGAAACAAGTTTTAATGGTATGTATGCAGAAAAACATTATTAAGCTATTGATAAAATGCCGTCAAGTTTATTTTATCCCATCTTCTTTCTTTTCTCCTGTCTGTCTGTCCTTCTGTCTATCAATTGTTGCACAAGACCTAAGTAGGAACCCCAGGGTTCGACACTAAGGGGAGTCCGGGAGTCTAAAACTCCTTGTTTACTTGTTGGGACTCCTTCCATTTGCAAATAAGGAGTCCGATGACTCTTAGGGTCATATAAGAATATTTTGAAAAACAAATGCACAGAGCAGTGTCCCTTCTAACACTTGCCAATCTTGTAGATCTTTTCACTGCAAAAGTTGTTGAAGAAACCAATTGCTTGCATCTTGTAGTATTCTGAGAAAAAAACTCTTCTTTGGAAGAACATTGTCGAAAAAGAAGATATTGCTTATAATAAGCAATTTCTTCTTTTCAACAATGTTCTACCATTATGAAAATTCGAATTCCTAACTATGAGCTTGGACTCATGATTTCATGTTTTTGAGGTCCAATTGACTCCTTAATCTCAGGAGTAAGTGTCAACCCCTGAACTCTATGGCTTTTGGGTCACTAAAGTAAAAATCACAATAGGACCTTGTCTGAAAATTGTTTACTGAACTGGGAGAAAGCGCCAGTTGGGGGCGGGGCTATCGGGCACTTTGCAACAGATCTAGTTGATGTCTCATCTGATATGTTGTTGGCCAGATGTCCAAATAGGAGGGGGTAAAGCCAGTCTAAAATCTTTATTTCTCAAGTAAACCCTATGTTGTGGGTACTCATTTGAAACGTCTTGACAAGACGTTTCAAATGAGTACCAACAACATAGGGATTAAGCGAGGAATAATGAAATATTAATAATTAAAAACCCTAATACCCCCTCTATCTGTAGCTCTGGTTGGCATTAATCAAGTGGTAATCTACTCAGAAATAATTATCAAGAATCATTGATGAAGCCATTTACAACCTATAAAGCACTTCAAAGTTTTAGACTATGTTTATCTGTACCTTTCATTAAGTTTATAGGATAAAAAACAATCCATGTTTATGATGATCCTTTTGAATATAGGAAAGGCCGTCAGATCGCTGATGACGATGATTCACTCTCTGAGACATGGTTTAAATGATTTTTAAATGCTTAAACAATATGTTTGGAAATAAAGTGATTGTTTACTAAGAAGAGTCATTTGATTCCATGAGCGTCAATACAATATTCACTTTGAAGAGTCCTTGATTCCATGAGTGTCATTACAACATTCACTAAGAAGAGTCATTTGATTCCATGAGACTTGTTTCAATATGATGACCATTTAACCATCAATAGTTTAGCTTGAATGATGTCAGTGAATGAAATCTGGAATTTAGAGGATCTGTCATGAGATTTTGAGACAAGCTGATCTTAACCAAGACTACATCACTATAACAGACTTGTTATTAAACAAGCCTTTGCAAGCTTGATAACTTCTATTTTAATGTAGTTGAACTGTAATAGTTCTGCAACATTTCAGAACTCATGAAGTTTCTCATGAAAGTCATTAGGAAACCAACACTGTTAAAGTTTATCACATCCAAAACGTTGCCGAACTATAAAGGGTCTACTACCTTAAATGAGGAAAAGATCAGCCTTTCTCATGTGAAATAGAGCAACAGATTCTCTCATATGCAGATTTTTTGAATGTGAAAACCTATTTCTGGGATGCCAAGATGATACTTATGTTGCAATAACAAGTGTTCGATTGCAGCAGGGTAACATCATTTAGAATTTGATCGTAAATTTAATCCTAATTTCAACAAGAGCACTTGCTGCAGGTGCTGGATAATGCATAAAATCTAAGTAAAAAGGGACATAATTCCTTCAAAAATGCTTCCAGAATTATCCCCCTGATAGTCTTGATAGCTTTTGTAATAAACACACTTGCCATGTTTCAAAAAGGTATCTGCATTAACAACAGAGATACATAGCATAGGTTGAGATTTACCATGTCATAAACATACTCAAGTCATCAATATGCTAATGACATGGGATTGGAAATATGAATTTTATCCACTTGTCCATGGACAAGTAAAAATTGATTCCTCACTTGTCCAGGATCAAAATAAACTTGTCCGCAAAAAATAGAATGATAAATATTAAGAAAACATTGTTTTTAATGAAGAAAATGCTGTAACCAAGACAATTTTTTCAACCCTTAGAATGACTTTTCTTCTAGATCTTATTTACTGTTCCAAGATTTGCTCTGATATTTACATGTCCACGGACAAGAAGCCTAGATAAAGGTACTTGCCTGCAAGTGGAAAAGCTTGTGTAGGACAAATTGGGCATGGGAATTCCACACCTCTGCTAATGACATCAACATGATGACAATAACTCACCTGTTTGCGGAACTAAAAAATAAATAGAAGAAATAAAAATTGAATGTAAACAAAATATATCCCTCCAGCTTTGATCCCTAGCTAAAAAAGAGTTGTTTATTTAGCACTTCCTTGTGCTTTTTTATCTTTTAAATAAAATGCAATTTTAAAGAAAAACACCATGTTCATGATGATCCGAGGGAAGATAGGAAAGGCCGTCAGATCGCTGATGACGATGTTTTCCTTTCTGAGACATGAGTTTAAGTGAATGAATGAATAGATGATAATAAACGTCTAATTATAAGCTCAGCTGTTTTTGAAAAAAATTTATTGTCCAATCGACTTGAAAATTGTTCAGAATGGTTGTCTTGATAAAACCTTCATGAATTTAAAATTCAGTTCTAATGGGTTCAAAAAGTAGGTCACAAGATCGAACCTTGCATTATTTGATCTACCCATTATCCTTATCAACTTTTCAAGGATTGCATTTAAAAAGTTACAGATAGTTCACTCGGGTTAGCAATTTATGGCTATTATGGCTCTCTTATTGGAGAAAATCCAGGGTATTGCAATAGCCATGGCATCATTGTAGACATCTTCATGCGAAAACTTTTATAATTAGTGATATCTCTTGTTCAACTTAGGGCATTCACTTCCTTTTGCTATTTTATCTTAAAGCTTTTTAGAATTCATGACTTGAAATTGTAGGAAAAACACCATGTTCATGATGATCCCATGGAAGATAGGAAAGGCCGTCAGATCGCTGATGACGATGTTTTCCTTTCTGAGACACGTTTAAATGAATGATTGAATAGATGATTAATTGATTATAAAGTCTAATTATAAGTGTGCCTGTTTTCGCAAAAACCTGAGGTTTTGTAATAGCTAGGCTGTTTTTTGAGAAAACCTGAGGTATTGCTTTACATTTGGTGTCGATGTCATCATGTAACAAATTTTACATTTTGTGATATCCCTTGTTTTATAGTCTTGATACATTTTGTGTGAATTAAGCTCTTTTTATGCCCCCGATAGGGAGGCATCATAAATTTGACTTGTCCGTCCGTCCGTCTGTCCGTCCGTCCGTCCGTCTGTCCGTCCGTCCGTCATTCCGTCCAAAAACTTTAACATTGGCCATAACTTCTAAATCAAAGCGGTGTCGGGGGCATTGTCATCTTACAGTGACAGCTCTTGTTTTAAATTTGTTGTTGTCACCCAGTAATAAACAAACTATATGATATGAAAATGACGAATAATCATGATTTTAAAGGATTATTGATTGTTTCAGTACTAGATTTATCCATCTTTCATTGAATTAAAAAAGAAAGCAATATCTTCATAAGTGGTGAAGCCATATCTTACAGGTTAATCTTGGTTTGTAGTGTGATCAATCATATGTGATCAATAACTTTTAAAATCCATGTTTATGATGAGCCAATTGATGATAGGAAATGCCGACAGATTGCTAATGACGATATTTCAATCTCTGAAACATGGAATACAAAACCTGGATATTGTAGTATTTACAATTAGTTAAAACATAAGGTACATAGGCAATCTCACTTCATGTGTTGACTAGCTGCCGTTGGTAGCGCATCAGACTTTCAATCTAGAGGTCCTGGGTTTGATCCCGACGTGGCACTCAGCTTTTCTGATCACCAATGGGTTGATAATCGTTTTCCTATGTGAGATAGTCGCTGGAGGCTAGGAAAGGCTGTGATGGTTGTACAGGTGTGAGAAATACCAAGAAACCATAGTTAGGTGCTTTAGCCGCAGCAATTTGACCGATATAATGTTAAAAGCAGGGTAAAACTCCATTCAAACAAACAAATCATGTGTTGACTTGCTGACTATTGCAATTTTTTTATGCCCTACCATGAAAAATGGAAAGGGCATATGGACATACTAAATTGTTATTTGACAGTTAATGGTTGAGAATGTGTATCTGATTCTTGTCCAGAGCATAGAGGTCAGTGCAACACTATTGTAAGTGCCTATAAAAATATAGGCACTTACAATAGTGTTGCACTGACCCCTTGATATATCATCTTCATCTATGGATGGATTTTGAATTGACTTGGCACAGTTGTTCCCTGTGAAGGGTTCTTTTGTCATGCAAATAGTATTGATGCACCTACATTCAGTCACAGCTGATAGTTAAGTCTGAAAATTGCCCTTGTCGGGAGCTTAATCTTCATTTTGAGATGGACTCCAAAATAACTGCAGTTTTACCCTTCTTGAGGGTAAATTTTATAAAAAAGATTTTGTTAATTTAATAAATAAATAACAAATGTTGAAAAGGATGACTAAAACAAGTTCATTATTTTTTTGCTTTTCTCAAACTTTATTTTACTTTTTGCAGGTTTTTACTGGTCATGCCACAGAAGTGTTCCAATTATTACATATTCCCAGGTTGGATGGGTCTCCTTCTGTAGAAAATTCCTATTTCTTGTCCTCTGCTGTAAATGAAAGGATAATTAATGTTTGGTGAGTACCATTTCTCTATTTTTTGACAACAGTAGCACTCATCCAGTCTGACTTTTTGTCTCTCACATTGAGTCAATACTCGTAGACCTATTCGAGATAGCGGCTAGAGGCTAGGAATTACCATAAGGATTTAATGGTAGTACTTGTGAGAGAAATACCAAGAACAATCTATAAACAAATCTTTGTATTTAAACCTTTCAAATTGGGTTCGAGAAAGAGTTATTAGGGACCTCTTGTTTGGAATTGATTTCCAGTCAGATGATTCAAGATGAAATATTTTGCCTGTCTCTGTAAGATAAGTATTTCAAGAACAGATAAGTTCCAGGAAAGATCAATCGATTGTCTAAGACTAACACTTTTGCCTGATTGGTCACAAATATTCTGATTCAAGTTGTTCTTCTCACATTGTTTTGTAGTATATGTTTTAACTATCTCTATGTTTTTCAGGCAAATAAACACTTCGAACAATGACAAAAATGCCCTGGCTTCCTTCACTATGGCAGAAGAACCTGTATCAGTGCAGGTCTCCAGTCCAAGAGATAAGGTTGGTATCAATATTGCTTTTGTGTTTTATCAAAAGTGACAACGTCTGAAGTGGCTACAGATGGCAGTTCAAAGTGTAAATACGAGGGGTGTTTCAGAAGTTTGTGGACTGATGCCATATATCAAAGACTACTTTTCATATGAAAATACAAATCACACCATCTTGGTTTATTTATTATTTGTAAGAAGAGTCTTGTATAATAGTTTCAGGGTTTTCCATTGGCCAAAGAATTGAGGGGACATTGTGACCCCTATACCTTTTGAAATAGGGTAATTTCCCCAAATTTTGTGGGTCAACTTTATAGAAACCTAGGGAGCTTATAAAAAGAAAATAAAGTAGACTGTAACAGCTTGAGAGCCATTTCAAATTTCGGGGCTTTTCCTCCTATTTTGGAACTATGACCGGAAGTAGGGTCAGAGGATGTTTAAATCACTATAACCGGTCTGCAAATTTTATTGGGCACCTATAGCTATCTAAATATAGAATATATCAACATTGAAAAACCTGGCTATCAACAGAGGTCACAGAAATAATGATCTGACGCTTGTTAAACGGGGAGTTATGTCAATTTTTAACCTAAACTGACAATCTATGATAGATGATCTCTAATTATGCATTTTCACAGCACAGAAATGTATTTTTAAAACTTGTCACAAATGATGTGCAGCTAATTTTTTTGCAGGTCAATTTGGAAATTGTTTTGAAATTGCGACAATGACATGCATTTTTATGCCCCCGTATCGAGAAATCGGGGGCATATTGTTTTACTCATGTCCGTCTGTCTGTCAGTCCGTCTGTCTGAAAACTTAACCCGAAAACTTAACCTTTGCTTTTTCTCCATAAGTATTTGACATACAAAGCTGTACACGAAAGTCAAGGTCATGTGACAAGGTCAAGGTCATCTGTCAAGGTCAAACTTCAAAAAAAAATGCTGTTCCGGGGGCATTCGTGTTTCACAATCACATCTTGTTTGTGTCATGGAAAACCCTGCAGTTTGCGTATGTTTCTTTTTAAGTCAATCTTTTTTATTTCATGTACTTGAAGCCAAGTATGGTCTATTCATCATTTTAAAAAAAGAGTCTAGTAGGATAATTTGCATATTATTTTTCTTCAGCCAATCATTTTGATAGTGGTTACTGTATTTGAAGCCAAGTATGGTTCATTTGTCATTTGAAAAAAAGAGTCAAGTAGGATAACTTGCATATTATTCTTTTTCAGCCAATCATTTTGATAGTGGTTACAAAGTGTGGAAAAGCTTTATTATTTGAACACAAACTAAATGGGTAAGTACACTTCAGGACAAGGGAAGGGGTTTACACAGTTTTAGTCTGACATCAACAAAATAGGGTCCAAAGGACTCGATCATTGGGATCATAGGGATCCTTTCTTAAATTTTGGGAGTCCCTGCTTTAGGTATAGACTATTTCTTTTTGCTTTAATCTTGTATTTTGTAAAGTTAATGGTAAAGTAAGTTTTCCAATTCTTTTCTCAAATTGAGCCCAAAAGAGTCAATGGGACTCGCATCACTTAGTTTTTAGAGTCCTGGCTCCTTATTTATGCATCTCAGATGCACAAAACCTTCAACCCTAAAAACACTGGGGTTTTCATTTTAAAATTTCTCATTTCAGAGATACAGATAGAGGGATTATTTTTATGCCCCCGTATCAAAAGATCAGGGGCATATTGTTTTACTGTTGTCCGATTGTCTGTCTGTCTGTCTGTCTGTCTGTCTGTCTGTCTGCAAAACTTAACCAAAAAAACTTAACATTGCCAATATCTGCTAGCCTATTCAAGATACAAGGCTCATATTTGACATGATGATAGATATCAAGGATACGCATCTGCTGATACCAAAGTCAAGGTCATGTGATAAGGTCAAGATCATCTCTCAAGGTCAAATAACTCAAAAACTTAACCAAAAAACTTAACATAGCCTAAATCTTCAAGCCTATTCAAGATACAAGGCTCATATTTGGCATAATGATAGATCTTAAGTATACGCATCTGCTGATACCAAAGTCAAGGTCATGTGATAAGGTCAAGGTCATCTCTCAAGGTCAAATAACTCAAAAACTTAACAAAAAAACTTAACATTGCCAATATCATCAAGCCTATTCAAGATACAAGGCTCATATTTGGCATGATGATAGATCTCAATGATACGCATCTGCTGATACCAAAGTCAAGGTCATGTGACAAGGTCAAGGTCATCTCTCAAGGTCAAATAACTCAAAAACTTAACCAAAAAACTTAAAATTGCCAATATCTTCAAGCTTATTCAAGATACAATGCTAATACTGGGCATGATGATACATCTCAATGATTGACATCTGCATGTTCCAAAGTCAAGGTCATGTGACAAGGTCAAGGTCATATTTCAAGGTCAAACTTCTGAATAACATAACCAAAAAACTTTCATTGTTCAGATTATTTAAACATATTATAGATACCCTGTCTCATAATTGGCATGATGAAAGATCTCAGTGGTATACATTTGTAGGTATCAAGGTCAAGGTCATGTTAAAAGGTCAAGGTCATCTGTCAAGGTCAACATTTTGAGAAAAAAAAATGCTGTTACGGGGGCATTTGTGTTTCACAAACACATCTTGTTGAATTTAGATTTGAATATTTCAATAATACTAAATTAAAACCCTGTGAAATGGGTACACATTTGAATTGTCTCAATGAAACCATTCAGATTAGTACCCACATCATAGGATTTCATTGATAAATTGGTATAACAACTCTATGATGGACCCTGATTTTTAGCTCAGCTGTTTTCGGAGAAAACCCGAGGTATTGCTGTAGCCTCCGTGTCGTTGTCGTCTTCGTCGGTGTGCAAAAACTTTGACATTTTGTTATATCTCTGGTTCTACTGAAGGGATTCACTTGAAACTTGGCACATATGTTCACCATCAAAAGAGCAACCTATACTATCAAGGGGGATAACTCTAGATGCATTTTGTGCAAATTGTGCTCCTTTTTTGACTTCGATTTTTTCCCACCATCCAGCACTTGACAGCCGAGCGTAGGCACCCATAGGCAGTGCTCTTGTTAATACCCTGTACTAGCCAATTTATGAAGGCTTGATTTTCAGTCAAGATTTCTTTCAAAAGTAAGATTGCAATAAACTCTGGCTGAAAAATTGACACACGGTTGGTGAAGATAAAGATCAGATTGTACATATGTGCATACAGAACTTCGTCTAATCCTCTGGTCAAAAAAAGAAAAGCAAGTTCAGCATTAAAAAGTTTGACTGAATTAGGGTCTACTATCCTTGACATTGTCCAAGCAGTCAAATTAAAGTTTCATCTTTACCGTGAGGTGATCTATTGGAGACAATAACTGGCATCTAAATTTGGTATAAATATTGATTACGTGCAAGATTTACTTCTACGTTTTATGGTATATAGAAATAAAATTTTAGCTTGTTGATTGATGTACAAGACAAAAGTTAAATGACCCCCCCCCCTTTCTCCAAATAAGAAACAACAAACAACAACAGAAAATGAAATAAGGATATAGATATAATACATACTTATTGTACTACAACTCTTGCTTGCATAATTTTGGAGTTATTGCAACTTTATGGGTGGATAGATCTCATGGAGGAGAAGTGCAGTGCACAAAAACTACATCACTTGCTTGAATAATTTTCTAGTTATTGCCCTTTGTTATTTTTAAGACTTAGATTTTGTCCTGATATGTTTGTCCGGAGCATAACTCCTAAAGTTTAATAGCTATAAACTTGAAACTTAGATTTTGTCCAGAGCATATCTCCTAAAGTATTATAGCTATCAACTAGAGACTTCATGGGTGGATAGATCTCATGGAGGAGAAGTGCAGTGCACAAGAACTACAACTCTTGCTTGCATAATTTTGGAGTTGTTGCCCTTTGTTATTTTTTATGCTTAGATTTTGTCCGGGGCATATCTCCTAAAGTATAATAGCTATCAACTTGAAACTTTATGTATGGATAGATCTCATGGAGGAGAAGTGCAGTGTACAAGAACTACAACACTTGCTTGCATAATTTTTGAGTTATTGCTGTTTGTTATTTTTAAGACTTAGATTTTGTCTGGGGCATATCTCCTAAAGTATTATAGCTATCAACTTGAAACTTTATGTATGGATAGATCTCATGGAGGAGAAGTGCAGTGCACAAGAACTACAACTTTTGCTTGCATAATTTTGGAGTTATTGCCCTTTGTTATTTTTAAGACTTAGATTTTGTCCGGAGTATATCTCCTAAAGAATTAAAGCTATCAACTTGAAACTTTATGGGAGGATAGATCTCATGGAAAAGAAGTGCAGTGCACAAGAACTATAACTCTGGCTTGCATAATTTTGGAGTTATTGCCCTTTGATATTTTCAGACTTAGATTTTGTCCGGAGCATATCTCCTAAAGTATTTTAGCTATCAACTTGAAACTTTATGTATGGATAGATCTCATTGAAGAGGTGTGTAGTGCACAAGAACTATAACTCTGACTTTCATAATTTTGGAGTTATTGCCCTTTGATATTTTAAAGACTTAGATTTTGTAGGGGCTTAATTTCTTAAAGTAGAATCATTAATCTATAAGGCTTCAGTTTACTATCAAGCTTTCTCGGAGGGGTATGGCCATGTACGACATGGCTCTTGTAAGATAAACTATAACCTGTAATTGACAGCGGGTTGGATCTAATTTCCTCCAGGTTGTATGAGCAGGGATATTAAACTATCATTTATACTGCCAGTAATCTATTCTTGGGTCTTACTGGAATCAAAATCTGATATAAATATTTTGCTGCAGCATATTGGTGTTATCTGGATAATTGAAAAAAAAAAAAATTTTAGCTTGTTGGTTATTGTACAAGACAAATGTCATCAACCCTCCCTCCACCGACATACTTCAACCTGAAATTGACAGCGTGTTTGGATCTAATATCCTTCAGGTTGTATGAGCAGGGATATTAAACCATCATTTATACTGCCAGTAATTCATTCTTGGATCTTACTGGAATCAAAATCTGATACACCTATGTTTGAGAGACCATTTGAGCATTTGTACGAGACATTTTCCATAGATTTCACATGTCACTGTGCTCAAAGTACAGACTGGTCAGACTATACTAGGAGAGTCCAGGAGTCCAAGACTCTTTGTTCACCTGCCAGGACTCCTTCATTTGCAAGTAAGGAGTCTGATGGACTCCCAGGATTATCCAAGAATGTTTTAGCAAAAAAAAAAGGTCAGTGCCAATTCCTTTTCAACTCTTCTGAATACTGTACATTGTTTCACTTCAAAAAGTTGTTTCAGATAGCATGTGCCTGCATATAAAGGTTTTTTTGGAAAGAAAATCATGTTTTTTGAGAGGAGAAAATTGTGGAAAAGAAGAAATTGCTTGTTACAAGCAATTTCTTCTATACCACCATTTTCACCAAATATGAAATTTTGGACTCCTTACGTTGAGCTTGGATTTGAGCTTTGACTTTACATTTGTATGCATGACTTTACATTATATGTACAGTCTGACTAGTCTCCACTTATTTCTGTAAACAAGATTTATTCTGTAATAACTAGTCTCTATCCTTAGCTTTGTTAGAGTTTGATCAGGGAAACTGTAAGGGAATGGCATTGACCTTGTCACATTGTGAATGCCAGAACTTTATAGAATCTGTCTATTCACTATATTATTTAGAGATGTTATTGAGCAGTTCACATTTTAATACTGGATTATGGATATTTCAGTAAATTAAAAAAGCCTTTAAAGCCCAAGTTAACGATACAGATAGCAAGTGGGTCAGGTAAAGAGGATGTGCCACGCCCAATACAAATTTTGTCTGCGTACATTGCTGACGAAGATGGCAGCCAGGTCTTGTTGATGCATGGCAATTTTTTAAGACCGACTTTTGAGAAAGTGGTAGGTACATTGTGAATTGTAACTATATACTTTGATTATTATGCCCCCCTTCGAAGAAGAGGGGGGTATATTGCTTTGCACTTGTCGATCAGTGGGTCCATATACCATTTTTTGTCCAGAGTATATTTTAAGAAGTATAGAAGTTAGAATCATTAAACATCATATGTGGATAGATCTCACTGAGGAGACTGTATTTCTACTCATCATTTTTTGTGAGTTATTGCCATTGTTTGATTGACAAAGAATAGGCCATTGACCTGCTTTTATGGGGGGCTAAATGTGTTACAATTTTCTTCTGTTTTCAATATACAAATCAGAGTCTAAGGACATATGGTATAGACAGACTCATGTTTTCAGGCTTTGAAATAAGATAGCTTGTCACACATAACATATTGCAGGGTTTTAGTCTGACTACAACCAGAGCAATAATTGGGATCTCAAGGGTCTTTTCTTAAAGTTTGGGAGTCCCCGCTTAAGATATAGACTATTTCTACGAGCTTTTAACTTGGTTTTGTATAAATATGGAGCTATTTCCTGGTTAAGGGTAAAGAAAATATTGAATATTTATTGACTATTGAGGCTCAACTTCTGGAAAGAATTGAAGACTGTTAAAAGCAGTCTTCAATTCTTTTCTCAAGTTATTCCCAAGAGAGTCCATAAGACTTGCATCAAATAGTTTTGAGGGTCATGGCTACTTATGTTTGGGTCTCTCAAAACCCTGTAAATGAAAGGGAACACAAAAAGTATATACTAAGGATTGATGAAATCCAATGATTATTTTAACTTGGGTCAGGTTAGATTAATACTAATTAACTGCTAGTTAAACAGGGATTGCTCACCATTTTGAGGGTTCGCTCAAATCTAATGTAAGCGCCTTATACTTTATATTTGTAGGCTTAAACAATAGTTTTTCAATAACCCCTTGTATTTTGAGGATCTGCACAAATCTATTATAAGTGCCTATATACTAAGTACAATAGTTTTTTTACTAACCCTTGATTTGCAAATTGAGTAATCAAGACTTGCTAGGCTCACCAGATCTCTTTTCCTATTTTCAGTCTACAAAAACCAAAGAGAAAGAGCTGCTGTTAGTCAGGGAAGATCCAATGAAGACAAATATTAGAAAGGATCATTCGAATGTTACCAAGGTGAGGAATAATTTATAGAGCTTTTAACCTGTTGTCTGATAACAAAATCTTCAATTGGACAAATTTGAAAAAAAAAATGTTGTAGACAACAGTTCAAATTGTTTTCAAATTTGAAAAATATAAATTGATTATGCTAAAAAATATTGTTTTAGATATAAAAATTACTTGTTACTGGCTTACGCTATTTACACAATATTTTTATGCCAGAACCATGAAATGATATGGTTATTGTATATATGTAAGTTATTTTTTATTGATCAATTATCCTAATTTGAGAATTGACAAAGGTATTGGCAAGATAATTTGTTCTTTATATTATGCTATTATTGTACTCCCAAGATAGAAACGAAAAATTGTAAAAATTGCTAAAGCCCACTTGATCAAAATCAAATAAATATTGTGTGTAATATAAGTACTTATTTTATTATGCCGCCCCCCCCCCCTTTCAAAGAAGAGGGGGGTATAGTCCGTTTGTCTTCTATATGGACCAACATTTCGCCAAAAACCTCAAAAATGAATTTATAAAATGTATTTTTTCATTTCATATTTTCATATCACGAATTATGCTTTTCAGAATTTTTGAATGTAAAATGATAATTTTGTCTGTCTGTCTGTCTACATGTTAACTTCCAGCCTTTCATATCTTCTTGTGTCTGTATTAAACGGAACAGCGACTTGCCAACCAAAAATAGTTCTGATTTGCATAGGGGCCGAGTCAAAAGTGTTTGATTTTAAGTGAGTTGTTTTGGTATGAAATCTAGTAGTTTTATAAAATTAATTTTGTCGAAGATTTTAATTCCTCGGGATATCAAATCTGAGTGTATACTCTCTTTGTTTTAAAACCGTTTGGCCATATAAATGATAATTGTTCTTATCTATTCTGAGAAGAACCCCATATTCACATATTTAGACCAATCAAAATGCGTTATTTAACAAAGTCGTTGTGAATTTCATGAGGAAAACTAGATGAGCAGGCAGGCGAGTAATAACGGTACAATTCATGTGATATTTAAGTTTAGGATGACTTTACCGTCGATATGCTAATTAGCATGTCCAAATAAAGAATAATGGACAATTATTCTGTCAAATGTTTAGTATAAAACCATGTGTTTTTACTATATATTTACATCTTGCAACGACTAAACAGCCTTCTTCACCCCTCGTGTTTAAGAGTGGAAAATGCAAAAATATTAACATTAACTAGATAGACAAAATCATTATTTTGAAGTCATTTAATTTTCAAAAAATGTTTTTTTGAATGGTATTAAACTGAAATTCAGATTTTACCACATACAAATTCTTCGTTCAAACTCGATTTTATGCTTTTGATAAAAAGGTCGGTCCATATAGAAGTCAAACGGACTATATATTGCTTTGCACTGGTCGGCCAGTAAGTCCATTGGTCCACAGGTGGATAGATCTCATTAAGAAGAAGTGCAGTTCAAAAAACCATAACTTCTCATAATATTTTTTAAATTATTGCCTTTTGTTTATTGACAAAAAATATGACATTGACCTGCTCTTACGGGGGGGGGGGGGGGGGGGGGGGCATAAATGTTTTACAAACATCTCTTTTTTTTTTGCAGGTCAAGACTCCTGATGTTTCCAAGGATATGACCTTATTAGTTCCTGGTCATAGTGCTCCCATGTTGCCTACACAAGATGAGAATTCTAAATTATTGCGGCGGAAAAGGAAAGCATCAGGAGAGGTAAGTTTACACTAGGGGTTAGGAATTCTCATGACCATTTTGACTGGGGCTTTTTATTCTGTGAACAAGTAGATCTAAAAACAAAATTATATTTTGACTAGTGACACTAGGATCAATGATTTACAAGCAATTCAAATAAGAATCCACAACATATGATTTTGAGGGGGGGGAATAAAAAAGGCTATTCAAATAAGCATCAACAATATAGGTTTTCATATAATAATAATAATAATAATAATAATTTCTAAGTAGCATTTCAAAAAAGTACCTTAAACAAAGCATTAACTTGCCGAACAACAATTTAGAGTTGCTTTATCTGTTATCGAGTATGCTTTCCAACTATTTGTCTCTCACCAATGGGTTGATAATCGTAGACCTATGTGAGATTGAAGCTGGAGGCTAGGGAAGGATGTGATAGTAGTACTGGAAAGAGAATTACCAGGAATCCATTGTTAGGTGCTCCAGCCGCTGCAATATTACTGAAAGATTGTTGAAAGTGGCATAAAACTCCATTCAAACAAACAATTTGTTATCTAGTCTTTATACAGTAATAATCTCGAATTTTCTCTGTTTACAGCTGACAATGGAAGATCGTCTGAATGCCATAAGTATATCCAAACCAGCGGGTGAGGGTGAGGCCCCTAGGGCAGACACCCTAGCTACACTGCTATCACAGGGGTTATACAGCCACGATAAAATTATTATAAATGTAAGCCATACATGTTTAAACTTCTCACATATATAAATGAGACTGTGTGTGACATTTCATATGTGCACAAAACAAAGCTTCTGGCCAGCCTGTGCAGTCGCACAGTTTGACCAGTCTTCACTATGTGCTATATAGATAGATAAGGTCTTAATCCATCTTCATGCCATCAGCGTGTATCATTATTGCATTATTGACAACACATTCTGATTGTCCTGCAATTTTAGGTTGGATTGCTTTAATTCATAGAAACTGTAAAAGTTTCATTTAGCACCAGTGATCATGTAGATTCTCTCTTTCACACGATCTTTCTAAGGCCTAGCTAAGTACTGAAGGTACCTACAAAGCACTAGAAAAGGGTGAAATCCACAGTAAAATTAAAGATAGATTGTTAAAGGCAAATGGCCTTAATGTTTATTTGAACTTAGATTAAAGATGTCATGTGAAATTATATATCCATTTCTGTTTTGCAGAGTGTTTTAGAAAAAAAGCAACCTGTGTTAGTGAAGAATACAATAAAAAACCTTCCTTTACAAATGGTGATACCCTTGGTGCAAGAATTAACTTCTAGAATGCAACAATCAGGCAAAAAGTAAGGGTTCTTAGTTTTCATATCTTACAAGTAATTTTTTTTTATGCCCCCCTATCGAAAAATCATTGGCATATTGTTTTACCGTTGTCCGCCTGTCTGTCTGTCTGCAAAAGTTAACCAAAAAATTTAACATTGCCACTATCTTCAAGCCTATTCAAGATACAAGGCTAATATTTGGCATGATGATAGATCTCAATGATCCGCATCCGCTGGTACCGAAGTCAAGGTCATGTGACAAGGTTAAGGTCATCCATAAAGGTCAAACTTTGAAAAAAATGCTGTTACGGGGTCATTTGTGTTTCACAAACACATATTGTTTTACATCAATGACTTCTGCTAGGCCAGAACTAAGCACAGGTTGATGACTTTGCGCAAAAGAGTTGTTACATGAGTAGTGACAACAGTTATCACTAAGGCCAAGGTTCCTCACTAACAGCGTTCCCCGGGATTACGAGGGTCCTTCTATATCCACAGAATTTAGGTGTTCTTTCAATCAGAATCTGTTTTTCTCAAGCCAAGGGACTAACTCCACTTTATTCCTTACATTTGTAAAGAATAAAATGAAGTTAGTTCCCTTGGCATGAAAAGATATATTTTTTACATTGACCCATATTTTTCCTTGCTCTTTCTTTGAATTCTATTTCTTCTCATACAAGACATGGTAAGTAACCTTTATTAAGTATGAATTTTCTGATTTAGAAAAATATCATTAAAATTGATGTGTTTTATGCCCTTATCCCTTTAATTTGAGGTGAATTATCTCTGAACAATCATATGTGATGTATTTGACTTTAGGGTTGAGTGTATTTTTCACTGTGTTTATATACCCAATTGCAGCACTCATTCTTTCCGACTATTTGTCTCTCACCAATGGGTTGATAAGCAAAGACCTATGTGAGATAGCAGCTGGAGGCTAGGAGAGGATGTGGTGGTTATACTGGTGAGAGAAATACCAGAAAACCATGGTAAGGTGCTCCAGCTGTTGCGATATAACTGAAAAAATGTTGAAAGCGGCGTTTAGTCCATTCATTCAATCAATTCACTGTGTTAATTGGAGTAATAGCGCAGTTGCCTTATCACTTGACAAAAAATGCCTGTAGGGTGTTATGTTTTAAGCCATGTGCGTAGGTAATAGCACTTTATAATCAAATAAACGCAGTTGAAAAAAAACCACTCAGCTTCTATAATTGTAATCATTTAGATCTCAGAAAGTATTAAAACACTTGACTCGGCAACAAAGTTTCAAGTCTACTTTCTATAGATTACAAAATCCATTCTTAGATTGTGTATTTTGTCCCGCAATTGAAGTGTGATTGGGCTTAGTTTAGAGGGTTGCTTGATGGTCTTTGTTATTTTGCTGTAATAGTCAGCCCAAAATCAGAACTGCCTGCTTGTAATAAAAATTTCTAATAAATTGAATATCAATGTTGGGTTGTGGGAGCAGAGCGAGGTTTATTTGAGTTCCTACAACAGTGGACTTGCAGAACAAAGATTGGGGTTTTCCTAAAGACCAGCTGCCACCATAGCGCAGTTGGTTAGGCATAAGACTTCAAATCTGGAAGTCGTTGGTTTGATCCCCTGTGGCAAATATCCATTCTGACGTTTGTCTCTCACCAATGGGTATATAATCATAAACCTATGTGAGATAGCAGTCAGAGGCTAGGAAAGGGTGGAATGGTAGTACAGGTGAAATACCAGGAATCCATTGTTAGGTGCTCCAGCCGCGTGATATAACTGCGAAATTGTTGAAAGCGGCGTAAACCCATTCAATCAATCTATCAATTTCCAAAGGACCTATTGAATTTTATAAAGTGTAACGGATTTCCCCATGTGATGTGATTTAAGCCAATCAAAATCTTATCTTGTTGAATTGCAATTATAAGAAAAGTGATATGAAATTACACCTCATGAGTCATGAATCAATATAATGTTGGATTTATTTTCAGGGCATTTACTCCATTGATATGGGTGAAAAATTTATTAGAGGTCCATACATCATATTTAATGACAGTAAGTAATACACTTTATGAAAAAATTAGCAATCTGGGAGTAAAATGAAAAGAGCTAAAATCAAGCGGATAACATAGGGAGTTAGGATAGTCATTCTAGATTCAGAAATTGTGCTTAAGTGAAAGTTTTAAACCTGTTCAGTCCATGTGGATCATGCCTTGCTTTTCTTGATTGTTCCTTTCTTTGGTTACCAAATAAATAGAGGATATTGAATGAGAGGTTATTGAATACCAAATTAATAAAACAAGCACTGCCTTGTTTTTATCTGTTTATAGATGACTGAGTTTAACAAATTCGGTATTTGATGAGCACTTATTTAATATTCTCTTTATTATATGACTTGAATTTTGGTGATAAAACTAGAAAATTGCGATATTTATCGATTACTGTTATTCCTCTAAACATATAATGCAATTTGCGAAATGACATCATTTTCCTAAAAATAATGTTGTTCTTTGTTCTTAGTTCATTTGCATAGGTAATCCACTAAGATAAGAACACCTGTGTAATATCAAAAATATTCAACGGGGTAATTTCACTCAGGCGAACTAGGTCATATCATAAATATTGATCTTTCCTATTTTCCAAGTTGCACAACTTGGTTTTAATATATGTACCTTCTTCAAGGCAAATTGCCAATTCAGATTGTAAGGTAAGCACTGATCACAATTCTAATCCTATAAATGCATCATATGACCTATGTGTATGAATTCTATTTTCAGTTTCCACAAATTATAGACACTTTAAGTTCCCTTTACCAGAATATGGATACCCGAGTGGTTGTTTTAGGCAAGTTGTCACGGTTACAGGGAAAATTGGACCTCTTATTATCACAGGTATTTCATTAAAGAGTTTTCAAATATATGTCTTATGCCTTTCGAGCAAAAAATGGAAATTATGATGGAAAATGAATCTAGATTGCATGTTAAAAGCAATTTTTTTTCATGTCCCCTATGTTTTCTATCAATAGAGACTCTATGATTTAATATTTCACCACCTTGAGAGTTAATGTTGAAGTTGTTTAAATGCATTCTAATTCTACATCATGGAAAAGGGGACTTCATTATTAAATTTAATATATAATTGATGGATTTTCCTCAAACTTTCACAGTATGTTCCTGTTTATCTTACTATCTTCATTGATCGCCCTGCGCATATAAGCAGTATGATCTTTTTGTATACCTTTCGAACTGCCAAAGTTGGAATAGTCATGGTTCAGCATGACAAGGGTTAAGTATTCCCAGAAAACTGAGTTATGGGATTAATATCCTTTGCATATTTGTAACTTGTTGTTAGACTTTCCAAAACTATTAAACCCCCCCCCCACCCCCCCACCCAAAAAAAACCCCACACACCCCAAAAAAACTATTTTTGGGGGGTATATGGGAGTCAGCTTGTCGGTCAGTCAGTCTGTCTGTAGCTTTTTCATGTCTGCTCAATTCCTCAGCAACTAATGGCAGATTTCATTCAAACTTTGCAGATGTGATCAGTATCAACTAGAAGTGTCCAAGCAAAATTTGGGTTACGATCCATTGATTTTTAACAGTGTAATGGCCCTATGATGGAAAATGGCTATTTATTCCTTACAAGCACTCGAAGGGGAGTATGAGTCTCCTTGGTGATATTCTAGTTTTTTAGCTCCACTGGCCAAAGGCCAGCTAGCCATTGTCATGTCGGTATGTCCGTCATGCGTAGTTCTGTGCATGTGTAAACTTTTTATTTATATGCCCAAAGGGTCATATTATGTTGTGGCCTTGGTCGTCCGTCCGTCTGTTAGCAATTTTTTGTGTGCGCAACTCCTCCTTATCTATCAATGGGAATGAGCTGAAAATTGGCAAAATTACTCCCTATGATGTCTAGTTGTGCATAAGACCTTTGAAATTCAAATTGCTCCAGTCAATCCTGAGAAATCTTGAATTATCTGCTCTTGAATTTAACGAAAATCACTATTTTTTGTGTGCACAACTCCCCCTAACTATCAATGGAAATGAGCTGAAAATTGGCACAATAACTTCATATGATGTCTAGTTGTGCATTAGACCTTTGAAATTAACATCGCTCCAGTCATTCCTGAGGAATCTTGAATTATCTGCCCTTGAATTAAACAAAAATCACTGTATTTTGTGTGCAACTCCTCTTTTAACTATCAATTGAAATGAGCTGAAACTAGACACAATTACTCCCTATGGTGTCTAGTTGTGCAAAAGACTTTTCAATTCAAAATGCCTAGTCATTCTTGAGTTATCTTGGATTATCTGCCCTTGACTTGATGAAAAACAAAATTTCTTGTCAGCTCATTTTCTCCTACATTTTGAATGGGAATGAAAGGAAACTTGCCATAATGACTAGGTTGTCTATTTGTGCTTAGGACTAAATATATTTTCATATGTTAAGTAGTTCTTGATTTATCTGCTCTTTACTTCACAAAATATTTTAAATTTACAGATATTTTTTGTGCGTGTGAGTGCACAACTCCTACAAATTTAATTGGATTGAAATGAATCTTGCCATTATGTAACCCTGATATTTGGTTAAGCATAAGACTTCAGAAATACAAAAAGCTTGGGTCTTTCTTGTATTATCTGCCCTTGAATTGATGGAAATTCACTATATTTCTTTAGTGAGCAACTCGTCACACTTTGAATTGGAATGAAGTAAAACTTGCAAAATGACTGTGGCATATAGTTGTGCATAAAATCATTTTCAATTTACACTCATAAGGTCATACTATGTTATGGCACCAGTCGTCTGTCTGTCTGTTTGCAATATTTTTAGGTATCATTCAAGCTATGTTACTGACAAGCCAAGGTTACTAACAAGCCCCATCGGGTATATGCGACGCTCTGCGAAGCTCTTGTTTGACAATCTTCTCTTCCTAAACCAATGGGCGGATTTGAATGAGACTTGTTAGAAATGTTCCTTTGGTGAACCTCTTCTTAAATTGTTGAAAAAAAAAAATGATTGACCCTGAAATATGGGTGTGGCAGCGCAGGGCATATTTTATCTTTAAAGTCTTGAAATATCTTCTCCCAAACCATGGGGCGGATTTCAATGAAACTTGGCATGGATATTCTTTGGATGACCCTTTACTGAAATTGTTATAAAAAATTTGATAGAACCCAAAATGTGGGTGTTGGGCTTATTTTCACCTTATTTTCACTTCAGAATCTTTGAAAACCTCCTCCTCCTTCCAATCAGTGAAACATAAAGTGGATTTTTTTTGGGTGACCCTTATTTTAAATCATGAAAGAAATTTTGATTGACCTCCAAATATGCACATGGCAGGGCATGCTTATTTTTATGATAAAATCCTTAAAAGACTTTCCCAAACCATTCCACCAATTTCAATCAAACTTTGCATAGGTGTTCCTCTGATGACCCTTTACTTAAACTGTTAAAGAATTTTTTATCACCTTATATGGAGAAAGCTGTTAATATCCAAAAAATCCATGTTTGTGATGAACCAATTGATATAGGAAATGCCGTCAGATCGCTGATGACGATATTTTATCTTCTGAAATATGGATTGCAAAATAATAATTTTGGAGCTAAAGGTACTTTAAAACAATGTCATGCTGAACCCAAAATAATACTGCTTTGGACCCTTTACTTAAATTATTAAAATATTTTTGATGGGGGAATTCCTTTCCCCCTCTTCCCCCCCCCTCCCCCAGGTGTGGTTGTGGCAGGGTGGGGCTTTTCACCCTTTAAAATGTTTTATTATCTTTCCCAACTCCACTCAAATTGACCAATTTCAATGAAATTTGGCATGAATATTCCTTAGATGACCCTTTACTGATATTATTATAAAAATGTTAGATTGACCCCAAAATGTGGGCATGCAGGGTGGGTGTTGGGCTTATTTTCACCTTATTTTCACATCAGAATCTTTGAAAACCTCCTCCTCCTTCCAATGTCAGCGAAAGAATGAATGGATATTCCTTGGGTGACCCTAAAATTGAATTGTGAACGAAATTTTGATTGACCTCCAAATATGTGTGTGGCAGGGCGTGCTTCATTATAAAATCCTTAAAAATCTTCTCCCAAACCATTTGGCCAATTTCAATTAAACTTGGCATATGTGTTGATGACCCTTTACTTAAACTGTTAAAGATTTTTTTTATTGCCTAATAGGGAGGAAGCTGTTAATAAGGATTTTAGTTAAGTAGGTTTGCAGATATTTCAATTATTTAGCAATGATAAAAGCATCATAAAACACCGTCTCACGGGACCTCGGTTCATGGTCTCATTCCAAAGACAATTAGTTTGATAGTGTGCCAGCCTGGGAATCAAACCCATGGGGTTGAAGTTCAGTGGTTTTGAAGTCCGGTGCTCTACCAATTGAGCTAGTTGGGCTGACTTAAAAACTGTTAAAATTGGTCTTAAACTTTACTCAAACTACATTTGATTAATTTCATTTCATTAAAATTATGATGTTACTTAAGTTTTAGTTCTATTGTAATTTTGACAACAAAATTAAATTAATTCAATTATTAAATTGAAATGAATAGCAAAAGAGCCTTTGAAAAAAATCCGAAAAATCCATGTTTGTGATGAACCAATTGATATAGGAAATGCCGTCAGATCGCTGATGACGATATTTTATGTTCTGAAATATGGATTGCAAAATAATGATTTTGGAGCCGAAGGTACTTTAAAACAATGTCCAGCTGAACCCAAAATATTACTGCTTTGGACCCTTTACTTAAATTATTAAAATATTTTGATGGGGAATTCCTTTCCCCCCCCCCCCCCCCCCCCATCCCCTCCCCCAGGTGTGGTTGTGGCAGGGTGGGGCTTTTCACCCTTTAAAATGTTTTATTATCTTTCCAAAACTCCACTCAAATTGACCAATTTCAATGAAATTTGGCATGAATATTCCTTAGATGACCCTTTACTGATATTATTATAAAAATGTTAGATTGACCCCAAAATGTGGGCATGCAGGGTGGGTGTTGGGCTTATTTTCACCTTATTTTCACATCAGAATCTTTGAAACCTCTTCCTCCTTCCAATGTCAGCGAAAGAATGAATGGATATTCCTTGGGTGACCCTAAAATTAAATTGTGAACGAAATTTTGATTGACCTCCAAATATGTGTGTGGCAGGGCGTGCTTCATTATAAAATCCTTAAAAATCATCTCCCAAACCATTTGGCCAATTTCAATTAAACTTGGCATATGTGTTGATGACCCTTTACTTAAACTGTTAAAGATTTTTTTTATTGCCTAATAGGGAGGAAGCTGTTAATAAGGATTTTAGTTAAGTAGGTTTGCAGATATTTCAATTATTTAGCAATGATAAAAGCATCATAAAACACCGTCTCACGGGACCTCGGTTCATGGTCTCATTCCAAAGACAATTAGTTTGATAGTGTGCCAGCCTGGGAATCAAACCCATGGGGTTGAAGTTCAGTGGTTTTGAAGTCCGGTGCTCTACCAATTGAGCTAGTTGGGCTGACTTAAAAACTGTTAAAATTGGTCTTAAACTTTACTCAAACTACATTTGATTAATTTCATTTCATTAAAATTATGATGTTACTTAAGTTTTAGTTCTATTGTAATTTTGACAACAAAATTAAATTAATTCAATTATTAAATTGAAATGAATAGCAAAAGAGCCTTTGAAAAAAATCCGAAAAATCCATGTTTGTGATGAACCAATTGATATAGGAAATGCCGTCAGATCGCTGATGACGATATTTTATGTTCTGAAATATGGATTGCAAAATAATGATTTTGGAGCCGAAGGTACTTTAAAACAATGTCCAGCTGAACCCAAAATATTACTGCTTTGGACCCTTTACTTAAATTATTAAAATATTTTGATGGGGAATTCCTTTCCCCCCCCCCCCCCCCCCCCCATCCCCTCCCCCAGGTGTGGTTGTGGCAGGGTGGGGCTTTTCACCCTTTAAAATGATTTATTATCTTTCCAAAACTCCACTCAAATTGACCAATTTCAATGAAATTTGGCATGAATATTCCTTAGATGACCCTTTACTGATATTATTATAAAAATGTTAGATTGACCCCAAAATGTGGGCATGCAGGGTGGGTGTTGGGCTTATTTTCACCTTATTTTCACATCAGAATCTTTGAAAACCTCTTCCTCCTTCCAATGTCAGCGAAAGAATGAATGGATATTCCTTGGGTGACCCTAAAATTAAATTGTGAACGAAATTTTGATTGACCTCCAAATATGTGTGTGGCAGGGCGTGCTTCATTATAAAATCCTTAAAAATCATCTCCCAAACCATTTGGCCAATTTCAATTAAACTTGGCATATGTGTTGATGACCCTTTACTTAAACTGTTAAAGATTTTTAGCTCCACTGGCCGAAGGCCACCTGCGCTATTGTCATGATGTTGTGTCCATCGTGCGTCTCTCCGTCCGTATGTCCAGTTGTAAACTTTTTCTTTTAAAATCTTCTCCTCAGAAACTACTCGATGAATTTCAACCAAACTTCACAGGAATGATCCTTGGGTGACCCTCTTTTAAAGTTGTTAAAGAATTTTGATCCAAAGAAAAACATAGATTTAATGGGCATGGCTAATTTCCAAATATGGTAAAAGGTGAGTTTTCTCAGAATCTAATTGATGGATACCAAATAAATTTTACATGAATGATCCTTGTGTAACCCTTTATCACTCTACCAAAATTATTGTGATCGGATGAAAAATATGGATTTTATGGGCTGAGGTCATTTCTCTATATGTTATACAGTGGAAACTTTGAAATCATTTACTCATAATGAAATAGATGGATATCAACCAAATTTCACTGGAATAATCCTTGAGTGACCCTTAATCAGTCTACAAAAAACTTTTGTGATCGGATGTTTATGGGCGGAGGTCATTTCTCTATATGTTATATAGTGGAGATTTTGAAAATCATTTTCTCGGAAAGTAACTATTGGATATCAATCAAACATTTTTGGTGTAATCTTAGGGTGACCCATTATCATTCAGCCAAATATTATTGTGATTGGATGAAAAATATGTCTTTTATTGGCAGAGGTCATTTCTCTAAATGTTATATGTGGAAATTTTGAAAATCATTATGCCCCCGATAGGGAGGCATCATAAATTTGACTTGTCCGTCCGTCCGTCTGTCCGTCCGTCCGTCAGTCATTCCGTCCAAAAACTTTAACATTGGCCATAACTTCTAAATCAAAGCGGTGTCGGGGGCATTGTCATCTTACAGTGACAGCTCTTGTTTTCAAAATGATTTTGGAGCCCAAGGTACTTTTAACCAATGTCATGCTGAACCCAAAATATAACTGCTTTAGACCCTTTACTTTAATTATTAAAATATTGTTGATTGACAATCCCCCCCTTATCCAAAGGTGGTTGTGGAAGTTTCACTTTAAAATGTTTTAATATCTTTCCCGTTCCACTCAAATTGACCAATTTCAATGAAACTTGGCATGGATATTTCTTAGATGACCCTTTACTGAAATTGTTGAAAAAAAATTGATAGAACACAGAATGCGGGTAGGAAGGGGGGGGCGACGCTTATTTTCACCTTATTTTCATTTCAAAATCTTTGAAAACCTCCTCCTTCTTCCAATCAGTGAAACATAAAGTGGATTTTTTTTGGGTGACCCTTTACTTAAATTGTGAAAGAAATTTTGATTGACCTCCAAATATGCACATGGCAGGGCATGCTTATTTTTATGATAAAATCCTTAAAAGACTTTCCCAAACCATTCCACCAATTTCAATAAAACTTGGCATAGGTGTTCGGGTGACCTTTTACTTAAACTGTTAAAGAATTTTTTTATTGCCTAATAGGGAGGAAGCTGTTAATAAAGATTTAGTAAAGTAGGTTTGCAGATATTTCATTCATTTAGCACGGATAAAAACATCATAATGCACCGTCTCAAGGGACCTCAGTTTAACATCTCATCCAAAAGACAATCACTTTGTTAGTGTGCCAGCCTTGGAATCATACCCAAGTGGTCAAACTCTAATGATATTGAAGTTCGGTTCTCTACTAACTGAGCTAATTGAGCTGACATAAAAACTTTTGAAAATGGTCTATATCCTTTCTTAAACTACATTTAATTGATTTAATTTTATTGAAATATTTATTTCACTTAAGTTATAGTTCTATTGTAATTTTGACAGCAGAATTTAATGAATTTTAATACTTAAATCAAAATGAATGAAAAATGAGCCTCAGAAAAAAATCCATGTTTGTGATGAACCAATTGATATAGGAAATGCCGTCAGATCGCTGATGACGATATTTTATGTTCTGAAATATGGATGGGAAAAAAATGATTTTGGAGTCCAAGGTACTTCAAAAGAATGTCATGCTGAACCCAAAATATTACTGCTTTAGACCATTTACATAAATTATTAAAATATATTTAATTGACAATCCAAAGGTGGTTGTGGGAGTTTCACTTTAAAATGTTTTAATATCTATCCCATTCCACTCAAATTGACCAATTTCAATGAAACTTGGCATGGATATTCTTTAGATGACCCTTTACTGAAATTGTTATAAAAAATTTGATAGAACCCAAAATGTGGGTGTTGGGCTTCTTTTCACCTTATTTTCTTTTCAAAATCTTTAAAAACCTCCCCCTTCTTCCAAATTCAGTGAAACATAAAGTGGATTTTTTTTGGGTGACCCTTTACTTAAATTGTGAAAGAAATTTTGATTGACCTCCAAATATGCACATGGCAGGGCATGCTTATTTTTATGATAAAATCTTTAAAAGTCCTTTCCCAAACCATTTGGCCAGTTTCAATAAAACTTGGCATAGTTGTTTGGGTGACCCTTTACTTATATTGTTAAAGAATTTTTTTATTGCCTAATAGGGAGGAAGCTGTTAATAAAGATTTAGTAAAGTAGGTTTGCAGATATTTTATTCATTTAGCATGGATAAAAACATCATAAAGCACCGTCTCAAGGGACCTCAGTTTAACATCTCATCCAAAAGACAATCACTTTGTTAGTGTGCCAGCCTTGGAATCATACCCATGTGGTCAAACTCTAATGATATTGAAGTTCGGTTCTCTACCAACTGAGCTAATTGAGCTGACATAAAAACTTTTGAAAATGGTCTATATCCTTTCTTAAACTACATTTAATTGATTAAATTTTATTAGAATATTTATTTCACTTAAGTTATAGTTCTATTGTAATTTTGACAGCAGAATTTAATGAATTTTAATACTTAAATCAAAATGAATAAAAAATGAGCCTCAGAAAAAAATCCATGTATGTGATGAACCAATTGATAAAGGAAATGCCGTCAGATCGCTGATGATGATATTTTATGTTCTGAAATATGGATCAGAAAATAATGATTTTGGAGCCCAAGGTAATTTTAACCAATGTCATGCTGAACCCAAAATATTACTGATTTAGACCCTTTACTTAAATTGTTAAAATATTTTTGATTGACAATCCTCTCTCCCCCACCTATAGATGTTGGTGTGTCAGGGTTGGGCTTTTCACTTTAAAATATTTGGAAACTTTACCCACTCTACCTGCAGTTGAATTGGTCACCAATTTTTAGCTCCCCTTTTTCTGTGGTTGCATGGACATACCTAGGTAATGAATCTTTTTTTCTCAGGTGAGCGACCCAGGGCCAACGGCTCTCTTGTTTATTTTCCCATAAATGCAGGGATGGCAGGGCAGGGTGTATTTTTATGCCCCAGATAGGGAGGCATCATAAATTTGACTTGTCCGTCTGTCCGTCCGTCCGTCATTCCATCCAAAAACTTTAACATTGGCCATAACTTCCTTATTACTTAACATATTCGCATCATACTTTACCACAACATTCCTTGGTACATTACCTTTCTGTAGGCACATACTTTGGTGACCTTGACCCCTGGATGACCTTGACCTTCAACATAGATTGGCCATAATTTAAAATCAAAGCGGTGTCGGGGGCATTGTCATCTTACAGTTACAGCTCTTGTCCTTAAAAATCTTCTCCCAATCTTACTGGCCAATTTTCATTGATTCTGGTTTGAATGTTCCATGAATGACACTTTACTTGAATTGTAGCTGAAAATGTGTTTTGAATGGTCTACTTATTGCAATCACCTTTATGTTTGCAATAATATAGGTAAAGGGTATTCAGTTTCATAGTGATTGAGTACTTTGGTGCAATGTGGGCCAGACCCTATAAATCTTTACAAAAAAACTTAACTTTAAAAAAAATTTTAAAGAGTTATTTTCAGTCAAAGTAAGCTTTGTTAGATGAAAGCCAGTGGAGCAAAACAGGCCCTCGTTGGCCTCTTGTCTTTCTGTTTGTTATCCCCCGCCTTTTTCGGCGAAGGTTTTAGTAATGGTCTAATGGTTATTTAATACTTAGATTTTGTCTGAGCATATCTCCTAAAGTATTATAGCTATCAACTTGAAACTTTAACTATAACATTTGCTAGCATAATTTTCCAGTTTTTGCCCTTTGTTATTTTAAAGACTTAGACTTTGTAGGGGGTCAATCTATTAAATACAAAAGAATCCTTAATCTATTAGGCTTTAGTTTACTATCAAGCTTTTACGGCGGGGGATGGCCATGTCCAATATGGCTCTTGTTAGGCTCTGGTTTTGTAATGTAAAATTTTGCATTTGGTCCTTCTAAGCTTGTGTTTAGGAGAGGGGTGTGGAATTCCCATTTCTGATTACCCAACTTGGGATTTCTTTGGGATTCTGACAAGTACAGATGTGCAGTCTGATCATTGTCCATACCATCTGATATTCCTTATAAACTAGGAACTGCTCAAAAGTTCTATTTTCAAAATGAATACAGTAAAACTTGAATTAAGTGACCACTTAAGGGACCATCAAAGTTGTTGTTTATGGGAATGGCCGCTTAAAACAAAATACCATGATAAATGTGGAGTTCATTTTGATAGCATTTATAGATTGTCGGTCAAGTCGAAGTGAATCCTATCATGTTGGAACCCATTAGAATAGTCTTATTGAGTCGATTCTAATGGGTTCCAAAACATGAGATTTCTAAATAACCTATTTTTCTTTAAGAATGTCCTCTTTTTCAGAGATTTTGCTTACGGCAAGGGGACATTTTATGGTGGTCGCTTAATAAAATTGGTATCTCGAGCACTTTCGACTGTACTGGCTCATAAAAAGTGCATCCAGTGCTTTCAAATGGTCAGAGGTTCAACCTCTTTTTCGTGGCCAACATACATACATAACATTAAATTTTAGTTCTCACAAATGTATGAATTATCACCTGATTTGGGATGAGCAGGTGAAGGCTGATATTGTGTATTCTAGACTTCTAGTGCCAGTGCTTTTGTGAGAAATACTAGACAAAAAGAAACCCTGAAATAGTGGTTGTAAAGATGCATTTCTGGACCACAAATAAACTAGTGTTAATTTCTTTTATTTAACCAAGTCTGGTTAGCCAAGTCAGTTATCTTTTGGGTTGTCAATCCTTGGTTTTCAAGTTCGATCCCTTATTTGGCCAACATTCATCCGACATTTGACCAGTCATTTGTCTACCACCAATTGGGGTATGATAAGTAGGGTGCCTATGTGGGATTAGCAGCTAGTCACTCTGATGAAATGTTGTTGTTATACTGGTGTGAACAATGACAGATGACCATGGGTAGGTGATCAGCTGTCATGATAAAACTGAAATAATGTTGAAAGTATCATGAACCCTTGTCATGCTGAGTAAAAAATCTTACCAAAATTATATTAAAATCAAAGTGCTGAAAGCTCTGATTTCCTTATTGTGAGTCAGTATTTGATTATGAAAATATGAATTTGAAACTTCACAGGTTTGAAAAGGAAAATCAGGTGGTAAAGACTTAAGATCAGACTGCACATATGTGCAGACTGGTCTTTGTCCATACCCCCTGCCAAAGTAGGAATATTCTGGGATCAGCATGACAAGGGTTAAAACCCGTACAATGTCTTTACCTAAAATTTAATTACAGGTATCTGCTCAAGCTCATGAAGAAGAAGAACCAAACATCTCACAACAACCTTTATTACAGTTTGAAGAAGGTAATATGAGCCTGTGCCGGACATTTCCAACAATTTCATGAGGGCATGATTCAGAGAAATTGAGTTTCCTAATCAGTCAAACAATGCAATAAGAACATTCTCTGGCCGCCTTTAGAGGGGTTAAGACCTTATATTTCTCAAGAGCGCATAGTGAAGACTCTGGTCAGCCTGTGTAGATGCACAGGTTGTCCAGAGGCTTTGCGATGTGCATATGTGAAATAGTTGGAAATGTCAAGCAAAGGCTCATATTATGTTGATAGTAATAATCCCCCCATCCTCGAAAGATCAGGGTCATATTGTTTTCCTCTTGTCTGTCTGCAAAACTTAACCAATAAACTGAACATATAAATTTCAAGGCTATTCAAGATACAATGCTCAAATTTGGTAGGTGATAGATCTTGGTATTGCACATCTACAGATACCAAGGTTAAGCCGCTTTAGGTCATGTGACAAGGTTTCTGTTGAGGTCAAATTTTAAAAAAAAAATCAGTTTTGGGATATACATGTTTCACAAAGACACCTTGGTTCAAGCATATAGTGGGGTAGGGTTTTCTTGTATCCGAATCACCACTGATTGAAGGGTACAATAAGCTTAATGAAGGAAATAACACTTCAATATAAATTAATCATTCTCATGTTGTTTATTGCATATTCTGTACACAAAGCTTTGGTAGACTCTATAGACTAAGATCAGACTGCACAAATTTGCAGTCTACACTGCCTGCTTTCTGCCAAATTATTGTAGGAAAAATTTGAGGCAAACAATAAATTGTCCCTAAGGCTAAATCATAAAGCAGGAAAGGATTTTCAATGAACTGAATATAAGCATCTCACACTTTGATTGAAAGCTATATAGATAATAATATGTTAGGGTCTTAGAATATTGTTGTTATCTGGTCGAGGTTTAGAGAATTTATCATGATGAGGCTTTGAGGGTGAAAATTGTCCTTATTTAGATCAAGATATGTATTTCTTTTCTAAAAAACGACTTCCTGATATCATTTTATGTTATCAGGAAGGCGATACCAGGTCAATAAGGCTCCATTGCATGATAAAATAATCTTTGGGATAAGTACAAAGTTTAACCCTTTACTGTTTAATCCCTGTTTTTTACGTGCCTGTTATTTTATGTTCGAGAAAACATTGTGAAAAAAGAAGAAATTGCTTCTGACAAGCAATTTCTTCTTTTTCCACACAATTTTCTACCCTACTGAATGGTTATTTATCAAATTAAATCCACTCTAAATTCTGCAAAACCTTTGAATTTGGACAGGTATAAAATTTTGTAAAACAGGAAAGGGTTGAGACTGAAAATTAATGTTATCAAAAATCAGATATGCTTTCTCTAGGATATTCATTGTTGTCTGCAATTCCTTGAATTTGAATGCATCTAAAGTTTTCTAGTCTGGTAATTGAAGGAGTTTACTGTTATGTATTTCAGAGTCGTCAGAAGATGATCTAGATGATTTACCTATTGGTGTTGGTGCTTCAGATTCTGAGGTAAGTTATAGGGGTAATAGAGGTTTATGTGCTCTGATTGTCTGGCTGTCCATCTGACAGTAAGTACCAGCAGAAGCCGAATTACACAAAATTGACACAAAATTACCATAATACATGACTGAAACAGAAAAGACTGGACAATTGTTCTAAATGTAGCCTTGCTTGTCGTTTTAGGAGAATTGGGAAGATTTTTCTTTTGTTCTGAATGTAGCCTTGCTTGTCGTTTCAGGAGAATTGGGAAGATTTTTCTGATGAGGAAGATGAAGAAGAAATGGACACGCATGACAAAGACAGTAAGGGATAGACATGTTGTGATGGATGACGCTGGTCGTGAAATAATATTGGTGACTGTGGTACTCATTATAAATGGGACCTGATGTCAGCAAATCTGGTGCAAGATTTATTAAGTCACTGCTTGGACACTTCCAAAACTATAAGCTTTTGCCAAGATGTTGATGAGGTAGAATGGAAAGTGTAATCTAAGGAAACTGATTGTCTTGTCAAATATTTACCTGTTTACAGAAATAATCCTTATGATTTTCTTATTATGATTGCAAATCCATAGCAAAGTTTGCAATTCAAATTCAACAGAGAAATTTTAAACAAATGAAAGCAAAAGTCGTAAAAATCATGGAAAGAAATATTGAAAATACTTGTAGAAATTATTCTTTTGCAAAAAAAAATCACATCTATATACTGTAAAGACATGAAAGAATTTTGTGGTATTTTGGAGAAATAAGATCTTAAAGGACTGGAGAAAAAGTAAAATATGTTTACATGTACTTTATAGAGAATAATATGTTAGTGTCAATGTTATCTGGGCAAGGTCAGTAGAGTTTTCCAAGTAATGATAATTTCTCGCAGCCGAGACTAGACAACATTGATATTTAAGACACTAACATGTTATGCTATGTATCATGCAATCATTTTTCAGCGTTTAATTATAATAAACCTTTAAAAACCAAAGAAATCCAGGTGAAAGTATATGCAAATTGTTTCTAAAAAATAGTCTGCTTTATATCCCGTTATGTTATCACAGGTGATATTGGGTCACTACAGGGTTCATTGCATGATAAACTAGGGTATCTTTGCATGAGCATGAAGCTTTGTGTACAGAATATGCCATAAACAATATGGGAAGGAATAAATTTTAAGATTTGAGTGTCATATCCTTCATTAAGCTTATCATACCCTTCAATCAGTTGTGATTCAGATTCAGAATATTTACTGAATGTAATAAGCAACTTTGAATGAGAAGATATTATAGAGCACACATAGAAACTTACTGTATCATTGGCTTAACTTTGGGCATAAATAGGCAAAAGATCAGATGTGTAGACTAAAATCAGACTGCACATATGTGCAGGCCAATTTTTGTCTATACCTCCTGCCAAAGCAGGATTATTTTGGGATTAACCTCAGCTGGGCTAAACTTTTGACATCTATGGCACAAACTCTCACTGCCCTACTCCTTCTTCAATGAGGCATTAGGCTGTTAAAGTTGTTGAATATTATTATGTACAAATAGATATGAAAAAATTGTTGATGATGATTTTATTAAAGGCCATAAAACTGGAATAGTTTTGCCATTGTTTATCATGCTTTCTTCATTGGGAAATGATAAGCCTAGACTAATCTTCCCCCCCCCCCCCTCCCCAACACACACATGCACACCTCCCCATGGCTGGCAAGGGTTGCTGTTTTTCTTTCATCTGTCTATGAAACTGAACCAGTCTTGCCTATCTTTATCACACATTTGTCATTGGGAAATAACATTCACCCCCTACACACACAAACACATCTCCTCAAGGCAAGGGATACTGTTTTGGCATTGTCTATCCATGTGTCCTAAATTCTGACTGGATTCCATCAAGGCTTGTCCATAGTATTACCCCTAACTTCATAGATGGGTTTGAAAAGTGAGCCTATGCATGACATTTCCAAGAATTTCTCATATGCACAAGACAAAGCCTCTTGCTAGTCTGTGCAGCCACACAGTCTGACCATTGTCTTTGCTATACGGTGTGTAGATAGATAAGGTACAAAATGCTTTGCAGGTAACCAGTCAATATTCCAATAGTATTGTGTGATTGTCTAGTCTGATCAAAGTGTGTCCATCACACACACAAGGAATTGTTGGAAATGTCTCACACAGGCTAAAATAGCTTTGCTCTTTACCATTATAAGAAGATGTGACATTTGAAAGACATTATGCCCCATTATGGGGAGAATACGTGGATATTGATCTACCATCTTTCTGTCTACAACTTAGCTTAACATTTAATAATTTCTTCAATCCTTTTCAAGATACGATGTTCATATTTGGCTTGATGATGGTTATAGATCTTGGTGACTTTACACCTGCTGATACCAAGGTCAAGTTCATTTCATGAGGCCAAGACTGCAAACCAAGGACAATTATTGAGCAAAACTTAACCAGAAAACTTAACATTGCTAATTAACTGTACATCTTGCCTACTCAAGACAATGTTCATTTTTGGCACAATGATAGATCTCGATGAAAGGCATCTGCTGATGTCAAAGTAATGTGATAAGATCAAGGTCAAATGTTTGCAAAACTAAACCAAAAACCTCAACAGTTATATTACTTAAGTCTTTTCAAGTTGTTCATGATCTCAATGATATACATCTGTTGAAGTCAATGTCATATATAAAGGCCATAATTATACCCCCCACCTACAAAGTAGAGGGGGGTATATTGGTTTCACCATGTCTGTCTGTCTGTCCGTCCGTAGACCTTTTCGTTTCCGGACTAAATCAAGAACCAAATGACCTACAATCATGAAACTTTATACAAATGTTCCTTATGACCCAAGAAAGTGCCCTATTGTTTTTGGGTCATGTAGGTCAAAGGTCAAGGTCACAGTCAGCCTTAGTTAAATTTTTGTTTCCGGACTCTAACTCAAGAACCAAATGACCTACAATCATGAAACTTTATACAAATGTTCCTTATGACCCAAGGAAGTGCCCTATTGTTTTGGGGTCATGTAGGTCAAAGGTCAAGGTCACAGTAAATTTTTGTTCAATTTTCGTTTCCGGACTCTAACACAAGAACGGAGTGGCTTACAATCATGAAACTTTATACAAATGATCCTTATGACCCAAGGAAGTGCCCTATTGTTTTTGGGTTACATAGGTCAAGGTCACAGTAAATTTTTGTTCAATTTTCGTTTCCGGACTCTAACTCGAGAACCAAGTGACCTACAAGCATGAAACTTTATGCAAATGTTGCTTATGATCCAAGGAAGTGCCCTATTGTTTTGGGGTCATATAGGTCAAAGGTCAAGGTCACAGTCATTTTTTGTTCAATTTTCATTTCTGGACTCTTAACTCAAAAACCAAGCGACCTAGAATCATGAAACTTCATGCAAATGCTACATATGACCTCAATATTAGTTTCAAACACATCCTGCACTAATAGTACTTTCATTCTGACAAAGCGCTTGTGGGGGGTATTAGTCCGCTCTGCGACAGTTCTAGTTTTGCAAAGCTTGACAAAAAATCTTGAAAGATTCTGGTCATATTTTGCATGATGATGGGTCTCGACGATATCTTCTGATGTCAAGGTCATGCAATAAGGTCAAGGTAATATACTACTACAATCAAAACGAAACAAACCTTGCAGTAACCATTAACTTAACAAAGTAAATTATTTCAAGCCTTTTCAAGATACAGCATTTATATTTGGCATGTACAAAAGTGTCATTTACATAAAGCTTCAGATGTCAAGGTTATGTAATCAAAGGTCAAGATCATCTGTCAAGATCATACTTCTGATAGATTTGCTGTTCCAAGGGCATTTGTGTTTGGAAAACATGATATCTCAAGGTTATTTGTCCAGATTAAAGTCAAATTTTTGGTTTACATTGTTCAAGGTCGAAGATGCTAATTTTGGTTCAAGATCTGTCTTGAAGTAACTTGTTGAGGCTTCCCAAAAAGGAATTTTGATTTCTTTTAAACCAGTAACAGTAGTTACAAGCTGAAGAAATTTCAAATGTAGTTGCCACCTTCGGAGGAGCTGACCAATATTGAAATCTAGCATATCGAGGGCTTAGCGCGAAACAGTTGTAATTCCCTATAAACTTATAGGGAGGTACAACTGTTTTGTGCTGAGCCATTGATTTCTTGTCACATATAAGTAAAATGGGGGGGGGGGGGTGGAAGCTATTCCAGTCGGACGTTGGCGTCTGCATTTTTAGCTCGCAAGGGATGAAAGTCTTGGAAGAGCTATTGTCATACCCTTTGATGTCGGTGTCAGCGTCCCCATAAGGTTAAAGTTTTTATGCCCCCGATAGGGAGGCATCATAAATTTGACTTGTCCGTCCGTCTGTCCGTCCGTCCGTCTGTCCTTCCGTCCGTCCGTCATTCCGTCCAAAAACTTTAACATTGGCCATAACTTCCTTATTACTTAACATATTCGCATCATACTTTACCACAACATTCCTTGGTACATTACCTTTCTGTAGGCACATACTTTGGTGACCTTGACCCCTGGATGACCTTGACCTTCAACATAGATTGGCCATAATTTAAAATCAAAGCGGTGTCGGGGGGCATTGTCATCTTACAGTGACAGCTCTTGTTTATTTCTATTAATATCAATCCTAGAGGCTTAATATTGTACATAGACACTCATAAGGGTATAGGCTTTCTCTTAAGACAAGCACCCATGTCAAAATGACCTTGAGACAGTAACCTTGACCCTTTTTAAAAAACTTAAACCAAAAGCTTTAACCAAAAGAACTTTAACCAAAAAACTTCAACTTTGCTTATATTTTCTGATTGCTTTACCAAGGGACTTCATAATTTCATACATGCACTCACCAGGTGATATGCTTACACCCGAGACCAAGTGCCTTGACATTTGACCTTGGCCTTTTATGGACTTAATAAATTTTAACCAAAAACTTTATAAAAAAAAAAACTTTAACATTGCTTATATTTTCTGAGTGCTTTTACCTAAGGATATCATTACTTCATATACACATTCACTATGTGATATGCACTCACTATGTGATATGCTTACACCAGAGACCAAGTGCCATGACATTTGACCTTGACCTATTATCGACTTAGAAAAACTTAAACCAAAAACTTTTACCAAAAACATTTAACCTTACTTATATTTTTTGAGTGCTTTTACATAGGGACATAATAACTTCATATAAACACTCACTATGTGATATGCTTACACCAGAGACCAAGTGCCTTGACATTTTGACATTGACCTTGACCTATTATGGACTAAGAAAAACTTTATATTTTCTGAGAGCTTTTACCTAGAGACATCATTACTTCATATACACACTCACTAGGTGATATGCTTACACCAGAGATCAAGTGCCAAGACATTTTAACCTGACCTTGACCTATTATGGACTTGGAAAAACTTTAACCAAAAACTTTTACCAAAAAACTTTAACCTTACTAATATTTTCTGAGTGCTTTTACATAGGGACATAATTACTTCATATTAACACTCACTAGGTGATATGCTTACACCAGAGACCAGTGCCTTGACATTTTGACATTGACCTTTTATGGATGTTAAAAAACTTGAACCAAAAACTTTAAACTTGCTTATATTTTCTGATTGTTTTACCAAGGGAGATCATAACTTCATATGCACAGTCACAAGGTGTTAGGCTTTCACTGGTTACTAAGGTCCTTGACCTTTACCTTTGAAGGACTTAGAAAAACTTAAAACAAAAATCTTTAAACTCACATATTTTTTCTTATTGGTTTATCCTATGTAGATCATAACTTCATATAGTCAGTAGGTGATAGGGACTTTATTACTTCATATACACATTCACTAGGTGATCGGCTTTCACCAGAGACCAAGATCCTTAACATTTTGATTTTACCTTGACTTTTTTGGAACTCGAAAAACTTTGACCAAAAACTCCAACCTTGCTTATATTTTCTGAGTGCTTATAACTGGGGACATCATAACCTTACACACAAACTCACCAGGTGATGAGCTTTTACCAGTATTCAATGTCCTCTGTAATTTGACCTTGATCTTTTATGTACTTTTGAAAACTTTAACAAAAATTTTTAACCTTGCTTATATTTTCTGAGTGCTTATGCCTTTGACCTATACCTTTATTTCTTTCTATTTCTAAATCAGTCTGATATATATAAGATCATGGACTATAACAAAAAATATTGACCTTGAACTTAGATCTTTGTCAAGTGATGTTTGTGACTTGCATCAGTTTGGGCAAGCTACGTTGTCTGCTGACAACTCTTGTTGGCTTGACTATTGGTAGAATAGGTGGGCTAAAACAGTCACACGGACGTTTGTGTCAGTGTAATGCTTTGATTAAGTTTTTACATGCAAGTGATTAAAATCTCTGTTTCTACTTAAACTATTGCTTTGAAATCTCGCACATGCTTCTGTGACCACAATATCAGCCTCTAGATTCAATAGCCTGTTATTGAATTTAGTGGAATTTTGACCCTTTTTTTTTTAATTCGAAATTCTTGGGGGTTTTTTCATGCAAATGTTGTATATCTGTTATATCTCTGTTTGTACTTAAGCTATTGCTTGGAAACTTTGCACATGCTTCTGTGACCAAAATATCAGCATCTTGTTAAAGATTAATTACTTGGATATATTATTTTATGGAATTTTAATACTTTTCTGACTTACAAATGCTTGGTTTAGTTTTTATGTGCAACTGTCAGATATCTGCAATATCTCTGTATATACTGAAGCTTTTGCTTAGAAAATTTGCACGTGCTTCTGTGACCATCATATCAGCCTCTTGACAAAGACTCATTTCCTTGATTTTGAATTTACTGGAATTTTCCAATGTCGACATTGATTTGCTCTTGCTATCCAGTACTAGGAAAAGTCGAGCTTCGCTGACCTCTGACAGCTCTTGTTTCAGATCCTTCTAGAAATCACAGCAATTTGAATATGTGCATGTTGAATTCACTAGGGTTGCTATACATTCAAATCGGCCCATATCTCAGTCCTGGCCATTTGGTTACAATAGGCCATTTCTTTCAATGTTTTTATACCCTTTTTTGAATTGCACCCACCTAAAACTTAGCAGGATGTATCAGTCGTCAATCAAGTCCTGGCAAAACTTTAGGTTTTCTCATTATCTACTTCCGAGATATGTTTCGAGATCATATCACAAACTTTGCTCCTTTTCTAGCAGTTTTCAAAGCTTTAAATGGTGTGTTGGCTGGTATTTCACTAAAATTCAGATTCAATTGATTTCCCCTCTTAGGCCTTTTTAACCAGATAAGTTATGCAGGATTAAATCATTTTTTTAGTTCACCTGAGCACAACATGCTCAAGGTGAGCTTAAGTGATCATTGAATGTCCATCATGAGTCGCCGGAAATCAACAATTATCGTGTTTACACTCTTAGAGGCCACAAATGCAGATCAATCTTCATGAAACTTTGAATGTTTGTTAGATAACAAGGATGAGCCCTATTTAATAGATCCTTGCCATACATGTATCACTGGAAAAGGGGCCTTAATGACAATTTTCTTGTTTGAGCTCTAGAGGGCACACTTATGGTCCATCTTCACGAAACTTGGTCAGAATAATTGTTAGGTCACAAGGATGAACCCTATTGAATATGGGAAGGATCTGAAATATGACATGGGAAAAGGAGCCTCAATGACAGTTTTCTTGTTTATGCTCTTGAGGTTACACATATGGCACAGTCTTTATTAAATTTGGTCAGATTATTTGTCAGGTCACAAGATGAACACTTTTCAAAATGGGAAGGATCCATTGGATATCAAGTTTAGCTCCAAAGGCCACTGGGGTTATTGTCATGGCGTTGTGTTCGTCCGTGCTTCTGGTCGTAAATATTTTCTTTAAAAATCTTCTCCTCAGAGACTACTGGATGAATTTCAACTTAACTTCACAGGAATGATCTTCAAGTGACCCTCTTTCAAGATTGTTCAAGAAATTTTGATCCAATGAAAAATATGGATTTAATGGGTGTGGCTAATTTTTAAATATGGTAAAAAGTGAGTTTTCTTAGATTCTTATTGATGGATACCAATTTAATTTAACATGAATGATCCTTGGGTGATTCTTTATCAGTTTATCAAAAAATATTGTGATCAGATGAAAAATATGTATTTTATCGGCAGAGGTCATTTCTCTATTTGTTAAATAGCGGAAACTTTGAATTTCATTTTCTCAGAATGAAACTGATGGGTATCAACCAAATTTCACTTGAATGATTCTTGGGTGACCCTTTATCAGTCTTCCAAAAATTATTTTGACCGGATGATTTTTTTTTTTATTAGCGGAGGTCATTTCTCTATATCATATATAGTGGAAACGTTGAAAATCATTTTCTCTGAATGAAATTGATGGATATCAACCACATTTCACTGGAATGATCCTTGAGTGTCCCTATATCAGTCTACAAAAATATATTGTGATCTGATGAAAAATATGCATTTAATAGGCGGAGGTCATTTCTCTATATGTTATTTATTGGAAACTTTCAAAATCATTTTCTCAGAATCTAATTGCTGACATCATATCAACCAATTTTCACTAGAATGAGTTGAGTGAACCTTTATCAGTCTACCAAAAATTATTGTGATCGGATGAAAAAAATGCATTTTATGGGCGGAGGTCATTTCTCTATATGTTATATAGTGAAAACTTTGAAAATCATTTCCCCAGAATGTAACAGATAGATATCAATCAAACTTCATTGGTATGATCCTTATCATGCAGCCAAAAATTATATGAGTTGATGAAAAATATGTCTTTTATGGGTGGAGGGCATTTCTCTGTATGTTATTTAGTGGAAACTATGAAAATCATTTTCAATATTAGTAGAACCCAAAATATCTAAAAATCTAGTCAAAACTTTTGATTTGCTATTTCAATAATTTCAAGCCTGTGGAGCGACTCAAGCCATTCATGGCTTTCTAGTTTTACATTCTACCAGGTGTCATGAAGCCACAAGCGTAGTCAGAATATCTGTATAGTCACAAAGATGAACCTTATTGAAAACTCTAGTTCCATTCAGGCATTATTTATAAGACTATCTTAAGTATAATTATGAATTTTTCTGGAAATTAGTCTTTGATTGTCTGTGGCAACCTCAAATGTAATACGACGCTAAATGTAATAAACTTTTTTATTACATTTGGCGTTGTTACATTTAGCGTCGGGGTCAACGCCAAATGTAATAATGCCAAATGTAATAAAATTATTTTCCTCCATCATCGTATCAAACTAACCAAATACAAGTGGAAGTTTAGTTTGGAAATATTACGAATGGCAGTGGGGGCATGAGGATATATTTTTTTCGATGAATTTGCATATGAATTGTGACAATGTTTCTGTGTGATTTCTTCAATGCCCAATACCTAGATAATGAAATCAAGTTTTATTACATTTGGCGTTGTTACATTTAGCGTCGGGGTCAACGCCAAATGTAATAACGCCAAATGTAATAAAATTATTTTCCTCCATCATCGTATCAAACTAACCAAATACAAGTGGAAGTTTAGTTTGGAAATATTACGAATGGCAGTGGGGGCATGAGGATTTATTTTTTTCGATGAATTTGCATATGAATTGTGACAATGTTTCTGTGTGATTTCTTCAATGCCCAATACCTAGATAATGAAATCAAGTTTTATTACATTTGGCGTTGTTACATTTAGCGTCGGGGTCAACACCAAATGTAATAACGCCAAATGTAATAAAATTATTTTCCTCAATCATCGTATCAAACTAACTTAGTACAAGTGTAGGTTTAATTTGGAAATATTTTGAATGGCAGTGGGGGCATGATGATGTATATATGTTTTTTTTCGATGGAGGAAAATAATTTTATTACATTTGACGTTATTACATTTGGCGTTGACCCCGACGCTAAATGTAACAACTCCAAATGTAATAAAATTTGATTTCATTATCTAGGTATTGGGCATTGAAGAAATCACACAGAAACATTGTCACAATTCATATGCAAATTCATCGAAAAAAATATATCCTCATGCCCCCACTGCCATTCGTGATATTTCCAAACTAAATTTCCACTTGTATTTGGTTAGTTTGATACGATGATGGAGGAAAATAATTTTATAATATTTGGCGTTATTACATTTGGCATTGACCCCGACGCTAAATGTAACAACGCCAAATGTAATAAAAAAGTTTATTACATTTAGTGTTGTATTACATTTGAGGTTGCCACAATTGTCATTTATTGTATCAAAGAGACAAAGGTGAGCGATATAATACCATCATGGACCTCTTGTTTTTAAAAGTGAACTCCTTCGATATGCCACAAACAATTTGAATATTTGCTTGATGCATCGGCTATGCGTCCTCGAAATATTTAAACAATAAATATAAAAATAAGATTACAATTGATATGCATTTTCTGACACAATCTTCACCATTCTATGAGACATGTCAACTTGGTCAATGGTAGGTTTGGTAATAGTCCAAAAAGTCCTACCGGGTTTTGTTTACTGCGTCAATTTCGCTATGGAGACATTTTCCGATGCAATGTTCATAACGAATGTTTTATTTTACCCTGTTAATTCTTTGGCCAAATAGACGAGAAAGGAAAATATCATCCGAACAGAACATATCTTTTATTTCTCGAAGGTAAAACATGTGTACAACAAGGGCAATATGCACCATTATAATACACCATTGGGCGTTGCACCCTGTTCCTAGACTAGTTCGCCGGTTTCCTTCCGAGCTCCTACCCACAATTTCGGGTAAGTAGGTGAGGCTGGCACTCGGATGAAAACAGGCTTTACGCTTATCATGCAATTGAATGGCAAAAATAGACTTGTTTACTGGACAGAGTGCAACAAATAGTAGTCTATTAGATTCAGTTTATTCTTAAGTACTCCGAAGTTCTAGTTCGAAAGCGCTAAAAATGCTCCACATTTCAATAAAATTGATTGATCCGTAAAGACACTAAATCAGATAAGTACGTAGATTTGATTAAAGGGAGGTAAAAATTATTGCCAATGGACGAAATTATCGATAATGTTTTACCTCACTTGAAAATCATTCAAAACTCGCTCATTACACTCATCCGATTACAAAACCATTCGACTTCGATTTCATGATGTTCCAAACTCTAATTTAGCCTGAGCGTGACAGGAACTTGACGGATCTCGGCACGAGTTTCTTACTGTATCTTTGCACTCTCCAACGTTACACATGCCCTCTTGATAGATGAAAATAAACAGTTTTTTTTTCTATTAAGAAGTCAATGCTCGTCTTTTTTTGCTTGAGATGTTCTTTTTCATCAGCTTTCCAGTGTATGATTATGAACTAAGTTTTTTTGCTAAATAAGTATTTAAAAGGACTTTGTCAAGGGCTTGGGGCAAAGCTATTGAAAGCCCCTATTTATTTGTTGGCACTTTGAATTTGATTCCAAAGATCAATGGTATTTCAGTAACAACAACAACAAAAATTGGGCGTTAACGTCATGTATATTTACTGATAAATCAACGTTTTCTCTCGTTAAGGTCCAGGTTTTGAACCTTAACGTATGCCTATAACGACCCGCAAACGAACGTTCTATAGAATATTTTAGATTCAGAAAAGTTACAGCATCGGAAAATTCCAAGCTTGTCCTATTACGCAATTTGAACAAGGTCGGTTTTTTGCAGACAACACAAATTGTTCTTTTTCCCATGTCGTTTCAAAATTTTAATATATTGGACCTCTGCCCTGCGTTCATGATGAAAAAACAGTAAGACCATTTGCGAATTATACCCCGCTTTGCACGTGCACTTGTCGTGTCAAAATTGTAATATATTGAACAACCCCTGCCCTGCGTTGAAGACAACAATACAGTACAACTGTTTGCGAATTGACCCTTTTCCTGTTTAGCGCCCCCTAGCGGATTTTAGGGTCAAAATGGCGACTTATGGTGACAATTTCCATGGTTCCCCGCTCTCATAGTAGCGTATTGTAAAACCGGAAACAAGTCTTATTATAACTTCCTGTTTCCACTTTCGGTTTGAGTTTCTTTGAAAAGCGAGTTTGAAATACGCAATAAAACCAATTAAAGAAGTACAAATTTTAGAACCCACGTTATACCTAAACCAGAAGTCGTATTGTTACTTTATCAGAATCTGTACATACCACCTCATCTAGAAAGGTAAGCATATTCATGTATTTTTGGGGGGATTTTTTTTTACCCTTGTGTAAAAAGGGGGTGGGGTAAGGCTTTTTTGTATATCTTCTAAACTTTACTTGAAAATCTTTTCTCAGACTTTATGCATATATTTAAATATGTTAGTGGTGATGAAATTTAAAGGGAAATTAAGGTGGTTTTTAACAGTAAACAAATAAAAAAAAAATCTACATGAATATTGGATGTTTTGCACATTGATACTGATACTCACTGTTGTTACTAATAGCTTCAGTCAAGACACATTGGCTTTGTGTAAAAGCACTTGAACTCAGTCCAACCCCGGCTTAGTTAGTCCATGACTTTTTGGGCTGTTGATCATGAGTTAGAATCAGGGCTTGGCAAATTGTCTCCCAACATTTATCATACGTCATCGTGACAGGCGTCATTTGTCTTAAGACCAAAAGCTTAATGACATAATAATAATAATAATAATAATCTTTATTTATAGTCGGGGGTTTGTACGAGGTACAGTTAACAATTAACATAAGCTATGTATAGCTTTTAACTGACTTTCACTCATTCTAGATGTTATCAATTTTGATTGAGAATTTCGAGAGGCAGTGGAATCCTTTTTTTTTTTTTTATTGTGGAAGGGTTTTCGTCCACTGCTACCCATTTACAGCTGGGTGGACTGAGGCAGTGACTATTAAGTTTCTTGCCCAAGGAAACACCTCGCTGTCACCAGGACTCGAACCCCTGACCTTCGGATCAGAAGACCGATGCTCTAACCACTGAGCTATCAAGGCAGTCAAAGTGCATGTGCATGACAAGTGCATGTACATGTAGTACACCTAAGTGAGATTAGCAGCTTGCTTTGATAAATGTTGTGGTTGTACTGATGTTAGAAACAACAGGAAGCCATGATTTTGTGCATCAGCTGCCACTTTCTAACTGTGATAATCTTGAAAGCAGTGTTAAACCCTAATCATTCTTGAAGTCGCATGTCCGATTGATCCTACTATATTCGTTTGACATATTATTCCCATTCATGTAATAAATGTAGATTAATATTTACTTTAATAATTATTTTTATCCACAGATTATGTAAAAGAAACAGAAGACTGATGATGGTACCAGCAGTTAATACTGTGTTTGTTAACAGCTAAATGATGAGAGTCATATGATGATACGTTGTGATTTCTGTTATACCTGCTATCATCAAAGGTGTGTTAATGTGGACGTGGAAGAGGCAGAAGAACTGTCACGGTTGTGTTGAAGCCATGGAGCAGAATCTTTCTAGAAAATTTCATTTTTCCAGACTTTTATTCTAAAACCTTTGGAATATTGAGCAGGTTTGTATATGTCTGTTGAAAGACAGGGTGTACATTTAATGGGATTACCAATGATGTTCGACAGGAAGCAATGTCCAATTCTTTGTCCAGAGCATTAATTTGTCCTTTATGTCCTAATGTCCAATGGACTTTAAATTTGGCAGATATATGCCTGTCATGATTACAAAGTGCAGTGCACTAGAACTGTAGCTTTATTGAGCTTAAGTTTTTTGTTACTTCTATTTCATGTTTTTCATACTTGGGCATCCAGCACTGCAATGGGCCTATCTTGTGACAATTAACAATCATGTTGGAATGTGAGTCCGAATCAATGAGTTACAGCACATGTTTAAGTTGGTTCCATTCCATCTATTTTTGAGGAAGATACAGATGCAAGACTATTTTAACTTTTTTTACAGCTGGTAGGGGACTTGGTATTGACATGCAACACTTCTGAATGCTAGTTTACATTCTCCCCAAACTTTGTAAAGTTTTATTTGGGAATCAATGGATTCATTTGAAGAATCATATTTGGATCAGGGTTCACAAAAACCCTCAAATGGGGGTTTTTCACCCCCAATTTGAATCTTGTACCCCTAATTTTTTTGTTTCATGTAAAGGGGGTACAAGTATGCTGTAAATTGACTGTTTTCACTCCCAAATTTAAAAGTCAGTGGGAACCCTGTGATTGAAAATATACAACACTGTGAAAAATCATTTTATTTGAAATAATTTTAACCCAATGATGTTGGTACGCATTAGCATAAATTATGTCATGCTGATGTTAACAAATGACTAAGAGTTAAACTGAAAAAAACTGTTATTCCAGACCAAGAACAATTGCCTTTCCTCACATAAAACAAATATCAGCTCTACTGAACAAAGGTTAGAATAATTATAATGATGGCTTATTGACCGTCTGTCTGTCCATATAAAATTCTCAATTCCCAATATTTCCAGATATCCTTGATATGAGGGGTTCAATGTCACAGAAAACACAGGAAAGGGGGCCTTATGGAATTTAACTCAAAATATTACCCTTTCAACAGGGATATTTCTGAGCAAAATTTATGATGTACAATTGAAATGGGCCTATAGCCCATGTCCCATTCATTTACATTTTAAAATTTAGCAATTTGATGGGCCATCTGCAAAGTTGATGGGCTATAAGGAAAAGGTGGTGGGCCAAAATAATCCTTAATTAATGCATATCTTGTCCTAGAATAAACATCAGATTTGAATGGATTTTATATGGGGCCCATCCAAAAAGCACTGAGATAGTAGCTGGAGGCTAGGAAAGGATGTGGTGGTTGTACTGGTGAGAGAAACACCAGGAAACCATTGTTAGATGCTCCAGCCGCTGCGATATAACTGAAAAAAATGTTGAAAGCATTCTTTGAAATCTCTGGTTCTTCTGAAGGAATTCACTTGAACTTGAACACGCATGTTCACAATCAAAAGAGCAACCTAGAATATGAAGGGGGATATCTCTAGATACAGTTTGTGCAAATTATTCCCCTTTTTTGACCTGTGCTGGTTAAAAGAATGAAAATGTAAAAATTTAGAAAACATTGTTTTCTCTGAGTAAATGTTGAAACCCAACTTTTTCTTCATTAAAAAATAATGTTTTCTACACTAGTGCTACTTAAACATTAGGATAATCTATCTATATCCTAGATCTATTTAGTACCATTCAAAGATTAGCCCTGATAAACACTTGTCCATGGACAAATGTTCCAGAAACTTTGTCCATGGACAAGTGATCTAGAAAATTGTACTTGTCTGTAATTAGAAAATTCTGTGTCTGTGTCAGACAAATCAGGCATAAGAATTCCACATCTCTTGTTATATGTGTATATTTTTGACAAAATTTAATGTCGCACTTGTCACTTGTGTCCTACTCATGGATAAATAGTGTGCCCAAGTGGAATGAGCTGTATTGTTGTCTTGTATCCTTTTCAGTAAATTTGTGCAAGTGCAACAAATCAGATGTGTGAGAGCTTCTGGTTAGTAGAAAAAAGTTTGATAAATTTGTCATTTAGAGTAAACAACATTGTGTACAATTCAAGAAATTGCTCATTGCATTACAATTTCTCCATTTTCACCAAATTTTTCATAGCGTTGAAAAGTGGAATTGTGTGGGAATGGGTGAATACTTGTCATGGTAAACTTGTCTATGCAGGGGGCATATAAAAATATCACACAGCAGATTATAACAATTCAGTCTGATCTTGGCATACACCCCCTGTTTTTCGACTGTTCATTCTAGGTCGTTTATTGGTAGAATTATCAGTGGGGAATACAATGTATGTACCATTGCAAGCAACAAGATTTATTGTGAGTTTTATTCAATTAATGAAAAGTATTTATTATAAATAGCATGAATTAACCCTTGTCATGCTGAATAAAAAACCTTGGAAAATCATATATGTATCAAAGTGCTGAAAGCTCTGTATTTCCTAATTGTGAGTCAGCATTTGATTTTGAAAATATGATTTCTGAAACTTTTCTGGTTTAAAAAGGAAAATCAGGTGGTATAGACACAGATCAGACTGCACATATATGCAGGCTGATGTTTGTCCATACCTCCTGCAAAAGCAGGAAAATTCCAGGATCAGCATGACAAGGGTTAAGTTGGCATTGAATACACTGTACATATTACCGATTATGATGATAATAAAACAAAAGAAAAATAATCATGACTTATTTAATGACTTTTCCCAATGAATGTAGACATGAAAAAAGTTTGCCCTTGTCCAAATTCAGAGGAGTCATAACTAGTTTCCAAAATCTTTTGGTTAAAAAGGGAGGGAAACAGTTGTGAAAAGATAAAAATTGCTTATTTCAAGTGATTTCTTGCCTTTCACAATGTTTCCTTACCTTTTAGGTGCTCTTCTTCCAACATACCAGTTATGTCTATTTACTTTTCTTAAAATTATAACTTTTCATGACCCTGACCTTTTCCTAAAAAATGTTTTTATTCCCCCAGTATCATTACTAATACATGTATTGCTAAGTCTATTCAAGGCACGAGCCTTATAATTGGCGTGATGAAACATCTCAGTGATGTACATCTGGTCAAGGTCATGTTGCAAGTCAAGTTCATCTGTCAAGGTCAACATTTTGAAAAAAATAATTTACAGGGGCATTTGCATTTCACAAACACATCTTGTTTAGCTTTTTGTGACCCTTATTGATGTAGTTGTGGCTTATCACATTAAAATATAATGTATTCTGGTTGGCTGGAAAATTGCATACTTCGATGAAAACAATTTTGAGTATGCTGAAACTTTGCTCACTATGTAGTCCCATAAGAAATCTAGTTATGTTGAAATTTTTATGCTTGATGATATTTAACTATATGAATTGAAGAGAATATTTTTGAATTCATGATGGTATGAAAATTAAAATCTAATCACATGTCTCTATGAATCTACTCTGTGTAATCATACTGTGTGATTGGTTTTTAGTTTCATGCCTCAATGTACATGTATTCAAAAGATTTTCTCTTCATCTCTTAAATTAAAAATGTCCCAGAGTTCAAAATTTTAATCCTGACCAGCCCAGGAATGCCCTGCAGTCTGACCACTAGTGTCAGACTGTCAATCTAGAGATCCCAGGTTTTCCCACCGGTTTTCCCAACATCGGCCCTCATTCTTTCAAACTACTTGTCTCTCACCAATGGGTTGATAATTGTAGACCTATGTGAGATAGAAGCTGGAGGCTATGAAAGGATGTGATGGTAGTACATGTGCTGGTGTTAGAAATACCAGGAATCCATTATTAGGTGCTGCAGACAATGCCGGGGAGTGATTATGTCCATCCTTTGATTATCATGAAGGGGATATTGTCCAGGAACCATTGTCCGCTGTGTATATTTGAGAAAGGGGATAATGTCCACATAGACAGGAAAAACATCCAAAGGTGCTCATTAGTCTGGTTCCACATTTCGGTGTACGGACATGAGCCACCTGTACAAAAGCCCCACGCCCTTCACTGAAAAGTGGACAAAAGCCCCATGGTTATGAAAAACAGGATTTTTTTTTTTTTTTTTAGTCTAAAAAAATTAAGAATTTTATACCAAGCATGTTAAAGAACCATGGCGGATCTCGGCAGTAGTTTTTCAGTAGTTTTCATGTATCCTCGCACTATCCCCTGTAACAACTAACGGTATTCTGAAGGTGTCACTTGGCATGTGCTATGGTTGCGACAATAAATAAACGGAAATACATACACGCACCAATTTAAAATTTAATCCAAAATGAGACAGATTTTTATGACTTCTTTGTGGGAAGCTTGTAAAAAAGATGTGTACTCAGAACTATTTTCATAAGGGGATGAAACTAATTTTTTTTCAGCCAATCTGACTGCACAGTAATTGATAGAATCAACCAAAAATGATTTATTTATGAGATTAAAAAGTATTTAGTCGTATGTTACCCACAAATGTTTTTAAAAATTTTTTAAGGATAGGTCAGTTACATAAAGTAAAGCTCTCATTTAAAATTAATTTCCAATTATGTTATAAAAGATGATTCTAAAATTCATTTTGAGTCAGGATCTTAAAAATGATGAACTAATATTAATGTACAAGTAGGTTGAAAAAAGGAATATGTTTGAAAAAAGCATTTTGAATAGTGAACTTGAGTTTAATTTTTAGACACAATAAATGAATAAATAAAAAAATATTAAATAATCATGAAATTTCTAATTAGTAAAGAGAAATTCTAAATATACATTAAAAAGTAGATGACTCATTTGTCTCCATCCTCATAGTCTTTATTCATAAAGATTAACATGGAACAAAAATATTCTTTTGGGAAAAAAATAAGATAATTTATAATAATAATAATGTAATCAATGAAAAATTCAAAATGAAATATACAGAATTTGAAATTTATTTTGACTATTAAAGTTATCTGTTTAAATGAATTAGAAATTGATAAGATATAAATGGTCAAAATTTAACTTCTGTTATGCAAAGGGTGCTTCCAAAAATCAATATGCAAATTTGGGGATTAAAATTTCAATAGATCAACAGTTTTATTGCCCTTAATTGGATGCAGCTGTTGTTTAAGCTCCTGTATACAACTTGCAAGGTGTTTGACAACATTGATCAAACATTGGTATTGTCTTTGATCTGCCAGACTGGGTAAACACTATTGTATAAGAGGCATTTATTGGTGTTTAAAAAATCAACGATTCTTAATCTTTGTGAAACATTTTTTTTTTAAATTCTTATTACATTTTTCTCATTTAACACAATCCAACTCAAACATGTGAAATAAATTATTGACCTGCCTCAAAAAAAAAAAAAAAGAGAAAGAAATAAAAAAGATAAAAAGGCTTAAAAATGTTGTATTTCTTATCCATGTCCTTCTTATACAGATTTCAGTAAGAGCTGGATTTACTAAAAGATATAATCTGCAGATTATTTCAACAAGTTAAAAATGATGAATCCTGATAATTGATAAAGAAAAGCACAGTGGTTTAAACAAAGTAATTTATAATTAAAAAATGAAAATAAATGGAGATATTCATCAAAAGTAAAGAGGTGGGGGACCTATTCTAAAGATCTAGATCAGTCATCATCAAAAGATACACCCTAATAAAACGAAGTATAAATCTAGAGAAAGAAATGAACTCTTTGGTAACAAAGGATTTCAAAGTGCATTCCAAAACACGCGCATGGTGCTCACACCCGAGATCTGTTTGCCATCTAGATCTAGATCTAGATCCATCTATTTATAAAAGCTATAAGTTTTCAAATGTAACGTTACAGTTTCTTCAAATTCTTTTTAAATATCGGGGAAAAGGATATTGATAAATGAATTTGATTATAAAAAAAATGCCGCTGGACGAAATAAAAAGGTCCTTACTACAGCTCAATTTTAGCTGTATTTACGCGATTTTGCCTCCGAAGGACTGGATCTATTTATTGGATGTATTGCATTAAAACATGTACAACTGTAAATTCTAGATGAATCTGATCCATCATTTACGTTTTCGATAATTGAAGTGGAGAAATAACTTCACTAAACTGTTGCATTTTTCGTCGCATAGCAACTGTAATCTTAACGAATCGGCTGTTTTCGGGAATTTCCGACCTCAAACCGGATGTACAGAGGGGGTTTCCCAAGTTAGTGGCAGTGATCTCCCCTGAAATTTTCACCATAAGTCGGGATTCCCTATAGGTGGCGCTAAACAGGAAAGTGGTGAATTATACCCCTCTTTGCATGTGAACTTGCGTGCGAAGAGGGATATAATTCGCAAACAGTCTACTCTGTTTCGTCATCATGAACGCAGGGCTGGTGTGCCTATAGATGCAGAATGACGAGGATGTATACGTCGAGCGCTACCGCAGATTCGAGAAAAAATGCGACCCGGAAGAGCAGAATAACCGATAGAGGTAATAGTTTGGTTTTGAAATGTAAATATTTCATTATTACTTACTAAACCCATATGTTGTTGGTACTCATTTGAAACGTCTCATCGAGACGATTCAAATGAGTACCCACAACAAAGGGTTTCGTTTGGAAATAAAGATTTTAGACTGGCTTTACCCCATGGAAGACTGGCAGCACTATCAACTTCCAAAGTAGCTACCTAAATAGTCGACAGAGGGACTTGTTAAGCCAAAAAGGGACCATCCATGAACTCTGTAATACAGAAACTTAGAAAAAATATTATTTCAAACAGAGATAGCGTGTCGAAAATAATTACATTGTGTGTCAATGGTAGAATTATATTAGTAGGTTCAGAAAATTATCCTAGTACAAAGAATTTTGTTCCTAGCCATCCAGTGCAATCTGAGCAGGCTTGATAATTTTTGCACTACCAGGATGGCCCTTTTCTTTAGACGTTCGTATAACGGCTATTGTTTCATAACCCGGTTTTGTTATGATTTTATCATATTAGTCTAAACTGATAACCTTAATGACAAAAATTCGATTATGAAGCAATTGCCTTTATCATATATGAATAATTCGCCCTCAGTTGAGTTTGTCCTCTGCAATCATTGTATTTTAAACAGTATAAATTGCACATGAAGCCATTTTACCGAAATTTGTTTTGTAAATAGAAATGTAAAAAACCCAACATCTTATGTTAAATGGCTTATTTCCTGTTTATAAACAAGTTTGTTGCTAATTAAGTGAATGGTGCCACCTACTAGCGTATTCAATATTCAACCTGGGTAATAAACTTTTAGTAACTTTGTTTCGCGAGCATGGATCTTCTATATCTCAAAGTTTTTATTTGTTCGGTTTACCTTTGTTTTATATTAGAAGCTCGTGGCGATTCAATAAAGCGAGTATTGAAACAACTCAACGGCCTACGCTCGGATTTGAATTTTGTTTCTCATGATGTTTTTACTTTATCTGACAGTGTGGAGGCTATTAACACAACATTGTGGTCAAGAAGTTTTCAAAATACGCTGTTTAAAGGTAAAGATGGCAAAAGTGGATTTGGATTGATAAATGGATCCAGCCCCCGCAGAATGATCAATCTCTTTAAAGCGTTTTCAACCGAGAAGCTACTAAACCGACAATTTGCAGACCACATCGAAGAATTAGTAAAACGCCAACACGAGATCGAAGAGATTTTGAATCGGGAAATGATATGTTGATGCAGCTTCAAGCTCGACTGAATGAATTAGTTGTCACGCAGATCAATCTAAACGAATTGTTAGAACTAGAACAACGTTCGAATAAGGTACTTAAAGCTCGACTAAGAGTTTTAGCGAGAAAGGCAACAACCTATGACAGTGTTATCGATTCCGATAAACGACTGTATAAAGAGCTTCAAACTCGTTTGGAAGCCTTAGAACGAAATCAAATTGATACAAATAACGCATTGAATGCTGAAAAACGCCTCAATCGAGCCCTTTATACGCGTGTGGAAGCATTGTTGTTAGAGAAAAGAAATGATGCTGAAATACTGAACCGATTATCAAATGTAGAGGACAGTGCTATCAAATTGAATAGAAGTCTGAAATTGGAAAGAGCCAGTATTAAACAGTTACAAAGTCGGCTTGAACAAATAAACAAATCGCCTGTTAATCGAGATCCGTTTGAAAGGATAACGTCATTTATCGACCATATTCAGTCTACAGATGCCACAACTTTAACAACTACCTCCAATGACGGTGTTTATAGCGATCGACATACGACGATCGAATGGCGTTCACAGAAGCCCTGCAAAGAGGCACCAAGCAGTGGGATTTACAATGTTTATTTCAGCTCTCTTAGATTAACAAAGCCTATATATTGTGACGCGGATACAGAGGGAGGTGGATGGATAGTTATTATGAGACGCCAAGACGGCTCCGTAGATTTCGACCGTACATGGAATGAGTACAAACAAGGGTTTGGCAACGTAGAAGGGGAGTTCTGGTTAGGAAACAAATTCATACACGAAATGACAAGGTACAATACAACAGAGTTCAGGCTTGATTTGAAATCATGGTACGGAGATTTTTCATTTGCCAAGTATGAATATTTTTCAGTGGATTCTGAAGCCAACAAATATACCCTTTCCGCGTCTGGGTATAGTAGAGACGCGGGAGATGGATTTAAAAGGCATGATGGTTTAAACTTCTCAACTAAAGACGAGGATAATGATCAATCTTATTTCGAGAACTGTGCGAAATCTCTTCAAGGGGGATGGTGGTTTAGCCGCTGCCGTGGTTTCTTACGATTGATCCACGGGATTTGTGTTTGAAAATGAATAAAGTAAAAAAAATAAAAAAAAATGATGTAATAACTTTAGACAAAAGAGTCTTATTGTTGCATTTCCTTTGTGTACAGAAAAGGCTACCGTATTATTATTCCTGTTACATACGCGGCCTCAATTGCAAGTGAAAAAAAAAATAATTAAAGTGAAATTATAACACCGTCTAAATGCTGAACCTTAAACGTTTTCGAGTTTATAAATTTACGCCGGTCTTTGAGAAAATGTAGGTCCATCTAAATTTAAAGCCCAAAATTCTAAACGAGTTAATCGTTTGGACCCTTCTTGTCATACTTTCAAGCGGACGTTACGGGTCTGAATGTTGTTTGACATCGCTAAGTTAAATAGTCGCCGATATATCAATAATAGACAAAATATAGTACTGAATGTAAACAGCAGATGGCCAAACAACAAGTTAATTCAATTAAATAAAACAGAGTATTTTTCACGCAATTGGTAATTAAAATGCACGGTGCGTAATTGACAGTAAGGTGTCAAAAAAGGATTACGAGTTGAAAAGTGTGAAAATCACCTAAATATGACATCTTGTTATTAGCGCTAGACCCTTTGTTCGAATTTCCCCAGGTGAAATATAAAGCATTTTTAACTTCCGGACTGAAGAATGCGTTCGAGAGTTCGACCGTCCTGCTGTACGAGTTTTCCGAGGTCGAACACAATGAATTATGAGCGAAATCTGCCGGGACTGAGATCCTTGTTCGAATTTTCCCTAGTGTTCGAGAATACCCCTGTTCGAGAGACCGAAGTTTGACTGTAATTCATTTCTTACGCAAAAATACGGAAATGATCAAATAACATGGAGGGGCAGACGAGGTTTCCAGTTTGTGGAGATGAAAATACGGTTTGTTTCTGAAGTGTTGTAATCGGAAGACTTGTGATTGAATCGGGGGAAAACAATTTAATCTGAATGAAAGTGAATTCATATACTTTATGGGAAAAACATTAAAAACTGTAAGTAACAAATATTAAATGATGGAAACCTGTATTAATTATGGCGATTTTCTCATTCATGCAATTGATCCATTTGTATCTGCCTCTACATAGAAAATTTATTATTATCAAATATTGGATAAAAGTACTTAATACAGTTGTAAATTGGCTGCTATATAATACATATTTAATGCTTTTGAATGATCTTGAAGCCGGACTTACATATTACAATTGTAATTAGGCTTACCAAGTGAAATGTATCCTCGATGATTGTGGGCTACATTTTATCTGGCAAAACCAGTTTCTTGCCCTTGATATGATCAAACAACGCTTATTCCATATTTATCACCGAAGTTGGTATTCTGCCATAAACAATTCAAACCGACAATAAACTTACTTATTATGTAAACACGAATTCCATTTTGAAAATTACTCTGATAAAAGAGAAGAAATTTCGAATTGCTCATACTAAATTTAGACTCTCGTTACATGATTTAGAGATCGAACGTGGTCGATACTTAAATATTGATAGAAAAGATAGAATATGTGGGTATTGCAAAACAAAACATATCGAAAATGAATTTCACTTTCTTCTAACTTGCCCAAAATATACAGATTTGAGAACTAAATTCATATATAAAAAATACTATATTACTTGGCAAATTCTTAATAAATTAACAAATTTGATGTCCCAAATTTCGAAAACCAACTTGCATAATTTATCGAAGTATATATATTACGCTTTTCAATCTAGAAACTAAATATGTTTACGTTATTCGATGTTCTTCAGTTAATCTCTGTATTTTATCTGTTTTTGTATATGTCATTTGCTGTAAACATTGTGAATGTTTAATGCAATAAACTTGTTGTATTGTATTGTATTGTATTGACCTACAAAAATGTCGAACGGTATGCATTATTTATGGCCCTGAGTCCGCCACAAACAACTAATTCCCAAGGTATAGATTACTACTCCCGATACAGTTTTGCAAACATGCGCAACTTTTATAATTTTAGTTGAGTTGATTGGTTTGCCAGTACTAGTCAGTCAATTTATCCATTCGATCCTTCCGTCTTACAATCGTTCTAATGCTGTTTTTCTAGGACCACAAGCTCGTCGGCTCTTTCTTTTACATTGAATTGAATTGTATTTTACTGTGGGAACACAAGAAATTGAAAGGGTCAATTCTACCTTTCCCACAATATGGTCCACCATATACTCATACCCCAATATTTTTGCATTTTCTACCCTAGATATATATCAAATTACATTCATGTTGAATTATTGTCTGCAACCTATTCCAATTTAGCCCAGTCTAAAATCTTGTCATCTGTTTAAGGGTTTGAGGATGGGACAAGGCTTTTAAATTTTTCTAATTTAGATTCATCCATTAAAAGACAACAAATGTTTAAACAGGTCCAAATTGTAAAGGGTTGCAGATTACATACAATATGTGGGCAAAATAGTACAATCTGTAGCAGAAAGGGTATATAATATTAGGAAGAAAGGAGAAAATGGTAGTTAGCAGCATTTTCTTCTTTTCCCTATTAGCAAGGTCATCCGTATTAGCAATGTCATCCGTCAAGATCAAATATAGAAGCTATGTATCTTTAACACAGCAGTGATTTTGGCAGTGATAAGTAAGATATATCTGGTTTACATGTTAAGGACAAGGTGAATAATGGTTATATTCCAGAAAATTGACCTCGTGTGTTGTTTCGTCTATTCAGTTCCCTCGCCTTAAGTACTATCAGTACTTTGATTTGAGCACACCGTAGTGATATGCAAGCACTGCGTTGAACACACAAAGTACTTCGTGTATATCAAAAGGTGATGACGCATACTAGACCTATCTTTTGCGCGCGCGTGAGCACAAAAAAAGCTACGTAGATACACGTTGTTCGGTTTTTGACGCGATTATCTTTTTCCTAGGCAATTTCCAGGATATAAGGTTGTTTCCTATGGCCTGCTAAACCAGGCCAAAAATTTGATTTGCCGTTGGTTTTAGACGAATCTTGACGAATGTCGTCGATAAAAGACCATTAAGATCTCATAAGCGTCTATAGGGATACTATTTAACCCTTCAGCAATTGAGTCCAATAAAATCGTCAGGATTTATATCAATTTTTAAATAAAAGAAGTTTTTTCCTCCTAAACTATCAATGGGAATGAGCTGAAACTTGGCACAATTACTCCCTATGATATCTAGTTGTGCATAAAACCTTTGGAATTCAAATCGCTCTAGTGCTTCCTGAGTAATCTTGAATTATATGCCCTTGAATTAAACGGAAATCACTGTTTTTGTGTGTGCAACTCCTCCTTCACTATCAATGGAAATGTGCAGGAACTACACACAATTTCTCCCTGTGATGTCTTGTTGTGCATTAGACTTTTTTTTAATTCTGTCCTATCCTGTCTGCTCCTTTCATTCTTGAGTGATATTGAATCTGACCATGAATTGAATGAAAAACATTTTTTTGTGAGCTCCTTTTCTCCTACGCTTTGAATGGAAATGAACTGAAACTTGCCACAATGACCATGTAGGTTGTCTATTTGTGCTTAGGACTAAACATTTTTCATATGTAAAGTAGTTTCTGATTTATATGCCTTTATGTGCACAACCCCTACAAATTTAATTGGATTGAACTGAATCTTACCACAATGTATCCCTGATATTTAGTTGAGCATAAAAGCATAGTTGAATTGGAATGAACAACGTGCAAAATGACTATTTAGCGAATAGTTGTGTATAAAACCATTTTTACAGTCAAAGGGTCATACTATGTTATGGCCCCAGTCGTCTGTCCGTCTGTTTGCATATTTTCAGCTATCATTGAAGTTCACGTTTCTAACAAGCCAAGATTACTGACAAGCCTATTCGGACGTATATGCGCCGCTCTGCAAAGCTCTTGTTAAATAGTTTGCCATGTTTTATTTGTCTTAAACGCGGCTTTGGGCTCAGAGGATGTAAAAATTAGAATACTCTGAGAAATCATACTTGTTACGTCTACACGCAGAAATTACTTCTTTCAAGCGATGTCCTCACTTTTCACAATGTTTTCTTCACTCTCTTTTCTTGAGCGTTAGTAAAAATAATTACTTGTTTCGGAATTTTATCGCTCACCTGAGTATGCAAGTTCGAATGTTTGAAAAGTGATGGTCATTTTTTTGCTCATAGGAATAGGTGAAATCTAAGTTCTAAAGATTTTCTTCAATTTTATTTCGACATGACATTTGAGATCCAACAACATATGGCTATGATTTCCGGTGTAAGACTAAAATGTTCTGTGAATCATTTTGGTATATCAATACGAGAAATAACTACAAATTTTGAAAATTGTATGTAAAGGGTTAAGCACGATACCCTTTTTGAAGTCTTTCTCCAATTTATCAAATACGGCCTTACAACACATACTAATGTTGTTGTTGTTTTGAAATCACAGGGTTTAAGGCTAGTTTTCCGGTTTCAAAATGCACAGAAATATACACGAATAAGTTAGGCGTTCTTCGACTTGCTATTTTACAAAAAAATGTCTGCAAATACATGATTGTGTGGGATGAGTTGGCTATAAATGACGTCATGACGTCTACTGAACGTACTGCAAAACCCTTTATTGCGTTATAGTTGATGACCATACTTCAAATGTAAATCTCAGCAATCATTGAGAAATTTAAGGTTGATGTAAAGGGTTTTTGAACTAAATGTAATACTGGTTTTATTTACAAAAAAACACAAAAGTTTGCCCATCCATACAATAAATCAAATTGAAGCTGTAGATGAGCACAAGCAGTTGCACAACATTAGAGGCCCAATCTCATAACAGAATAGCCAAACAATTATAGAAAAGGGATATTTTGTTCAAACCAACAACTTCATTACGACTGGATAAAATTTTCATAAATTTGAATTTAAGAATTTAGACAAATGTTCCTATTGGGTAATACTAGAACCTTAGATATAAAACTCATTGTCAAAAGGCTCTTTTGGAACAATCAATGTTAATTCATTTTGTCAACATACCAGTCAAACCGGTTTGGCCTGATTTTGGTGGACGTTTACGTTCACCAGTGTTAATACCGCGTTAATCCTGTCAGATGTTTATAGGTTTTCAAAACAGTAGTGCTCACTAAGATTCAATTTACTCTCTTTCAAGAATTGTATCCGTCTGACAACTATGCATTTTAAAAACGGAGTGAAACAAGGATTCTACATAACATGTTGAAACCTCAAAGACATCATTTAAGTGCGAAGTCATATGCAATTCTGAGATCGGGTGAACGTTTTGCTTGCGTAGAACCACTTTTTAGGCAGAGTGAGTAATGTGCCCTTTGTTTCCGAATGGTCTATGGGAGGTCACTCATGAAAACTTGGTGAATGGAATACTGGAATGGTAACCTCCCCTGACACTACTAATGGTTATTAAACAATAGCCAATTAATGGAAATAACGGAATACACATGAATACCGATAAAGTCCGAGCAGATAAAGTAAGCATTCAGGTCATGCGATTACGGTTTATGCAAAGGGGTTTTATTTTACTTTTCAACACGCGACAGCCAATCTCGAGACGAGTGTCTGCAATTTGTTACGTGTTTATATAAATACTTACCATTTCTTTCTTTATTTGAGAATGAAAATCGCAGAACAATTAATTATTATCCTTTTATACGAGTATGGATAAAAAAATACGTGGACTTTTAATTAACTTTGGAATTTCCTGACGGAAATAAATGAAATTTTGTACATGTCTCAAACCATTTAATGTTGACATAATACTAACTTTACAAGAGTCTGCTATGAATTTGGTGAAAATAATCCAACATTTGATATTCATGGGCAGGGGCCACCGGCGAAATCCATTTCGTAACGTTACGTCCTAGCGCCACTATCCGTAATTTTCCCCTTATTTTGAACCAAACTTTTCGAGTTTTGATAAAAAAAATACGTGGACTTTTAATTAACTTTGGAATTTCCTAACGGAAATAAATGAAATTTTGTACATGTCTCAAACCATTTAATGTTGACATAATACTTACTTTACAAGAGTCTGTCATGAATTTGGTGAAAAAAATCCAACATTTGATATTCATGGGCAGGGGCCACCGGCGCAATCCATTTTGTAACGTTACTTCCTAGCGCCACTATCCGTAATTTTCCCCTTATTTTGAACCAAACTATTCGAGTTTTGATAAAAAAAAAAATACGTGGACTTTTAATTAACTTTGGAATTTCCTGACGGAAATAAATGGAATTTTGTACATGTCTCAAACCATTTAATGTTGACATAATACTAGCTTTACAAGAGTCTGTCATGAATTTGGTGAAAAAAATCCAACATTTGATATTCATGGGTAGGGGCCACCGGCGCAATCCATTTTGTAACGTTACTTCCTAGCGCCACTATCCGTAATTTTCCCCTTATTTTGAACCAAACTATTTCAAACCTTGCCTATTAACGTGTTTATGTAATTTGTTAGGATGTTTGAAATTTTAGCATTGTCCATTAGGTATTTTTTTAATTCAAAGTCAACAAGCTAAGGGCACGCGTCAATTTTCGAACTTCGAAATGACGGCACCGGCGCAGCCTTGGACAACATGGCAATAATAAAGTTCTACTTGACATATGGAAAACCTAATCGAGAGGTAAAAATGACAAAATATGCTAAAAGGTCTTCAAATGTAAGCAGATACCTTCTTTTCAAATGGTTAAAAAGGTTTGTTTTAGAATGGAGAGCGTTTTTGAAGGATGACACTCGGAGAATGGAAAACGTCTCCTCGACGGTTGATCTGTAATTGTCACAGGTCAACATCAGTTCAGTATCTTAAAGACCCATTACACATTTAAGTTTACCAAATTTGAATCGGATGTACGTGAAAAAAGTACTTATCCAATGGTTAGGCGATAAAGATAATGTGTTTATTGTTGAGTTGAGTATTTTGAAAAATGCTGACTTTCAACGAAAGTCAACAATACCGTAGCGTGCTACAGGTGAACAACTAGTTCGATTTAATCCAAATCTACACGACAGAGAGAAAAATGCCACAATTTAATAACACTGTGGGTTTCTTTTCAAAATCTGTGAAATCAAATTTCTGTAACGCAAGTCTACGTAATTTTTATTCACCCTCGTAGAATTTTTAAGCAGATAACACCATAATTTTAATTATGAGTTTACGGAGAATCATTTTGCATTACAAAATCAGAATAATAACCTATATCATCTAATTGTTATTCCTTTCCTTTTATACCCAATGGATCAGACAACCACTCCTTAAACTACACCCGGCATAATGCCGAAAGTTATCGAAACCTTGTAATTACAGGAGTTTGAGTCACGATCGACGATATATGTTGAGAAATGTATATCTGAAGCAAGATGCGAATTTTGGTCATGTCATTTTCCTTTTCGTAATTTTACACGTACAATTTCTCTTTTCTCAACAAATGGAAGAATCACTCTAGTATGCCAACAGAACGTCCACCATCAGTACTTTCAGTGCTTTGATTAAAATAGTTGTTAGGAATGGTGCAGCATCACACCATAATATTGTGAGATGAAGTGCCCTTAAAATTTGGTCTCAAATCCTTTACATGAACCTTAAAGTCGTTCCAATATCATGAATGACCAACGTCTGAGCGAAATGAATGAGTAAATATGCGATGGAAACAACGTCTCTACGTGATGTCACACAGGGCCTATATATCTCGACCGACATCTCTTTCGGTTGCCAACCGATATTTTTGTTAATTAATATGGGGTTTAACGTCGCTTTCAATAGATTTACAATTTTTACAATAGTTTGAAATTTGACAACTAATGCACCTATTCATAGTTTCTTGTCGTTTCTCGATGCACGATTAGAACATTTCATCTGAGCCACTAGTCGTCCTTCTCTCCTAGGCGTAGCACCCACCCATTCCATTGAAGACAAATGACAATAATGCCTTCTGTCAAATATGGCATGAAAGATGGCCAAGCCATATCGAACCCACACCCCCATATTTAAAAAATAAAAGACTCGTTATCGACTGTTCTTAACGGACTCGGCAGTTCTAAACAAAAATGTTAAAATGTGAATTGCTTGTCCCGAGTAACCAAACTTAAGGTTGGTGTTATAAACAGACATGCAAACTCTATGCATACCCGTAGGCTGATTTCTGCCTTTTTTGATTGCTGTGGCATATCCGTTTCAATAAAACACTTTTCTCGTGCCAATGTTAAGGAATAAGTGTGACTGAGTAACAAAAAGTACTCAATGTGAACTTTGGGTAGCTCAACACTAGTAGTGACCAAACCAGAAGTAACAGACGCACAAACACGGGCTCGCTTCAATCGTGCGTCTGTGTAGTCTCTGTCGTTAGTCCGACTAGCTTATGGCAAAAAAGTTTATCTATAGTCACTGTAAGTCCGTCAAAACAGACCAAAAAGTATGTAAAGTTTCCTTTTTTTGCTAAGTTTTTATTGTTGTTGTTGTTTGTGTTTTGCCGTAAGAATTGACCCTTTGTTGATATTAATAACTGAAAACTTTGCCTATCATACCTGACACGTATAGGAAGAACAAGAAAATGGAAGATACAGAATCAATAATATTTAACACATACATGTATATATGTATTACTTACTTTTGTTAAAGTTTCCTGTGTTTCATGCTTCAAGTACTACATTAACTTAAAGGAAAGTACCACCGTTTACGGACAAAATAATACATTTCTGTATAGTTAATAAATAGGAGGGCTTCTCGGGAAAAAACAAAAACAAGAACAAACAAAAAAAAACAGTAACAAAACAAAACCATATGCTGTACTCGATAAAAATTACAAAGAAATTGTTCTTCTTTCGGCCAAGGTTACCTGAGTAAATAATTTACAAATTACAATAATTGAACGACAAAATCCAACTAGTGTAGGTACATGTATACGACGACTAAAACTTGCACTTGGACCGTTAAATTTTGGGCGGGCGGACAGCCAGATAGACTGACGGACGGACGCCGGATATTTATCGACATAAAACGATTACTTTTGGTACTTAGAACTCAGGTGAGATATATTTTTTAAAAAAATCGAATTGGATCAATTTGTGTAAACCTCGCAGTCAACCTAGTGTCGCATATTGTCGGTCTTTCCTGATTGACCATTTTCGGACTGTTGGTCATACCGTATATCGTGTTGTGATATTGAAACTGACCTCGATCAAAACCAATCTAAATCACTCAATCAGCAATCTAATCATTGATTCCAAACAATCACTCTATTCACTCAAAAACACTCCGAAGTAGGCCAAAGCGCTCTAACATCGTTTAAAATGGTCAACATTTCAAGTTTCGCTTGTGATGACTTTTAAGAGTCCGATTTTTTCGTAAAAAACAAAAATCAGAAATGTACATTGATTTTATTAAAGGGAAGTAAAAAAAAATATCGATAATTTTGTCCAATCGAAATGATCAATTATGTTTCACCTCCCTCGAAATTTTTTAAAAAAACTCACTCCTCCAACTTATTCGATTCCATTCAAGAATCGTTCTAAAAGCATTCATCTTGTTAATTTCATGATTTTCCTTTGTAACCAACAACATTTAATGTAATTGGAACACTTCCTGTTTTTATATTAAGTGCAATTACATGTACCACTGCCATTCGAAACATCACTCGGCCATTTCCGTAATTACAACATACCTCGGATGGTTATGTAACGAAATCGAGCATTTTGTTAGCCGGAAACGGTGTAAGAAAACTAGTACTGTAGATTTATATCTTTTACCTATATAACGGCTGAAAAATCTTAATTTTTGAGAATGACGAATCATTCTCAAAAATTAAGATTTTTTCAGCCGTTGATTAAGAATCTAAAGATATTTATATTATTTATCGATGGTTCCACGTCAGTGACTTAAACGAGTAGCGTTGGCGACGTCGAAAGTTTTACTCATTGTTTCGAGGGCTTACGTCATTTTAACTGACGTCATCGAGTTTTTCAATGGTTTTCCCGTATTTTTCAAAAATAGTCCGTCTATGTACATCCGAGGTTGATCGTGAGATTGGCCGAGTGGTGTTCCGAATGGTACCACTGCGTGTCTATAACTTCAAGTACTGTTCCACTCAAGTATTAAAGTGCAGATACAATATATTTAATCAGTCCTCATTTTAACATTCGCATTTCATCATTATGGCGTTCAAGGGATTTAATCCTGTTGCCGTATTGGTTTTGATTTGTTGGATTTATTCAGTAGTTCTAGGTACATCAATAAATCGAGTGATTAAACAGCTAAACGGCATACGCACAGACTTGACTTATGTTTCAAACGATCTATTTACGCTATCTGAAACCGTCGGTGCAATTAACAAAACTCTATGGACAAAACGTTTGGAACAACCTTTTGAAAAAGATAACAATCTAATGAGAGATAAGGATAAAAGAATCGGGGATATTACTGAGGAACGTGGATGTGCATTTAAAGAAAAGTTTTTAGCTCCCTCAAATGCTTTTGTACGAGAAAAGCGGCTTAACCGACAGCTTGATAGCCGCCTGAGAATATTAGAAAAGAATCTCAGTGACTACGAAAATAGATTTAAGACTGATAGTAATATGTGGCTAAAAGTTCAGACAAAACTAACAGATTTAGGAGATATTATATCAAATGTCCAGAATGGCTTTGAAGCCGATAAACAACTCAATATTGATCTTCAATCTCGTGTACACACGTTTGAAAAGGAAATCATTGATATAAAGGGTTTACTTGAATCGGAAAAACAACTAAGCCAAGGACTTCAAATTCGTATAAACGCATTGGAAAACCAGACCATAAACAATATTCCCGAACCTGAGACAAAACAGCACGAACAAATTCAAAACAATGGTATTAGTATGGACAACGAGAAACTTAGCGTTAATAAAAGTCTTCAATCTGACAAACGAATGAACCAAGAACCTCTTGAAGCAGAGTTGGAAAAGAAAACAAAAAGCAACAACTCAATTGATTGTTTTTTGGAGAGGGAAGACGGCATGCTAGATTATTCAGATTACGATGAAAATTACGACATTGATTATTATCCTTATGATTATGATTACGAACTGACAACACCAAAGTTCCAGACGATTTTCTATTCCTGTAAAGATGCTTTTGCGAGCGGGGTTTTTTATGTGTACTTCAAATCTCTAAAAATGAAGAAGTGGGTTTATTGTGACACGGAAACAGACGGTGTTGGATGGATAGTTATAATGAGAAGACGTAAGTTCGAATTGAGTCCGTATGATTTTGACAAATTTTGGAATGCATATAAAGACGGTTTTGGCGACCCGGAAGGTCAGTTTTGGATTGGAAATAAATTTATTCACGAACTGACAAACTCTAAACCCGCGGAGCTCAGAATCGATATTCAACGACCTAACGAAAATTTAGATTATGAGCAGTTATTCGCAAAGTATGAGCAGTTCTCGATAGATTCTGAGGCTAATGGATATCTCCTTACAGTGTCCGGTTACAGCGGAGACGCGGGGGATGAATTCGGGTCGTACAGTGGTTCAAAATTTACGACTCGTGATGTAGATAATGACGAGTATCCCTGTGGGAACTGTGCAGAATTTCGTCGAGGTGGCTGGTGGTTTAGTCGTTCTTGCACTCACAATAAGTACCATGGATTTACTTGGACACCCAAACTTGGCAAGCAGTTCGTAGAAATAAAACTGCGATGAAATCGGGATTCAACCAATTCAACATTGTATTTCACTTGTATTCGTTAAAAAAATCAAACTTTCATTTTTTTAACACCAGAAACATACTTTAAAAACGGCTATAAATGCACTAACTCTTCAAGAAAGTTCTTTGCCATTTAAAACATTTCAATTACGACAAAAGTATATCTAAATATGTAAAGTAAATCGGGGAATGTGCCGTTCAGGCATCTGATCACTGTTCATCTGCCAAGTTTCATTGAAATTGGGCCAATGGTTTTAGAGGGGAAGATTTTTAATTTGGTTTTTAGTGAAAATAAGCCACGCCCATATTTGGGGTCAAACCAAATATCTTGAACAACTTTAGAAGATGGTAACCCAAGGATGATTTATGTGAAGTTTCATTAAAATCGGGCCAATGGTATGGGGGGATATTTTTTAAAGTTTTTATAGTGAAAATAAGCCCCGCCCTGTCACACCCATATTTAGGGTTCAATCAAAATTTCTTGATCAACTTATGAAGAGAGCCGTCCATGGATCATTTAAGCCAAGTTTCATTGAAATCCGGCTATGGGTTTGGGAGGAGGAAATTTTATAAGTTTTTACAGTGAAAATAAGCCCCGCCCTGTCACGCTCATATTTGGGGTTCAATCCAAATTTCTTGAACAACTTTAGCAAGGATCACCAAAGGATCTTTCATGCCAAGTTTAATTGAAATCGGGCCGATGGTTTTGGAGAAAAAGATTTTTAAAGTTTTTTTTAGTGAAAATAAACCCCACACTGACACGCCCATATTTAGGGGCCAATCCTTATTTCTTGAACAACTTCAGAGTTCACGAACATACGCACAGACATTTAAGGGACACGTCGCCATGACAATTGCTCGCTGGCCTTCGGCCAGCGGACCTTAAAAGTGTATATGGTTCAACACCACTTTCTAGTGTGGTGTCTGTTGTCTATAGGTAGAGAGGATCAGCCTCTTGACTTAAAGGTCCTGAGTTCAATTCCGGATGTGGCTAGTATAGGATTATAGGACCAAAGATATCTATAAAGCATAAAGTGGATACTCTGATCAGACGGTACGGTTTCACAAGGTGACCTGAGTGTTATTGTTGCAAGCATGTTTCTTAAATGCCTTTAAATGTATCAACAGTAGATCGACAATTGATAAACCCACCGCCTTACCAGAGAAATAGTAAATAACTAATGACCAGCTTTCATTTATTTCTTCCTATCTGACGTTACCCTAAGCGGAACCCGAAAGTTTTGTCACTATGAATGTTGTGAAGCATTAAAGAAATAGAATACCGTATTTATTCTAATATCGCCTGGGCGATTATTAGAATAGTCATGAATGGCTATGTTGGGCGATTATTTGAGAAATTATCGTGAAGATATGTATATTCTGCCATAAATTGATGTTCAATAAAGTAGTTATAACTATTCCCTTCTGGTACGATGCCCGGAAAAAACGTCGATTTCGGCAAGTTATAGGCTACACGCCGGAAGATCTTATTATTTTTTTGTTTTGTTTTGTTTAGTTTGTTATTCTTCGTTTTCACAATTTTTAAACCCCGCATATCGTTGTTCTGACTTGAAAAATGTCGTAACTACACGTAACTCAATATGTCGCATTTTAAATGGTGCAGATTGAGTACTCGTATATAAGTTGCAAACAGACAATTGAAAATATGCGCAATCGTAATTGCCTACCTGCAGCGATAATAAAATGAACAATCCCTTTTCCTCAATTTTAAAATCCATAATGGAGCCACATTAGACGACTATGATATGAGTTTATCCTAATAACTGAAAGGGTTTGACATCTCCTGGGACAAGGGTAGCGCGTGCACGCTCCGAAAACTCTGCAAAAAAAAGACGTCGGCATCTTTGATCACCTGTTCAACCCCCCGCGTTAAAACAAGAGGCCCAGTATCGCTCCACTGGCTTTAAAATCTTTAGACTTTCATTAAATAAAGCTTACTTTAAATGAATACATTAACACTCCGAAATCTCCTAAGACCTATTTAATAATGATTAACTGGTTCTATCCCATATTACACCAAAATACTCAATCAAAATGAACCTGCAACCCTTTACCCATCTTATTAAAACATAAGGGCCAGAAAATGTCGTTCAAAGATTTCGGGCTCAAAATAGGCCTACCATGCCCATATTTATGGACCAATCAAATTTCTTGAACAATTAAACCCTTTGCTGTTTAATCCCTGCTTTTTACGTGCCTGTGATTTAATGATTGAGAAAACATTGTGAAAAAAGAAGAAATTGCTTCTTTTTCCACACCATTTTCTACCCTACAGAATGGTTATTTTTCAAATTTAATCCACTTTAAATTTTCGTCTGCAAAACCTTTGAATTTGGACAGGTCAAACATTTTGTAAAACAGGAAAGGGTTAAGTAAATAGTCTCTCAAGAAACATTATGGTAAAGTTTCATTGAAATTGTCTGAGTTGTTCCAGAGGATATATCGATCAAAGATTTTGGCCTCAAAATAAGCCTCGCCCTGCCACACCCAAATTTATGGGCAAATCAAAATTTAGCAAAATTTTTTTGAAAAGACACACTCAAAGAACATTCTGGTAAAGTTTCATTGAAATCAGCCAAGTGGTTCAGGAGAAAATGTCATTGAAAATTTCGGGCTCAGAAGGAGATGTCGTTCAAAGATTTCGGGCTCAAAATAAGCCCCGCCCTGCCACGCCCATATTTATGGGCCAATCAATATTTCTTGAACAATTTAAGTAAAGGGTCACTAAAGGAACATCTATGACAAGTTTCATTGAAATCGACCCAATGGTTTGGTGGGAGAAGATTTTTAAAGATTTCAAAGTGGAAAAACTCCACGCCCTGCCACGCCAATATTTGGGGGCCAATCAAAATTCTTTGAACAATTTAAGAAGAGGGCCAGCCAAGGATCTTTTCTTCCAAGTTTGGTTAAAATCCGCCCATTGGTTTGGGAGGAGAAGATATTTAAAGAAAAAGTTTATGCACGGATGCACACACGCACGACGGACACTCTGCCATGACAATAGCTCGCTTGCCTTCGGCCAGTGGAGCTGAAAACTGTCCCGCATCCTTTACCTCATTACGCGATTAAAACGTTATTTACTGTAGCCTTTTGGTCAGATAGCTACTCGGATTCATTTTGCCGATTATCATCGGAAACAAAAATAATCATGAAATATCAGTTAATTCTTTCTATTAAATTGGTTCTGAAAATATTCGTATTAATTGATTAAAATATGGTAATCACTTTGGACAAAACATTTTATTCGTTTTTCGTCTGAAGGTCAGTCAATATATATTCAATTCTTCAGTTACCCCGTAAATGAATCAAAATTGATCAATCACCGTAGATTCATTTTCTGTCGCAGGACTTTTATTCCTTTTTTTTAATTTATTTTTTTGGTTGTTGTTGTTGTTAAAAAAGGGAAATCTACATCAGAGATGATGAAGCATTTTATCCCAAATCGGGGGATGGGTGATTATTAGTTACCAACTTTTTTCGAAAATCAGTCCAAAAATGGTTGTTTTTGAGCAGTGTTTTGGGAGATGGGCGTTTATTAGAATATGGGCGTTTATTATAATAAATATAGTAATTGTTTTCCACCAAGATCGATTGATATTTCATTTAAAAAAACAACAACAACAAAAAAAAAAAAACCCAAAAAACACTAGAGCAGCTTGAGCAGCTGATTTGCTCCACTAGCCTGAATCTACAGTGAATAAATGAGTTGATATTTATTGGTAGTATTCTGAGAAAATTCACATATTACCATATATGGAAATTTTAGCAATGCCCTTTAAAGCCTTGTTTTTCATTTATCGAAAATCTTTGAATAACTTTGATAAGTGTCACCCATGGATCATTACTGTGAAGTTTGGTTGAAATTCATCCAGTATAGTTTCTAAGGATTATTTTTATTAAAAATTTTACAACCAGACACACAGACGCACTGAAGGACGGATGCATGATGGACACAGCACCACGACAATTACCCCAGTGGTCTTCAACCAGTAGAGCTTACAAAAGCTACATTTTCGCCACAATTGAAAATACAGCCTTTGTCGATGAAATAAACAAGTGGGCAGGAATGGCCCTAAACCGCTCACCTGAATTTTTGGTCCACTGGATCTCATGCAAGTAGCTTTCACACTAAGTTTCATTCACATTTGCCTAATTATTGAAGAGATGTTATTCAAAGAATTAAAAGTGAAATTAGACCCTGCAGAGCCACTCATTTCTGAGGAGACGAAAAATAAGTCCTCGCCCTGTCACGCCCATATTATGGGCCAATCACAATTTCACAAACAATTTTTGAAAAAGGCTCACCCAAGCAACATTCTGGTAAAGTTTCATTAAAATTGGCCAAGTGGTTCAGGAGGAGATTATGTTCAAAGAATTCAGGCTCAAAACAAGCAAATTTGTTGAATTGATATCCCCCGCCGAACATATTTTCATTGTCAATGGAGTTAATATCTGAAACGAATATCACTCTGTATGTATATGGCTTAAACAGTCAGGGGCAGTAACTCTAAATTCGACGGTCGAACCAGGTAACCCAGATGATATGCAAATCTCCTCATTGTATTGAAGCTGTGTGCCAAGTTTCATTGAAATCCGGTCTATAGTTTTCAAGAAATAGCGCAGAAACAAATATCACTCTGTATGGATATGGCTGAAACAGTCAGGGGCAGTAACTCTAAATTCTACGGTCGAACCGGGTAACCCCGACGATATACGCATGTCCTCTTTGTAGTGAAGCTGTGTGCCAAGTTTCATTAAAATCCAGTCCACAGTTTTCAAGAAATAGCGCGGAAACGAATATCACTATGTATGTATATGGCTTAAACAGTCAGGGGCAGTAACTCTAAATTCCACAATCAAACCGGGTACCCCCACAATATGCACATGTCCTCATTGTAGTGAAGCTGTGTGTCAAGTTTCCATTGAAATCCTGTCTATAGTTTTCAAGAAATAGCGCGGAAATGAATATCATTCTGTATGTATACGGCTTAAACAGTCAGGGGCAGTAACTCTAAATTCAACCATCGAACCAGGTAACCCCGACGATATGGGCATGTCCTCATTGAATTAAAGCTATGTGCCAAGTTTTATTAAAATCTGGTCCACAGTTTTCAAGAAATAGCGCGGAAACGAATATCACTATGTATGTATATGGCTTAAACAGTCAGGGGCAGTAACTCTAAATTTGACGATCAAACCAGGTAACCCCCACGATATGCCCATGTCCTCATTGTAGTGAAGCTGTGTGCCTAGTTTCATTGAAATCTGGTCAATAGTTTTCAAGAAATAGCGCGGAAACGAATGTCAGACATACGGACAGATGGAAAACAGTCAGGGGCAGTAACTCTAATTTTGACAATCGAACCAGGTAACCCCAATGATATGCGCATTTCCTCTTTGTAGTGAAGCTGTGTGCCAAGTTTCATTAAAATCTGGTCCACAGTTTTCAAGAAATAGCGCAGAAACGAATATCACTATGTATGTATAAGGCTTAAACAGTCAGGGGCAGTTACTCTAAATTCCCGATCAAACCGGGTAACCCCCATGATATGCCCATGTCCTCATTGTAGTGAAGCTGTGTGCCTAGTTTCATTGAAATCTGGTCAATAGTTTTCAAGAAATAGCGCGGAAACGAATGTCAGACGGACGGACAGATGAAAAACAGTCAGGGGCAGTAACTCTAAATTCGACGATCGATCCGGGTAACCCCGATGATATGCGCATGTCCTCATTGTAGTGAAGCTGTGTGCCAAGTTTCATTGAAATCCGGTCAATAGTTTTCAAGAAATAACGCGGAAATGAATGTCGGACGGACGGACGGATGGAAGGACGGACGGACATGGCAAAAACACCCCCATATTTATGGGCCAATCAAAATTTCGCAAATAACTCTTGAAAAAGGATCACCCAAACAACATTCTTGTAAAGTTTCATTGAATCAGCCCACTGGTTCAGGTGATGTTGTTCAAAGATGTTGGGCTCAAAATAAGCCCTGCCCTGCCACACCCATATTCATGTGCTAATCAAAATTTCGCAAACAAATTTTGAAAAAGGGCCACCTTACAAACATTCTAGTAAAGTTTCATTGAAATCGGCCCTGTGGTTCAGGAGAAAAAGAAGTTTTAAAGATCTTTGAAGACAGAGGACAGATGACAGAAACAGACTCAGTGTGATCCTTAAAGTCCCCTTGAGCATGTTGTGCTCAGGCGAGCTTAAAACGATCCTAACCTGCCTTGTTGGAAATGTCAAACACTGGCTCAAATACCATTTGCCCATTGATGCATGTCCCGATGAGGCCTTGTCAAGTAACAGATGGAAGTTGGCTGAGCCAGGGATCAAACTCATAACCCTAGCATTGGGAACTGACTGGCTTAACTGGGCTTGGCTTTGGACAATTTGATTGTTGAAGGACTAAAAAGTGGCAAATCATCACAAGAAAATCCAACTTCACTGCTGCATGTACAAATATGAAAAGCAAAAGGGAATCACTGAAAAATAAACTAGGTAGAGTAATGGTTCTTGCCCACTGCTCTCAGTTACCAAGAGGGGAACATACCGGTAACTGCCAAGTTTCAAATCAATTGGACATAAAGCAATAGAGTTATACTCAGGACAAAGAAATGGATACCATCTTGCCTGCTACAAGATCACATCGTCGTGACTTTCAACAGACAAATAAATGATAACAAGAGGACCATGATGGTCCTGTATCGCTCACCTGAGTAAGTCAACTCATAACTTGTCAACCATGTTATAAATACCAGAGATTGTCTGATGTACATTTAGTATGGATTTAAAAGAAACATACTTTAATTTACTTCTACTGCTTTTTGATTGCAAACAAAGTTATTGATGGAATTGAAATCTTTTAACAAGTTTAGTAGACCTAGGTAGATTTTCACTTGTAATCTCACCGCAAAAGCAGTGAAATTATCAAAAACTTATACCCTGCTTTTGTGCATTTCATCCTATATGACGTCATCTATGCGGGGCAAAATAAGTTACGTCATAATGAACGTTGCATAGCATTCACGCACAAAATGATGCGCTTTCCGAAAATATGTCTAAGAAATTTCACATTTTGTTTCATTTTTGCAATAAAGAAATAGAATAATCGTTTGTTTTTTGAGTAAGATACATTAATATTCCATTTCATGAACAACAAAAGCTATATTTCCGTAAAAAATATAGCTTTTATTATTCACTCAATGAAATATTAATCTATCTTACACTGAAACAAATGATTATCCTCTTAGTCTTTGCTGGCTGCCGAAGCTGTGTGTTCAGAAAGAATATGTCATGAACAGCATGATAATACATCATTGACCAAGGAAAAACTTGTATTTAAGGTAGAAGCCCCGTAATAATTCCACAATGTTTGGGAAGTAATGAACTTTAACAGTGTTAACCGGGGTTTTCTAATGAATTTCATTAGGAAACCTCGGTCAACATTGTGAAAGTTCACGAGTTCTGAAATGTTGTGGAACTATTATGGGTCCACTACCTTAACTAAAAGAAGTTATAGACAAAATTCAGGGTCTTTCACATCAATAGCAGTGATTAATTTTCGGTACATACAATTTTCATCCCCATTTTTCTCTCAGTTTATAGATAATAAGTGGGCTACCCAGCCTTGTAAACACAGCTTTTATTTCTATTGATGAGGCTCTTTGGTCACCAATAGACATGAAATTTCACAAACATGATATATCCAGTTAAACTACACAATCATTTCCAACTCCCTGGCATAAGCTATTGTTTGTTCCGCTAAATCTTTGGCAGGTATCACTTCATCTGTCTCTTTTTCTTCTTGTTTAAAGTAGAAAAATCCGTCTGACTTAAGCTCCCAGTTTCTCTGAAAAAAACCACACCTTATGATATATCTAGGTTGCCGGGATGAAATAACTCCCTGGAATACTTTTGATATTATACAGGTGTTATTAAACTAGTAGAATAACTACGCAAATTAACTAAGAACTTATAGCAGCATTATATATTTGTTGTGAAATGATGTAATAATGCAATTGATGATTCAGAAACCTCCTTATATGTTTAATGGAATAACTTGAGCTATCAGATTTCTGGAATTGCCTTTGTTTATCGCAAAAATTCAGGTCATATTATAAATAGAATATCAAACTTGTGCTAAAACAAACTGCCAACTTTTTACCTGCTCTGTATTTAACGTGGTAAAATGGTGCAAACTGTTTGCAAATTATTTTCCACTTTGCATGTGCACTGCCATCCAAAGATAGGTATAATTTGCAAAAAAGTTTGCATCATCCTGATCACAGGGCATTTTTGCTCAAACTTTACTCAAATAATCAAGTAGAAAGTAGGCAGAGGAGAGTATATTCAAACTGCACTTCAGTGCATTGATTGAATGGGGTTTTACACCACTTTTAACAATCTTTCATATTGCTACAACTGGAGCACCCAACAATGGATTCCTGGTATTTCTCACTCCAGTACTACCATTACATGCTTTCCTAGCCTCCAGCTGCTATTCCACATAGGTTTTAATGATTTTCAACCAATTGGTGGAAGACAAATAGTTGGAAAGAATGAGTGCCCCCATAGGGGATCGAACCCGGGGACCCCTAGATTGACAGTCCCACGCGCTACCCACTGCGCTATGAGGACAGCTACAGAGCAAGCCGATCTTACTTTATACTTTCTTCTAAGTTGGGTACAAGTTTATTGAGGAATCAGTGCATTTCTACTGTAAGTGTCTTTTAACCCTTTCCTGTTTTACAAAATTTTGGACCTGTCCAAATTCAAAGGTTTTGCAGACGAAAATTTAAAGTGGATTAAATTTGAAAAATAATCATTCAGTAGGGTAGAAAATAGTGTGGAAAAAGAGGAAATTGCTTGTCAGAAGCAATTTCTTCTTTTTTTCACAATGTTTTCTCCATCATAACATCACAGGCACGTAAAAAGCAGGGATTAAACAGGAAAGGGTTAATTAATAGGCACTTACAGTAGTGTTGCACTGACCCCCCAATCTGTCCTGAACAGCACAAGAGGGGATAAAAGCACCAGGTAAAGTTTGTCTTTAATTTGCCAAAAGGTTGCAACTCATCGGTGTTCTACTAAAATCTCATAACTACAGCTTGCTTAAAGCTGTAGTTATGGGTTTTGAAAGAAAATCGACAAAATCATGAATAGCCAATTGGGCATGTTAATCCTAAGAATAGAGAGGAGCCAAACTGAACCTTTGTCACGCTATTCTATTTTTTTTTTAATAAATTACTCTTTCTAGGACATATGAACCAATCTGCAACAAGATCTTACCACAATGATTAAGTAGAAAGAAGATAGGGTAGGCTAAGATCAGACTGTATGCCTGTGCAGGCTGATCTTAGTATATAATGTCTGAAAATTTGATTAGATCAGAAGGAACAATCCATGAGCAGCACAACAAGAGTTAAATGACACATACAAAATACAACATCTTGAAATTTGAAGTCAAATGCTTTTACAAACTTATCTAAAAGAGCAGATAATATTTCTGCACAGCAAACATTTTGCACCGTTTTGTTATCCTGAACGCAGGGCTGGTGTTACTATATATCTGAAACATCTCCAGTCACTCAAGTTTACTTCTTCAAGCCTAGCTGATACATGTACTAACTAACATAAGTTTGCTGACAAATACAACTAAAACTGTCGCAGAGTGGACCCCCCACAAGCACTTTGTCAGAATGCAAGTGCTATTAGTGCAGGATGTGTTTGTAACAAAAATTGAGGTCATACACAGCATTTGCATAAAGTTTCATTATTCAAGGTCACTTGGTTTTTTTTAGTAAGAGTCCAGAAATAACCATTGAAAAAGTATTGACTGTGACCTTGACCTTTGACCAATCTGACCCAAAAACAATAGAGCATGTCATTGAGTCATAAGCAACATTTGCATAAAGTTTCATCATTCAAGGTCACTTGGTTTTTGAGAGTACAGAAATGAAAATTGAACAAAAATTGACCTTGACCTTTGACCTATGTGATCCAAAAACAATAGGGCACTTCTTTGGATCATAAGCAACATTTGCATAAAGTTTCATGATTCTAGGTCGTTTGGTTCTCAAGTTAGAGTCCGGAAACGAAAATTGAACAAAGGCTGACTGTGACTTTGACCTTTGTGACCCAAAAACAATAGGGCACTTCCTTGGGTCATAAAGAACATTTGTATAAAGTTTCATGATTATAGGTCACTTGGTTATTGAGTTAGAGTCCGGAAATGAAAATTGAACAAAGGCTGACTGTGACCTTGACCTTTGTGACCCAAAAACAATTGGGCACTTCCTTGGGTCATAAGGAACATTTTTATAAATTTCATGATTGTAGGTCACTTGGTTCTTCAGTAAGAGTCCGGAAACTAAAAGGTCTACGGATGGACGGATGGATGGATGGACGGATGGATGGACAGACAGACAGACATGGTGAAACCAATATACCCCCCTCTACTTCGTAGGTGGGGGGTATAATAATTTTTGGGAGATTATCACTTGTAATTGGGTCAAATAGATAGAGATTTACTCGCTTTGGTATTCAGCACTAATCCTAATTTGCTTTCATTACCTTTGCTTTCAAAACATTTTATGCACACTATCAGCCTGAATGATGAAGTTGAATTATACACTGAATGTGTTTCTAGAATCCTGTGCACTAAAAATACTCAGTGAAAGTGAATCAATTTTAAAGAGTGCTGCAGGAAGTTAATTGTTTAAATAATTTGTCTTCCAAGTAAGTATTGAGGAAATCAGAGAAAAACTCGTCCCAGTAATAAGGTATAAATTTATAGGCACTTACAATAATTTTGCACTGACCTATAAATGTAACTATAAAGAGTTTAAGCACTTACCATCTTTTATCATTTGGGCATTGAATTTAGAACCCAAAATAACTGGACATGACAACAATTGAAACAATCTGTAATCTCTTATTTTTACCCTCTTTCAGTGCTCATGTGAAACATCTCCACTATAAGTGACACGGTACGTGTTACCAAGCAATTCTAAATTACGGAATGGACTAAATTCTTAAGAATAAAGTCCTTTTTCCAAGTCTAACACCTACCAGGCTAAATGTGAAAAAATAGGCACTTGTCAGCCTTGCTTCGGACAAAAAACATGGTTTTGTGATTAAGTAATGACAAATTAAATGTCAAAAAAGAAAGATTTTCCCATTAATTTTCCTTTCTGGCACATATTTTTTTTGTTTTTGGTCGAATTATTTATTGAATGACGTCAAACACATTTGTGACGTAAAATAATCTTGGAGTGTAAGTTAACATATCGACAGAATGTTTTAAAAATTTTACAATATTCTCGGCGACTTTTCAGGGATTTCACATTTGATTTAAATTTACAAGGGAGGAGGATGGTTAAGGAGTAATATATTTTAAGCGAAGTAAAGTTTTCAAGGCTGGTGTATGGATAGGAAAAAGACAGATGGAGGAAAGATGACGAAGGCAGATAGTCATTCCAACTCAAGCAAAAGAAAGCTTGGTGCATTTTAACTCAAGATTCTATTTGTTTGGGTGCCGATACTTTCTGCAACATCATGGACGTGGTACAAGTTAAAGGAGAGAGATTTTAGTTCTCACATCTTCAAAAGTGACTTATTTTCATTGAAAAGTTGGAAAGCTCTATTGCTGAACAGAAAGCTTTAGGTACGAATCATGTTGACCTCGTTGCCAAGTTTGTGTTGAATTTGTTGTTGTTGCTTTTCTTGTTCAATTGTACATTTCTTATTGCCCTTTTCGACCCTGTAAAGTCTAATGTTGATACTGGAACAGCCATACTGGCGTACATCACTTATTACTACTCATAAATAATCATTGTTTTTATTCTATCAAAATGATACACAGTTTGTCAATCGAAATTCTAAATCCAGCAAGTATTTTTAAACACATAAAAATTTGTTTTTGTCAACTGTAATCAAAGTTGTTATTGCTTATTTAATTGATCTTCGCATTCAGCTAATCAAATGTCTCAACAAAATATTGAATATTTAGGAGTGACAATTTATTTCGACTAAAAAATACATGAAAATGTCATTTGTTAGTAAGGAGGGAAATAAAGAGTGAAGGACAGAAACTAAATGGTTACTCTTTTTATTTGTGCCTTGTGAAATTTGGGGAACCATCGTAAGTCTGTGGCCGCTTAAGTTCTGTACAACCCGTTCTAAATTAAGTCTATTCTAAATTGCATTGTTGAATATGCACTTTAGTCCATTCTTGGGGAAGTCCAGACTTGGCAATTTAGCCTAGACTAAATTCTAAAATTTATAATAGGTTGGTGAATATGACCCCAGAAAACTAAACCAAGATTATAACACAATGTTATAATATACATATGAAATAAGAAGAATTACAAAGAACTTTATTCCCAATAAAATTCATATGTAATGTGTTTTACTGGTAACTGTGCCCATGTATGACATCATGCGTCATCTTTAGCGGGACCTTTGATGATGTCACGACCCACATGCTAAATGACCTACTTTGTTTTCTGTGAAATTATCCCAACGTCAATATTATTTCTTATTTATCAATTTTACATCCAGAAAAAATGTTATTTTACTATTTTACAGCCAGAAACGGGTAATAAAAAATAATTTTAAAAATGTAATTGTGTTATAATGGATACAATATCATTTTTGCATTGATGTGTCCATGAATATAGTCTGATGGAGGGGAGGAGTTATATGCAAAGCAAAATCCTCGGGCTCTACTCTCGGAATTTATATTTAGCATATAACTCCTCCTACATCAGACTTTATTCATGGACACATCAACACAAAAAATGAAATTATTTCATGAACAATCATAGTGGTAAGGAGACAAGAATTGAGACTATACATTTATAGGCACTTACATAGGTGTTGTATTATTATCTCAAACCTACCTGTTGAGCATATTCCTTCATATGTTTGACAGATTCATAAAACAACATTCTAGCTGCCTCATTCAGTCCTATCTTGTCATAGGCCTTCTCTATACATAGAGCTATTTCATTCCTGAAGTGAATACAGAGTTTGCATTATGAATAAATGTTATTCCAAAAGAAAACATTTCACTGATGTGTTGAATATTTGTGAAACCCATCCTTAAAACTAATAGCACTGAAATCTTGGAAAAGTTCTATGAAAACCAAAGGAGAGTGAAGTGAAAGCACTAGATGCACTAATTGCACAATCAGAATTTATTTTGATTTTTTTTTTTTATACTTTTTTGGATTAAAAAGGAAAATCAGGTAGTATAGACTAAGATCAGACTGCACATATGTGCAGGGGGGGGGCATTTTTAAAATTTGTGCATTTTTAATTTTTGAAGGCACATTGTACAAATGCAATTGATCAAAGAGAAGTTTTCTTGGCAACAGCCATTGTGCATATGTATAAGGTCTACCAAAATGTATGTGTTTTATAGCTATGAGCCGGTACTGAGTTTATACTAGACCTAATACGAATATAAACAATTTACTGAAGAACAGCCAATACCTCTGAAGGGCAGATAACTCTAGCATGAACACAAGCATGGAAAGGTACCTTCAAATTTTGATATAATGACTAAACAATGTTAATCTACAACATATGTTACCAAGAAAAAATTCATTGGGCGGAAATAAAAAGACGCCATGTGTCCATTGCTACCTCAAGACGAGAGCATTAAGACATAAAACATAGTTTTTTCAAGATATATATACACTTAATATGGTGTCACATTATGTTTGAATCTCTAGCAAATACAATGAAATCAACTACATCTAGAATATTCTAATGTAAAATTTCCAATGGCGCTTCTTTTTTCAAGACAAAGCATTATATAAATGTAAATGTAAATGCTTCATGTATAACCACAGACATCACAATATGTCAAAATTTTCGAGCGACCACGCAACACCAAGGGTAATGCAAAACCTTAAAAAGACGCCATGTGTCCATTGCTACCTTAAGACGAGAGCATTAAGACATAAAACATAGTTTTTTCAAGATATATATACACTTAATATGGTGTCACATTATGTTTGAATCTCTAGCAAATACAATGAAATCAACTACATCTAGAATATTCTAATGTAAAATTTCCAATGGCGCTTCTTTTTTCAAGACAAAGCATTATATAAATGTAAATGCTTCATGTATAACCACAGACATCACAATATCTAAAAATTTTCGAGCGACCACGCAACACCAAGGGTAATGCAAAACCTTTGGTTTTCTGTGAAAAACAACCGAATTTTCACTTATCTGTAAAACAAATTTTCATGGACATGAAACAAAAGAATAATCATTGAAGGTTATCTAAACCTATTGACTGCAGTTAATACAAGCTGAATTTATTCTGTTTAAGTTACCTATCTACCCAATAGTTTAGAACAATCTGGCGGCAAATAACGGGTCAACAGACATCAAACTATAAATAAGAATTTTTTTTATTCAATCGATATTTTGATTGACAGCAGCATTCTGTATAATTCTTACCTGCCCTACGTTCAGGATGACAAAACGATGTAAACACTTTGCTAATTATACCCCACTCTGCAGGTACAAAGTGGGGTATAATTTGCAAACAGTATGCATTGTTTTGTTATCTTGAATGCAGGGCTGGATTCAAGGGGTAAATGATTAATAATCAAGTAGCTCAAAGTACTTTTACCTTATAGTATTTAATAGAATATCAATGAAGAAATTATAGTTGTCTGCTGGTACATTCCCTCTAGCTAGAAATACCTGAAAAATAAAATCCAATATAATTTCCTTTGAATAAACTCTAAACACAATAAATTGCTGACAGGACAGGGTCATAGGGTTAAGTACAGTTCAATTGGATCAGAGATGAATGTCTGCATTTAGTTTAGTGCGAGTCTTAACAGTAGTGAAATTATATCACAGGGGCAGGTGCACCTTCCCATAAGTTCCTGCCACATCTCTGCAATCACATTTCATACTTGCCATCAGATGACAGGGCATTCTACTTCTAATTTCCTATATGTACGTTCATATAATAAATGAAGCTTGGTACAATGGCTTTTGTCAAATGTCAGGTGAAAATTGGCAGAGCCAGGAAGGGACTTGCTACCCTAGTATTTTAATATTTTGCAATTCTGTACTTGGAATTAATCTTGTTTGTTTAGTTAAGAAGGTTTTGATGCCACTTTAATAAGTTTTTTGTCAGTCATTGTTATGGGAGACCACTCTCACCACTGTCCTGCATAGCTTACTTGGTTTAAATACAATGCCTGCACCTGCTTCAATGAAGATCTTCTTTGGCTCAGTGGTTAGCGCATTAGACTTGTAAACAATTTATTTCAGTGTTACTTGACAGCCTTGGTTTGACACCGGCTCACGTCGGATATTTTTCAGCTATGCTTAGGTTGAGGACAGTTCATTTGTAAGTTTATATCACACTGATTCTGTCAGGATATTAAATTCCATGCCTCAAGCTGCTCATTCCACATAAGTTTATAATTTTTCAATTTATGAAGGGAGATGAATTAATGTAGGACATATATTTACATTACTGGAATTTAACCAGGACCGAATGTTAATAAAGGTGAAGAAAGTCTTGGATATCTATGAACCTTTCAGGCTCAACTTCAGTAAAGAGTTGAAGACTGTTTTAAACAGTCTTCAACTCTTTTCTGAAATTGATCACCAGGGGGTTTAAGAGACTCACATTTGATAGTTTTGAGGGTCCTGGCTACTTATTGTAAAACTTGGTATCCCCAAAACCTGTGTCCCTTTAAACCCTGTGTACTTTAGAAATCAATAACGAATGTGATTCCTGACTAACCTTATTATAGCTTCCCTCCATTAAGTACTGTTCCATGGAGACAGGATGTTTAATATAAATGTTGTTCTGTAATTCCTTCACTGGCAGTAATTCTAACTCCTTCAATAAAGTAACAGAAATTGTTCATAATATTCATTAAATCAAAGATGATTTGCTTTCAGTTATGTGGTGTACGTCATTACATAACCAAGTAATCACCTGTAAAATTAAACCATTTATGATGATTCATCCTAAAATTCCATCTGAATTTTTAAGGAAAAGATAATTTTGTAAAAAGCGCAAGCTATATTTTCACTTTGCAGTCTTTCCTAGAGTGAAAATACATTTATTGTTGCTCACTCAATGAACAATCCACTACCCTCTAGAATCATCTTTGAGGTAGAGCTGTGATAAGGACCAGAGTATCGGGTAGGTACTCATTAACATTGCTACTCAGGTCCTGAATCATTATCCATTACCAAATTATGGTAAAAACATTATGTGCCTTTGGGGATCAAGTTCAGAAAAAATTGAAGACTGTTTACAACAGTCTTCAAATATTTTCTGTGGTTGATTTCGAGATGGTCCTAAAGATTAACATCGAATAATTTTCAGAGTCCTGGCTACCTAATTGCAAGTCACTGACTTGTAACAGCTGCGTCACTTTAAACCCTGTCAAAACTTGTATATTCCATCCCCCTTAACAGAAATACTAGATCTGCATTAGAATTTAGTTGCTAAAACAAGTATATGGACAAAAATCATGGAGTAGCCGCGGGTAACAAGATCAAGAGGACAGACTATGCATACCTTTGTTTGGCTGTTGATTGCTGGATGAATTTGGAAGGGGGATTAAAAAGTTGAAAATGAGCCATAATTTGCACAATATTTATCTAGAGTTATCCCCTTGACAAAATATATTGCTCTTTGATGGTGAACATGTGTGCAAAGTTTCAAGTGAATGACTTCAGTCGAACCACAGATATCTCAAAATGTTAAAGATTTTGCATGACGACAACAACACCGACGAAAACAAGGCAACACCGACACCAAGGTTTCTCCGAAAACAGCCAAACTAAAAATTGTCATTTGTCACATTGTAAGAGTATATACCCATAAAACAGTTCATCTGCATGACCTCTGCTGGATCTGATCTACCCTATAAACTTTTTATTTTGACAGATTTTACCCTGATTTTGTCCATTCAAAAGTTCTGAGGTGATGTAAAATCAATGACATCAAATTTGTACTTTTTTCAAAAAACATGGGAAAAAAATTGATTTAAGAGATTCTATCCTGAAATTTTCACATTTTGTATCATTTTTCAATAGAATTGCAACACCATTATCTTTTTTCCCTGTAAGACTCTTTCATTTTGTGAATAACAAAACTTGCATCTTACCCATGAATATAAAATTTTGGCTATTCACTTTATGAAATATTCATCATTCTTACTCTGACATATACAATCTTCCTCTACCTAATTGTGAAAATGTAGCTTATGTTCTTCCCAAAATTTCACTGAAACAAGCAATTATCTCCAATTTAACTGTATAGAGACTTTTAACTAATTAACTTACTGTGTGAAATTCTGCTAATCGATTCTGTGACAGCAAACATAGAAGATTCAATCCTAACAGCTGATATTTATATGTAGATTCTGGTAAATTGTCTCTAAAATACAATATTAGAATTTAAATACAAAATGTACATTGAAATATATCTAGCACTAGAAAAATCATAAGAGATAATTGCTTAAAAGTAATATCATCTAAAGTAGGGACTCCCTGACATTAAGCAAGGAGCCTTAGATCCCAATAATTGAGTCCTTTGGAGTCTAAAGTAATCTATATAACTGAAACAATATAAACAATAAAGTGTAGACACACTTTTTGTTGATGTTGTTTCATTAATATGGACGTTTTGTAATCTATAGTATGAAGAAAACCATTTATTTATATTGAATAGAAATGACCCCCTACAGGAAATTTTTGAGGGTCAAAATGGGATTTTTGGGAGACAAACCCCTGGTTTAAGGGTCAAACACAAGCCCTGTACAGAGAAACAAATCTTACTTGTAATCCATGTAGTAACATTTAAGTTGTGCCATATAACGTTCAAATGCTGGAATATCTTGTTTGGCTATTGCCCATTGTGCTCCTACCTCCAAGATATCTCCTGCAAAAAAAAAGATCCATAGAATTATTCAGATTTCTTTAATGCCTTTAGTTGGTTTGGCAAAGAATAACAGTAGATTATCATTTTGATAAACTCACCAGCTTACCAATGAAATTATCAAAAATTTATACCCCACTTTCATACATTCTGCACTATCTGATGTCATCTAAGGCGAGTCCAAAAAGTGATGTCATCATGAATGTTGAATAACAATCACGTGCAAAATGATGTGTCTCATTTTGTCTCATTTTTGCATTAAACAAACAAGTAAAATCATTTTTCTTTTGAGTAGTATCAATTGATATTTCATTTCGTAAACAAAAATATAGCTTTTGTTGTTCACCCAATGAAATATAAAAGATATTACACTGAAACAATCAATTATCCTCTATCCATTATAGAGAACAGGGATAGATAATAAGCAGGGATTGACACTATCTTCTGTATGCTAGAAGTCCATCAGACGACCAACTTATGTAATCCAAGCTTATAGTTATGAGTCCAATTTTCCATATTTGCAGAATATTGTGGAAAAGATTAAATTGCTTGTAACAAGCAATTTCTTCTTTGCAACAAGTTTATCACCCTCAAAGAAGATGGTTTTCTTTCTCAATACCACTAGAAACAGGCAAATATAACTTTCTACACATTTTGTAGTGAAAGTATCTTAATCTCTCAAAGTATTTTCATAAGATACTGGTGTTCAATCAGACTCCTTACTTGCCAAATGAAGGAGTCCCAACTTGTAAACAAGGAGTCTCAGACTCCTGGACTTCCATAAGTGTCAGACCCTGATAAATAAAGCTCTGCCACAGCCCCTTTAAAGTTTTGATAACAAATAAATTTTGCATTTAGAAATTCAAATCACTCAGTCTATTTGGAGCAATGATAATTACAAATTTATCTGTGAACCTAAGTTCAAAGTCACACATCAAAATCAAAAGTTTAACTCTTGGAAATAAACCTAATCAAGCACATTGGTTTTTTTGTGTTTTTTTTTTAACATGGAATTGTGTTAAAGAAATAGCTGAGTAATAGATGTTTCCCAGACTCATTGACTTGTTGCAAAAAAATGATTAAGTCTTACCTATATACATACTCATTGAAGATTGACAAAATTGCGGAGGCATCAAATACAAAAGTCTCTAAATAGTATCAATTCAAACATTCAATCAGCAACCATGCTGCCTCTGTATGGCACAACACTGAGGTTATTATATGTGATATGATATATTTTTAGATAATAAAACTGCAAAGCTACATGACCTTAATTTCAGTAAATTCTGCTGTCATGGTTTATGGCAGCATTGCCTACTTTGTTCAGGTGTTTATAGTTAATAAAACTTATTAACCCTTATCCTGATGCGTTTAAATCTATTTTCCAAACAAATTGAAAATTTTGTGATATACAACTATTCTGGCTGAAGATTTTCTACAATGATCAGGTAGGAGCCGTCAGTGTAGTCTAAGATAGGCTTGTACATCCATGCAGGCTGTTCTTAGACTATACTGTCTCTGCAGGGATCGACACTAACACCAGTCCTCAGGCCTTCGACCGGTGTTTTCTAGGGAGGACTGGTAGATGTTACCATGCTACAGGTCCTTCAGGCCTGTATTTAATGGGGCACTTAGTATTTTAAATCTGTCCAGTTTTGAGAAAAAAAATGCCTTTCCGATACTAAAAATTGTATAATTACCAAATGGCAAACACTGTAGAAAAGAAAAAAAATGCTTGTTAAGAGCAATTTCTTCTTTTCCAACGATGTTTTCCCTGCAATTTATCCCTTAAAACATTAAAATTCAAACATGGTTTTCATCATGCAGGACCTGTTGTGATCAGTATTTTAGGCTAACAGGTCCTTCAGCCTGGTGGCAAAAAGTATTTAGTGTCAAACCCTGCTGTTTGCCTATGCTTTCTGTACAGAAGGAATATGGTTGTTGTGAACAGCAATGGGGAAACATTTGGGAATCACATGATCATACGCACAGCACCAAATTATTGACAGTACATGAACTTTTATGGGTCAGCACAAAACTATTGTAAAAAGCCTATAAACCAGACTTACATAAATTTAGCTTTTCACTGACACCAAGATCTAGATTCAAGATGGTCTAAATAGAAAATCAAATTATGTTTAGCTGTATAATATCATAACTTACTATCTACTAATACATGTATTGCCATAACTTACTATCTACTAATGCATGTATTGCCATAACTAAATAGATCTACTAATACATGTATTGCCATAACTTACTTGCAACTAAAAGTTCTTGTTTTGATGGTGCTGTTTCATCAGTGGGTAGGAAAGATACTTGGGTCAAAGCAATCTGAAATAAACAACAACAGCATAAAAAAATGAGTACTGTTTTGCTAAATGTGTCAGGGTTCCTAAAAAAAACAAACCAAGAGTGGGCAATTTACCCCCAAATTGAAGCCTATAAGTTATCCCAAAATTGTGCAAGTATGCCTTCTTTGTCCCAGAAAAGGGCAGGGTTTTAGTCTTCAAACAGGGTCCAGAGGACTTGATACAATGTAATTAGGATCTTAGGGGTCCTTTCTTAAAGTTTGGGATTCCCTGCTTGAGATATGGACTACATTGTATTTCTTTTAAGCACGAAACTTGTTTTTATATGAAGTTATAGCTTTCTTCTGGTTATAGCTAAATAAAGTATTTGAAAGTATTGATATAATTATACTAACTAATTATGGCTTAACTTCAGTAAAGAATTGAAGACCGTTTTATACAGTCTTCAATTCCTTTCTGAAGCTGACCCCCAGAGGGTCCTTAGGATTTGCATGAGAGTTTTTAGGGTCCTGGCTACTTATATGAATGGGTCTAAGACTGCAAAACCTGTGTCCCTTAAAACTCTGGAAGGGTACATGCGTGCTGTAAAAATAACCATTTTCATACCCATATTGAAGAAGCAGTTGGAACACTGATGTTATATTGTGATCTTAAAGTTCCTACATATGTATAGCATATTGGTAGTCGCACAGTGTTTTAGTAAGGCTCTGAAAGTACAATCAAACTTCACTTTCTCGAACACCTTAGGGACTAGCTAATTTGTTCAAGAAATCAGGGAGTTGTACCAATTTGGAGACCTGAAAAGGTTTCAGCTAACCCCTTGTGTTTTTTGTTTGTTTCAGAATTCTGACATTTGTAACTTGCTTGTTCTTTTATGGTAAAATTAAGTTGTGGCAACTTGTTTAAATGTTTCTAAAAAAATAAATAATTTTTGACAATATAGAAATAATTTAATGAAATAAAATTGGACTAGACAATCTAACTGTTGTAATCTCTTACAAAATACTATTTCTCCACCAAAAATCATGTGCTACGGCCTCATATGAAAGTTAAAATTGAGATTGGAATAGCAAAATCACAATGATCAAATGGAGATTGTTTTAAAAAATACTTTAGCTCCCAAATATGTCATCCTAAGTTTTCATTTGCCAAATTTTGTTTGGAACTGCAATAACTTTAGTGATTTTCAACAACATCAACCTTACAACAATCCAAAATGGCCAACATTGAATTAAAAATGGTAGAGATGCTCAGATTTCCACTCAGTCATATTAATTGGAAGTGATATTCTTTAAATTTAATTGCGATGTATCATAATACTATCAGTTATATATTTTTTTTATTTTCTATGATAATGTAAACAGATTCTGTTTCCTGCAAGTTATATTATGGGATTAATTGAATGAAATAAGACATCTTTGTTTTTTTGTTTTTTTGAAAAGGATAAATGTCAAGACAAATGAAATAATTAAGACTGGTGAACTGGTGAAAATTTTAAATTGAATTCAGTTGATTACTAACTAAAGCCTAGTAGTAATACAAACAATGGAAAATTGAGGTAAAGGGACTGGTTATTCTGCGTTATTAATGAACTGGTAGGGTGGGGCTTAGCCGTGATGTAACTTGGCGAGTTAACTATTGAATATCTCAGGTTTATTGAAAAGTTAGTCTGCAATAATCGTGAACGTGTGCAAATAACTGTATCCAAAACCAAAAGGATTCACGTGCTTAGAGAAAGTGAACACATTTCATCGCCGGGTTACCAATGCCTCATAACTTCAGCTTGATTAAGCTGAAGTTACCAGGATTTGGTTACCAATCTACGATTTAAGGTCTAAAGTTACATATGTCGACTCTCTTTAGAAGTAGGTTATTTTAGATAAAAGCTTATTTCCCTTAACCTTAAGTGCAACAACCCGTTACTTAGGCTCTGCCCTGCCAGGGCATTTATCACGGATAATATCAGCATTTTCTCCCTTTCTCAATATTTTCCCAGTTACATTTATTGCCCAGTCAACAGAATGCAGGATTGTCTATACTGGGTATATCTATCTCAATTCGTTAATAATTGGTATCTTCATCTGTTAAAGTGTATCATAGTACTGTTTGTTGTTTTATCATTGTATTTGATTTGTAAATATTTGTAGAGGCCTACAGGGAAGACTGGGTTATCCCAACTGTACTGCCTCATTAAATAATGTCTTTATTATTATTATTATTATTCTCTCTTGACATGTTCCCATTAAATTGCTGATTTCAGCAAATAAAAATACTGACAATGTTATTGATTTGTTTACTATTCGAGTTATCTGCAACAGAGAAAGAAGTTTATGCCAGACACTATAAAATTGCCTTTCAGGCTGCTGAACACGGATTTTTGGCAAAGAAGACCGAAATTATTTGATTGCTATTTTTTAGATAAATGATGTCGAGTCTCAGAATATTGTTTTCATTCTATGCTATAAAAGAATATAAAAGCAAGCATTTTGCCACTTTGTCATCAAAAGATCATAACCACAGCTGCTCCAAGCTCTTGTTACAACTTTATGGCAATGAATTGACAAGCTCTCATTACAAATTACAATTACAGTAGGTATGGAGAGTTCAAACTCGACCCCACTTGATTGAAAAAGGAGGTTAAGATAATTCAAAACCATCTGCTTTTTTTTGGCTAAAGTTCTACCTAACATGAAAAAATAAAGTTATCCCATTTCCACAAATTAAATCCATCAACTAGGTCCAATGAATATTAACAAGAGTTGTCAGCAGACAATGTAGCTCGCCCAAACTGCTGCTTGTCACAAACAGCCCTTGACCAAATATCTAAGTTCAAGGTCAATATTTTTTGATAAAGTTCATTATCTAATATCAGTCTGGCAGTGCTCTCAATAAGGGCCAAAATAAGAAATTTTTGTAATTCCATGTTGGGATTTCAGGAATTTTTTTTACGAAGGCAGGAATTTTTAACCCCTCCCCCTGCTACCCCCCCTTGCACACACCTTCCTTTTTCTGTACACTTTGTAAATGCTTGTTTCCATGTTAAATGTAAGTTAGATTTTTGCTCCCAAAGTCCATGATTCTGGTTGGTTCTCTAAGAATAAACGACTTCCAAGCCTTAAAACTCGTGGTTTTGACTTTAAGCTGTAGGGTCGAGCTTTGGTTTCACAATCCCCTTTTATTTCTTTCATTGAATAGTTTATAGAAAATAATATGAGAAAATGTGGACTTTCTATTTGGAGTCGGTCCTTAGCTGTATCTTACGCGGTGGGCCTAGGAAATGCGGCTTACTCAAATTTTAGTTACGGTGTTTTGGTATCCGGCGATATTACGGAAATTAATGCAGTTTTAATTTTCCTCGGCCTGTCGTTCCAAAGTTGGCGGACATTCTAGGTAGTGTGCCAATAAAACTTAAAGTTCTAAGCCTATTTTAACTTACGCAGAATAATCCAAATAGCAGAAGTCAAGAAAAATTTGTCATTTCAAATCTCTCGTCAGACATGTTGCAGACAACTTAAATGACGTCATTGGGATTTCCCCACGTTCTCCGAAGATGCCGATTCTACACGTATTTAAACCATTCGGAACATCGCTCGGACTTTTCCGTAAACTGGAAAGTACCTCGGACGTAAGTGTAGTAATTTTTGGTCATTTTTCGGTAATTCGGTTCCTGATGGTAATTCGGTTTATACGCTTGAAAAAATAGTATATTCCTTTAAAGTTTTCCACGCGTCTGTGAAGATCATTTTAGCATGTTATAATTTGAAATCAAAACGCAGTAAGCCACTGCGTTTTGTTTTCAAATCATAACATGTCCAATTTGGACCTAACGTTGACTTTATTTTTCGCAACGTCATTCTCAGTTATGTTTGTGACGTCATATAAACCCGCGTGCGAAATGACGCGCTTACATGGCTGCGCCCGTATTGTTCCCGAGGTCTATTCCGTAGAATCGCCGAGGGTTCCCGAGTGGTATTTAAACGAGGACAGTCGAATGACCTTTCGTAAATGTTTTCCGGTAGCGTCTTTTTCACTTTGGATAAATTACCCGTAGATCTACTCTAAGAGTTTTAGGAAGCGATATTTCGAAATTTTATCGGTCTGAGCTGCATGAACTGCGTTTGATATAACGATTTTTCCCCTGATTTGAATTTTGTTTGTTTCATTAATCATATCAAAGGACCCTCGCGATCTGTATCCGACTAAGAATTGACCTATTTGACATCCCGAAATCACGATAAAAACGAGATCGCGAGACTTGAGCTCTGGGGTTAGTTTGGTTACCGGCCCTCTTACTGATTTTGGGAACCAGTCTATATAGACAACAACAACAACTCCAGGAAAACTTGCACTAAAAAATGGAAAAAATAAAGCGATAATCTAGGCATTAATATGACATGACATGGTTAGGGTAATTTAATTTTGGTAAGATAATAATATAATCAAATGAATTCTAATAAAAACATTACTAACTCGTCGTTTATTTACCCGTGACGGTCCAATTTTTGGGGTGCACTCTGACGGACAATTCTACCTTATCTGGGTTAGAAAACAGCAAACTTCTTTCTTCATTTTGATTTTCATCATTTTATTTTTTATTTTTTTTATTTTTTTTTGTGTGTGTGTGTGTGTCGCAGGTCAGTCAATACTTTGTTTGAAAAAAGAATATATTTTATCTAAAAATCGTGAATTTGAAAGAAAAACTAATTTTCCTAGAAAATAGTCAAAGTACACAAATGATGTCACAGAATTTTTAATTTGTTGAACTGGGGAAAGTCATGTCACATGGCTCATGTCCCTAGCTCAGCAGATTCTTGTTTTAAATTTCGAGCTTGTTCCCCAGCAATATCAATGATGACATAGTGATTAAAATCATTACAATTGGAGTTTTGTCAATAACAAAAATCCTCAGTCTTACAAAACTAAAATATATCTTAAGTTATGTTTCATTATGAATTAGAATTCTGTGAAATTTTAGAAAATGTAGTAGTAGATCATACAAACTGTAATCAGTTTTATAGAATATTTATTGCAATGAACTTGTAGTAGATAAATGATTGCTTTCTACTGGTTTGCTGCTGTCATACTCAGTGGTTCTGAAATGTTTTGGAAGTTGAATTGTCCATAGACACAATTGGCAAACACAACCTGACTATATAAAGGGAGGGCTTTTGTCCGTGTTGATAGATTTAGGGGAGGGATTTGGTCCGGAGGGCTTTTGTCAAGGGTATAATGTCCTGAGGGATAATGTCTGGGAGGGCTTTTATCCATGGGGTACGGACAAAACCCCACCGGGACAAAACCCCACCAGACAAAACCCCATCAGACAAAACCCCACCAGGACAAAACCCCACCACTATATCTGTCAAGTAGGACAAAACCCCACCACTATTTTATATGAATATAGTTATTGGAATTAATATTGATTTTATTGTACTTTTATACAATTAATGAAAATAATAATTTAGTTGTTAATGATTTCATTAAAATCATTTAAATTGTATGATTTTTTCAGATTTTGACTCCTTCTTTACAGTGTTTGTGAAAAATTCCAGTTACAAACTTAAAGTTATCTCCTTTAAACTTTTAGATAGTAAACATATTTTTTTCGGTTGTTTTGATATTTGTCCAAGATAAGCATTGCCCACAGAGGGTAAATCTTAAGGTACCCAGTTCAATACCCCATGGCAGGAACCATCATTTCTGACTATTTGCCTCCCACCAATGGAATGATAATGCTAATCATGTGGGGTAGTAGCTTTATGCTTGAAAAGGATGTAATGGTAGTTCTGGTGTGAGGAATACAATTAATCCATTGTTAGGTGCTGACAAGCCACTTCAATATGTCTGAAAAATTGCTAAAATCAGTGTAAATTTAATCTCTTTCAATCAAAAAAGCAAATGAGATAAAGGATATATTATTTTTTGCTTTATCAAAACATTATATTTATAAGGTGCATTTTAATTGTCCCTTACAATACTCCTTAAAGTGTGATTATTTGGTAAAGGAATCACATAATTTATATGAATAAATAATATATTTTTAGATAACACAAACGCTTTCAACTCTTACACTATAATATATATTGGTGAGGTTTTGTCCCGGTGGGGTTTTGTCCTGATGGGGTTTTGTCCTGGTGGGGTTTTGTCTGGTGGGGTTTTGTCCCGGTGGGGTTTTGTCCTGGTGGGGTTTTGTCCTACACTCTTTATCCATACCCTGCTACTTCAACCTTTCCCAGCTTGTTTGACATTTGTTAGTCCAAGTGCTTAGAAATCTTCACAGGCAGATGACCAATTTATTTTTGCAAAAAAACATAAATAAAGGAAGCATCTAAGATTTTTTCTCAATGAGTATTGATTGAGATAAGACAAAGTGGGAACAACCCCACAAAATATTCCTGATGGAAAAAAAGCTATGGAAGACAGTATAGACCAAGATCAGTCTAAACAGCTTTGCAGTCTGATCTTAGCATATACTGTCTTCCATAGCTTTCTATTTGATTTTTGTGTTAAAAATCATGGAGCAGTCTTGTTTACATGTAAAAAAAGGAAATTTGTTGAAGAATATCCAAATTGAGCAGAATAAGGGTTAGAACCGTGTAAGTCTAGGGAAACAAACCCTTTACAGAAATCCTGGATTTGCGACTGAGATACCTAGTTTTTTTTCAGGGGTTTTGGTATGAGGGTATTATGGGGAGTAGCCGATAAGTTATGTGTATAATTGGACAAGCAAAAGGTCATAACTACAGGATGAACAGAGCTGTAGTTATGACATTTTGTGTACCAACAAACCATAAAGATCGTTTCATGGACTTTTTTTGCAGGAGTGGGGATGCCTGTCAACCCAGTCTCTGCCTCAGGATCTGAGCATGTATGTGTTCAATACGAGATATAACCTTGGAAAATGTATTTCCTCTTTTTAAAAGTATTATTGACATGTAGTAGTTCCTCCTTTCAACAAAATACATTTAAAGTTCTAACTGTGCATTGTCTTTCAATATTTATCTGGTTTATGGCCAACATCAAACTTATGATTTATTTCATTGACCACTTGGTAACAGTCCAGAATTTGGCTAAAATAACCATTTTTGATATTAAACTATCATGATCTGTGATGATTGAAAATAACTTGGTTTAAGGGTTGAAAACCTTTACAGTTAAATCCCTATATTCAATGCACCAAATATAATCTCCATGGAAACTCACCATGTCAGCCCTTGATTTATTGGTCAGTAAACTTATCAGTAAAGAACAAAGACAATATGATGTACAATAGACCCTTAACTCCCGAAACTATCATTGGTCAAAGCTTTATTATGCAAGCAACCCTTCATCTACATTAGTCTCCCATCTAAATAGCATGGCCCACCAACGGTATAATATAATTCCAAGTCTGGAATAATACAATATTTTTGATTAACTTGTATAAATATACCACATAAATCTTTGTTTGGTTCATGCCTGGTTTGGTTAAGGTAGTGAAAACATAGATCTTCAAGGTTTGAAATAAAGACAAGAAACTAAGATTCTGCAAAAACTAGTACTTTGTGACCAACAAGTTCCCATTTTCTCAAAATATTTTATAGTATTACTTATTTTTCGCCTTGCCCTTATCTTCATTCTATGGAAACAGTTTGTTATTAAAATAACAAGAATTGTCAATCAAATTATCTTCTAAATTTTATTTCCCTGCACAATGCATGTAGCCTGTCAGGCTGAGTTGAAAATTGGATGTATTATTGCTTTACCAGGATTGTCTGACTTCATCATCTGTTTATTATTCAATTCAGCTGTTTGCAAAAAAAATATAAAAAATAAAAAAAACATGTAGTAATGAAATTATAATTCTCAAGTTACAAGATTTAATCATGTGTTTTGTGTTTATGGAGTTTAAGGTTACTTTCAACATTATTGCAGTAATATGACTGTGGGTGGTGCACCTACCAACAAGGCTAGGAAATGTATCAAGGTAGCTCCCATTTACTTGATTCCAGTGGTTATTATATTATCAAATGCCAAGGTCAAAATTTGAACAAAGTCTTTATAACTTACCAAAATTTACAAAACAGTAGAATGTTCCAGAATACTTCAAATCCACAAGGACGTACAATATAATTTGCTTTATACAACTGCATTGGTAAAATATTTTAGAGCCCTGGAGTCTTGTAATGATATTTATAATGGAAATTATAGATAAAAACAACAACAGTACCCCTTTGTGGGTGCAACCCAAGAGTTATGCTCCTTTTTCGACTTGGATCTTTTGCATGCCCACAACATCAAGTACACATCAATGCCTAATTTGATAACAATTGCTTTATTTTTATACCCCCTATCGAGAGATCGGGGGCATATTGTTTTACTCATGTCCGTCTGTCTGTCCGTCTGTTTGTCCGTCTGTCCGAAAACATAACCCGAAATCTTAACCTTGCCAATATCTTCATGCCTATTCAAGATACAAAGCTAATAGAGAATTCCATTTAATGTCAATGTGTTTTTTGACAGAATCAAACCCCTCTCTTCTCATTGCCTATAATTACCTTTTTGATTAATTCATATTTGTGATGTTGTTTTTTTTCTCTTTTCAGTAGACAAATGCAAAAATTGGTCAGTTTCTGGATTAGTCAAAACAGCCCATGTTTTGCTGACAATCAAACTTCATTGTACTACTCTTAATGAAAATATCCTGGGAAAGGGAGAAAATATTTGTTGCCAATTTACAGATCCAGAGGATCCTAACTACCAGATTGCTGCTGACATTCAAAATATTGAAAAATCAAAGCACTCTTTGTAATGAGATGACTGTTGATCTCTGCCACTTTCCACCATTTTGTTTCAAACATCCTTGTTAATGAGCAAGAAATGTTGTAACTACAGCTTGAATAAGCTGTATTCAATATGTAGTGACCACATTTAGTTTGCCCATTTGTTTTTATTTCAATAACCATGTTTGGTGAAAACAAATGACTCTTTTTATATATGAAAAGGGGCTGGACCATCAATTTGCTAATTATGGGTTCAAGATTTGATCCCTGCAGGCACAACACATCCCTAGCAACATTTGGGTGTACAACTGTAAAACCATGTGGGCTCAGCAACTGGAGGCTTAGAAAAAATGTCATGGTAGTACTGGTGAGAGATTTATCAAGAATCAATGGTTAGGTGCTCCAGCTTTTGTGTTTTGGTGAAAAAAAGTTTAAAGACAGAGTGGATGACCAGACAACCCAATGAAAAATATTGACCTAATTAGGGTTGCCGGATCCATTTCTCTGCTGTGAATAAAAGAAATTTTGCTATAGCAACATGTACAATTAGATGTTTTCAATATATGTGACCTGTCACACGAAAAGGGACCATCTGGGTAGTGTGTAAAGTGTCGACCCTAGTCAGACTGTACACATTGCGCAGACTGACTAGGGTGGAAACCTTTCGCAATTTGCTTATTTTCTGAATCTAAAATAATCAATCTATCTTCCATGGACAGAATGTTTGAAGTGCAACTTCTGGTTGACCTATGCTGTACTCAACCTTTTTTTCAAATATTCATTTTACTAAGTTGCCAGATGGTCCCTTTTCACCTGACTGTTCACATGTAAAAATATTGATGCTGATAGTTTACAATTTTTTTAAGGGCAATACATTTATATTTCTGTTGTATTAAATGAAATAAAATCTTAAACTAACTCAAACTATTTTTAGCATAGCTGTTTTGGGAGAAAACCCCAGGTATTATTGTCATCACATTGGTGTTATTGTTGGTGTTGGTGTGACAAACATTAACTTTTTTCAAATCTCTGTTGTTATTGAAGTTATCTTCATGAACATTTGCATGTATTTTCACCATTACAAAAGCTCTATCCATACTATCGGGGGGGGGGGGGGGGGGGGGGGGGGCGGGGGGTGTGTATTTCTACATGAATTATGTTAAGAGTTATGCCCTTTTGGCGACTTGGATTGTAAGCTCACCTGAGCATATCATGCATCAGGTGAGCTTTTGTGATCATTGAATGTTTGTGGTGCATTGTAAACAATTACTTCGTTAGAACTCCAGACGCCAAAGCTTTGGTCTAATCTTCATGAAACTTGATCAGGATGATAATTTTGTCATAAGGATTGAGAATTGGGACATTCTGGTAGATATCATGAGAAAAGGGACCTTAATGACAAATCTTTTTTAGCACTCTTAAGGCAAACATTTTGCCCAATCTTGATGAAACTTGGTCAGAATATTTGTCTGCTTATAAAGATGAACCCCATTGAAAATAGGAGCATTCCGTCAGATACACAGAAAAAGGGGCCTTAATGACAATCATTGTTAGTGCTCTTGAGGTGATCTTGGCCCTCTTATTTGCATTATGAAGCTTACATACTGTATCTTGTTGGCTTACCTGAGCACATTAGCCCAATGGTAAGGTTTTGTGTTACTTGACTGTCTGTTGTCCAGAATGTGCTGTTAACAATTCAGTCAAGTTGCTCTGGGATTGAAGTTAACTTGATGAGGAATGGTCTTGACACAGTGACAACAGTCTATTCAAGCTTTAGTCACAATATTTTGATCACTCATTATCATCAATCCCTATGATTCACAATTTTACTATGTTCGAATGGGATTTTATGCCGCTTTCAATAATCTTTAAGTTTTCAACAATCTTTCAGTTATATTGGAACGGCTGGAGCATCTAGCAATGGATTCCTGGTATTTCTCACACTTGTACTACTACTACTACTACTACATAATTTTCTAGCCTCCAGGCTCCAAATCCACAAAGGTCTATGATTATCGACCCATTGTTGGGAGTCCGAAAGGATGATAGAGTGACACCGTCGGGAACCGAACCTCAGGAACTCTACATTGACAGTCCAAGTGGAGTTGGATGTGTCGGTACTTTGGAAAATATTTTCATTGGGCTACACTTTAGTCTAAGTATTTTCTTATGGTTGCTGATGTATGTGCATGAATTTGAAAATGCAGGTTATGCCCATGGTGGTTGTGCTTGAGTGGAAAATAATAGGAGTCCATGGTTAGGTGCCCAAGCTTCTGAAGAAAAGAATTACTGTTAAAAAAGTGGCATAAACCCCATTCAAATGCTTGTCAAGCTTTCACTGAGGACTTGCAAATGTGTTGTGTTTGATTGTTGATTGATTCATATGTATTTAGGCTGCAACTTGAAAAATGTATTTCAAATTTGCTGCAACAATATCAGCATCTGATTGCAGACAGTCCTTTATTTGTTACATCCATTTGACAATGGGATGACAAACAAGCTTAGTAAACTCAACTAACATATCATGGAGATCTAGATCAATGGTTGTGGGTTTGTGCCAAGACTCTACCAAATTTCAATTTGAAGAACAGTAAGCCATTGTAAGTGCACCAGATCCTGGACATACCTTCAATTCTGTTAACAATGGCATTTCAAACACAAATAAATAATATAAGCTTTGGCCTGACATATCCAACAGTTTCAGATGTGTACATGGTTAAGACTTGGATCATCCTGTGCATTATCATGGTATGATCAGAGTATTCACTTTTTGCCCTTGACTGAACCTGTCTCTAGACAATAAGTGATACTCTCTATTCATTATGTTTTAACTGAAAGTTTGTTGAAAGCGACATAAAACTTTATTTCTATCATAAGCAAATCTATTCATTATATGGCTTTCTAGGCAGCTCCACGCAAACCCTTCATGCAAAGCTGAAATTGTTATAATGTTCATCTTACCATGGTTCTAGTTTACCCGGTGGTTTACCCCCCCTCCCCGCCACACACAAAGTAGTCTTCTTGAGGGGGTGTATATTAGTTTCAAGAGTCTGTCTTTCCTTCTGTAGACCTTTTTCGTTTCCTGACTCTGATTAAAGAATAATGAGACCTACTATCACGAAACTTTGCACGATAGCTCAGCCCATGACCCAAGGAGGTGCCCTATTGCTTTTGGGTTAAAGGTAAATGTCACTGTTGGACTTTGTCCGAAAACGAATTACGGAACTTGGATAAAGCACCTATGGGGGTTTAAGTCTGCTTTGCGACAGAACTACAGTTGTAGTTGTTTTTAAGCCTCTAGTTGCTTATTGCACATAGGTTTATACTTATATACCTATTATGGAAGACAAATGTTGGAAAAGGAAGTTTGTATAGTGCAATGATGTTTTTTTCTGGCCTCCCAGCAATTCTCTTCCTATTTTGATTGACAATTATACTCATATTGATAGGAAACAAATGTTGGTCAGGATTCCTTGTTCAAACCAGAGACCTCATGATTGAGACATGATGAGCAAAAATTTTCTGCCCTGTGGCCATGCTTGACCATAAATTTGGACCAAGAGAGTGTACTTTAGTTTGACAAAGTTGTGAATTTTGGTCTTGATACAGTCCCTGAGATTGGAGAGTCAAATGATATTTAGTTGTCAGCACTATTTAGAGATGTCAGCTAGACTAGTCACTATGGAGAAATCTAGATGAAAGGGTTTGTAAATATTTCATTGATGAAAACTTGATTTGTTACTGAAATCAGAAAAAAAGGACATAAATAAATAAAAATTAAAAATAATGATAATAACTGAAAATAATCGAAAAAGGGAAATACAAAAGTATTTTAGATATATTTTATTTCACTTAGTTTGGAAATAAGACATTTTGAATGTTATTGTGTGAAAATTAATAATCAAATGAGATGAACTAAAATTATTATGAAATGCACTGCAGTAGTAGCGAAACTTATTGGTAGCGAAAGTGCCTGGGCGAAACATAAATCGACGATTTTGCATTGACTAGAGCCTAGAATTGTCTTGTCATGATAGTAAAGTTAATGAATATATCTTAGCTTCGATTTTATTACATTAAATCTTAACAAGAGTGCCATCGTCACAAAATACGCCGCCACATTGCTGCTGTTTCACAGAAATAATTGTAGACACTACTTATTTTGACAGAACCAAATTGAAAATGACCAAGTTTCATTTAAATCAAGACAAAAAGTTAGGAGGAGTTGCCTTCACATGGCTGCAATTTCAATAAGCCCCAGGCACTAAGTTTTAAGGGGGCATAATTCAGGGAAATAAATGAGCCATAAAATCCTTGATCCATGTACATCTTCAAATTATGGTGATGACATTGACCAAGTTTCATTTAAATAAAGACAAAAAGTAAGGAGGATTTGTGTTCAAAAGGCTGCAATTTCAATGAGCCCTAGATACTAAGTTTTTAAGGGGCATAACTCAGGCAAAAATCAACAAACCATAAAATCCTTCCTTCATGCACATCTACCAATTGAGGTGATAACATTGACCAAGTTTCAAGAAGATCCAGCCGGAAACTTAGGAGGAGTTGCGTTGACAAGAAAAGTGGACCCAGAGACTAAGTTTTAAGGGGCATAACTTAGGCAAAAATCAATGAACCGTAAAATCCTTCCTTCATGAACATCTACCAATTGAGGTGATTACATAGACCAAGTTTCAACAAAAAGATCCAGCCAGAAACTTAGGAGGCGTTGCGTTGACAAGAAAAGTGGACCCAGAGACTAAGTTATCAAGGGGCATAACTCAGGCAAAAATTAACGAACCATAAAATCCTTCCTTCATGCACATCAACCAATTGAGGTGATAACATCGACCAAGTTTCAAAAAGATCCAGCCAGAAACTTAGGAGGAGTTGCGTTGACAAGAAAAGTGGACCCAGAGACTAAGTTATCAAGGGGCATAACTCAGGCAAAAATCAATGAACCGTAAAATCCTTCCTTCATGCACATCTACCAATTGAGGTGATTACATTGACCAAGTTTCAAGAAGATCCAGCCAGAAACTTAGGAGGAGTTGCGTTGACAAGAAAAGTGGACCCAGAGACTAAGTTATCAAGGGGCATAACTCAGGCAAAAATCAACGAACCGTAAAATCCTTCCTTCATGCACATCTACCAATTGAGGTGATAATATTGACCAAGTTTCAAGAAGATCCAGCCAGTAGTTTAGGAGGAGTTGCGTTGACAAGAAAAGTGGACGGACGTACGGACGGACGGATGGACGGACGGATGGACGGACGGACGGACGGACGGACGGATGGACGGACGGACAGACGGAGAAGATGACGCCAATATACGTCCGCCTCCGGCGGCGTATAACGACAGAAGCGGTTATGACGCGTCGCTAACCCGACAAGGTTGCGTAATCAGAGACTGGTTGTTATAGCGACAGTTTAATACCCCGCGCGTTACACATGGCTTGTTCTGGTCAGCTATAATGTGTATGCTCGCGTTGATTATCGATTTTTTGCACGGGTAGACTTACGTTAAATCCTTTTATTAGGTAAATTCGTAAAACGTCCGGGGTCAAATTACAGGACGTTACCTCGAATCTTGGACGTTTTTTTACGTCCGGGTTTGATTTTCCGGACGTAATTTCTGAAATTCTGGACGTATATTACGTTGACGTCCGCTTATTGAGAGCACTGGTCTGGTTTAGAAATAAGAAGAAACAAAGGCATAATGGCCACAGGTATAAGCGCTCAGAAAAAATAAGCAAGGTTCAAGTTTTTTTGTTAAAGTTTTTATTTTTTTTTTCTTGGGTCCGATAAGTTTTGCATGAATACAGGACTGACTGACCGGTAAAACCAAGCTACATAACAATGTGTCTGTTGTTGTCTGGTGGAATTGCGTTTGGTTTGGTAAAAAGTCTAATTTTGCCAGACCTACTGTCCGGTAAAAATTATGGGTATTTGTAAAAGTCTGTGACTAACACAATACATCACAGGGATACCACACATGATAATTTAGCCAAAAAAATTTATTTAAGAAAAAGTTAGGTAGACAAGGGATTGAACTCCACTAAAGCACCCCCCTACCCCGGCTTCATTTGAGCACTGATTTCTCATGCATTTTTACTGTTATACCTAAAGTTAAATGCTCTAGAAAAAGCTAATACATTATCCTACAAGATGTTTATTGGCATTTAATCATGAAATAGATATGTATAGGCGTATTAAACATCAAAATATAAAATTGTGCCAAAATTGGTTAGTCTGACACAGGTTTGTAACACTCATGTCACCCCTGAAATGCAATTCTGGGACTAAGCTTGCCTATATCAACACTCAAGATAGAACAAATATAATTTTCTTTAAAACATACCATTGGAAATATTGTTAAATACAAACAAAATAGGTCTGCAACGTTGAATATTTGTTGCAGTTTTGAATTTCTTTCAATCTAACACCAAAATTTACTATGTGACAGAATTAAACCTTGAATGTCATCAAAATTGCAGCAAATATTTGACGGTGCAGCAGTAAAGTGGCTGATTTTGATAGGATTTTTTATAATAAAGTAAATCAATCTAAGGAATTTCAAACGCTTGGCATATCACTGTATTGCACTTTCGAGATGGCATAAGTGTTACGAACCTGTGTCTGACTACCTGATAAGGCGCATTATGTTTATCGTTTTAAGTCTGATACGCAAAAACATTTTTTTGTGGTCAAAAGAATATATCTACAACATGCAAAATATTGACTTGGCTTGATATTGAATATTTTACTTTAGAAGTTTCTCTTAAAATGTGCTAGAAAACCATTTTGGGATGACCATGGGGGTTGGAAGGACCTTAATGGAGTCCAATCCCTTTTCTATATTCATACATTTTTTTCATTCAAAAATATATATTTTCCTACTGTTTACATCTACTGTTTAACCCAACAATCGATTGCCGATTATAACTGGGTGCGGGTGTGCTAATAACCGGTAAAAGAGCTGTTAAGGAAAGAGAAGATATTTTACATTGTTAAAATTCTATAAAAGAAGATAGTATGCTACAGTTAAAAAGTAAAAGCAGATAGTAGTTTATACAAGATTGACTGCCGCTAGTCTTTCGGAGAATATGCCGAGACTAGGGCTGGACTTGACACTAGTTGGTAGAGTGTTCCACTGTTTCACTGTCCTGGGGAAAAAGGAATTAGTGAAGTATTGGGTCTTTGAGAACGGAATAAGATAGTTAAGATTTCTTGTTTGTATAAGGTGACTGTTATCTACAGCTATTGTACCAGCTCTGATTTTATAAAATAGTATGAGGGAATTATTTTGTGGCTAAATCATCATTTGCCGGCTCCCTATGATCAACCTTTTAATACACCTGAAGAAACTCAGGGCGGAAAAGATGTGCCCAACATGGGACTTTAACCTACTCCCCTCAACACTAGCATTGCGCTCTACTAACTGAACTAACCGGACACCTGATCATGAGTCTACCAAATGTCAATCACTACATTCCTCCCCCTTTTAACCAATTGGAGCTGGTCCCATATTGCTCCCAACTGCTCGAACTCCACATTCTCCAATTACTTCTGACACCACCGAAGTAACTCAGGTCCGAAAGGATGTGCTCAACATAGGACTTGAACCAACGATTCCTGGAACACTAGCATGGCGCTCCACCAACTGAGCTAGCCACGCACCTGGTCATGAGACTACCAAATGTCAATCACTACACACCCCTAGCTGAAAAAAAAGCCTCTTATTCCAGAAATACCTTCATATCGTTCATTCATGAAATACTTTCATAATCGACACAATAAATAAAATAAAAGTTTTGGACACAAGATGACAAGGCATTTTTTTGTGTGTGTGTTACCATCCAAATTTTACAATGAAAAGTGCTCGATATAGACTGAAAAAAGATTTCTTATAACAAATACCTTGAGCTTGGACAACAGCTCACCACACCTGTCTAAATTTGTTGGTTTCTTGTCCCATTCTCTCTTCAAACTTTGGTACATGATCACGATTTCTTTCAAGGTAGCCATTTTAGTTGTTGTTGTTTTAGCCGGTGGTTTGCTCGTTTTGAAAGGTAGGGGAAGATTTTCCGGTCCATGGAATTACTAGATTTTCTACCCAAGTATTGTCCAAAGCAATAATAATAAAAAAATATTTATTCATTGGCAAGTTAACCTGCATATCTGAAACAGTGTTTGCTTCTTTCCCTCCAATGTTTTTCCCCGCGCATTCTGATCGATTTCATGGTGAACAAATTCAGTTGCAATGGCGGCCGATTCTAAGGCGTTAAGTTCGACGGGTAAAATTTAGTGTATTTTAACTTAATTTCTATCCGTAAATCACTTAGAATATCGTTGGTAGCTCTAAAAGTAGCCTATCGGTCGGTTTCAGTGTGTCCAAAGAGAATTCTGTTGTTAATATTTAGTTGCAATAATGTCCTATTCGTCCCTCCACTGATTCGCTCCTCTTCTATTTGTAACGTAAATCCCGAGCGGTTAGGATTAACTACACGTTTTTCTTCAAACCTGGTCTGGCTACTTAGTCCAGACAAATACACACACACACAAAAAAATGATGATTTAAACAATGATTTGAAATGATTTTCATAAAATGGCTATCTGCCTAAAAAAAATTAACTATTAATCAACGTATAATTACAGACACTAAAGATTTCAATATGACCTCGGAACCCTCTAAATCTGGTTCCAAGATCTCCCAAAACACTTTCTGAGCCTTGGTCTGAACCAGCTCGAAACACTTGTTTAAACCCGCAACTCTCCGAACACTTGGTTCCAGACACACCTTGAACTTGGTCTGAACAAGGTCTGGACCACCTTTTAACTATTAATATTATACCTGGTTCGGGGTGGCGGCACAGAACTAGTTCTGCCAGAGTCTCTGCATTGCAATAATTCAGATATCTGGCAGCACTTTGTCTTTTTCACCACTTACCCAAACCAAGATATAAATATTAAATTTAATAAATAGCCTTTCTTTTCGGAGATGTTGTCACCTCAATGAACAGTCGCGGTCTCGGCAGATTTCAGAGAAATCAGCTCCTTTTATACTGGAATCGGTGCACGTGCGATCCTGCACGTGCCACCTTGGCAACAACACAAACACTGCCAACCTGTCCATCTAATGGTCTAAGAGAACGTGGGTACTTTGATCCTGTCTTTTATATACTGGAACTCTACAAACCAATTTCGTTACACTACCCACGCCTCCGTTTACAGTCGTCCCGACTGACAAAACAAAAAAAATATATAATGAATTCTCGGCCACAAGCTCAGCCATAATCAACTTTGATTCCTTTTCCATTTCTTGATGTTATGGTCAAATCCTCTGACCTATTCGCTTTGGCACTTGGTTCATTCTTAGGTGTCACGCCGGAACACATAGCTGGTTTATCCAACCCTGTTTCAGTATCATCAAAGGTTTGAATCGTGGTTGGAACCCTTTTGGTAGGCTTTTCATAAGACTTACCATTGGACGGTTTACCTTGCTGTCTATGTTTTTCAAACGCTTCGTAACTAGGGCTTTGATCAGCCTTACATTGGTCTGAAGTATCACAATGAAACTTCTTAATGTGCTTCTTCAGATAGGCTCTCTTCTTGAAAGTCTTTCTGCAATGCATACAGCCTAATCTCCTCTTCCTTGTATCAGTATCATCCATTCTAGGTAGGGTCACCGAATGCACAAAATGCCTCTTCATACAAGGTTGTTTCGTAGCCTCTGAACCAGTTCTCTTACATTCTAGCCTAGAGATACTCTCCTTTGTTTGTTGTACACAACCTATTCTTCCAGATGTATAAAGTCTGTGAGCTTTGCCGTTTAACATAAGAGACTGTGTACCTAGGTCAACAATACCACTATATATCTGCATAAAGTCTAGACCTAAGATACCGTCAGCCTCAATATCTGCAACTATCATATGAGCTGGGAACTTCGAACTTTCAATTTCTATTTCTATCTGTGATGTTCCGAGGACATCAATTGAAGAACCTGGAGCTGTAATGACTGGTTTGCACGACTCAGTGTCGTACTTATGATTCAGAAGCTTCAAAACCCTATGAGACAATACGCTTACAGTAGCCCCAGTGTCTATCTGAAAGTCAAAGCTACGGTTACTTATCCTTGCTTCGATAAATAACCCTGATCCCCTTCGTTCCGAACTTTTGTTGTCAGACCTCTTTCTGTTCTGAGGACATCTATTCCTAAGGTGGTAATATGATCCACAAATGTAACAAGCTCTTCGCTCAGTTTCCGTGGTCCCACGTTTGTCTCTGGACTCAGAGCGGTTGTCTTGGAACCTTGACTGGTTAGGCCTTGATCCATTATTCCAATTTGGCTTGTTACCAGTATTCGAGTTTCGCTGTTGGTTCCTAGATTGCTGCAAACTCTCAAAACCATTTTTCATCTTACTAATTTCTTCCTTCATTTTCTTAATTTCTGAAACCACTTCTTCAAGGCCAGTAGCCTTGGTTTCAGACACGGTGTGGAGATACCCACGTCCTTCTGTAATCTTTTTCTCAGCCCTTGAAAATGCCTCGAGCTCAAGGGCATGCCTAACAGCATCATTAAGATCTTGTGGTCTGGCTTGCTTGACCCGTAATCTCATATCCGAACTAACAAGAGAGTCTATAAACTGTTCCTTGGCCAAGACATCCCTCACGTCTACTGGTGCTGACGGATAGGCGAGATTTGTCATCCTAAGGATATCTTGGGCCAGTTCTGATAGAGTTTCAGAAGCCTTCTGTCTCCTCTCTCGCAATTGAGTTCTATGTAGTTCGGCTTGGTTTGGCGGCGCAAACCTCTGGGTCAGAGCACTCATGAGTCTGTCAAAGTCATAGGAATCTTCTGCAAGATTACTCAAGATCCCCTGTGCTTGACCTCTTAATGATACGGATAGGTAGAGACCTTGTTCCTCTTTACTCCAACAATTTATCCTGGAACAAGCCTCGAAATGTGCCCTGTAATCAAGCCAGGAACTTGTACCATCGTATGTTGCTGGCTTCATTCTCATCCCTCCAGGACCTTTAGTACTTTGATTTAAGTCCTGGTTGGACCCTCCATGCAAGGTTCGTCGTGGGGTCGAAGTCAAAGGTCCTGATGGAACCCTGTTTCGAACCCGAACCTCAGAATTCTCATGCTTCAGAATTGGTGTTAACACGGGCGGACCTTCATTCCTAGCCCTGTTTTGAGGACGCTCAAAATCGTCCTGCCCTGTAACACCTGTTCCGGGTTCCTGTTTAACACGTCCCGGTTTTACAGCCAGACTCTGACATTTTCTCTCTAACATAGAGATTTCAGAGTTCAGTCTCGAGATCTCTGTTTGAGCCTGGAGTCTGCTAAGTCTCGCATCCATACTTCGGATGTGCTCATCGATAGACGATGCGTCCATTTCTAGTGGGTAAGATATAACTGGTGGTTGTTATAATCCTATCCCACCGCTGCCACCAAATTTTGTAACGTAAATCCCGAGCGGTTAGGATTAACTACACGTTTTTCTTCAAACCTGGTCTGGCTACTTAGTCCAGACAAATACACACACACAAAAAAAAATGATGATTTAAACAATGATTTGAAATGATTTTCATAAAATGGCTATCTGCCTAAAAAAAATTAACTATTAATCAACGTATAATTACAGACACTAAAGATTTCAATATGACCTCGGAACCCTCTAAATCTGGTTCCAAGATCTCCCAAAACACTTTCTGAGCCTTGGTCTGAACCAGCTCGAAACACTTGTTTAAACCCGCAACTCTCCGAACACTTGGTTCCAGACACACCTTGAACTTGGTCTGAACAAGGTCTGGACCACCTTTTAACTATTAATATTATACCTGGTTCGGGGTGGCGGCACAGAACTAGTTCTGCCAGAGTCTCTGCATTGCAATAATTCAGATATCTGGCAGCACTTTGTCTTTTTCACCACTTACCCAAACCAAGATATAAATATTAAATTTAATAAATAGCCTTTCTTTTCGGAGATGTTGTCACCTCAATGAACAGTCGCGGTCTCGGCAGATTTCAGAGAAATCAGCTCCTTTTATACTGGATTCTAGGTGCACGTGCCATCCTGCACGCGCCACCTTGGCAACAACACAAACACTGCCAACCTGTCCATCTAATGGTCTAAGAGAACGTGGGTACTTTGATCCTGTCTTTTATATACTGGAACTCTACAAACCAATTTCGTTACATATTTACTTGGTCAGACCACACCGGATTTTTCTTCTTCCTCTTTCTAGCCTCCTGCGACTTGGCGAAGATTCTGCCTGTTTTGTGGTGCTCTCATTTCCTTGTGACGGCAGACTTTTTTGTTTTTGTTGTTTTTGAAGCTTTTTGTTTTGTTTACAAACCACCCCCTCCCCCCACCCAATTCTGGACGTTTCATACCATAACCATTTCGTATGAGACGTTTCGTACCATAGGCGAAGACGTTTCGTACCATAAGTTGGGACGTTTTGTACCATAGGAAAAAATGTTTCATTGCATAAAATTTAGCACCGCAGGATAAACAATTTCATATCATTTTGATACAGATTTGTACCAAATGTCTTGTGGTGTAGCGCTCGTGGGAAAAGTCAATTCAACAAGACGAAATCTAGCCGATGAAAGTATATTTTATTTACAACATAGTAACATGGACTCTTTTAGCTATCAAAAGTTCTCCTCTCAGATTATCAAAATCCCGGGGTTTATATATGATCCCAAAACGTGACTTGTAAACATGCATATATCATAAAAATATGTCATTTCTCAGTACATTCCTAGTACAATTCAATAATCAAGTCTGGCCAAACCTACTATCCTGTCAAAACCATAACCTTTGTGTACTCAAAATTGTATATGTCACTTAAAAATGTGACATTATACTACAGGCCCATACCTTCTTTTTAAAAGAACTACAATACAATATAACAAAATCCTACCAAAACGAATATTTGTCCAAAAAAAAAAAGGAAACAACAATAATAACCTATCTTCTATTGTGAGAATTATAACTTTTTTTTTTTTTTTTTTTGACTGTACTTAGAATTTCTTGAATATATATGTAGATCTTGATTTACTAATTGAGGTGACGAGAGGAGTACTAATTACTCATTAATAAGTTGATTGACACCTGGAGGGGAGTACTAATTACTAACCAATTTAGATGATTGACACCTGATATTGATCGTCTAATTGAGGAAACAATTGGACTCGGAGAAAGTCTGGAGGGGAGTACTAATTACTAACCAATTTAGATGATTGACACCTGATATTGATCGTCTAATTGAGGAAACAATTGGACTCGGAGAAAGTGCTAGATACTTATTAATTAGTTTTCCTTTTGAAATAGGGTATAAAAATGAAACGTTTCCAGGATTGAAATCATTATCGACTGATACGAGGAACTGACAAGGTTTTAGAAATAGGAAAAATAAGAAGTTAAGGAAACAAAGAAGGATGAAATACAGAAATAAGCGGTAGGTAAATTGACATGTAGGTAATTGACATATAATAAAATTGAAATGTTAATTTAGTGTTATGAAATTTCGAATATTACTTGAAATGTACTGATTACAAACGTTTGTTAAAGATAAGAAAAATAAACATAGTATAACAAAAAACCCTTAAAGATAAGAAAAATAAACATAGTATAACAAAAAACCCATGAACATATACATAGAAACATATGACTTTTGTTGTTTTTGTTTGTTTGTTTGCTTATTACATACAATGAAAAGATATAGAAAAGAAAAACATGAACATAATCGTAGTGAATAGCGACCCTGCTATAAAACAATGTTACATACTAGATAGACAATTTTGACAAAAGATAACATTGACCTCAAAGGAAATATATACATAATATATATATATATATATATTATATATATATATATATATATATAGCTTTTTCTCTCTTTAGTCTAACTAACTTGCATTTTCCAGATGTAAACTTAGTCTTTATCGACAGATGATAGACTGATCTTGGTCGTTTATTTAGTATTGTGACAAAACAATAACTAAACCCCATTTGGTAATAAGGAATAAGGAATTTACGGTACTTGTAACACGAGTAAAGAAACATTCTAATATAAAGACCTTAATTTTTGCAAAAATTCTTTAGATTACAGATAAATGAATAATATGACAATTCACATATGTAATAAGAGTAACGCAATAATATTTTTTTTTTCTAGAAAATTTTAATGCGAAACCTTACTTTTCAATTCTTAGAAAACAGACATCAGTTGTTTGCTTGAATTCTTGAAATTATAAATAAATTTTAACTGATACGACAATTTGCATATGGAATAAGTGTAACACAATAATATATTTACGAGAAATATTTTAATGCGAAACCTTATTAAATCTAAAGTTAAAGAACGTATGTAATTAAGAGAAAAAAGGAAGTTTTCACTAATAACAATTTAAAGTAATTTTGTACTATTAACAATCCAATGAACCAAAAGTCATAAATACTAACACTGTTGTTGACACTCCAAAAGTTCATCGTTTGTAACAGCAAAAAAGGAATTGAGTCCAATCAGAAGAAGCAGGAATATTTCATCAAAAGAACACCAGTAGTTTTACGTAGAAAGTCTAATTAGGGTAAGCAGGAAAATAAGAAAACACACACCAGAAAGTTCACTGTAAAATTCACATATCCGTAGATTTATCGACTGGAGTAATATGGCGATAGCCTTTGTCCAATAGATAGTTGATGCTAAATTCAAGTGTTAGTTGTATATCGTCCGCAAAGAAGGAAACAAATGGGTGGGGGTCCACCTCCTCATGCATCTTCATTCCAATGTTTAAGATAATAATAAGCTCCGGCGAGCCCGTCTCGATAAAATGAGAGATGAGATGATCTCCAACGTCCTGTTGATTCATCAGATTGAACAAGTCTTCCGCTAGAAACGAATTCTGACCATACAGCTTTACGGTCGTTTTGTACGTTTTCAAAATTTGCAAAGCTGCGTCCATTATGAAAATAAAGTTGAATTTGTTGTGAACAACTAGAGTTCGAAATAAACAATGTCGTCACGATGAACCTCGTTGTGACCTTTTTAAAGGGCTGTATGTCCATTGTTGAGTAATATTACATACTAGTCGAGGTTATGGAAGAAAAACGAGTAGACGGGTGTCTAGGGTGTCTAGACAAGAACGTTGACAGTTAATTACATGTTGTCTGCCATTGAGATAATGCTCATCGATTCTTCGTTTTTAAGTGTAGGATAAAGACTTCCTATTTTCTGCTGTTTCTCAGGCATTATTGTTGGTATTGTAGTCTCTGCGCTCTGTACATAAGTTTGTGGCGGTTTGGTATCGGTTGGGTGTTGGCAGTCAGCAGTTTGAATGTCTCTTGTAGTTGCGTCCCGGGTTTTGTGAATCTTACGTTACCGTATTTCACCTTTTCCTCACGACGAGCAATTTTGTTACAGGTACAGAATTTTAATTTGCCAAAAATCCCTAACAAAGTAATAGAAACGATGAAAATCATCAACGCAATCATTGGCAATAAAAACCAATATTGTAGATAGAAAGGTTTATCCTGTACAGTCGGATCAATAGTTTCTATGTTTTGAATTTCTGCGATTAATTGGGATAACGGTAGTTTTTGTATAGCCCCAAGCTGTTTTGGTATTTTTATTGAAGAGAAGTTCGCTAATTCGGAGTGAAACGGTTTCCAAATGTTATCTAAAGAAATATTGGATACTCGCATTGAGTTATGTATGAAATTGTTTGATTCTTTTTCCGTCCGTGTGCGTTCATAGAATAGTGGAATTATAATTTGATTGCTGTAAGCCTGACACGTTGGTGGAATGATGACGGTGGAAAGAATTGGATTTATGTGTAGAGAAAATGAGCTACCATTTAAACAACGTACGGTAAAGCGCAATTGGATATCCGTAATAACTAGCCACTTGTTCCTTGTCATACTAATGGCTCTTGATTGACTACAACATGACAATAGTTTTTACTGTTAACTGAATTGATGTATGACGAGATGAGACATGTTTTATGAGAGAATGTGGACAAGAGACCTTCGGTAGCCTCACAGAACGCCATGGGAGCTTTTCTACACTTGTGAGCCTGACTCTCTGAAAGCATCATGAAATGGGAATTTCGTTCGTTTATGATAAAGTAACTGGTATCAATATTAACCACAGCAGTTAGACGTATTGAGTGGTCTGATTATTTTACATTTGACGAAATATTATCAAAAGGAATCTCCAAAGGTCTAGCTTGAATTAATCGATATTGATCACCAACCTGTCTCAAAGGGATATCAATCATAACTGTTAAATGACCAAAACTTACTATTGTGTTACATTCTAGAGTTTCATAAAATTTCCACAATTGTTTAGATGGGTCTTGAAGAAAACTAAATTCGGATGGTAGTTGGTTCTTAATTTCTAGTAAAAGTTCTTCTAAATGTAGAGGAGAAATAAGGGATGGTGTTAACTTTCGTAAGCTCAAAGAGTTAAGTTTAAGTCTGAAATTATTTAAATATACTCTTGCTCTGGTAACCAATTGTCTAAGATCGGCTGTAAGAATATCGAAAGAATTTGCGAATTGGTGGAAAGAGCTGAGTTGCATAATCTGTCTTTCAAGACGGTTTAATTGCTTTTCGACAGCGGTTTGTAATTCAGCTACAGATTGTACCAAAGAGTCAATTGTATCTCTATTTTGCGCCAATTGCATACATGTGGCATTTAGTACACTTAAACTATGTTCAACGATATGTATTATTTGTTTTTGAGATCTAGCCAATTTCACCACATTTCGTTTTATATTCTGAACATCATCATCGTTAGCAACCCCAAATAAAAAGGAGAAAACTCCCCCCAAAGGTAAAATAGACCTTTTTGTTCTATGTGTCGTAAAAGAAATTAAGCTATTGTATTCTAAAAGGAGCTCGGCGCCAGTGCCGTTGAAAGACGAAGCATAGTTTTGAATATCCTTAAGTGACGTAATTAAAGGTTCGACGTGAGCTATTTTGTCTGTCTTGAAATGTTCTATGGCCATTTGAGCTACCAAATGTATGCGTTGAATCTGACTATTAAGTTGAGTGATAAATAACGGGTACGAACCAAGATCCATTACTAAAGCTATTTTCCAGTGAGTTTTTGATATAGCAACCGTTCGTAAATCGCGAAACAGAATATGGTTGCGAATAAAGTCATTAGTGTCTCGATTGTCTTCAGATTGAACCGCGTATTGGGTCAAATATACAAAACACACAATCGTGAAAAGTAAAGTGTGAAAAAGGTTACGTAAGTTCATGTTTAGACTGAGGTGACCTATAAATGAAAAATATAAACATGAATTATGTAAGAAAACAAACCATGTAAGCGTACATGATCTGTCAAATGTCTAGACCTACAGATAGGGCCAGACATTGGCGACAGCTTGTCACAAGTAGAAACAAAATAATATCATTGATTAATTACAAAATGAACATGCATGCTAAAAGCAATAGTTTTATGGTGTCTAGTCGAACGTTGACATTTTTTTTTTTACAAATTATATTACATCTTGATGAAAGTGTCATGAAAAAAAATGGGTCATACCGAACACAAATCGCACTTATTCTGTGCATCTAGAGATATAAATAACCTTTATATTGTTATTGTCTTGAATCCTATATGGTCTCTATACATTTCTTGTAACTAATTTGAAAACAAAAAGGAGAAACAATCTGATTTTGATTGGCAATTCTTCGTTCTAAGAGTTTTCGGTTGAGTCTGCTTCTGGACTCCTTCACAAATAAAAGAGAGCCTTAATCAGTATTATGATAAGCATTGCCTTAAGAAATAAGGACATCATTTGATGTTGAAATTTCAACTCTGAACCATACACATCGTCAACCAAATTGGTGTTTGTAATTTTTCGGCCCACTGTATTACAGTCCATGGGTGATTCAGAATCGTCTTGACCAGACAATTCAGTTCGTGTGCAGTGCTCCGGCTAGGCCCTTTCAAAAGTGCGCCCCGCCCTGCCCTGCCCTGCCGTCGAAAATCGTCGCCCTGCCCTTTTTTCCATCGCCCTGTCCTAAACTAGTCCCTAAAATTGTAGCTCTACATGTCAATTCAGCGATTATCTAAATTTAACGCCTTTTCTCGATCGGTTTGTAGACTTTGACGTGATCGCCGATGCGTATAATCAACCCGCGAAGACCATAACTATTTACAGCCAGTAGAGAAGAAGGGCGGGACTTAAATCGGCAAGTCAACCAATCAAAACGCGCGATTCTTTATCGAGGAAGCATTATCCGATAATCTGTGGATGGATATTAGCACGTGCCCGTAAACCAATTTGACAGTCATAAACAAACAGCGATTATCGAGTAAATGCTTATGATAAGCTATTAACGAGGTTAAAAAGGGATAATGATCAACCTTTACACCCTTCATAACGAAATTTAGAGTCGTTGGAGGTCTCGGAAGCATATATTTCAATCCCCAAAACCCGTTGTTTTTCCCATTGTGCATGTTCGAAAATTTCTTCAATTGTCATCTTCGGTACACTTAATTTGAAAAATAAAGACATGCAAAAACATCACACATATCGAAAAGACTCAATTTAAGACAGTAGACTGAGGTTTATTACTGTTGACTCTGTTAGCAAAAATGAACTTTCTTGTCTGCATGTTCAGTTATTCTAATGAATAAATGCAAGTTTGCCTCATGAAAAAAAATAAAAGAAAAAGTTAAAAAAAATAAATGGGCCCAAAATAAATAACTTAAAAAAAAAAGTAATAGAAAATAAAAGAAAAAGTTATAAAAAGTTATAAAGAATAAATAAAATTTAAAAAAAAAATAAAAAAAATTATAAATAAAAAATGAAAAAAATAAAGAAGACTGTAGGAGGGGAATATCTGCTGTATTTCCATCTAATATTTCTACTGCCACCTGACTGATGAGACCCTTGGAAGAGTTGAAACAGTCACCCTTTTTTAATACCAAAATCCTTTTTTAAACTCACCAGAGCCCATCTTTAAGCCCTTAAAAATCAAAATTTTCTTGGGGGTCAACCCCAAAACCCACTTGTTGAAGGGGGACACCCCCTCCAACACCCTCCACGCCTCTTCACGACTCAAAAGTGCCCTTTCAGGGCACTGTGCACCCTGCCCTTTTGGAAACCTAGCTGGAGCACTGGTGTGGTAGATGACTGACGCAAAAATGTTGCTCCAGGTAGTCTACCATTTGACTCTGAAACGGAACGAAAATCATCTTCAAACATCTCGGTTTGATCAGTGTGACTTTCGTTCTCTTGATTGTCAGAGCCATAAATTCGATCGTTTTGCAATTTTCGTAACCTTGCTTGGAGTTGATTTAACGGGATGTTGTCATCAGAGTCAGATTGTGAGCTTATTTCAACGGAAGTTTCTGACTCGGAGGTTGAGTTGTCAGATAAAGATTTATTGACATACCTACAATGTCGGACCGGTCTAGTGTGTAATAACCTGTCATTAGGTAAAGGCCACTCTTCTATCTTTGCCTTCTGGACTTGGTCCAAGTGACATGTAATTAGGCGATTGTCTAACTGATTGATAATAATTAGACGTTTGAAAGGCAACAATCTGAGAACACGGAAATAAGGCGACCACTTTGGTTCGTGTTTTGCACATTTCGGTTTAAGATAGAAAACGGGATCATTGACTTGAAGATCAAGCGATTTTGTGTTTTTGTTAGCATTTGTGTGTCTTGTTCGGCGTGCTTTCGCAATTGCTCGATAAGATTTGCAGAAAATTTCATGTGACCGTTCTAACATTATTTCCCCCGGGTCTTCCCCGTAAAAATGTGTTCGTTTATTCAACAGTAGATCGACAGGAAAAAGAGGGTCTCGGTTGAATAGAAGATAATAAGGACTGAGTCCATGATCACTGGCTGGCGTAAATCTTAGGCTACCGGCAACTTCTGGCAATAACATGTCCCATTCCCGTCTATCTTTAAGCAGTTTTGCCAATATTCTACCATAATCTAAATGTATTCTCTCGTTGGCACCATTTGAAGCCGGGTGATATGGAACTGTTTTAGAATGCAGGATATTAAGGGACTTTAAAAGAGAAGTGAAAGATTTTGACACGTATATGGATCCGTTGTCAGTTATGACCTTCAGTGGGGCCCCGTACCTCCAAAAGATAAGTTCGAAGAAAGCCTGTATGAGATATTCAGTAGTAGCCTCCGGAACTGCTTTAAGTTCTGAGAATTTGGAATATTCACAGAGAAAACAAAATATGTAAGAGTTATTGCTGTGAGATTTGGTCAAAGGGCCAATCGTGTCAATTGAAATTACTCGAAATGGTCCTGGTGGCAGGTTTCGATATATCATGGGACTTTTGTTTGGACGCAAATTGACAGCTTGACAGTTAATGCAATGTGAAACAAATTGAACAACATCCATAAAAAGGGCTCTCCAGTAATATTTAGCTTTTATCAGTAGGAACATTCGTTGTATACCGGGATGACCGATTTCATGAAAAGCCTGTAAAATAAACGTCCGTAAATGTTGGGGAATACAAACTCTCAAGGAAGGTGACTCTTCTTCAGTGTCACTTATGAAATACAAGATGCCTTCTTTAATAAGGAACTGTCTACTCTCTTTAGTAGTCATTGAATTTGTACGAAGTTTTTGGATTAGATTTTGAATCTCAACATCTTTACTTTGTTCAACCACTAAATCTAAAGATTGTATCGATGGAATTTCTAAAGGTGGTAAGGGTTGAGGTGGCAAAGCTGATTGTAAAACGTCTTTTGGATCAAAAGCTTGTGAGTTGATCATATTTACATTGTGTAAAGAGGGTGAGATTGATGAATTTGACTGAGAAGAAGAGAATGGCTTATGAGCGCGTGAAATATAATCAGCGATTACGTTTTTAACTCCTGGTATATGCACGATATCAACATCGTAATTTGTTATTTCCAGAGCGTATCGTTCTAGTAATTTATTCTGGAAATTAGCTGAACTCAATCTACACAATGGTTTGTGATCAGTTTGAATAGTACACTTGGTACCATACAGATAAAAGTGTAACTTTCTAAGAGAAAGGACTATAGCTAGGCATTCTTTAAGGATGGTACTATATTTTCGCTGAGTTCTTGAAAATGCAAAACTAACAAAATGGATTGGATGACCATCCTGAGACAAAACGCCGGCTGCCGCAACATCGCTTGCATCAGTTGTTAGAACAAATGGTTTATTTGGGGAGGGATGACGCAATGTCGGAATGATAGACAACGCCTCAATTAACGCGTCATACGACTGACACTCGGCTGTCCAAATGAATATTGTCCCCTTGTGAGTCAACCGAGTTAGTGGCACTGTTAATTCTGCATAATTTGGCACAAATTTTCGAAAAAAATTAGTGACCCCCAGAAATCTTCTAACTTCCCTAACAGAAGACGGAACTTTTAATGATTTAAGATCTTCCACTTTGGCTGGATCTGGTGTAATACCATCTGGGGTTATTTTATGGCCTAGATAGGATAATTCAGATTTAAAGAATTCGCATTTCCGCAGCTTTAATTTCAATCCATGTGAGCTCAATTTCTTAAAAACAATGTCAAGATGTTTCAAGTGATCTTCTGGGGATCTGGAGAACACGAGCAAGTCGTCAAGGTAACAAATTACAAAATCTGATTGATCCCTAAAGAGATTAGTCATGATTGATTGGAAGTAATTAGCACTTGAGATTAAACCTTGAGGCAATCTATTCCATTCCAAGTGATATCCTGGCACAGAGAAAGCACTTTTGTGTTTGTCTTTTTCTTCTAGTTCTATTTGGAAGTATGAATTTGACAGGTCTAAAGAAGAGAAACATTTTGACCCTTCTAAACTCGACAAAATATCCTCAATTCTGGGTAAAGGGAAATTGTTTGTTTTAATTTGTTTGTTAAGTTTCCTATAATCGATCACCAATCTAAAATCCTTTGTAGATTGGTTATCAGATTGTTTCTTTGGAACCAACAAAGCTGGTGCCGCATAATTAGAGTGGGAATGCCTGATAATGTTTGCGTCCAACAATTCGTTGACTTTGTTTCTCATTTCAGATCTCTGGGAGAAGGGTAAACGGTAAGGTAAGAGTTTGATCGGGCTGTCAGAAAATGTGTCAATGGGAACACGCGCTGTAGGATGACAACCTAGGTCAAATTCGTGTTTGCTGAAAATCGTATCATTTTTTTGAATGAGATCTTGTATGTCGGCCCTGTAATCCCTGGGGGCTATAAAATTGTCAAAGGAGAAATTACTGTCGACCGAATTGACATTCGAATTTGTCTGCCTTTGATGAGAAAGTTGGTTAATGTGTTCAATAGTGTATTCATTTATATTGTGTAATTTGGCAATTACACAACCCTTTTTCAATGTGAAAGATTTTGAGGTGTAGTTCGTTAAAGATATTGGGAATTTCCTTTTCCGATTTAAATGTATTAAAGCTGGATTTATATGAAGATTAGGTTCTTGGTTAATGAAGCCTCTGTCGACCTCCATAACTTCATAATCCTTACCGGTCTGCAATGAGGGGTTATTTTTAACATTGCCAAAAAAGGTACATATAGATCGGGGTTTGATGACAGTAGTTTTTGCAACTCTAACAATCAACGCAATGCAGATGTCATTTTCCAAAGGAATGTATTGATCCATAACACGTATGCAATTCAGGTCATAATAAATACGAACACTAAATCTTGCCATGAAATCCCGACCTATAATACAGTTTCGAGACAAATTTTCAGTAACTATGAAGACATGGTCAATCTTGAGTTTGTTGATCTTTATTTTGACAGGTACTGTGCCTAATACGTTAATTGGATCACCTGATGCTGAGCTAAGAGAGATATTAGTATGGTCAAGTGCAGGTTTGGGTTTTAAAGAGTCATAAATTTGTTTGTTAATTAGCGAAAAACTCGAACCTGTGTCAACAAGTGCTCTAACAGAAAGAGATTGTATTTTAATTAAACATGAAGAGGGTGTCGTTATTTCATCTAGATGTGAATTATAGTGGGAATTGTGTTCTGATGATTTTAAACTCTCTGATAGGCTGACCCTTTTCCGATCAGAGGTGTCTCGTTTTTTGGATACTCTCTAAAGTGTGGTCTAAGTCTAGCATATTCCCTGCATTCGGATCGAAAATGTCCTAACTTTTGACAAAACCAACAAATAATCGTAGATTTATCCCTTATTTGTCTCTTCCCTTGATAATTTGTTCGTGTGCGTGTATCAGTATTCAATTGATTTTGTGTCTGTTGTGAAGGTCTGTCTGAATAGTTTTGATTTTGTCTCTCATTTTGCCTATCAATTTCAGTTTTAATGGCGTTAATACTTGATTGACGTTTGCGACAGTCCGCAATGACATGTCCCGGTTTCTTACAGAAAGTACAAAAATGTCGTCTGCTAAGATGGCTAATTTCCATCGGCTCTAAATCTCTATTATCAGAAAAATGTGTAGAACGAGTACCACCCGAATCTGTTCTCAATTTACATTTTACCTTGAAATTCTGCTCTGCAACCGCAATTGTTACGGCTTGCTGATATGTAGTAGGACTATCCCTAATTAGTTTTTGTTTAATATTGAAATCTAGAAGGCCATCAATAAAGAAACCTATGAGCTGATGGTCGATTAAGTCATGATGAGTCGAAAAGCCCTCATACGCTTTCTGTGCCAAACCAAAAAGTCTCTCAGCGAAATTTTGAATATTTTCCGAACGATGTTGTTTTATATGCCTAAGTTCTGAGAAATGTATATATTGATCTGTAACATCGCCAAATCTTCTATTTAATTCAGTTTTAATTTGGTCCCATGTAGCGGTAGGATTTTCTTTAATATTCCTAGCAAGAAATTCAGACACGGGTCCTTTACTAAAACGATATGCGAGTAATTTCTGTTTTTGTGAAGATAGCTCATGGATAAGCGTTATTTTTTCTATGGAGTCGATCCAGTTTTGAAAGTGAGAATGTGTTCCATCAAAAATTTGAATGACGTCCGTCAAACCTGTTAAGCCTAAATTGCCTATTTGATCTGTTAATTTCTGTACCATTTGTAAAACTTCATCGCCCGACATGATTAAAAGAGGTGAAATATAAGTTTATGTAAAATTCACTAACCTTGGAACTGTTCTGCGTGGTAGTACTTCTTCAGATTCGTGGTCAAACGGTACCAAATTCTCTGTCTTGTGGTGTAGCGCTCGTGGGAAAAGTCAATTCAACAAGACGAAATCTAGCCGATGAAAGTATATTTTATTTACAACATAGTAACATGGACTCTTAGCTATCAAAAGTTCTCCTCTCAGATTATCAAAATCCCGGGGTTTATATATGATCCCAAAACCCAAAACGTGACTTGTAAACATGCATATATCATAAAAATATGTCATTTCTCAGTACATTCCTAGTACAATTCAATAATCAAGTCTGGCCAAACCTACTATCCTGTCAAAACCATAACCTTTGTGTACTCGAAATTGTATATGTCACTTAAAAATGTGACATTATACTACAGTGTGTTTTTTGGATGACAAGAAAGGAGTTAAAATTTATTTGATAATATTCAGTTGATATTTTATCATTTTATAAAAAGATTCATGATACATATTACTGAGAATAATAAAATATATATACAAAATAAACAAATGTACACAAAAAAAGTGGATTGATTATATTTTTTTTCTTTTTATTTATTTTTTTCATTATTCAAGCTTTGTTGATAAATTTTAAAGGGCGCCTGAATTTCGTAAACTTGTTAGCATTTTTACCTGAAAAAATCATAATTAAAGAGACAAGAAACAAAATGTCGTAACTACGACTAAATTGTACTAGTTATATTAGGGGTGTAACAATAGGTCGAACTATCGCTGTATCGTGATAGTTTACCTTGCAATAGTAATAGGTCGATACTATTTTTTCAAGTCAATAGATATCGCAATAGTTCCTCTGACTATCGATTGTTTACAATAGTTTTTTTTAAAATGAAAGTAGAGCTAAATGTAGTAACAATTCTGCCTTTCTGCATGATTTTTATCAGAGAATGAGGTCAAATCCAATTCTTTTTAAGGGAATATCTGTATTTAACTGAATTGATCATTTACTTGCCATTGACAAGATAAACAGCATCTTACAAGACCAATATAAAGTTACTGTCTAATAAAAGGTGGACACTTCATCATTGATTTTTATCTATTTTTATGCTCCCCGAAGGGAGAGCATATAGCCGCCGCTTTGTCTGTCTGTCTGTAATTCCGTCCGTCCCCACCTTTTTCTCCATAACCCCTGGGCCAAATTGAATGAAACTTACCATGTGAACTCCCTATGATACAGTGATGATGCATCTGTGACGGTTTTTGGATTTGAGGCCTTGTCACGGGAAAAGGGGACTTAGGGTAAAAAACAGTTTTTCCCAAATTTCTCCTAGTCTAACAGTCAGAATTTAGTGAAATTTCATATTTGTGTAGCAAATCAGATGCCCTTTACTATAAACAATTTGATATTAACGTAAAAAAAAAATATCATGGAAAAAGGGGGCTTAATGTTTGTTACCTTTACGTAAGCGCTTAATTACAGTTATTTTTTCATTTCTCCTAGTCTTATCCTCAGAATTTGATGAAATTTCACATTTGAGTAGCAAATCAGATGCTCTTTACCCTAAACTATTTGAAATTTGTGTCTCAAAATATGTCATGCAAAAAGGGGGTTTAATGTTTGTTACCATTATGTTAGCTGTATAAGATAACAGCTTATTTGAGTCTTTGAAATCTGACCACAGAGCATATCTCCTAAAGTATAATAGCTATCAACTTGAAACTTTATGGGTGGATAGACCTCATGGAGGAGAAGTACAGTGCACAAGAACTACAACTCTTGCTTGCATAATTTTGGAGTTATTGCCCTTTGTTATTTTTGATACTTACATTAAGTCTGGAGCATATCTCCTAAAGTAAAATAGCTATCAACTTGAAACTTTATGGATGGATAGATCTCATGGAGGAGAAGTGCTATGCACAAGGACTACAACTCTTACTTGCATAATTTTGGAGTTACTGCCCTTTGTTATTTTTGATACATAGATTATATCTTGAGCATATCTCCTAAGGTATAATAGCTATCAACTTGAACATTTATGGATGCATAGATCTCATGGAAGAGAAGTGCAGTGCACATAAACTACAACTCTTACTTGCATAATTTTGCAGTTATTGCCCTTTGTTATTTTTTTATACTTAGATTTTGTCTGGAGCATATCTCCTAAAGTATGATAGCTATCAACTTGAAACTTTATGGGTGGATAGATCTCATGGAGGAGAAGTGCAATACACCAGAACTATAACTCTTGCTTGCATAATTTTGGAGTTATTGCCCTTCGTTATTTTTAATACATAGGAGGTAAATCTCTGACAGTACAAAAGAATCTTTAATCTATTAGGCTTCAGTTTACTATCAAGCTTTCGTGGCGGGGGATGTCCATGTCCAACATGGCTCTTGTTTTTGTGACAATGCCTTATTCGGGGAGCATAATCCGTCTCCGACGGCTCTTGTTTCTGTAAAGCAACTATTGTGATAGTATTGCAATAGTTTTCTAACTATTGCAATACTATTCCAATAGTAACTTTACTATCGCAATACTATCGTGATACTAATTTTGAACTCAATAGTCACCCTTAAGTTATATTTTATCAAATTGCCTAAATTGCATTAGTTTTCTTTAAAATCTAAAATTATTTATTCTTAATGAATGAATAGTGCTAATTGAACAAATTAATATTCATTTCTTGAAATGTGTATTAACTGCATAACCACGTGCTATAACTGCTTAAGAACATCGAATACAAAATCCATGATTCTCTTGTAGTCTCAAAAAAGTGTCACTAATCTTATATACTCACAAAAGCATGTCGTTATTTATTCAATTAGCAAACATGGCTTATTGCTAATCAGTTGACAAATAATAATTGAAGGCAAATGTTAAACTGGCAATTCATTGTTCCCTTTTGTTATTACCGATCTTGTAGCATACAGGAGTCAACCAACAAACCGGCCAATCGACCTTTTCATAATTTGGCCTAATCCTTTAATTAGAAAAAGGGTATAAACTTTATAGGCTTGCAGCAAAAGCAAATACAACATTTTTGTGTGATTTTACACGGAAAAAATTAAGTTATTTAAGAAATAAACATTTTGAAAATTATTTAGTTAATATTTCCATTTCGGTGAAAATGGTCAATGTTTGGAACGAAATGGTTAACCTATGGTACAAAACGTCCTCGCCTATGGTACAAAATGGTTATCATATGGTGCGAAATGGTAATATATTTTATGGTACGGAATGGTTATGGTACGAAACGTCCCCCCACCCTCCCTTTCCTTGTCTTGCAGAGTGCACAATTGCTTCCTGAATATTTCGATTGTGTTTGCCTCTGCAACCTCAGGTGGAAGATGATTCCAGTCCCTAATCGTTCTATCAAAAAAGGACCACTTCTTTACATCTTTCCTGGCAGTAGGAATGCTGTAGATATGTATTTGACTATGTCTATTGTTCTTGTTAGTTTTTTTTTTTCAAGTATTTATCTTGTTGTATTTCAACTTTATGATTTTTGATTTTATAGAGCATACATAGTCTTGAGTTTTTTCTTCTGTCATAAAGATTCTGCCAATTAAACTTGTTAAGCATATTACCAACGCTAGATTGATTTCTGAATCTACCTGTAACATACCTAGCTGCTCTTCTCTGAACCTTTTTGATTTGATCTATTTGAGTTTTGTGACAATGCCTTATTCGGGGAGCATAATCCGTCTCCGACGGCTCTTGTTTCTGTAAAGCAACTATTGTGATAGTATTGCAATAGTTTTCTAACTATTGCAATACTATTCCAATAGTAACTTTACTATCGCAATACTATCGTGATACTAATTTTGAACTTAATAGTCACCCTTAAGTTATATTTTATCAAATTGCCTAAATTGCATTAGTTTTCTTTAAAATCTAAAATTATTTATTCTTAATGAATGAATAGTGCTAATTGAACAAATTAATATTCATTTCTTGAAATGTGTATTAACTGCATAACCACGTGCTATAACTGCTTAAGAACATCGAATACAAAATCCATGATTCTCTTGTAGTCTCAAAAAAGTGTCACTAATCTTATATACTCACAAAAGCATGTTGTTATTTATTCAATTAGCAAACATGGCTTATTGCTAATCAGTTGACAAATAATAATTGAAGGCAAATGTTAAACTGGCAATTCATTGTTCCCTTTTGTTATTACCGATCTTGTAGCATACAGGAGTCAACCAACAAACCGGCCAATCGACCTTTTCATAATTTGGCCTAATCCTTTAATTAGAAAAAGGGTATAAACTTTATAGGCTTGCAGCAAAAGCAAATACAACATTTTTGTGTGATTTTACACGGAAAAAATTAAGTTATTTAAGAAATAAACATTTTGAAAATTATTTAGTTAATATTTCCATTTCGGTGAAAATGGTCAATGTTTGGAACGAAATGGTTAACCTATGGTACAAAACGTCCTCGCCTATGGTACAAAATGGTTATCATATGGTGCGAAATGGTAATATATTTTATGGTACGGAATGGTTATGGTACGAAACGTCCCCCCACCCTCCCTTTCCTTGTCTTGCAGAGTGCACAATTGCTTCCTGAATATTTCGATTGTGTTTGCCTCTGCAACCTCAGGTGGAAGATGATTCCAGTCCCTAATCGTTCTATCAAAAAAGGACCACTTCTTTACATCTTTCCTGGCAGTAGGAATGCTGTAGATATGTATTTGACTATGTCTATTGTTCTTGTTAGTTTTTTTTTTTTCAAGTATTTATCTTGTTGTATTTCAACTTTATGATTTTTGATTTTATAGAGCATACATAGTCTTGAGTTTTTTCTTCTGTCATAAAGATTCTGCCAATTAAACTTGTTAAGCATATTTCCAACGCTAGATTGATTTCTGAATCTACCTGTAACATACCTAGCTGCTCTTCTCTGAACCTTTTTGATTTGATCTATTTGAGTTTGTTTGTATGGGTCCCAAACGGTACAAGAATATTCTTATTGAGGTCTCACAAGGAAGGCCTTTTCTTTTATGGATTTGGATGATATGCTGAGGTTTCTATGGAGAAAGCCTGGAGTTTGATTTGCTTAAGAACATAATATGTATATGTTTTCCCAAGTTTAGATCTAGGGGTGTAACAATAGGTCAAACTATCGCTGTATCGTGATAGTTTACCTTGCAATAGCAATAGGTCGATAGCATTTTTTCAAGTCAATAGATATCGCAATAGTTTCTCTGACTATCGATAGTTTACAATAGTTGTTTTTGAAAATGAAAGGAGAACTAAATGTAGTAGCAATGCTGCCTTTCTGTATATTTTCATAAGAATAAGGTTAAATCCAACTCTTTGTAAGAGTATATTATGTAATTAATTTATTTGATCATTTACTCGCCATTAGTAAGGTGAACAGAATCTTACAAGACCAATATAAAGTTACTGTCTAATAAAAGATGGATGCTTTAAAATTGATTATTATCTATTTTTTCTGAAAAAACAACTATTGTGATAGTATTGCAATAGTTTTCTGACTATTGCAATACTATTCCAATAGCAACTTTACTATCGCAATACTATCGTGATACTAATTTTGAACTCAATAGTCACCCCTATTTAGATCATTGGGTTAGGTACATCCTGGGTATTTTGTATTTGTTTCATGAACAAGTTTATGACCATGTAGTGAATAGTCAAACCGAAAAGGTTCCTTTTTGTTTGTCACTGAGAGAACTGAACACTTGCCAGGGTGGAATTCCTTTACCCATGCTGCCAATTTGTTTAAGTTATTTTGTAGTAAATTTGCAGTCACTTTCAGATTTAACTGTGAGATAGACTATAGTGTCGTCTGCAAACAGGTGTACAGTCGAATTAAGGCCTTCTGGTAAATTGTTGATGTAGAACAGGAACAGGCTTGGTCCAAGTAGTGATCCTTGGGGTAGAACTGTTTCTACATTTCCTTGGTCAGATTCCTCGCCTTCCACGGTACCATCACCACCTGTTTGCAATTTGAGAGAAATGCCTCAATCCACTTTAGGGTCTTTCCTTTGATTCAGTAGTGGTGTTAATCATGGATCAGGAGGTGATGAGAGACTTTATCAAAGGTCTTAGAGAAGTCGAGTATAAGGAGATCTGTTTGTTTTCCTGAGTCAAGATTTTTAGCCAAGTCATCTATACATTAAATAAGATGCATCTAACAAGATCTTTTACTTCTGAATTCGTGTTGTAGTGAGTGGAGAATTTTGTTTGTTTCTGCATGATTCATGATATGGCTGGTGATGATATGTTCCATAAGTTTGAAGCATACACATGTAAATGATATTGGTCTGTAATTTGAGGCTAGGTATTTTTGTCCTTTTTTCGTATGCTGGCATGATTCTAGCTTTTTAGCTCACCTGAGCACAAAGTGCTCAAGTGAGCTATTGTGATCACCTTTTGTCCGGCGTCCGTGCGTCGTCAGTCGACCGTCATCCATCGTCCGTCAACAATTTCTTCAAACGACATCTCCTCCTAAACTAATGGGCCAATTTACACCAAATTTTACAGAAATGTTCCCTAGGTGGTCCCCTTCCAAATTGCTTAAAGAATTGAAATCGGTGTAAAACTCTGGTTGCTATGGCAACCAAAGTTGAAAATTTAAGAAAATCTTTAAAATTCTTCTTCTTTAGAACAAGCAGTCCTACAGCCTTGAAATTTGGCATGGATGATCAGCTCATAGACCTAAATAATAATAGCTAGAATCATATCTGTTGGGTCACCAGGTGCAGAGCACTTGGGGGGGGGAGTTCTTTGGGTTAATTTTGTAATCTTTAACCTTCTTCTTCTTCTGAATAAGAAGCCCTACAGCCTTCAAATTTGGCATGGAGGATCAGCTCATAGTCCTTAATAAAAATAGCTAAAATCATATCTGTTGGGCCGCCAGGTGCGGAGCACCAGGGGGGAGGTAGTACTTTTGTGAAAATTTTGTAATCTTTAACCTTCTTCTTCTAAACCAGGAGCCCCACAGATTTGAATATTGGCATGGAGGATCAGCATATGGACCTTTATAAAAATAGCCAAAATCATGACTGAAGATTCACCAGGTGTGGAGCACCAGGGGGGAGAGGGTAGTACTTTTGTGAAAATTTTGTAATCTTTAACCTTCTTCTTCTGAACCACAAGCCCTACAGACTTGAAAATTGGCATGGAGGATCAGCTCATAGACCTTAATAGAAATAGCTAAAAATCATGACTGTAATGCCACCAGGTGCGGAGCACCAGGGGGGGGGGTTGTACTTTTGTGAAAATTTTGTAACTTTAACCTTCATCTTCTAATGAACCAGGAGCCCTACAGACTTCAATATTGGCATGGATGATAAGCATATGGATCTAAAATAAGATAGCTAAAATCATGAATGTAGGGCCACCAGATGCGGAACATTAGTGGGGAGGGGGTAGTACTTTTGATCAATTTTGAAATCTTTAACCTTATTCTTCTCCTAGATCAGGAATCCTACAGATCCTATGGGTGATCAATATATTGACATAAATAAAAATAGCTAAAATCATGACTGTAGGGTCACCAGGTGCTGAGTGTCTTGGGGAGGGGGTAGTACTTTGGATCATTTTTGAAATCTTTAAACTTCTTCTAATGAACCAGGAGTCCTACAGACTTGAAAATTGGTATGGATGATCAGCATATGGACATTAATTGAATTAGCTAAAATCATGACTGTAGATTCACCAGGTGCAGAGCATCTTGTTGGAGGGGGGAGTGCTTTGTTGAGAATTTTGAATCCCTACTGCCTTTATATTTGACATGAATTGATCAACTCATTAAAGAAAAGTTTAAAAGTCTCAGACTCAGCCTGTATATCTGGCATAGATTAGCTGATCACAGACCTTTTATGAAAAAAGCTTAAATAAATAATGACCAAAGGAGGAGCTGGGGGGGGGGAGGATTATTTCAAATGTTATCTGATTGAATAAGTGAAAATCTCTTTTTCTGTGGTTGCATTGACATACCTAGGTAATGAAGCTTTTTTCTCAGGTGAGCGACCCAGCGCCAACATGGGATGTTACCAGTGTCTAGGGATTTTTGGAAGATCATAGTGATAATTGGAGCAAGGGTGCAGGCCAGTTCTTTGAGAATTATTGGTTAAATATCATCTGGTCCACAGGCTTTGTGTATATTGAGATATTTTTTAGGAGTTTTTCTATTCCATTTGTTGTGATAAACATACAAGCCATTAAACAAAATTGTTGTTGTGTGTGTATTTCTGTTTATTTATCGTCGCTACCGTAGCACATGCCCATATGAGCGACGCCCCCAGAAGATGGTTAGTTGTTACGGGAGATAGTGCAAGGATACATGACGAAACTACTCCTGAGATTCGCCATGGTTCTTTAACGTGCTCGGTGTAAAGCACCGTCTCACAGGGCCTTGATTTAACGTCTCATCCGAAAGACAATTAGTTTTTGGGTAGTGTACCAGACCGGGAATCGAACCCACGCGGTCGAACTTCAATGGTTTTGAAGTCCGGTGCTCTACCAACTGAGCTAATCAGGCTGGTAAGATTGTTGTTACAACAGCAAGCCTCTTAAATACTGCACATGCTACAGATCCAAAAGTTACTATGGTCAACTGCCACAAACGAAGTAAACAAAGTTGTAAAACTGACATAAGGCAATATTTTTTCTACAAAAGAATAGTTAATGAATGGAATAAATTATTAAATTTTATAATTTGATAATCATCAATAAGAAAAAAAAAGTTTAAGAAAACAACCAGTGTCACAACATTTGGTAAACAACAATCAAGAACAAGAAAACACAATTTTATTGATGTATGTTTCTTTTCAAGTTGTTATACGAAGATAATCGGTCATATAAAGATATTAGTTTCCAACACAACAATAAACATGGCTGATAGCTAATCAATGGACAATTCATGACTAATAAACCAATTGAGATTTAAATACCAATCTTGTAATAACCAAGAGTCAAACAACATAATAACCAAGCGTTTTCAATAATTAACTTACTTCATTAATGCAACATTTTTTGGCCATGATAAATGCAAAAACCCTATCAATAACGTAATCAAACATTTTGAATATCAAAAAATATGAAAATATTTTCCCTTTTTGTTTGGTACTAAATTATAATACTCAGGTACCAAATAATAATATATTTTAAGGTATGAAACATTTATGGTATGAAATGTCTGTATACCAAATAAATCCTTACCCAGATTGAAATATTTTGATAGTTACCAGTTGTTCTAGGCTATGATGTTTCTCGACATGAAAGAGTATTTTAACCCTTTGCTGTTTAATTCCTGCTTTTTACGTGCCTGTTATTTTATGATTGAGAAAACATTGTGAAAGAAGAAGAAATTGCTTCTGACAAGCAATTTCTTCTTTTTCCACACTATTTTCTACCGAACAGAATGGTTATTTTTCAAATTAAATCCTAATGTTGAAAGCGGCGTTAAAATCTATTCAATTAATCAATCAAATTAAATCCACTTTAAATTTTCATCTGCAAAACCTTTGAATTTGGACAGGTACTAGAGGTTTTAGACTATATGTATTGGTCAAGGAATGTATACCAAGGATTATCTTGGCTCATCTTTCAAAGAATTATGCCACCCTTTTCACTATTTTCATTGTCAAGAACTTTCCTCTGAACTCAGCATCTGCTTGCAGTGCTCTTGTTTTCCCACACCTGTCTAGCTCCTCAAATTAAATTGTTTACAGACCATTTTTGTGACCTTTTTAGCTCACCTGAGCACGAAGTGCTCATGTGAGCTATTGTGATCACCTTTCATCCGGCGTTGGTCATCGGTCATCGGTCGTCGTCCGTCGTCCGGCGTCCGTCAACAATTTCTTTAAACGACATCTCCTCCTCCTAAACTACTTGGCCAATTTACACCAAATTTTACAGAAATGTTGCTTAGGTGGTCCCCTTCAAAAATAGCTAAAAGAATTGAAATCCATGAAAAACTCTGGTTGCTATGGCAACAAACAGTGAAATTTTAAGAAAATCTTTAAAATTCTTCTTCTTCTCAACCAGTAGTCCTACAGACTTAAAACTTGGCATGGATGATCAGTTCATAGACCTGAATTAAAATAGCTAAAATCATATCTTTTGGGCCACCAGGTGCGGAGCACCAGGGGGGAGGGGGTAGTACTTTGGGTAAATTTTGTAATCTTTAATCTTCTTCTTCTTTGGAACCAGGAGCCCTACAGACTTGAAAATTGGCATGGATGATCAGCTCATAGACTTGAATAAAAATAGCTAATACCATATCTGTTGAGCTGCCAGGTGCGGAGCACCAGGGGGGAGGGGGTAGTACTTTTGTGAAAATTTTGTAATCTTTAACCTTCTTCTTCTGATGAACTAGGAGCGTGACAGATTTGAATATTGGCATGGAGGATCAGCATATGGACCTTTATAAAAATAGCTAGAACCATGACTGTAGATTCACCAGGTGTGGAGCACCAGGGGGGAGAGGGTAGTACTTTTGTGAAAATTTTGTAATCTTTAACCTTCTTCTTCTTCTGAACCACAAGCCCTACAGACTTGAAAATTGGCATGGAGGATCAGCTCATAGACGTTAATAAAAATACCTAAAATCATGACTGTAATGCCACCAGGGGCAGAGCACCAGGGGGGAGAGGGTAGTACTTTTGTGAAAATTTTGTAACTTTAACCTTCATCTTCTAATGAACCAGGAGCCCTACAGACTTCAATATTGGCATGGATGATAAGCATATGGATCTTAAATAAAATAGCTAAAAGCATGAATGTAGGGCCACCAGATGCGGAGCATTAGGGGGGAGGGGGTAGTACTTTGGATCAATTTTGAAATCTTTAACCTTATTCTTCTCCTGGATCAGGAACCCTACAGCCTTGAAAATTGTAATGGGTAATCAATATATTGACATTAATAAAAATAGCTAAAATCATGACTGTAGGGTCACCAGGTGCTGAGTGTCTTGGGGAGGGGGTAGTACTTTGGATCATTTTTGAAATCTTTAAACTTCTTCTAATGAACCAGGAGTCCTACAGACTTGAAAATTGGTATGAATGATCAGCATATGGACATTAATTGAATTAGCTAAAATCATGACTGTAGATTCACCAGGTGCAGAGCATCTTGGGGGAGGGGGAGTGCTTTGTTGAGAATTTTGAATCCCTACAGCCTTTATATTTGACATGGATTGATCAACTCATTAAAGAAAACTTTGAAAGTCTCAGACTCGGCCTGTATATCTGGCATAGATTAGCTGATCACAGACCTTTTATGAAAAAAGCTTAAATAAGTAATGACCAGGGGAGGAGCAGAGGGGGGGGGGGAGGATTATTTCAAATTTTATCTGATTGAATAAGTGAAAATGGATGATTATGTGTGTATTCACATATAATTGGGTTTATGTTGATTATGATAAGGCTGCTTCTTATCACTCGTGAGTCATTCTGAATATTGCACTATAACTTTTTCTCCCTTTAGAGCCTCTCAACTGATTTATATGCATATAAGTATATATTGTTGATATATTCCCTTGAGCTCCTCTAATCTATCACGTATTTAGTACATGTAGGATGCTGCAGTCCAATTAGGAAGATGCGTACTCAAAATCACGTGACTTCTTTGTCTGAGTGCAGCATCATTTCGACGTGGCACTTTAGTATCAATTAAGTTCTGAATATAGCATCACGCTAATATATCACTTCGTTATTCTTTGTTCTCAAACGTTTGCGGGACTTTTATTAAATTTGTGTTTAAAATCTGGACTTATAAAGTGTGGGAGTTTAATCCGTCTAGCATTCGGATTATTCCAAAAGGACCGAAAATCTTTATCAACCTATTTTACAGAACTTTCTTTGTTCTCGCTGGACTTTCCTTTGTTCAAAACAACTACCGGGACTTATTCTCGCAATTTTTTGCTTTGGGAAGTGACTTTCATAGATTTAGTTTAGATCAATAATTATTAATTTTAACGACTTGCTAACGGCATATTCCTCGAACATTTGCCTGCTAAATTTCCATTTAAAATCGACATAATTCTCCATCGAATTTAAAATCGGAGTGGTATATCACTATCTAACATTTTAATCGTCAATTCAAACGATGGCTTCCAGACGTAACCGCTCTACGAACGACAGTTCAAGCAGACGGGCCGTTATTAATCCTGACCAGGAGGATTCCTCGAGGGCTCAACCCTACGACAAATGGGACCGGGACAATCCCGCTAACTGGACCATCCGAGATTTTAAAGAGCGCTTATGGAAAGATTTGGGAATACGTGCTCCTACCAAAAACGTCTCGAAATCATTCTTGAGGCAATTGTACGAAGAAAACAGAGGATCTACTTTGTCCACTCGCCTCAATGAATCAACGGGAGAAGTCGGGACTATTTCCACAAGAGCTAGTATTCCTGCGCCAGTGACCGAACAGCGTTTCCCTGATCCTGATCAGAACGACAACAACTCAGACGGCTACAACAACAACAACACAAACAATACCAACGAAAGTTCCCTGTTTTCGGCTCTCAGCAATGTTACTCAGTGCTTCGCATCGCTGCAATCAACTGTATCACAGCTTATTTCACCGAGGTTGGAATCGACGGAGCCATTTAGTCTCGGGAGTTGGTACAGACGAGATTCTACGAACATAGTTCATGGATTTCATGACTCGACGAATATGACAGGAATTAGAGCAGACTCGATCTCGACAGTAGACATAGTTTCTCCGACTCTACAAAAACAAATTATTGAAGGTAGGGACATTAACTTAGCTTCTCTTCTCATCCCAAACTTGGACTGCCCCCAGAATCATACTTTAGTTGCAAATAATTTTGAGTTAAATGTTCTGGGGAGACCTGACCCAAGACTTTCCAGACAGCTGACACTACCAGAATTCATTCGTGCCTTTGGTAAATATAAAAGGGTCATGTGTACCGCCTTCCCTGACAGAAAAGAGGAGCTAGACCACTACCAAGAGGACATTATAGAAATAGCCAATTTCTATGGTAGCAAATTTTATGACTATCATAAAATGTTCAGTGCAAAGGCTGCCGCTATTCTGCGTGAAAAGCACATCAAAGTAGACTGGGGACAGCGTGATAGAGATTTGTTAGCCTTAGTAAGTGCTGGTGTAGAAATCCGAGCATGTCAGTTATGTAACATGATTGACCATCAGACTCAATTTTGCCCATTACAGCGGGGGGAAAAGACCTCAAATGAACGTTTCAAAGCCCAAGAAAGAGTTGACAGACAGGGACGATCTCGACATTACTGGGAAGGAAAGGAAATTTGTAATAATTTCAATGGACAACAAGGGTGTTTCAGAAACCAATGTCCCCTGAAACATGTTTGTATAAAATGTAAGGCCACTGCTCATGGTTTACATTTGTGCCAATCTAAGAAAAGACAGCTGGTAGGTAACAATGACCAACTTTCATCGACTAACAGTCAAACACAAAATAAAACTAAATGACAGAGCTCGAATCAGTGGAGCTTGGGGGGTAAAACTTATGAATGGAAGGCCACTACACCAATAAATGTTTCTGTATTTGAACAAGAATTGTCAACTCACCCTGACAGAGAATTTGTTAAATATTTATGCCAAGGCCTTCAGGAAGGGTTTGACACAAAAGTAACTAAGAGTGACCTACCTACATTAGAATGCAAAAATAATCAATCAGCTCGTCGAAATCCAGATGTTATTTATCGACTTATTCAAAAAGAATGTGAAAAGGGTTTTATGTATGGTCCCTTCAAACGTTTGCCCTTCGAGCACTATAGAGTAAGCCCCTTAGGACTAGTAATAGGTAAATACTCTAATAAAGAGCGTCTTATACTTGATTTATCTGCCCCTCACAATGACCAAAGTGTTAGTGTTAATGACTTGATTGACAAAGAATCATGTGCCATGACATACGTTAAAATTGACGACGCAATTAAAGTGATCTTAGACCTTGGCCAAGGGGCTTGGATGTGCAAATTTGATATAGCTGATGCTTTTAAAATATGCCCCATTAAACCTAGTCAGTGGCCCTTGTTTTGTGTTAAATGGGATAATTCATACTACTTCTGGACACGACTTAGTTTTGGGTGCAGATCGAGCCCTAAAATATTTGACAGTGTTTCTCAAGCTATTTGTTTTATTGCTCAACAAAATTACGGTATTCAACACATACTGCACCTGCTAGACGACTTTATTACAATTGACAACCCTGACCATATTGGAGAACGTAACATGGCTATCATGAGAATGATCTTCAAAAAACTAAATGTTCCATTATCGGAACAGAAGACAATTGGTCCCACAAATTGCCTGGAGTATCTTGGGGTGATACTTGATTCTAAGCGCATGGAAGCCAGGCTTCCTCAGGACAAAATAGGACGCATTTGTGAATTCATTAAAATTCTGTTAACAAAAAATTCCTGTACAAAAAGACAGTTACTACAATTATTGGGACACCTTAATTTTGCTACAAGAGTAATACTTCCAGGACGTTCATTTGTTTCATATTTAATACACTTATCAACAACAGTAGAACGCTTTCATGATACTGTTTACCTAGATGATGAGTGTAGAACAGACTTATATTTTTGGCTTAAATTCTTAGAACAATGGAATGGAATAACTCTCTTTTACAATAATGAGTCAGTCTACAGTGACGAGTTAGAATTATTCACTGATGCATCAGCCACATTAGGATTTGGAGGCTATTTTCAGGGAAAGTGGTTTTCCTGTGAGTGGCCTAAAGAACTCCCCATTGTCAAGGGCAAAATGTTGTCCATCGCATACAAGGAATTGTATCCGATAGTGGTAGCTGCAGTACTCTGGGGAAAACATTGGGCAAAGAAGCGAATAGTGTTTCGTTGTGATAATCAAGCTACTGTTGCCATCTTGAATAAAGGACGTTCTAAGTGCCTCTACATTATGCAGCTAATGAGGAGATTAACTTTGTGCGCCTGCACTTTTAACTTTACTTTCAAAAGTGTTTTTATAAATGGATATCTAAACAATATTAGTGATTCCCTTTCCCGTTTACAGATTTCACGATTCAGACGGCTAGCTCCACAAGCAGAAAGAGAACCAACTCGATGCCCAAACCATTCCAATGTAATCTGGAATTAGAACAAACTGTAAATGACCTATGGACTGCTAGTCTAGGCAAGAAAACCAAATCATCTTACAATACTGGATTTACACACTTTAAACGTTTCCTTCTCTTACATGGTTTTCAGGGTGACAAACACTACCTACCTTCTATCACAGAAAATATATTGGTTTATTTTGTAGCTTACTGTTTTAAATCCTTAAAACTAAAACATTCTACTATTAAACTCTATCTTTGTGGGATAAGATTTGCCTACCTTCAAGGGAACAGACCCTCTCCGCTTGATAATTTACAACAAAATCCATTGCCCCGACTGGAATTAATTCTGAGGGCAATTAAAAAATCACAGCATCTTGAAACTAGAACACGTCTGCCTATAACTATAGAAATTCTTCACAGAATTATCTCAAATCTGAATAAAAGTATGTTTTCTGTCAACATGAGAGCATTGATGAAATGTGCCGGTATTACAGCATATTTTGGTTTCCTACGCTGTGGAGAATTTACAGTATTGAACAAAAAGGAATTCGATCCAAACCGCAATTTATGCATAGGAGATATAAATATATTTCCTACCTTTTGTACATTACACCTTAAAGAGTCTAAGACTGATCCCTTCAGGAAAGGCATATCTATACAACTTCATTGTACTAATTCAGAATTATGTCCACATTTTGCATTAAAAACTTATCTCCAGTGGAGGCAGCAATTCAAAATCACATCTAGTGCTGTAGAGCCTCTATTCATTTGTGATGATTTTACTCCTCTTGATAGAGCCACATTTATTTCAAATTTAAAGACTGTTTTAATGATCTGTGGTTATAATCCGGACCACTATAACGGTCATTCATTTCGAATAGGAGCAGCCACTAGCGCTGGTGAGAAAGGAATTGAAGACCATATGATCAAAACCCTAGGTCGCTGGAGTTCCGATAGTTATTGTCGATATATCCGTACATCTAATGTCAGCATACAGCAAGCCCAATATAAATTGGGAAATATGATAAAATGTTGAACCTTGGTTTTGTGCTGGGGGACAATTAAGGTATGTTGCCTTATTTGTCTACATTGGCATCAGATCATGGTCTGTAATTTTAACCTTGTGGGATTTACAAAATTTCAAAATTCTTTCCGATCAAGAGGTTGAAAGCACCAGAGCAACCATGATGTGTTGTGGGCACTTATTTCATATAAATGTTAACTAAATGCTAAGAGACAAGTTAGGCGATGTAGACTGGGATCGGGCAGCACATATTATGTGCAGATTGATCTTTGTTTATGCTTCCTAACATAGCAGGATACTTCCTATACTTGAAGATACACATTATAATACACATTTATAATATTTCGATACAAGTATATAGAATGATACATTTAGATTTAGATAATTTCTAGTTTATTACCATGCTAGTAATGTGGAGCACTCTGCTGGTAATGTAGCCTACTGAGAGCTTGATAGACATCACCTGCATTCATGTTTGATTTTAAATCTTGACTTCATCCAGTTGTCTCAACAATTAAGTACTTGGGTTAATATGATTCCATTTTATAGTGTTTTCAATTTTAACTGTTGCCTTGATCAATAATCACACTCTTTCACAAGTAACAAAATATTTAGCATTGTAAAGAAAATTCAAACTATTGACTGAATGAGATTATCTGGGGATTGCTGACATATTTGCTTTAATAGTACCACATTATGTGGAGAATGTTCTTGGTATGGTTTGAAGTTTACATTAAGCTTCAACGACTAGACTTGGAACATGCTTCAATACCTCCTGTGTGTTTGTATGGTATAGGGGTTGTGTAATTTATTGATTGATATATATATATATATATATATATTTTTTCTTTTGTTATTTTATTTCCCTTTGGGGTCAACTCAGTCAATCATGTATTGCCTGACTTTCCAATTTTTGGGCAATTTTCTTATTTATCTGAAAAAAGAAGACAATTTTAGCAAACAATTCATCAGCTTCATCAACCGACCCCTTTTTAGCCACTCTTTGGCTAAATCAGACGGCATACTGCTGTCCCCTGCATTTCTAAAGAACATCCCTGTTCTCCCTTTTCTGAGTGTTACTTCCATGTTGGTAGATGAGGGAGGCTGCAAAGCCCCCTCATCAACAAACATCTAACAGCCACTCTTTGGCTAGTGACAGCACATTGCTGTCCCCTGCATTTCCATAGAACATCCCTGTTTCTGAGTGTTTATTCTTAGTTGGTATATAAGGAGGAAATCCTTCCCCCTCATATCAACCAACCTCTGTAAGCCACTCTTTGGCTTTTGATGGCACAGCCATCCCCTGCATCTTCATAGAACATCCCTGTTCTGAATGTTTTTTCTCCTTTGATAGATGAAAAAAGGGGGCTGTGCCCAATTTCCATCTACCAACCTCTATAACCGTTCTTCGGTTTTTGATGGCATCACGCCATCCCCTGCTACTTAGAACATCCCTGTTCTCACAAATATTTGTTGGTTGATGGAGAGATCTTGAGCTAAAACTTTAAAAGTGTTTGAGTTAGATCTGAAAGAGTTGACTCCCTAGGGCCAAAATGTTATATTAAATTGTTTTGTATATAAAGATTGTTTTATGAAATATTATGTAACATATACTCTATTGATAGATATATATATATATAATGGCTTCCGAAGATTTTGTGTTATTTTAATTCTTCGCAGACGATCATGTATAAGTTTGTCTGTTGACCTGATATTGACCTCTGCTGCATAGATGAACTAAATTAAATAGGTTGCACTCAGAATTGCATATGCTTTTGTAGGAACATAATGCTACCGAAATCAGATGTAAAAAATATTGCTACTGAATGAATGCTTTTGAGTTAAAGGTATTCAAACAACTCCCTAAAGGTCAATCTCAGGTCAAAACGGAAAAAACTATACGCCATCAATCCCAGCAACCACAAGATCTCCGACTATTATAATGATCAACATAAATGGATGATTATGTGTGTATTCACATATAATTGGGTTTATGTTGATTATGATAAGGCTGCTTCTTATCACTCGTGAGTCATTCTGAATATTGCACTATAACTTTTTCTCCCTTTAGAGCCTCTCAACTGATTTATATGCATATAAGTATATATTGTTGATATATTCCCTTGAGCTCCTCTAATCTATCACGTATTTAGTACATGTAGGATGCTGCAGTCCAATTAGGAAGATGCGTACTCAAAATCACGTGACTTCTTTGTCTGAGTGCAGCATCATTTCGACGTGGCACTTTAGTATCAATTAAGTTCTGAATATAGCATCACGCTAACCACCACCATCCCCTCCACTCACCTACATTATTGTCTCATAATGTAAGTTATATAGGTGAGGCAACTCTTTCAGTCTTTTGTTAAGACGAGGCGCAATTTTTCTTATTTATCTGAAAAAAGAAGACAATTTTAGCAAACAATTCATCAGCTTCATCAACCGACCCCTTTTTAGCCACTCTTTGGCTAAATCAGACGGCATACTGCTGTCCCCTGCATTTCTAAAGAACATCCCTGTTCTCCCTTTTCTGAGTGTTACTTCCATGTTGGTAGATGAGGGAGGCTGCAAAGCCCCCTCATCAACAAACATCTAACAGCCACTCTTTGGCTAGTGACAGCACATTGCTGTCCCCTGCATTTCCATAGAACATCCCTGTTTCTGAGTGTTTATTCTTAGTTGGTATATAAGGAGGAAATCCTTCCCCCTCATATCAACCAACCTCTGTAAGCCACTCTTTGGCTTTTGATGGCACAGCCATCCCCTGCATCTTCATAGAACATCCCTGTTCTGAATGTTTTTTCTCCTTTGATAGATGAAAAAAGGGGGCTGTGCCCAATTTCCATCTACCAACCTCTATAACCGTTCTTCGGTTTTTGATGGCATCACGCCATCCCCTGCTACTTAGAACATCCCTGTTCTCACAAATATTTGTTGGTTGATGGAGAGATCTTGAGCTAAAACTTTAAAAGTGTTTGAGTTAGATCTGAAAGAGTTGACTCCCTAGGGCCAGTGGTTGCATGGACATACCTAGGTAATGAAGCTTTTTTCTCAGGTGAGCGACCCAGGGCCAACGGCCCTCTTGTTTAGTTAAGAATTAATTCTGAAATAGCTTATTTCAAAGTGAGATAAGTTTTAACAAATGTGAAAAAAAATTATTTTAGCTCCACAGCATGCTATTCTCATGGTGGTGTGTCCGTTTTGCATGTGTAAACTTTTCTTTTAAACACCTTCTCCTAAACCCATGGGTGGATTTTGAAGAAACTTGGCAGACATGTTCCTTGGGTGACCCTTTTCTAAATTTGTTCAAGAAATTTGGATTGACCCCGAAAAATGGGCATCGCAGGGCAAGGCTTATTTCCACTGTCAAGGACTTTAAAAAGTTCTCCTTCCAAACCATTGGCCTGCTTTCAAAGGAACTTGGCATGAATGATCCTTTGGTGACCCTCTTCTCAAGTTGTTCAAGAAATTTGGATTTACCCAAATATGGGCATGGAAGGGTGGGGCTTATTTTCACCATAAAACCTTAAAAATCTTCTCTTCCCAAACCATTGGCCCAAATTCAATGAAACTTGGCAGAAATGATTGTTAGGTGACCCTCTTCTAAAGTTGTTCAAGAAATTAGGATTGACCCCCAAATATGGGCTTGGCAAGCGGGGGGAGCTTATTTTCACTATATAAATCTTTAGAAATCTTCTCCTCTCAAACCGCGCAGTTGGTAGCACGTCGGACTGTCATTCTAGAGGTCCCGGGTTGATCCCCGACGGCGGCACTCATTCTTTCCGACTATTTGTCTCTCACCAATGGGTTGATAATCGTAGACCTATGTGAGATAGCAGCTGGAGGCTAGGAAAGAATGTGATGGTTGTACTGGTGAGAGAATTACCAGGGATCCATTGTTAGGTGCTCCAGCCGCCGCGATATAACTGAAATAATGTTGAAAGCGGCGTTAAACTCCATTCAATCAATTAATCAATCCTCTCAAACCATTTGCCCAATTTCAAAGGCTTTCCTTTATAAGGTTTAGCCTACCTTTTCTGTCCATCTTTTGGCTTTTTCATAAATTCTCTTGTTAACTTCCATATCTGACCAAGTTTCTCGTTGATTGATATTTGAAAGCCTGTGGAGTGATACAGGCCCTCTTGGGCCTCTTGTTTCCAATATGCCTGGTTTCAGACCTGTTCCCAAAAATATGAGAAAAAAGGATGGTCCAATTTCAAAGAAGTTGTAGACATCATTCTTGTATTGATGAAGTTCATGTCTTTTATGGGAATATTAATTTTGTGGACTAAACAGAAATTAATTTCTTCATTGTCAACAATGTTTTCTGATGTATTTCTCATCATGGATGTTTATGTTGGAATGGAATTAGAACTTTCTGTGACAGGCATAAACACAACTTCAAGCCACTATCAAATTTAACATTAATATATTCCCAGGTGCTGATGAGGGACAATGGTAGCAGTCAACTTTACTTCAAGATACAGTCTAACAATTTTACCATTCATGTATTTTCAGGTGCTGATGATGGACAGTGGTATAAATAAACTTTACTCCAAGCTTCAGTCTTACAATTTTAACATTCACATATTTTCAGGTGCTGATGAGGGACAGTGGTACCAGAACCAGCCTGATGATGGACTTCTCAGCTTTGAGAAACTCGACAGGGCATCACCAGATTTGTGGCCAGAACAAAGTAATTTCAGCTCTTTACCAGTTTTCATTTTTATACCCCCCACATTAAAAGATCGGGGGAATGTTAATGTTTACCATTGTCATTTTGTCTGTTCGTTGGTTTGTCTGATTTCAAAACTTAACCAAAAAACTTAACATCGCCAATTACTTCAAGGGTATTAGAGATACAATGCTTATATTTGGATGATAGGTATCTACAGATACCAAGGTCAAGGTCATTTTACAAGGTACAGGTCTTCTGTCAAGGTCAACGTTTAAAAAAAAATGATGTATGGGGGGCATTTGTGTTTCACAAACACATCTTGTTTAGGGTCTAAGTTGCATTCTAATGTCAATTTCATTAAAGAGAAATAATCAGGCTACATGTTCTGCATAAAATTGAAATTTGAAAAAAAGTATTAGATCCAGAACTAGAGATAGCATATAGGAAAATAGAAAGATCATTTTAGGTGTGAAAAATCTATTTAGTGCAGAAAAATATTCACCCTAGGTAGTCAACCCATATGCATCCCATGCAGTCTGAATAGGACAAAGCTGCTGTTACAGTGCTGTAAGAAGCATGTCTGACTGTTTTAAAAGGTCCCTGTTTCAATTCTTAAGTTGCATCATTTCCAACAGTTTGTCTCTTGCCAATCGGTTGATAATCCTTAATCTATTTGGGATAGCAGCTAGAGGCTAGGAAAAGATTAATGGATGAACTGGTGTAGGAAATACAAGGAATCCATCTTTAGGTCTCTTGCTTGTGCAATATGACTGAAAGATTGTTAAAAAAGTGTATAAACTCCATTCAAACAATGACCTGTGGAGCAATTCATCCACTGGAGTGGCAGTAGTTTTGCAGAGGGTTTAAACTATGTCCAGCACTCATTCAAAACTATTTGAGTTATTGCAAATAGGCTTATTTTCTAATTTTCTCTTGCAGTCCCTGGGGTGTCAGAGTTTGCTGCTGAAAAATTGGTGAGTACTGTCTCAATACTAAAGTGGAAAAAATAAGGGGTCCTCAGGACGCTGTTAGTATCATTTTTAGCTCCACTGGCCGAAGGCCACTGGGGCTATTGTCATGGCTTTGTGTCCGTCCGTCAGTCCGTCCGTCCATGCATCCGGTCATAAACTTTTTCTTTAAAAATCTTCTCCTCAGAAACTACAGGATGAATTTCAACCAAACTTCACAGGAATGATCCTTGGGTGACTCTCTCTCAAACTTGTTCAAGAAATTTTGATCCAATGAAAAACATGGATTTAATGGGTGTGGCTAATTTCCAAATATGGTAAAAAAAGTGAGTTTTCTCAGATTCTGCCCCTTGATCAGTCTACTAAAATTTATTGTGATTGGATGAAAAATATGTATTTTATGGGCGGAGGTCATTTCTCTATACGTTATATAGTGGAAACTTTGAAAATTAATTTCTCAGAATCTGACCAATGAATATCAACCCAATTTCACTGTAATGATCCTTGAGTGACCCTTTATCAGTATACCAAAACTTATTGTAATCGGATAAAAAATATGCATTTTATGGGCAGAGGTCATTTCTCTATATGTTATATAGTGGAAACTTTGAAAATCATTTTCTCAGAATGTCAATGATGGATATCAATCAAACTTCATTGGTATGATCCTTGGGTGACCTTTTATTAGTCTCCCAAAAATTATTATGATTGGATGAAAAATTTGTCTTTTATGGGCAGAGGTCATTTCTCTATAGGTTATATAGTGGAAACTTTGAAAATCATTTTCGACATAAGTATAACCCAAAATATCTAACAATCTATTCAAAACTTTTATTTTCTATTACAAGAATTTCAAGCCTGTGGAGTGATTCAAGCCATTCATGGCTTTCTAGTTGTTGTAAGAATATCAAGAAGACAGTAAGGAAACGCATAGGTTGGTGATATATATATATAATACATACTCCGTGCTTGTATGAAAAAAAAAATAATAAAAATTTTGTGAGAATTGATGATTGTCGAGGCTCTGCCAAGACAATTATCAATTCCCACAACTGAGTTAGATATTTTTTCATACAATACACTAATTATGCATTATATTCATCTTATAACCTCTTTTCACCTTGTTTTTGTCAATGTTTCTAACAGAAACGCAAGTTTCTAAAAACAACCACATTATGTCATTGTTCTAAAAATATTCATGTGATATCATAAAAAACATCACATATGGGATGTTATCACACAGATATTTGTAAAGCCAAAGATATGCACTAGTACCATTATGAGCCAAAGGTTTTAACTTCACCTTGGACCTTACATAAAAAGGAATAGGGAAACCCATGATTTGAGATAATGGGATACCTCTCAATATTTTTGGATCCTCCGGATAATGGGACTCTGTTAGTGTCAAACCCTGTACTGAGGGAAGGTCAGAGGAGCTATAGGGATGATATGTTTCCAGTCTGTCTGTCCATCCATCTGTGCTTTCGTAAATACACTTATAGATAAATTCCACAAGCCTTGTCAGATTCTCTTAAAGCTTTCACAGGCTGTTTGTATGGTCATAGGCATTGTCCCTTGTGAAAATGGGGACAAACCTTCAGAAAAGAGGTAAAGAGGCCTCATGAAATTACTCTTTATGCAATCTTGTTAATGCAATACAAACATTCTCAGATTCTCTTGAAACTTTCACAGGATGATTGTAGGTTCATAATGAATGTATCTTTGGAAAATGGGGAAGATCTATTGAAAATACAGGAATTTCACGTAATGTAATTTTGTTAATACAATTAAGTCCACAAATAGTATTTGATTTCCTTGAATCCTTCACAAGTTGATAATAGGATCATAAGGAATATCCCTATTGAAAAAGGGGCAATCCATCTGAAAACATAGGAAAAGAGACCTTATGAAATTTCACATAAAAACACGTGAAATGTCAGAGGGTCAAATTTTAGAAAAACCTTGTGGACACTATAGAGGCCATATTTTTAGCCCAAACAACCTGAAAATTGGTAAGAATGATTATCTTGATGAAATCTCTGACAAGTTCGAATTTGGGTCAAGTGGGGTCAAAAACTAGGTCACGGGATCAAATTTTAGAAAAACCTTGAGGACACTCTATAGAGACCATATTTATAGCCAAATCAACCTGAAAATTGGTAAGGATAATTATCTTGATGAAATCTTGGACAACATCAAAATTGGGTCAAGTGGGGTCAAAAACTAGGTCACGGGATCAAATTTTAGAAAAACCTTGAGGACACACTATAGAGACCATATTTATAGCCAAATCATCCTGAAAAATTGGTCAGAATGATTATCTTGATGAAATCTTGGACAAGTTTGAAATTGGGTCAAGTGGGGTCAAAAACTAGGTCACAGGGTCAAATCTTAAAAAAACCTTGTGGACACTCTTGAGGCCATTTTTTAGCCCAATCAACCTGAAAATTGGTCAGAATGATTATCTTGATGATATCTTGGACAAGTTCAAAATTGGGTCCAGTGGGGTCAAATAATAGAAAAACCTTGTGGACACCCTGGAGGCCATATTTTTAGCCCAATCAATCTGAAAATTGGTCAGAATGATTATCTTGAAGAAATCTCAGACAAGTTCAAATTTGGGGTCAAAAACTAGGTCATGGGTCAAATCTTAGAAAAACGTTGTGAACACTCTTTAGGCCACATTTTTAGCCCAATCAACCTGAAAATTGGTCAAAATGACAATCTTGGTGAAATTAAGGACAATTTTGAAATTGGGTCAAATGAGGTCGAAAACTACCAGGTCATGAGGTCGAAGCTTAGAAAAAACTTTTTTGGATTGTTAATTCAGGTGAGCGATTAAGGGCTACTATGGCCCTATTGTTTTCAAGATGGGCTGATCCATCAAAAACACTAATATCAAAATTATATGTCACAGATGTTCTCCTCAATGCCTAAAGTCCCATTAAAACTACATGTAGTAATAGCTATAGGTCAAACGTCAAGGTCACATTTCAAGGTCAGATGTATACAGGTTTGATAAGCTTTGTCCCAGTACAAAAATTCTAGTTTGCTTGGCTGCTTAAGGACAAAACCAAGGTACTATTTACACTCAGTGTCTTTGTATGTTTACTCTGAAATCTCTTGTATTATTTAAGGTCTTAAGTTGAAACTTCATATGTATAGGAATTAATTTAAGTGCCATGATCTTAAATGATAGCTGAAGTTATGAGGTTTTAGAATAATGCAGAAGTAATTATGTTAATCTTAACAGGTTCCAAATTATAATGAAAGTGACAAACATTAAAATCTCAGTGCTCTACATAGGACAGTTTGAGGATCTTACTCAGTTGGTTCTCAACAAAACCCTATGGGTATTCATTGGGGTTATCTCAGCAAGGCAATTCAAGTGAGTTCCAACAACTTAGGATTTATTTGAACTTGTATTGAAATATTTGAATATGAATTTAAGAATACCCCTCTTATCTGTATGTCTATATTTTCAGCCATCTTTTAGAGCTAATTGTCCTCCAGAGTGGATGGCAGACCTAGAAAATGATGACATCAACCTACTACAAGGTAAAACTTCCCTGCGTTCAGGATGACAAAATGGTGCAAACAGTTTTCCAATTATACCTCGCTTAGCACATGCACTTGCATGCAAAGCGGGGAATAATTGGAAAACTATTAGCACTGTTTTGTCATCCGGAACGCAGGGCAGGTCCCTTAGGCACAGGGAATCATTTGACACAGATTTGGGGATATTTTTGATAAATTCTATCTATATAAGACCCCTTTTTAAAAATGTTTGAAGAAGGGAAGGTGGAAAAACGCCAGGAAATTGCTAGATGTACTAGTTGTTTCAAAAATTCTGCTGATAATTTTTTTTTGACAACCACGTAAATTTTTACTTGGTTGTCAATAACTTTTTATTAGTAGAACTTATAAAGATCTTCCACATTCAGCAAATTCCTGATATTTTCAAATTCAAATTGCTCTACTAATGACATAATTATTGACAATATTCTAAAATTGTTGTGTCACATGATTCTATGCTGTGTAGTGGGAACCTTTAGTTATACAAGAGCACCGCCTACGGGTGCCTACGCTCGACTGTTGAGTGCTGGATGGTGGTAAAAAATCTAAGTCGAAAAAGGGGCATAATTTGTTCAAAATGCAATTAGAGTTATCCCCCTTGATAGTATAGGTTACTCTTTTGATGGTGAACATGTGTGCCAAGTTTCATGTAAATACTTTCAGTAGAACCAGAGATATCACTAAATGTCAAAGTTTTCGCACAATGACGACGACAACAATGACAACAACGACACGAAGGCTATAGCAATACCTCGGGTTTTCTCCGAAAACAGTCGCGCTAAAAAACTGGGTTTTTTTCTTTTTTTTGAAAATTACTTTATTAAAAAAACCCTTAAAGCCTCATGTTTGAACAAATTTTTTTTAAATTTGTGATGTCAAGTATCTCAATAAGCATAAAACTAATTATATTGTTCTTTAAGTTTCTGTATTTGTCCGCTTTTACTCTAAAGTAAACAAAAACAGAAACTTACAAGAGCAATAGCTATGTTTATTTTAAAAAAAAAGATTTTTGTGTTTTGCATTTTTATCAATAACAATATGTTATCAAAAGGTAGAAACTGGAATTTATGTATTAATTGCTCTTTGTGTCTTACTGTTGGCGTGTTGCATACTGGAACTCAAATTTGCCTGAAAATAACCCTTTTAAATATTTTCATACACCTATAGAAAGACGAGACATATGTGATCACTTTTAATGTCTGTTTCCTACTTCTTTGACTGGAGCATAACTCTTCCATCTTTTGTTTGATTGGCAGTTTTTTCCTTTCATAATTTCAGAGTGCAGTATACAAGATGATTTTTGAGTTAGTTCCCTTTGTTGTTTTTCATTCTACATTTGGTCATCCTGCAGTGTAACTGGTGTATCTTGTGACAATTCAATGGGGCCAGACTTAAAAAAAACTAAAAAAAAAAAAAAAGAAAGAAAAAAACAACAACTTTATATTGTCTTCAGGTGGATCTCTTTAAAAAGGGTTTCAACTCTGCTTTCAGAATTTGGAAGTCTAACCACATCTCAACTCATGGAAAAGGTCAGAGGTTTACAGAATCTGGCTTATCAGCTAGGATTAGAGGAAGGTAAGGTCAAAATAAGAGAAAGTATAAAAACTTAATGAATTATGAAACAGTGCATGCAGGCTCATTGGCGGCCTTTACAACGGCCCTCAAAAACTAGAGCCAATAACCTGGCAACACACACTCTGTTGTTTAAAAGCCTTTTAAGGATTCTACAACTTACACATACAGATTATAAAACCTTTACAGTTGTTGAAAATTTATATTAGTGTAATGACTAATGTAGGTTGGTTTTTATAAGTAAGAAATTTATTTTATTATTGCTGCCTGATGGAATATGACATATTGATGGCTCAGCGCAAAACAGTTGTAACTTTCTATATGTTTATAAGGAGTTACAAGCGTTTCGCACTGAGTCATCAATTTTTTTATCAATAATGCTTTGTTTGTACTGTCGAGACACTTGTTGAGAGCAGCACACAATTGTCACTATTAAAACTGGGACAAGCAATTGAGTACCCGGATATCTGGACATTCCTAGCCAGGTTCTTAATTATTACCTGTTACCCAACTATTTTTTGAGCACTATGTACCTTTGGGCATCAGATTTTAAAAAGTCTTCAATTCTTTTGTGGAATTGATTTCCAGATGGTCCTACGGGATGACATCAGGTATTTTTGAGAGCCCTGGCTACTTATTTGAAATCACAGACTTTCAACACCCGAATGTATGTTCGAGCCCCTTCACAGGAATTCCACCTTTTCCTTAGGCAAATAATAAAAAAAGAAATAAAGATCAACATCTCTTGTTGAAATAGTGCTCAGGAGGCTTGATACCAGCCCTGTGTTCAGGATGAAAAAAACAGTGCAAACAGTTTGCCAATTATACCCCTCTTTGCATGCATGTGCAAAGCGGGGAATAATTGGAAAACTGTTTGCACTGTTTTATGATCCTAAACACAGGGCAGCTGTCCTTGGACAACCATTTTAGTTTAATATCAGAGGTACAGATTACAGGGGCTATTGCCAGTTTAAAATCTTTATTTCCTATTGAAACCCCACATTGTGGGTACTAATTTGAATCATTTCAACTTGAGGTGATTCCAATGAGAAGCCACAATATAGGATTTGTGCATGTATGCTTGAAATAATTTTATTTGAAATCCAAAATTCCCCTCTATTTGTAGCTATGAGAGAACAGTACTGATGGAATGTGTAAAGTCAAAGTGCAATATGAATCTGAGATGTAACATTATAGCATGACCTGTGTCGCGGGAGTTTATTTTTATGCCCCCGTATCGAAAGATCGGGGGCATATTGTTTTACCGTTGTCCGTCTGTCCGTCTTTCCATCTGTCTGTCTGTCTGTCTGTCTGTCTGTCTGTCTGCAAAAGTTAACCAAAAAACTTAACATTGCCAATATCTTCAAGCCTATTCAAGATACAAAGCTCATATTTGGCATGATGATAGATCTCAATGATCCGCATCTGCTGATACCAAAGTCAAGGTCAAGTGACAAGGTCAAGGTCATCTCTCAGGGTCAAATATCTCAAAAAGTTAAACAAAAAACTTAACATTGCCAATATCTTCAAGCCTATTCAAGATACAAGGCTCATATTTGGCATGATGATAGATCTCAATGATCTGCATCTGCTGGTACCAAAGTCAAGGTCATTTGACAAAGTCAAGGTCAGCTCTCAAGGTCAAATATCTCAAAAAACTTAACATTGTCAATATTTTCAAGCCTATTCAAGATACAAGGCTAATATTTTTCATGATGATAGATCTAAATAATCCGCATCTGCCATAACCAAAGTCAAGGTCATGTGACAAGGTCAAGGTCAGCTGTCAAGGTCAAATTACTCCAAAAAACTTAACATTGCCAATATCTTCAAGCCTATTCAAGATAAAAGGCTTATATTTGGCATGATGATAGATCTCAATGATCCGCATCTGCTGGTACCAAGGTCAAGGTCATTTGACAAGGTCAAGGTCATCTCTCAAGGTCAAATAACTCAAAAAATTAGCCAAAAAACTTAACATTGCCAATATCTTCAAGCCTATTCAAGATAAAAGGCTTATATTTGGCATGATGATAGATCTCTATGATCTGCATCCGCTGGTACCAAAGTCAAGGTCATGTGACAAGGTCAAGGTCATCTGTCAAGGTAAAACTTTGAAAAAATGCTGTTACGGGGGCATTCGTGTTTCACAAACACATCTTGTTTATATTAAACGTGATTTTACACAATTGGAATAAGTATGCAAATAAGCTAAAAATGCATTTATGCCAACGTTATGCTTCGTCATGATACATTTGATGATGTCATTTGACTGAAAGCGTTATGTGTTTGGCTGAAACTTGAACCGCTAAATTTCTGCAATTTCCCTGATTTATCACAAAAATAGAATAAATAGAATATCAATTTCTCGTGATTAAATACCCAATTCATTAAACTTGTGATCTAAAACAGATAATAACTTGGCACAGCCTTGTTTTTATCTATTTTAGATGACTTGTTTAATAAATGCAGTATTCAATGACCACTCATTTTACATCCTGTTAATGAGGAATTTGGTAAAATAAGGGTGTTGTAATAGCTACTGATCAAATCCTCTTTTTTCTGTTTAATCTACAGCCAGAGAGATGACAAGAGGAAAATTTCTACAAATCTTACAGAAAACAAAGAAATGAGACCAGTGCTGGAGGAATGTGAAAAGTTACAGTGCAATATGTATCTAAGATATAAAATGACTCAATGAATCATTTTGACACTGATCTGTTTGGAAAATCATTATGCCCCCCTTCAAAGAAGAAGTGATATACTGCTTTACACTTGTCGGTCGGTCTGTCCTTCCATAGACCTTTTTTGTCCCGAGCATCTCAAAAAGTATGCAAGCTAGAATCATGAAACTTAACAGGTGGACAGATCTCATTGAGGAGAAGTGCAGTGCACAAGAACCATAACTCTACTCATCATATTTTGTGAGTTATTACCATTTGTTGATTGACAAAGAATAGGCCATTGGCCTGCAATTATGGGGGGGGGGGCATAAATCGATGGCTCAGCGCGAAACAGTTTTAACTCCCTTTCCTTTTAAGCTCACCTGAGCACAACATGCTCAAGTGAGCTATTGTGATCACCTTTTGTCGGGTGTCCGTGCGTCGTCCAGCGTCCATCAACAATTTCTTTAAACCACATCTCCTCCTAAACTTCTTGGCCGATTTTATCCAAACTTGGCAGAAATGTTCCTTAGGTGGACCCCTTTAAGAATTGTTAAAAGAATTGAAATCGGTGAAAAACTCTGGTTGCTATGGCAACCAAAGTTAAAGATTTAAGAAAATCTTTGAAATTCTTCTTATTCTGAACAAGCAGCCCTACAGCCTTGAAATTTGGCATGGATGATCAGCTCAAAGACCTTAATGATAATAGCTAAAATCATATCTGTTGGGCTACCAGGTGTGGAGCACCAGGGGGGAGGGGGTAGTACTTTGGGGAAATTTTGTAATCTTAAACCTTCTTCTTCTTCTGAACATGAAGGCCTACAGCCTTAAAATTTTGCATAGATGATCTCTAGGGCCACCAGGCGCGGAGCACCAGGGGGAGGGGGTAGTACTTTGATGAAAATTTTGTAAACTTTAACCTTTTTCTTCTTCTGAACCAGGAGTCCTACAGATTTGAAAATTGGTATGGAGGATCAGCTCATATAGACCCTAATAAAAATAGCTAAAATCATGACAGTATATTCACCAGGTGCGTAGCACCAGGGGGGAGAGGGTAGTACTTTTTGTGAAAATTTTGTAATCTTTAACCTTCTTCTTCTTCTGAAACACAAGCCCTACAGACTTGAAAATTGGCATGGAGGATCAGCTCATAGACCTTAATGAAAATAGCTAGAATCATATCTGTTGGGCCATCAGGTGCGGAGCACCAGGGGGGGGGGGGTAGTACTTTGGTTAAATTTTGTAATATTTAACCTTCTTCTTCTGAACATGAAGGCCTACAACCTTAAAATTTTGGATGGATGATCACCTAATAGACCTTAATAAAATAGCTAAAATCTTATCTGTAGGGCCACCAGGTGTGGAGCACCAAGGGGAGGGGGTAGTACTTTGATGAAAATTTTGTAATCTTTAACCTTTTTCTTCTTCTGAACCAGGAGTCCTACAGATTTGAATATTGGCATGGATGATCAGCATATGGAACTTTATAAAAATAGCTAAAATCATGACAGTAGATTCACCAGGTGCGGAGCACCAAGGGGGAGAGGGTAGTACTTTTGTGAAAATTTTATAATCTTTAACCTTCTTCTTCTTCTGAACCACAAGCCCTACAGACTTGAAAATTGGTATGGAGGATCAGCTCATAGACCGTAATAAAAATAGCTAAAATCATGACTGTAATGCCACCAGGTGCGGAGAACCAGGGGGAGGGGGTAGTACTTTTGTTAAAATTTTGTAACTTTAACCTTCTTCTTCTAATGAACCAGGAGCCCTACAGACTTCAATATTGGCATGGATGATAAACATTTGGATCTAGAATAAAAAAGCTAAAATCATGAATGTAGGGCCACCAGATGCAGAGCATTAGGGGGGAGGGGGTAGTACTTTGGATCAATTTTGAAATCTTTAACCTTATTCTTCTCCTGGATCAGGAACCCTTCAGACTTGAAAATTGTCATGGGTGATCAATATATTGACATTAATAAAAATAGTTAAAATCATGACTGTAGGGTCACCAGGTGCTGATTGTCTTGGGGAGGGGGTAGTACTTTGGATCATTTTTGAAATCTTTAAACTTCTTCTAATGAACCAGGAGTCCTACAGACTTGAAAATTGGTATGGATGATCAGCATATGGACATTTATTGAATTAGCTAAAATCATGACTGTAGATTCACCAGGTGCAGAGCATCTTGGGGGAGGAGGGAGTGCTTTGTTGAGAATTTTGAATCCCTACAGCCTTTATATTTGACATGGATTTATCAACTCACTAAAGAAAACTTAAAAGTCTCAGACTCAGCCTGTATATCTGGCATAGAGTAGCTGATCACAGACCTTTTATGAAAAAAGCTTAAATAAATAATGACCAGGGGAGGAGCAGAGGGGGGGGGGGAAGGATTATTTAAAATGTTATCTGATTGAATAAGTGAAAATCTCTTTTTCTGTGGTTGCATGGACATACCTAGGTAATGAAGCTTTTTTCTCAGGTGAGCAACCCAGGGCCAATTGCCCTCTTGTACCATATTCCTCATTAACAGGGAGTTACAACTGTTTCGCGCTGAACTATCGAAATAATTTACAAACATCTCTTGTTTTAATTGCTTTCATTGCCATATAACACACAATGTATTCAGTAACAGATTTATTTGGTGAGATTGTGTAAATTAATTTATTGAATGCAATCGAGGACTGGTCATAGAATTTCCAATTTTCTTTGTAAATCAACCTTTTCCTGTTAAATTTTAACGAGTTTGCAAAGGACATTTAATTAATAATTTGGTGATGCAAGCAATTTCTCCTTTCACCCAAATATTTCCTCAAGTGCAACATAATAGTGAAAAAGGAAATTGCAACTGTATAAGAAATGGTAAAATGCTCTTATCATATTACTGTAGTCATAATTAGAATGTAAATTCTTTAATTCTTTTCACTGAGTTCCAAATTGGTTTATTTTTGAGCAAAAGGACCTTGATTTTCAAATGAAATAAGCAAAATCATACAATGCAAGAACTTTTAACACTTTTGAAACTGGTCAAGGCATATTTCCACCTATATAAAGCTTGGTTGATCAATTGTTTAGGGTTTAACGCCAGTGTAAACATTATTGTAGTTATATAGAGAAGCTGAGAGATCTATCCATGGTTTGTAGCTCACCTGAGCACAAAGTGCTCAAGGTGAGCTATTGTGATCGTAAAATGTCCGTCTTCAGTCGTGTGTCGTCCGTCGTCCACAATTTCTTTAAACATCTTCTCCTCCTAAACCAGTGGACCAATCTTGATGAAACTTGGCAGGGATGTACCTTGGGTAAAGCTCTACCAAAGTTGTTCATATAAATGAAATCCACCCTTAACGATCCCTTCACCCTTAACAAAAAGGGTGAAAATATGAAAATTTTCAAAAAATTTCTTCTCTGAAACCAGAAGTCAGACAGCTTTCATATTTGGTATGTAGCATGATTTAGTGGACCTCTACCAAGTTTGTTCATTTGAAGACCCTTGGGTCATATTTGGGCTTTGCCCGGGCGCAACCCTTTATACCAAGAATCAAAGAGCGAAAATCTTCAAAAATCTTCTTCTCTGAAACCAGAAGGCAAATAGCTTTCATATTTTATATGTAGCATAATCTAGTGGAATGCCACCAAGTTTGTTCATACCAAGACCCTGGGATCATATTTGGGCTCCACCCAGGTGCAACCCTTTTTACATAGAATGAAAGAGTGAAAATCTTTTAAAATCTGAAACCAGAGGGCACTCAGCTTTTATATTTGGTATGTAGCATCCCTTTTAGCTCATCTGAGCATGATGGGTGCATCCTTTTGAACATAGAATCAAATAGTGAAAAGGCACATCCTTCTTGCTCATGGCTGAAAATTCTCCATGGTATTAGTTTGTACTAATTTATTAGTCCTCCACCGGTTACCGGTTTGGGGACTATAGGTTTGCTCGAGTCCGTTTGTGTGTCCGTCCGTCTGTCCGTCACGCTTTTGTCCGGGATATATCTTCTAAACCATATGTGCTAGCAACTTCAAACTGAGTACACTTATAGATCTCATTGAGGAGAAGTGTCATGTTCTAGAACCGTTACTCTGCCACACCCACTTTTTGAGTTATTGCCCTTTGTTGTTTTTACACTTACATTCTTGTCCGGGCTATATCTTCTAAACCATACATGCTAGCAACTTCAAACTAGGTACACTTATAGATCTCATTGAGGAGAAGAGTCATGTTCAAGAAACGTTACTCTGCCACGCCCACTTTTTGAGTTATTGCCCTTTGTTGTTTTTACCCTTACATTCTTGTCCGGATCATATCTCCTAAACTATGTGTGCTAGCAACTTCAAACTTTGTACACTTATAGATCTCATTAAGGAGAAGTGTCATGTACAAGAACTGTTACTCTGCCACACCCACTTTTTGAGTTATTGCCCTTGTTTTTTTAGCCTTACATTCTTGTCCGGATCATATCTCCTAAACTATGTGTGCTAGCAACTTCAAACTTTGTACACTTATAGATCTCATTAAGGAGAAGTGTCATGTTCAAGATCCATAACTCTGCCACACCCACTTTTTGAGTTATTGCCCTTGTTTTTTTTAGCCTTACATTCTTGTCCGGATCATATCTCCTAAACTATAAGTGCTAGCAACTTCAAGCTTGGTACACTTATAGATCTTATTGAGGACAAGTGTCATGTTCAAGAAACGTTATTCTGCCACACCCTTTTTTTGAGTTATTGCCCTTTGTTGTTATTACCCTTACATTCTTGTCCGGATCATATCTCCTAAACCATAAGTGCTAGCAACTTCAAACTTTGTACACTGATAGATCTCTGAGGACAATTGTCATGTACAAGAACTGTTACTCTGCCATGTCCACTTTTTGAGTTAGTGCCCTTCATTGTTTTTAGTCTTACAATCTTGTCCAGATCATATCTCCTAAACTATTTGTGCTCGCAACTTTAAACTTTGTACACTTATAGATCTCATTGAGGACAATTGTCATGTACAAGAACAGTTACTCTGCCACACCCACTTTTTGAGTTATTGCCCTTTGTTGTTTTTAGCCTTACATTTTTGTCTGGGCTATATCTTCTAAACCATACATGCTAGCAACTTCAAACTAGGTACACTTATAGATCTCATTGAGGAGAAGGGTCATGTACAAGAACTGTCACTCTGCCATGTCCACTTTTTGAGTTATTGCCCTTTGTTGTTTCTATCCTTACATTTTTGTCCCGTACTTATCTCCTAAACCATAAGCCCTAGCAACTTCAAACTTTGTACACTGGTAGATCTCATTGAGAAGAAGTGTAATGCACAAGAACTGTTACTCTGCCACATCCACTTTTTTAGTTATTGTCCGTTGTTGTTTTTTATCCTGACATTTTTGTCTGGACCATATCTCCTGAGCCATCAGTGCTAGCAACTTTAAACTTGGAACACTTATAGATCTCATTGAGGACAAGTGGCATGTACAAGAATCATTCTTCTCTGCCCACTTTTGGAGTTTTTGCCATTGGTTGTTTTTACTCTTATACTTTTGTTTGGGACATTTTGTTCAAAACCTAATGTGCTAGCAACTTCAAATTTTGTATACAGTTATAGATCTAGTTAGTAGGAGATATATTATAAGAAAGGATTTTTTTGTTATCCGGTGGGGGACTCCTGTATTGCATCGCAATATGACATGCACTTGTTTTAGTTCGATTGCGACGAAAGCTCAAGCTTATTGAATCGCTCTCGAACACCCAATCCTGATGTTTTCACGTCCCTGAGAGAGAGGCAGTGGTTTAAACCCACTGCTACCCAATTTTACAGCTGGGTGAACTGGGGCTGGCTATTAAGTGTTTTGCCCATAAACACACCCCGGCGACAGTGGGGCTCGAACCACGGACCTCCAGGTCACGGGTTGAGTGCATTTACCACTAGGCCACCGAGTCAGTCAACTGCCACTCCATGGTATTGATCCTATGTAGAAATGATCTCCTTTTTGACATCTGCCTATTTAATTAATGTGATGTCCCAGGGGTCAAAGAGACTTAGGTGAGCGATCTAGGACCATCATGGTCCTCTTGTTTTCTAAATAGAATCCAAGACTGAAAATCTGAAAGACTGAAACCGGAAGGCAGATAGCTTTCATATTTTATATGTAGCATCATCTAGTAGGCCTCTACCAAGTTTGTTCATATCAAGACTCTGGGGTCATATTTGGGCGCAACCCTTTCTACATAGAATCAAAGAGCAAAAATCTTCTCTGAAACCAGAAGGCAGGAAACTTTCCTATTTATATCCCCCACCTACGAAGTAGAGGGGGGTATATTGGTTTCACCATGTCTGTCTGTCTGTCCATCCGTCCATCCGTCCGTCCGTCCGTCCGTAGACCTTTTCATTTCCGGACCCTAACTCAAGAACCAAATGACCTACAATCATGAAACTTTATACAAATGTTCCTTATGACCCAAGGAAGTGCCCTATTGTATTTGGGTTACATAGGTCAAAGGTCAAGGTCACAGAAAATTTTTGTTCAATTTTCGTTTCCGGACTCTAACTCAAGAACCAAATGACCTACAATCATGAAATTTTATACAAATGTTCCTTATGACCCAAGGAAGTGCCCTTTTGTTTATGGGTCATGTAGGTCAAAGGTCAAGGTCACAGACAGCCTTTGTTCAATTTTCGTTTCCGGACTCTAACTCAAGAACCAAGTGGCCTACAATCACGTAACTTAATACAAATGTTCCTTATGACCCAAGGAAGTGCCCTATTGTTTTTGGGTTACATAGGTCAAAGGTCAAGGTCACAGAAAATTTTTGTTCAATTTTCATTTCTGGACTCTTAACTCAAAAACCAAGCGACCTAGAATCATGAAACTTCATGCAAATGCTACATATGACCTCAATATTAGTTACAAACACATCATGCACTAATAGCACTTGCATTCTGACAAAGCGCTTGTGGGGGGTATTAGTCCGCTCTGCGACAGTTCTAGTTTGTAAGTAAGATCATCTAGTAGACCTCTACTACAATTGATTATATCAAGACCATGGGGTCATATTTGGGCTCCACTAGAGCGCATCCCTTTTTACATCAAATCAAACGGGGAAAATCTGTAAAAATCTTCTCTGAAACCAGAAGGTAGACAGTTTTCATCTTCGATAAGTTGGATCTCTACTTAATTTTTTGATATCAAGACCTTGGGATTATCTTTAGGCTCCACCGGGGGCCACCCTTTTCGGATCAATTCAAATAGCAGAAAACTTCTAAAATCTTCTTCTGTGAAACCAAAAGACAGACATCTTCCATATCATGTTTGTAATATTATATAGTGTTATATAATGTTTACATCTCATGCCCCAGGGGTCATATTTGGGCTCTGAATGAACCTACACTTTGTCATTGAAATCAGAAGGTAGGGACTTTTCATAATAGTCTAATTTGATTGTATTTCATGAAGTTTGATAATTGCATGCCCATATGTTCATATAAGGTTTGTGTCTAGGTATACCCTCTTTATTGTTTGCTGTAAAATATTCCATGGTATTGATCTTATTTAGAAATTATGTTCTTGTTGACATTTGCCTATTTAATTGATGAGATGTCGCAGGGGTCAAAGAGACTCAGATGTGTCCTATTGTTTTAGGTAACATAGATCAAAGGTCAAGGTCACAGTCAATATTTGTTCAATTTTCATTTCTGGACCATCTCAAGAACCAAGCGACTAGAATCATGAAACTTCATGCAAATGCTGCTTGTTACCCAAGTAAGTGCACTTTTACTTTGGGGTCACAAAGGTCAAGGTCACAGTAAAGTGACCAACAATCAATTACAGGCATATAACTTGAATTCTTAATATTTGTTACAAACATATCCTGCACTAATAGCACATATATATTGACAAAGTTGGTTGGGGTATAGGTCCGCTTTTTGACAGCTCTTTTTTATGCCTTGGCAAATTTGAATCAAGCATTGCAGAAATGTTCTATAACATAACTTGTAAATTGGATTTGTGGACAAATGGCGTGCGGCAGGACGGGAGCTTATCTAATCTAAAGAAATTGAATATTTAACAATCCTTTGAAAATTTTCTTCACTTAAACCATATGGTCAATTTTAACCAAATTGTTAGGATTTTTTTTTTTTTACACAACAATTTTTAAACCTTCCCTGTGAAATTTTTTTGACCAAGATTTCTCAAAATATTTTTACGATTTTCAAAAGCGGACATAGTTAAATTACAGCACATCGTTGTCTTCCCAAACTTGCCTTCAAGAGCCAACAGTACTTCCAATCTGGAAGTCGTGGGTTCGATCCCCGGTGGCGGCAAATATCCTTTCCGACGTTTGTCTCTCACCAATGGGTAGGTAATCGTAAACCTATGTGAGATAGCAGTCGGAGGCTAGGAAAGGGTGTAATGGTAGTACAGGTGAAAGAAATACCAGGAATCCATTGTTAGGTGCTCCGACAGCTGCGATATAACTGCAAAATTGTTAAAAGCGGCATAAAACCCATTCAAACAAAACAAAACAAATACTTGATCTCGCCCGTCACATGGACAAATTTTCGCACCTTTGAGGTTTGATAACCAGATTACTGTCGGTGTGATTTAGTTTGATGTCTGCTAGATTTGCCTTCGATTAGGAACTCTTTGGATCAACAAAAATTCTGTATCGCCTTACCAAAATCTTGTTTCACAAGTCTGTCGAAGTTTTAGTAACTTGGTTTTGGTTTAACTAAGATGATGTGTAAAAACGAAATTTAGAGCAGAAACTGAATACATGTACTATCTTAGCAAGTTCTGAACAATTTTCGGTTTATTTTGCTGCAAATACTGCATATGAACAATATTTTTGAAGCCAATAATCAATACTCATCAATTTTTCTGAGTTTTAAATTGAAAAGGTGACTGAATACTCGATTATTAAATTAAATACTCATTTCCATCCCTTCTCTTTTCTGATTTTCAGACGTAAGAAGATTTTCACAGAGCATCCAATGCTTTTAACACTGATTTCAATAATGCAAGTTTGCCAAAGATTTTATTAGCTCCACTGGCCGAAGGCATCAGGGGCTATTGTCACGGTGTCTGGTTCATGCGGTCGTAAACCGTTTTCGGCTCACCTGCGTATGAAGTGCTCAAGGTGAGATTTTGTGGTTACCAGATGTCTGTCCCCAACATTTTACCTTGTGGACACTATAGTGGCCATAATTTCAGCCCAATCAACCTGAAAATTGATCAGAATGATTATCTTGATTAAATCTCGGATATCAAAACTAGGTCATGGGGTCAAATCTTAGAAAAACTTTATGGACACTCTAGAGGTCATATTTCAGTCTTGTGGCCGTGGTAGCAGAAAGGTTAAAATTTAAGAAAATTTGAAAAAAATTAATCAAATTGCAGAAGGATAAAATTAAAGTCTGTTTCTTTCAAAACCACCCAAAATGTAGGTCAAACAATGTATGGCATTTTCAGAATTTTTGAGGAAATTAAATTCTTTTTATAACTTTAGTATAGCTCTACCGATGGAACATTCCTGCCAATTTCTAGCTTGATTTGTCCAGTGATTTAGAAGAAGAATTTTTTCTAAGATTTTTGGTATCTTTTTGCCTTTTTGTTACCATGAAAACAAGAGTTTTTAATGAATTTAGATTCTTTTAACTACCTTTGAAGAGCATTACCCAATGAATACCTATGCCAAGTTCCAGCTTGATTAACCTAGTGGTTATGGAGGAATTTTTTTTTTTTACGATTTTCGGCAATTTCTAGCCATTCTGTTACCATAGAAACCAAAGTTTTTGATTAAAATTACATTCTTTATACAATTTTGGTAGATCTTCATCCTGGCAAGAATTATCCCTGCCAAGTTTTTGCTTGATTGGCCAAGTAGCTTAGGAGGAAAAGTTTTTTTTTTCTAAAAAAATCGGCATTTTTAGCTCACCTGAGCACAAAGTGCTCATGTGAGCTATTGTGATCACCATTCCTCCGGCGTCCGTCCGTCAGTCGTCGTCCGGCGTCCGTCAACAATTTCTTTAAACGACATCTCCTCCTAAACTACTAGGCCAATTAACACCAAATTTTACAGAAATGTTGCTTAGGTGGTCCCCTTCAAAAATAGCTAAAAGAATTGAAATCCATAAAAAAACTCTGGTTGCTATGGCAACAAAAGGTGAAATTTTAAGAAAATCTTTAAAATTCTTCTTCTTCTCAACCAGTAGTCCTACAGACTTAAAACTTGGCATGGATGATCAGTTCATAGACCTGAATAAAAATAGCTAAAATCATATCTTTTGGGCCACCAGGTGCGGAGTACCAGGGGGGAGGGGGTAGTACTCTGGGTAAATTTTGTAATCTTTAAGCCTCTTCTTCTTCGGAACCAGGAGCCCTACAGACTTGAAAATTGTCATGGATGATCAGCTCATAGACCTTAATAAAAATAGCTAAAATCATATCTTTTGGGCTGCCAGGTGCGGAGCACCAGGGGGGAGGGGGTAGTACTTTTGTGAAAATTTTGTAATCTTTAACCTTCTTCTTCTTTTGAACCAGGAGCCTGACAGATTTGAATATTGGCATGGATGATCAGCATATGGACCTTTATATAAATAGCTAAGATCATGACTGTAGATTCACCAGGTGCGGAGCACCAGGGGGGAGAGGGTAGTACTTTTGTGAAAAATTTGTAATCTTTAACCTTCTTCTTCTTCTGAACCACAAGCCCTACTGACTTGAAAATTGGCATGGAGGATCAGCTCATAGACCTTAATAAAAGTAAATAAAATCATGACTGTAATGCCACCAGGTGCAGAGGACCAGGGGGGAGAGGGTAGTACTTTTGTGAAAATTTTGTAACTTTAACCTTCATCTTCTAATGAACCAGGAGCCCTACAGACTTCAATATTGGCATGGATGATAAGCATATGGATCTAAAATAAAATAGCTAAAATCATGAATGTAGGGCCACCAGATGCGGAGCATTAGGGGGGAGGGGATAGTATTTTGGATCAAATTTGAAATCTTTAACCTTATTCTTCTCCTGGATCAGGAACCATACAGACTTGAAAATTGTCATGGGTGATCAATATATTGACATTAATTAAAATAGCTAAAATCATGACTGGAGGGTCACCAGGTGCTGAGTGTCTTGGGGAGGGGGTAGTACTTTGGATCATTTTTGAAATCTTTAAACTTCTTCTAATGAACCAGGAGTCCTACAGACTTGAAAATTGGTATGGATGATCAGCATAATTATGGACATTAATTGAATTAGCTAAAATCATGACTGTAGATTCACCAGGTGCAGAGGATCTTGGGGGAGGGGGATGCTTTGATGAGAATTTTGAGTCCCTACAGCCTTTATATTTGACATGGATTGATCAACTCATTAAAGAAAACTTTATAAGTCTCAGACTCAGCCTGTATATCTGGCATAGATTAGCTGTTCACAGACCTTTTATGAAAAAAGCTTAAATAAATAATGACCAGGGGAGGAGCAGAGGGGGAAAGGATTATTTCAAATGTTATCTGATTGAATAAGTGAAGATCTCTTTTTCTGTGGTTGCATGGACATACCTAGGTAATGAAGCTTTTTTCTCAGGTGAGCGACCCAGGGCCAACGGCCCTCTTGTTCTGCCTTTCTGGTACCACGGAAGCGAGAGAGTTGATGAGATAAAATCATTTCAATGTTAAAGCTACACCCAAGGATTATCCATGCGAAGATTTTTAGCAATTTTGACCAATTTTCAGTCCTTCCATTGCCATGGAACCCAGAGGCTTTATTGAAATTTAATTCTTTTAACAACTTTTGAAGAGCTTTATCGAAGGAATATTTCTCTCCAGTTTCAGTTTGATTGGCCAAGTGGTGTGGGAGGAGAAGTATTTTGACTAAGATTTCCGGCCAATTTTCAGTCTCTATGTTCCGATAGAACCCAGAGTTTTCTTATGAAATTCAATTCTTTTTACATCCTTTGAAGAGCATTTCTCAAGGAACATCCCTGACTGCCTCGGTGGCCTAGTGGTAAATACACTCGACCCGTGACCTGAGGGTCCCACTGTCGTCGGGGTGTGTTTATGGGCAAAACACTTAACAGCCAGCCCCAGTTCACCCAGCTGTAATATTTGGTAGCAGTGGGTTAAAACCACTTCCTCTCTCGCAGGGACGTAAAAGCATCAGGATTGAGTGTTCGAGAGCGTTTCAATAAGCTTAAGTTTTCGTCGCAATCGAACTAAAATACAGTGCCCTCCAAAAGTCCTTGGACAAATAATTTATTATGTATTTTGGCTCTTTTTCATGACTCTCAGGGAAAATACCTAGATTTTTCTGACTCTCTTGAATAAAGGGAGGTAATTGAGCACTCTCTAAGATAATTCTAGTACTTTTCTTCGAATTTAAATTTTGATACATTGAAATAAATCAATTTTGAAATACCCATTATTTATGAAAATCGGGCACAATAAGGAATGCATTGATTATTCGTGCCCGTGTGCAAATCTTTTAACCCGTTTTCAAAAGCGAAAAGAAACATCATATTACTAGTGACCAGATCATCAAGCTCTGATAACCTTCGAAAAGAATTTACCAAAATGCTGACCAAAGAGGAAAGAATTCGGTGCCAAGTCATGAGAGAGCAGGTTATCTCCGTTGCAGACATCTCTAGGCAGATTGGACATCCAAGGTAGGCAGTTGCATTTAAATTTCATTACTTGCTGACTCACTTGATATATCAATGGTAAAATTGCAGTAAAATTGTACCATTTTCTCGAAATATTTTCACTTTTTCTTTTTCAGATCCACTGTTTACCATGTGTTGCAGCGGTATGCGACAAGCGGAAGCCACGATGACAGGCCTAGAAGTGGCAAACCAAGAGTGTCTAGTGCTCGGGATGACAGAATGTTGGATAGAGCTTCACTTTGGGACAGACATGCGACCGTTCCACAGCTGCAGTCCATGTGGAGAGACACAAATGTTGTTGCGTCAACATTAACAGTAAGGAGAAGACTCCATGCTGCTGGACTAGATGGCCATTTGGCTGTTCGGAAGCCTTTACTGACCCCTCGTGATAGACAATTGCGTTTGGACTTTTCCAGGGAACACGAAGACTGGTCAGTAGTGGATTGGTCTGCTGTACTCTTCAGTGATGAATCTAAATTCTATCTGTTTCAGAGTGATGGTAGAGTGTACGTGAGACGGAGATCTTGTGAGCAGCTACGTAGTGACTGTATTGCGCCCACTGTGAAGTTTGGAGGTGGTAGTGTCATGGTATGGGGAGTAATGAGTTACAGGGGCACTGGATGAATGACTTATGTTGACGGGAGGCTGAATTCTCAGGGTTACATCAAGATTCTACAAGATCATGCAGTACCATCAGCCCATCTACTAGGATATGGAAATGACTTTATCTTCCAGGATGATGGAGCACCATGCCATATAGCGAAAACTGTTAATGTGTGGAAGAGGGAAACCCTTTCCAGTGCCTGAATTGGCCATCTCAGTCCCCTGACCCCAACCCAATTGAAAATCTATGGCAACAAATGAACACCAGTCTCCGTAACATACGCAGCCATAACGTTCGAGACCTTAAGCATAATGTGAGGGTTTGCTGGGACCAAGTTACTTAGAGACATGTCAAAGCCTTGTTCGAAGCATGCCGCGTCGTATACGTGCTGTTATACAAGCCAGGGGAGGCTATACTAAGTGCTGACAATAATTGCCATAATTGTTATTTAGTGCCTGTTTTCACAGAAATGTGTTTTTGTTAATAAAATGCCCGAATGATTTAATTTGTTTTTTTAACAATTTTTGCTAGTTGTTGATTTAATAGTAAAAAAGCAAGAAATATGAAAAAAAAGTTTAAAAGTTTTTTGCCGTGAAATTTACTGAAAAAGTGAAAGAAAAAGTTTGTCCAATGACTTTTGGAGGGCACTGTAAATTAGTATAACCTGCCAAGTTTCAGCTTGATTGGCCCTGTAGTTAAGGAGGAAATTTTTTTCCTAAAATTTTCGGCAATTTCCTGTCTTTCTGTTACCATGGAAAGCAGAGTTTTTGTTGAAATTAAACTCTTTTAACAACTTTGGTAGATCTTCACTCAAGAATTATCCCTGTCATGTTTCCACTTGATTGGCCTAGTGGTTTGAGAGAAGAAGATATTTTTCTAAGATTTTCGGCCTTTACGTTACCATGATGATAGAAAATTCTTTTAACAACTTTTGAAGAGCTCTACCCAAGGAACATTCCTATTAAATTTCAGCTTGATTTGCCTGGTAGTTTAGGAGGAGAAGAATTTTTCTAAGATTTTCGGCCTCTCTGTTTACCATAGAAACTAGAGTTTTTGATGAAAGTGAATACTTTGAAAAACTTTTGAAAAGCTTCAACTAAGGAACATTCCTGTCAATTTTCCGCCTTATTGGCCTAGCCGCTTTGGAGAAAATATCGACAATAATTTCTGTTTTTCTCTTACCACATATTCGCAAGCCAAGGGTTTTAACTCCGTTTTGTTCCTTACGTAAGGAACAAAGTGGAGTTAGAATCCTTGGCTTGCGAAGATGCTCTAACCATGGCTTCCAGATGATAGAATTAATTCTTTTTTAATAACTTTTGAAGAGCTTCGCCCACGTAACATCCCTGCTAAGTTTCAGCTTGATTGGCCCATTGGGCTATGATGAAAAAGTGTTTAAAGAATTTTTTGTCCGGTGACCTATGTTGATTTTCGTACATAGAAGCGAAATGAATATTCTTTACAAATTTCAAATAAAAATGATATGTCATCGGCTTAGATTTTTTTTTTATTAAATTCGATTTTTCCGAAGTTGTTGCAGCATTTTTCGTTGAATTCGACGTCGCACAAAATAAGATCGATACTATGCTTATTGGACGCCATTCTTCGCGAAATTACATTTTTTGAATAATTAGAATCGAAAGTTATTGTTAAATATAGGCTTCAGAAGTATCAAATCTGAATTTAATCAGAATAAAAAAATATCACTTAATTTCTCATTCGTTAAAAAAAAGAGAGATTCCGCGAAGGTATCGCAAATCAAAGGACATTTCAGCGTCGCGTGAAATGTTCACAAAAACTAATTTTACAAAAAATCTTAACCGGAGACAGATGGTTTTTATTTAAAAAATCTTCAGCGGAATGGTTTGGCAGTAGCACATCTATACTTCAGCAATGGTCACCTGACAAATTTTCGAGACACGAGGGCCATAGTGGCCCTTAATCGCTCACCTGAATCAACAATCTAAGAAAGTTTTTTCTAAGATTTGACCCAATAACCTAGTTTTCTACCTCACTTGACCCCATTTCAAAATTGTCCAAGATTTCTGACCAATTTTCAGCTTGATTGGTCTAAAAATATGGCTTCAAGAGTGTACACAAGGTCTTCTAAGATTTGACCCTGTGACCTGGTTTTTGACCCCACTTGACGGAAATACTGACTTATCCGAGATTTCACCAAGATTGTCTTTCTGACCAATTTTCAGCTTGATTGGTCTAAAAATCTGGCTTCAAGAGTACACAAGGTCTTCTAATCTTTGACCCTGTGACCTGGTTTTTGACCCCACTTGACGGAAATACGAACTTATCCGAGATTTCATCAAGATTATCATTCTGACCAATTTTCAGGTTGATTGTGCTAAAATTATGGCCTCAAGAGTGTCCACAAGGTTTTTCTAAGATTTGACCCTGTGACCTAGTTTTTTATCCCACTTGACCCAATTTCGAACTTGTCCGAGATTTCATCAAGATTAATCATTCTGACCAATTTTCAGCTTGATTGGGCCAATAATATGGCCTCTAGAGTGTCAACAAGGTTTTTCAAAGATTTGACCCCGTGACCTAGTTTTTGATCCCACTTGACCAAAAATCAAACTTGTCTAAGATTTCATCAAATTAACCATTCTGACCAATTTTCAGGTTGATTGGGCTAAAAACATGGCCTCTAGAGTGTCCACAAGGTTTTCTTAAGATTTGAACACGTGACCTAGTTTTTTACCCAACTTGACCCAAATTCGGACTTTTCTCAAGATTTCATCAAGATTACCATTCTGACCAGTTAAGATTTGACCCCCGAGACCTAGTTTTTGACCCCACTTGACCCAAATTTGAACTTGTCCGAGATTTTATCAAAATAATCATTCTGACCAATTTTCAGGTTGGTTGATTGGGCTAAAAAAATGGCCTCTAGAGTTCCACAAGGTAAATGTTGACAACGCACGACAGACATCAAGTGAACCCAAAAGCTCACCTTGAGCACTTAGTGCTCAGGTGAGCTAATAAAAATCAATAATTTCAGCAACTGTACTCGAAAACAGCAACACAGGAGGCATTAATATTTTATACGTTACACCTTATTGCTATGTGCAATATAAATGTCGTCACTTTTGTTCATACCGACATTCCTTGAGAAAATAAACGACGTCATTAATGACGTTTTTAGAAATAACGCAGGAATGAGATCTACGTCTTTATTTAAGCTCTATATAAATGTTAGACAAAGAAACAGCTGCAATGATTAGGATTAAGAATTTTAAGATTTTATAAGACTTTTATTGGGATATCTCGCATCGCGTCGAAGAATTTCAACTGAATCGCGCCAGGTATCCCTATCCCGAATTAAAATCTTAATCTAAAAAAGCAGCTAGGATAAAATGTATAGGCCCAGACTGGGGATACTTCAGTGAAAAAAGCCCATTGGTTCATCAGGAGACGTAGTTCAAAGATTTTGGGCTCAAAATAAGCCACACACTGCCATGCCTATATTTATGGGCTATTCAAAATTTCACAAACAATTTTTGAAAAGGGTCACGGAAGGAATATTCTGGTAAAGTTTCATTGAAATCGGCCTAGTGGTTCAGGAGGAGATGTCATTCAAAGATTGCGGGCTCAAAATAAGTTCCACCCTGCCACCGCCCATATATACTGGCGAATCAAAATTTTGTGAGCAACTTTTAGAAAGGGTCTCCCAGGGAACATTCTGGTAAAATTTCATTGAAATCGGCCCAATGGTTCAGGAGGAGATGTCTTTCAAAGATTTCAAGCTCAAAAGAAAAGCCCTGCCCTGAAACACCCATATTAGGGGATCAATCCAAATTTCAGGAACAACTTTAAAAGAGCGTCAGCCAAGGAACATTCTGGTAAAGTTTCATTTTTAAATCGGCCCAATGGTTCAGGAGGAGATGTTGTTAAAAAATTTCGGGCTCAAAAAAGCCCCGCCCTGCCACGCCCATATCTGGGGGTCAATAATAATTTCTTGAACAGCTTTAGAAGAGAGTCATCCAAGATACACTCTGGTAAAGTTTGTTGAAATCGGCCCAGTGGTTCAGGAGGAGATGTCGTTTAAAGATTTTGGGCTCAAAATAAGCCCCGCCCTGTCATACCCATATTTGGAGGTCAATCAAAATTTCTTGAACAATTTAAGTAAATGGTCTCCCAAGGAGCATCCATGCCAAGTTTAACAGAAATTGGCCCTATGGTTTGGAAGGAGAAGATCTTTAAAGATTTCAAAGAGAAAAAATGCCCCGCCCTGCCATTTGGGGGTCAATCAGAATTTTAGAAAAGGGTCGTCCAAGGAACATTTCTACCAAGTTTCATGAAAATCCGCCCATTGGTTTGGGAGGAGAAGATGTTTCAATAAAAAAAGTTAACGCACGTACGCACACACCGCCATGATAATAGCTAGCTGGCCTTCGGCCAGTGGAGCTAAAAATCACATTTTGTTAATTCTCTCCGATCGTCTTTAGAGATCTCTTGGGCATACTATAATTTGATGACAAAACGCAGTAAAGAATTGCGTTTTGTTATCAAATTATAATATGCACACTTATATTCTTTCGTTGATTTTGTTTTATGCAACGTCATCCTTAGCGGGATCGTTGTTGTTTTTGACGTCATACAAACCCGCGTGCGAATCGACGCGCTTTCATGGCTGCGTCCGTATTATTCCCGAGGTCTATTCAATCGCCGAGTGTTCCCGATTGACCTCGGATGTATGTAAGGCGGATGGGTATGTGCATTTTGTAAGGCGGAAACAGTGTAAGAAAACTAGTGCGTAAACAACCGGCACTATCTTTATTTAAGAACATAGAATTATTTATATACTAGTCAAAACTTCTAACCGGCCACTTTAAAAACAAAGATAATTTTTTCTATGGTGTTTGGATTTTCGTGAAATTTGCTATGTGAATTTTTTTAGCAACTTTCCAGGTGATTTTGGCGAAAAGTTACCGTCATTTCATTGAATTTAAAGCGCAACATGAGAAAAGCTTAAAAAGCTCTAAATTCACACAGAGCTCAAAATATTGTCAATGTAGCGATGTTTGTCTCATGGGTCGTTAGCTGGAGCATAGACTAGGAAAAAACCCCTGAAAATTTCGACAATTGTGCGCGGCATATGGCCCTAGAAGAAGTTGATAGAGCTTATGTCTGCAGAAAACGGTTCCTAGAAACAACACCTGAAACACGTTTTTCTTCAAAAATGCATAAAATATAGACTGATTATAGCCGTTGAGCTTCAGAATGTAGGATATGTGAAACAAGAGCTGTCACTGTAAGATGACAATGCCCCCGACACCGCTTTGATTTAGAAGTTATGGCCAATGTTAAAGTTTTTGGACGGAATGACGGACGGACGGACGGACGGACAGACGGACAAGTCAAATTTATGATGCCTCCCTATCGGGGGCATAAAAATCAGTTTGATACATCGTTTTTTTTCACACTAGACCATATTTGAGCATATTCGCTAGATAAACTGGTTTGTCGGTTGAATTTAAACACCATTTTACCATGCCTCCTATTCTTTCTCTTTCTACTGTAGTCAAAGGTCACACAAAATTGACAATGTTTTCTAATTTTTTTCTTGGTCTGGGTTGCAGCTTACGATTTGCGGACTTTGATTTTTGAAAGTGTAATATCCCAAGCTCTATTAAAATTTAGCGCTTTTTGAGCTTTTCCTTTATTACACATCCAAATTTCATAATTATTGGTAAATCATAATGGATATCCACGTACATTATGCTTAAAAATTCACACATCAAATTTCATTAAAATGTCATAACTTCAAGTTATGGTCATTTTTAAAGTGGCCGGTTAGGACTTTTGGCCAGTATATTAGGATACGATGGTTTCACGTCAGTGACTTCAAACGAGTAGCGTTGGAGACGTCGAATGTTTTCACTCAAAGTTTCAATTCGGAACCACTCGGTCAACCTCGGATGAACATACACGGACTATTTTAAAAATACGGGGAAACCTTGGAAAAACTTGATGACGTCAGTTAAAATGATGTTAGCCCTCGAAACTGTGAGTGAAAACATTCGACGTCGCCAACGCTACTCGTTTGAATCACTGACGTGTAACCATCGTATCCTAGTATAAATATCTTTAGATTCTTAAATAACGGCTGAAAAAATCTTGATTTTTGAGAATGATTCGTCATTCTCAAAATTAAGATTTGTAAGCCGTTATTTACTGTAACAGATATGTATCTACTGTGCTAGTTTTTCTTACACTGATTCCGCCTAACACAATGCACGATTTTGTTACATACTCATACGCCTTACATACATCCGAGGTCTGTTGCAGTTTACGGAAATGGCCGAGCGATGTTCCGAATGTTAAAGTTTCGAGGGCTAACGACATTTCAACTGACGTCATCGCGTTTTTCCAAGGTTTTCCCGTAATTTTTAAAAATAGTCCGTCTATGTACATCCGAGGTTGATCGTGAGATTGGTCGAGCGGTGTTCCGAATGATTCCCGAGGTCTATTCCGTAGAATCGCCGAGGATTCCCGATTGCCGAGTGGTGTTCCGAATGCATCCGAGGTTGATCGTGATATTGTCCGAGTGGTGTTCCGAATGATTATGGTGAAAACCTGTCTGCTAATAGATAAATATTCAGAAATCAAAGCTTAATGACACTTGACGAGTAACAGTAGATTCGACAATTATGAAGCGGGTTTTCAAACCGTCATTTTGATTAAAAAAATAGCTTATAATATGCTGTTTTAAAAACTTTACAGAAAACAACGTGTCAATTAGGTTTGTTGTTCTTTGTGTGCATATCGGGATAGTCAAACACCAATACGCCTTGCTGTCCGTATCTTGTCTGTGAAGACACGAGCAAAAACTAAAATACATGGTTAGTTGCACCAGTCTTTGAAATTCAATCGGAAAATTGTGTAAAGCAACTTTTATCGTTTTTGCAACGATTCTTAAAAATCCACCAACGGTTTGAAGTTTGTATTCATATATCCGTAGATCCAATTTTGCATGATAGCGTTTTGCCGTAACATTTGACATCAGCAAGAATTAAAGATTTTGGAACCGTTTATTGCTAAGAGCTAATATGTCTTTTAGTGCGTGTTAATTTTTTTTAAAAAAATATTTGTGCATCAGACCGGCAAGTTAAGGGGACACGTTTTTACGGGAAAGAACCCAACAATCAAAAGATCGGTCTAGTAAAGGTACAACTAACATACAAGAGGGCCATTGGCCCTAAAGCGCTCACCTGATGCATGGCTAAACAAAAGTCAAAGAGACCAAGAAGAAAACATTTCAGTTAAAAATGTTGCCTCTTAAGTACTAAAAAACGTTTTTGACCCTCTATCAAACTTGTGAAAAATTTCAAGGCAATTTCAAACTTGACCTAGGTTTCATACAAACATATTGACCAAGTTTCAAGATATTTGAGTAAACAAGTTTTCTTCTTTTTAAGATTTGACCCCTTGATCCCAATTTTGACCCCACTTGACCCAATTTTGAACATGACTGAGATTTGATGGAGATATATATTCTGACCAAGTTTCAAGACGTTGAGACCAAAAATATGGCCTCTAGAGTGCACACAAGGTTTTTCTAAGATTTTACCCCTTGAACCCTATTTTTGACCCCACTTGACCAAATTTGAACTTGACCGAGATTTGATGGAGATATACATTCTGACCAAGTTTCAAGACATTTGGGCCAAAAATATGGCCTCTAAAGTGCGAACAAGGTTGTTCTAAGATTTGACCCCTTGACCCCATTTTTGACCCCACTTGACCAAATTCCAAACCTGGCTGAGATTTGATGGAGACAAAAATTCTGGCCAAGTTTCAAGACGTTGAGACCAAAAATATGGCCTCTAGAGTGCACACAAGGTTTTTCTAAGATTTTACCCCTTGACCCCATTTTTGACCCCACTTGACCAAATTTGAACTTGACCGAGATTTGATGGAGATATACATTCTGACCAAGTTTCAAGACATTTGGGCCAATAATCTGGCCTCTAAAGTGCGAACAAGGTTGTTCTAAGATTTGACCCCTTGACCCCATTTTTGACCCCACTTGACCCAATTCCAAACCTGGCTGAGATTTGATGGAGACAAAAATTCTGGCCAAGTTTCAAGACATATGGACCAAAAATATGGCCTTTAGAGTGCACACAAGGTTTTTCTAAGATTTGACCCCTTGACCCAATTTTTTACCCCACTTGACCCAATTTCAAATTTGGCCGAGATTTGATGGAGACAAACATTCTGACCAAGTTTCAAGACATTTGGGCCAAAAATATGGCCTGTAGAGAGCACATAAGGTTTTTCGTAGATTTGAACACTTGACCCCATTTTTGACCCTACTTGACCCAATTTCAAAGTTGACTGAGATTTGATGGAGAGAAACATTCTGACCAAGTTTCAAGACATTTGGGCCAAAAATATGGCCCCTAGAGCGCACACAAGGTTTTTCTAAGATTTGAACACTTGACTCCATTTTTGACCCCACTTGACCAAATTCCAAACCTGGCTGAGATTTGATGGAGACAAAAATTCTGGCCAAGTTTCCAGACATATGGACCAAAAATATGGCCCCTAGAGCGCACACAAGGTTTTTCTAAGATTTGACCCCTTGACCCCATTTTTTACCGTTCTTGACCCATTATTGACCCCACTTGACCCAATTTCAAACTTGACTGAGATTTGATGGAGAGAAACATTCTGACCAAGTTTCAAGACATTTGGGCCAAAAATATGGCCCCTAGAGCGCACACAAGGTTTTTCTAAGATTTGACCCCTTGACCCCATTTTTTACCGTTCTTGACCCATTATTGACCCCACTTGACCCAATTTCAAACTTGGCTGAGATTTGATGGAGACAAATATTCTGACCAAGTTTCAAGACATTTGGGCCACAAATGTGGGCTCTAGAGTGCACACAAGGTTTTTCTAAAATTTGACCCCTTGACCCCATTTTTGACCCCACCTGACCCAATTTCGAACTTGACCGAGATTTGATGGGGACAAACATTCTGACCAAGTTTCAAGACTTTTGGGCCAAAAATGTGGCCTCTAGAGTGCACACAAGGTAAAGTTTGACGACGGACGACGGACGATGGACGCCGGACAGCAGCCCATCACAATAGCTCACCTTGAGCACTTCGTGCTCAGGTGAGCTAAAAACAGTTGCACATAAAAACATAACCAAGATTTTTCAGGCCGAAAAGGGTTAAATTTCCACTAAATTTAATATCCGAGTAATGAATCTTTTACTGTGGCTAATATTATGGTCAAAGAAGCATGTGTTAAGTTTCCAAGCAACAGATTTAGTAGACACAGAAATATTACAGATGTACATCAGTTGAACGTAAAGAATTAACCAAGATTTCTAAGTGCGAAAAGGGTTAAAAATCCACTAAATTCAATATCAGAGAATTGAATCTTTGTCAAGAGGCTGTTATTATCTAAGATTTGACCCCTTGACCCCATTTTTGACCCCACTTGACCAAATTCCAAACCTGGCTGAGATTTGATGGAGACAAAAATTCTGGCCAAGTTTCAAGACGTTGAGACCAAAAATATGGCCTCTAGAGTGCACACAAGGTTTTTCTAAGATTTTACCCCTTGACCCCATTTTTGACCCCACTTGACCAAATTTGAACTTGACCGAGATTTGATGGAGATATACATTCTGACCAAGTTTCAAGACATTTGGGCCAATAATCTGGCCTCTAAAGTGCGAACAAGGTTGTTCTAAGATTTGACCCCTTGACCCCATTTTTGACCCCACTTGACCCAATTCCAAACCTGGCTGAGATTTGATGGAGACAAAAATTCTGGCCAAGTTTCAAGACATATGGACCAAAAATATGGCCTTTAGAGTGCACACAAGGTTTTTCTAAGATTTGACCCCTTGACCCAATTTTTTACCCCACTTGACCCAATTTCAAATTTGGCCGAGATTTGATGGAGACAAACATTCTGACCAAGTTTCAAGACATTTGGGCCAAAAATATGGCCTGTAGAGAGCACATAAGGTTTTTCGTAGATTTGAACACTTGACTCCATTTTTGACCCCACTTGACCAAATTCCAAACCTGGCTGAGATTTGATGGAGACAAAAATTCTGGCCAAGTTTCCAGACATATGGACCAAAAATATGGCCTTTAGAGTGCACACAAGGTTTTTCTAAGATTTGACCCCTTGACCCCATTTTTGACCCCACTTGACCAAATTCCAAACCCGGCTGAGATTTGATGGAAACAAAAATTCTGGCCAAGTTTCAAGACATATGGACCAAAAATATGGCCCCTAGAGCGCACACAAGGTTTTTCTAAGATTTGACCCCTTGACCCCATTTTTTACCGTTCTTGACCCATTATTGACCCCACTTGACCCAATTTCAAACTTGACTGAGATTTGATGGAGAGAAACATTCTGACCAAGTTTCAAGACATTTGGGCCAAAAATATGGCCCCTAGAGCGCACACAAGGTTTTTCTAAGATTTGACCCCTTGACCCCATTTTTTACCGTTCTTGACCCATTATTGACCCCACTTGACCCAATTTCAAACTTGGCTGAGATTTGATGGAGACAAATATTCTGACCAAGTTTCAAGACATTTGGGCCACAAATGTGGGCTCTAGAGTGCACACAAGGTTTTTCTAAAATTTGACCCCTTGACCCCATTTTTGACCCCACCTGACCCAATTTCGAACTTGACCGAGATTTGATGGGGACAAACATTCTGACCAAGTTTCAAGACTTTTGGGCCAAAAATGTGGCCTCTAGAGTGCACACAAGGTAAAGTTTGACGACGGACGATGGACGCCGGACAGCAGCCCATCACAATAGCTCACCTTGAGCACTTCGTGCTCAGGTGAGCTAAAAACAGTTGCACATAAAAACATAACCAAGATTTTTCAGGCCGAAAAGGGTTAAATTTCCACTAAATTTAATATCCGAGTAATGAATCTTTTACTGTGGCTAATATTATGGTCAAAGAAGCATGTGTTAAGTTTCCAAGCAACAGATTTAGTAGACACAGAAATATTACAGATGTACATCAGTTGAACGTAAAGAATTAACCAAGATTTCTAAGTGCGAAAAGGGTTAAAAATCCACTAAATTCAATATCAGAGAATTGAATCTTTGTCAAGAGGCTGTTATTATGATCACAGAAGCATGTGCAAAGTTTTAAAGAATTAGCTTTAATAGAAACAGATTTTAAACTCTTGCACGTAAAAACTTAACCAAAGCATAACGCAGACACTGACGTCGACGCCCGGGTGACCGGAATAGCCGCCCTATTCTTCGAATAGTCGAGCTAAAAATGAAGAAAACATTAGAAACAAGCGACCTAAGAGAGCCTGTATTGCTCTTTTGGCTTCAAAAATCCATCAATGAGAAACTCAGTCAGATATGGATGTTACAAGGAAATTTATGAAGAGGACAGAAGATGACAAGAGAGGCCGATTTAAACGTAGGCTAAACCTTATATATATAAGTCCGGCAGCAAAAATCGAAATTTCACTCCAAGCGTGCAATACCGTATATAGATTTTTTTTTTTTTTGAAAAGGCGAGACATTGTACATCATGAATCCGGTTGGTGCTGTCAAAGCGTTTTGACCTATGTACCTGTACTTATTTTAGCAAATGTGATAAAATTTCTCCCTATTTCTCCTAAATATCGAGAAAGAACATTAAAGCAATCATTCAAAAAAACTTTTTCAGCATGCTTCATACAATTTCTCGAAATTAAGTCAATAAACGGAGATGATTGCCTTTTCAACTTTGGGTAGGGGATAAAATCTGCATGTCCTAAGATTTTTCACGGACAAATATTCGAAGTTGTCTTCACTGATAAAACCGGGATCCATCAATTTTTCAGTGTCTATGAAACCCTTTCATGTAAATCAAAAGTAGTAGATGAGCAGATAAACTCCATTTTCCACAAAAATCATGCACTTGGTGACGCAAGCATGAAACTGTGCATGATAAAAGAGATACCATTACTGTTTGGACAAAAACCGTTAGCCACCTCATTTTCAAATTATGGCGGTCATTTTCCAAGATGGTTGCAATGTGACGCCAAATTATCGTATTTTGACACTTTGTCTCCGGATAAATGGAAATACGATTGGCAAGTATTGTATTTTAGTGCTGAAAATATAGTTCCTTACCAAACTAGACAAAATTAAAACAGAAAAGGGTGATTAAGATGAGATCATGTATCTAGAAGATGGCAGCCAGTGCTGAAAATTAATTTTCCCTTGCAAATTATATTTTGATCATTTCTGTCTTGAGGATTGCACTGATATCCATCTGTAAGTTTACAAAACACTTTTTAGAGGAACTACATGTGTAAATTGTGTATTTTCTTTTTACTGGTATTCAGTTTATTACAGCATTTCAGGTGTAGTTCTATGGAAATACATTGTGCCAGGCATGGTAGTAATAGTTCTTAAAAATGATAAACGAAATCTGAGTTTAGTAGATTTTATCAATATATCTGAAATTATTCATTGTAGTTGACCAAATTGGTCAGTCGTTCATCCAAATGGGTTAAAATGAATCACCTTACGGCAAATTTCTCTGAGTTAAACAAAATGAAAAATAGGGGACATAGGGGAAAAAGTTTGTACATTTGAATAAGATAGTCAACAAAATGGCAGCCATTATCGAAAATTATGACAGGATTTAAAACTAGAAAACCATGAATGGCTTGAGTCGCTCCACAGGCTTGAATTTCTTGTAATAGCAAATCTAAGTTTTGTCTAGATTTTGAGATATTTTGGGTTCTACTCATGTTGAAATGATTTTCAAAGTTTCCACTTTATTACATATAGAGAAATGACCTCCGCCCATAAAATACATATTTTTCATCTAATCACAATAAGTTTTGGCTGCATGATAATGGGTCACCCAAGAATCATGCCAATGAAGTTTGATTGATATCCATCGGTAACATTCTGAGAAAATGATTTTTAAAGTTTTCACTATTTAACATATAGAGAATTGCCCTCTGCCCATAAAATACATATTTTTCATCCGATCACAATAATTTTTGGTTGAATGATAAAGGGTTTCTCAAGGATCATTCCAGTAAAATTTGGTTGATATCCAGTTATATTCTGTGAAAATGATTTTCAAAGTTTCCACTATATAACATATAGAGAAATGACCTCCGCCCATAAAATACATATTTTTATTGTTATCACAATAATTGTTGGTAGACTGATAAAGGGTCACTCAAGGATCATTCCAGTGAAATTTGGTTGATCCATCACTTATATTCTGAGAAAATGATTTTTAAAGTTTTCACTATATAACATATAGAGAATTGCCCTCTGCTCATAAAATGAATATTTTCTATCTGATCACAATTATTTCTGGTAGACTGATAAAGGGTCACTCAAGGATCACTCATGTAAAATTTGATTGGTATCCATTTATAAGAGTCTGAGAAAACTCATTTTTTACCTTATTTGGAAATTAGCCACACCCATTAAATCAATGTTTTTCATTGGATTAAAATTTCTTGAACAACTTTAAAAGAGGGTCACCCAAGGATCATTCCTGTGAAGTTTGTTTGAAATTCACTTAGTAGTTTCTGAGGAGAAGATTTTTAAAGAATAAGTTTTCGGGTTAAGTTTTCGGACAGACGGACGGACAGATGGACAGACAGACGGACGGACAGACAGACGGACATGAGTAAAACAATATGCCCCCAATCTCTCGATATGGGGGCATAAAAAGTTTACGACCAGACGCACATATGAAGGACACAAGGCCATGACAATAGCCCCAGTGGCTTTCAGCCAGTGCAGCTGATACAGTTAATAACAACATAAGTTTGTGAAACACGAATGCCCCCGTAACAGCGATCTCTCGATAAGGCAAAGGTTAAGTTTTCGGGTAAAGTTTTCGGACAGACGTACTGACAGAGGGACGGACAGACAGACAGACAGTCAGACGGACATGAGTAAAACAATATGCCCCCCGATCTCTTGATATGGGGGCATAAAAAATAAAAAGAGTTTTGAGATGAAGGCCCCTTTTCCGTGACGCGGCTGTAATTCACCCAACTGCAACAACATGGATAAATCCAGGTATTATTTATCTACAATTACCTGGCACTCATTAAATATTCCTTTTGACCCCTATTGATAGTCGGTAAATATGTTTCTTAAAATAGACCTATACTCGCGAGGTTAAGAGCTAAGAATATGTATCACAGCTCATAGTACACAAACGGAAATTTAGCGGAGGTGGTTAGGGTGCGTTCCAATAATCGGGAGGTCACGAGTTCAAGTTGGACCAAGACCAGAAATATTTTCTATTTCTTTTTAGGTTAACACTTTTTTGAGTACAGATTTTATTTTTTTTTTATTTTATTTTTTTTAACAGTGTTGCAAAAGACTATTGGTATTCGGCACAGTCTTTCCGCCAGCCTCATTTTGACCATTGCAAAGTCCTGTCCATAAATCACTGAAAATTACTGATATACTTAAGAGATGAAGAGGCATTTTTTTTAGTATATGACGGTATGACATTAAAAACAAATACCGGGTTTGAACACGTCCATCGAATTTCCGTTCAATTCTATTCTCTTCCGATGATATCTTAATATTCAATATCATACAGCAAATGAGATCTTTGATGGGACTGCTTTTTGGTACAAGCTAACTAACAACTTATTAGGCCTATGTTTTTTTTTCATTGAGGTATGAAACAAATCTTTGTCCCGATCAGAATACAGTAATCTTGGTTAGTGCAAACAACCAAATATGAATGATGTAAGAATAAAAAATATTAATCGTAACTGACAAAGAACTAATGACAAAACGATAATAACAAAAAATGTATTTCTTTAAAATATACAACAACAACGAAAAAAGAAAACACGAAAAAATCATTATGTAAGTAATATGAGTCACTGTCGGGAATTGAACTCGATCCAACAAGTTGTCGATGTACGGGAAGGCGTCTGTAACCACTGTTCTATCGGTGACCGGTCAACTCGGCCCATTTTCAACTCGGCCCATCGTCAACTCGGCCCAACGTATAACTCGGCCCAAAATCATTTTATGCCAAAATCATTATCTAATTGATTATTCAATTAGTATTTTCATTCAATTGTGAGGAAATTTACGTATACATGGGCCCTAAAAACATTACCTTGAATTTTAATAATATTTAATAAAGAATCGCATATATTTAATCACTAAATAAATATTTAATTATCAAAAAACATTTAATACTATTGTCAAAATAATAAAGATTATGATAGTAAGGTATAACTCCACCATTTGTACAAAACTTATAATATTTCATGCAATATAGTTCATGTTACTATAGGCTATATATTGGGGCCGAGTTGACCGGGCCGAGTTATTCGTTGGGCCGAGTTGACTGGTAACCGTTCTATCGCACCATTATAAGAGAACGTGAAATAATATAAATAAAGAGGTGAAACGAAATTGAGTTACGCTACGGGAATACTCGAGCGATAACAGAAGTTAAGGTTACACTCCTGTCTGTTTTGGCCGTGTTAAATTATATAGTAAATTGGCACATTTTGACAGTCTGTAGCTCTTTTAAAAAACTAATTTGGGCTAAATAACTTAGTGTGGCTTAAAGAGCAATATATGTTCTTGCATATCAGCCCAAGAAAACAGTACCTTGCAGGATAACTTTTTTCACAATTTTTCATTGCGCACAACTACCCTCAAAATTCTCTTGGTACGAAAGTGTATGTCAACTCTGGTACCTCCATCAAAGGTCAGGCTCCAAGAAAAAGTAGTTCGCAACTAAATTCATTTAATCCTATGTATGAAATGTAGCAGAGGTCTGGCACTTAGCTGAACCTCATTTCAAGCCATTTACTGTTATTTAAACATTAAAACAGTGTGGCAAAAGGAGCATATCATTTCTTCTAACCGGACTATTTGAGGGTACAACGACCTAGGAAGTAAATTGTGACCGGAGCGGATCCTTAATGAGTGCCAGTTCATTTTAGATAAATAATAGCAATGAATATTTTCATAGAAATTTCCTTAAATAAGTCCAAAATTAAAGGAGGAGTTGCGTTCACAAAAAGGGTTATACATAGTCTTTACACAGGCATTAAGTAAAGTGAGCAAACCGAATGATTTGCAAAAATAAAGGAGGAGTTGCGTTCACAAGAATTTTCTCAAGAAAACCCCTTTTTCTATGACAATGCCAAATTTCACCAAACCATGACAAATTGCGCTAGGTCAGGTGACTAGGAAACATTTTGTCAAAAATTCATTTAAATTGGTCCATAAATGGAGGAGTTGCGTATACAAGATTTTTAAAATGAAGGCCCTTTTTTCCATGAGAAGGCTGAAATTCATCAAACAGTGACAATATGCACTAGGTCAGGTGAATAGAAATATTTATTCAAAGTTTCATACAAATTGGTCCATAAATGAGGGAGGATTGCTTGAATTAATTGAATGGAGTTTTACGCCGCTTTCAACATATTTTCAGTTTCGGCTGGAGCACCTAACAATGGTTTCCTGGTATTTCTCTCACCAGTACAACCACCACATCCTTTCCTAGCCTCCAGCTGCTATCTCACATAGGTCTACGATTATCAACCCATTGGTGAGAGACAAATAGTCCAAAAGAATGAGTGCCGCCCGGGACCTCTAGATTGACAGTCCGCCACTACCAACTGCGCTAAATGACGGAGGAGTTGCATTCACAAGATCTTTTACATAAAGGCCCCTTTTTCCACAACATGGCTAAAATTCACAAAACTGACTTCAATCGCATGGTCAGGTGACTAGGAATATTTTGTGAAATTTTCATCCAAATCGGTCCATAAATGAGGGAGAAGTTGCATTCACAAGATTTCTTAACATGAAGGCCCCTTTATCCCAGACGGAGCTAATTTTTCACCAGACCATGACTTCATGGTCAGGTGACTAGGAACATTCTGTGAAAGTTTAATCCAAATCTTTCCATAAATGAGGGAGGAATTGCATTCACAACTTTTTTTTACATGAAGGCCCCCTTTTCCATGACACAGCTTAAATTCACAAAACAGTGAATTCATGCGCATAGTCAGGTGATTAGGAACATTCTGTGAAAGTTTAAACCAAATCAGTCCATAAAATGAGGGAAGAGTTGCGTTCACAAGATTTTTTACATGAAGGCCCCTTTTTCCATGACACAGATGAATTTCAACAAACCCTGACTTTATGCCCATGGTCAGGTGACAAGGAACATTCTGTGAAATTATCATCTAAATGGGTCCATAAATGAGGGAGGAGTTGCTCTCACAAGAAAAGTGGACGTACATACAGACGGATGGATGGATGGATGAACGGACAGACAGTGAAGATGATGCCAACATACGACCGCTTCCGACAGCATTTTAAAATTGAGTAAATTTAGAAGTTCAAAGTAATAGTTATAGCGTAAAAGTGCAATAGTGTATGAGAAATGCTACGGACAAAAAATAATTTTGATTAATTTTCAAGTTCAAGGGGAGATTATTCAGCATTTTTTGACAGTATGGGCATGAAAATTGCAGGTACGCAACTTCACAACCAGATACACATTACATATAAATTTCTAGTCAATACATGCAATAGTGTGTTGAGAAATGCTCTGGACATCAATAATTTACTAAAAATTACATGTTCAAGGGGAGATAAATCAGCAACCAACAAGAGTAGGTGCACAACTTCAAATGCAGATACACATCATGTATAAATTTCAAAGCTGTAGCTATAATAGTCTCTGAGAAAATTTCTGAAAAAAATGTCTCTGCAAACAGATGGGCAGATAGACGGATTGACAGCCTTTGCAAATCCAGTGCCCCCCCCCTTTGTAGGTGGGGGGAGGGGGTATGATAAATATGACTCATTGCCCCTTTTCCCATAAACTTAATAAACAAAAGAAATGTATTAGCAAGTAAGTTAACATTAAGGAACCTTTTTAAACGATGTGGCATTAACCAAATGGCAAAATAAATGTGGCCATGGTCACATTATGAGAAAGTTAAGTTTTTATGAAAATCTGTGTATAAATGTAGGAGTTGTGTGAAAAAATAAATATAAATAAAGGCTCCTTTGATCATGACAGGGCATATAACTAAATAATCACAAATGCATATAATCACTGGAAATATTCTGTGAAAGTTTCACAAAAAGTGTATCCATTAATAAAAAGAGGATTTTTTTTACAGGAGATTTTCATTAAGGCCCCTTTTTCTATGATGCAGTATCACAAGACCAAATCAATATGCACATGGTCAAATGATGTAGAATACTAGGTGAACTTTTCATTAACTGCCATGCATAAATGAAGGACATATAACTAAACAACCCCAAATGCATATAATCCCTGGAAATAGAATATCCTATGAAAGTTCACATGAATGTATCAATTAATAAAAGAGGGGTTTTGTTAACAAGGAATTTCCCATTTAGCCCCCTTTTTCTATGGTGCTGTACAAAACCATCAAACCACATCAATATGCACATGGTCACATGACGTTAAATACTAAATGACATTTTCATTAATTTCCATGTATAAATGAAGGAGTTGTGTTAACAAAGAATATACATGAAGGCCCCCTTTATCATGATGCGGCAAATAATTAAAAAGCCATGAATGCGCAGTCGTGGAAAATGGAATATTCTGTGAAAATTTCACATAAATGTACCCATTATGGTTTATGCAAAAAATCTAAGTCAAGAAAGGGACATGCCTTCTACAAAAATATTCCGTACAGTTATCCCTCATGATAGTCTATATAGCTCTTGTGATGGTGAAAAAACATGCAAAGTTTCATGATGATATCTGCTATAACAACAGAGATATGACCAAGGCAAAAGTTTGTCTTGACATCGCAAACTCTAACACCAACATCAAAGCAAATGGCACCCAGGTGCTAATAATACCCTGGTGTTTTTTTTTCATTAAAAAGACTAATTTGAAATATGAAGGCTCTTTAACTTACTATTCCAAAGTTATAGCCATATTAAATGTTTTAATTTTCTATACATTTGACCTTGAAACAAGATGTCCCTGTTACAGCATTTTTTTCAAAATGTTGACCTTGACCTTTAAGCATGACCTTGAACTTGATACCTATAGATGTACATCACTGAGATCTTTCATCATGCCAACTATGAGACAGGGCATCTATAATAAGCTTGAAACTAGAAAGCCATGAATGGCTTGAGTCGCTCCACAGGCTTGAAATTCTTGTAAAAGCAAATAAATGTTTTGACTAGATTTTTAGATATTTGGGGTGCTACTGATGTTGAAAATGATTTTCGACTATATAGTTTCAACTATATAACAGATAGAGAAATGACCTCTGCTATCAAAAGACATATTTTTCATCAAATCAAAATAATTTTTGGCTGCATGATAATGGGTCACCCAAAGATCATACCAAAAATGTTTGATTGATATCCATCAGTTACATTCTTAGAAAATGTTTTTCATAGTTTCCACTATTTAACATATTGAGAATTGACCTCCACCCATAATATGCATATTTTCCATCCAATCAAAAAAAATTTTTGGTACACTGATTAAGGGTCAGTCAAGGATCATTCCAGTGAAATTTAGTTAATGTCCAAAAATCAGATTCTGAGAAAATGATTTTCAAATTTTTCACTAAATAACATATAGAGAAATGACCTCTGCCCATAAAATGCATATTTTTCATCCAATCAAAATAATTTTTGGTACACTGATAAAGGGTCACCAAAGGATCATTCCAGTGAAATTTGGTTGATATCCATCAATTACGTTCTGAGAAAATGATTTTCAAAGTTTCAACTATATAACAAATAGAGAAATGACCTCCGCCCATAAAATGCATATTTTTCATCCAATCACAATGATTTTTTGTAGACTAATAAAGGTTCATTCAAGGATCATTCCAGTAAAAATTTAGTTGATATCCATCAGTTAAATTCTGAGAAAATGATTTTCAAAGTTTCCACTATGTAACATATAGAGGAATGACCTCCGCCCATAAAATGCATAATTTCCATCCGATCACAATGATTTTTTGTAGACTGATAAAGGGTCACCCAAGGATCATTCATGTAAAATTTAATTGGTATCCATTGATTAGAATCTGAGAAAACTCACTTTTTACCATATTTGGAAATTAGCCACGCCCATTAAATCCATGTTTTTTATTGGATCAAAATTTCTTGAACAACTTTGAAAGAGGGTCACCCAAGTATCATTCCTGTGAAGTTTGGTTGAAATCCATCCAGAATTTTCTGAGGAGAAGATTTTTAAAGAAAAGTTTACGACCGCACGCATGCACGCACGGACTGACGGACGCACGCACGACGGACACAACGCCATGACAATAGCCCCAGTGGCTTTCAGCCAGTGGAGCTAAAAACTTGTGTTTTTATACTAAACTTTTGACACAATAAATGACCAATTTTCTTTTGTTGGATATGCGTATTTTCATATCGACGGTACCCAATTTTAAACTAAAATATCACGTATTTTTTACCGTTCATAACTCGCTATTTACTTGTTATATCTCGTGAAAAACGCAACGATTTCGTTAAATAATCCATGATTTGATTGGTCCGAATTAGAGAGTACAGGGTTCATCCATGAAAAGTTAAAGGCGATTATCAATATCTTGTCAAAAGGTTCACAAACAAAGATAGGACACACTCATTCTAATATACTTTACGAGTGAATTACACAAACATAATTAATTTTATAGAAATACTCGATATTATATATTAAAAAAAAAAAGGTGCCAAATTGTCACAAGATACGCCCATCACACTGCTTAGTATTAACTGGGGGTTTGAATAGAACTGAGGTTATTTTGAATGAATATTTTTTGTCATGTTTTGTGTAGAGAGACAGATGGACAAAGGTAAGAGGTATACTCCAGACAAGATTCTAGTATGAAAAACTAGAAAGCCATGAATGGCTTGTGTCGCTCCACAGGCTTGAAATTCTTGTAAAAACAAACTAGAAAGCCATGAATGGCTTGTGTCGCTCCACAGGCTTGAATTTCTTGTAATAGCAAATCTAAGTTTTGACTAGATTTTCAGATATTTTGGGTTCTACTGATGTTGAAATGATTTTCAAAGTCTCCAACATTATAAAATATAGAGAAATGACTTCCGCCCATAAAAGACATATTTTTCATCCAATGACAATAATTTTTGGCTGCATGATAATGGATCACCCAAGGATCATACTGATTGATATCCATCAGTTACATTCTGAGAAAATGATTTTCAAAGTTTCCACTATATAACATATAGTGGATATGACCTCCGCCCATAAAATACCAATTTTTCATCCGATCGCAATAATCTTTGGTAGACTGATAAAGGGTCACACAAGGATCATTCATGTGAAATTTGGTTGATATCTATCAATTAGATTCTGAGAAAATCATTTTCAAAGTTTCCACTATATTACATATAGAGAAATGACCTCCGCCCATAAAATACATATTTTTAATCCGATTTCAATAATTTTTTGTAGACTAATAAAGGGTCACCCAAGAATCATTCATGTTAAATTTGGTTGATATCTATCAGTTAGATTCTGAGAAAATGATTTTCAAAGTTTCCACTATATAACATATAGAGAAATGACCTCCGCCTATAAAATACATAATTTTCATCTGATTTCAATAATTTTTTGTAGACTGATAAAGGGTCACCCAAGGATCATTCATGTAAAATTTGGTTGATATCTATCTATTAGATTCTGAGAAAATGATTTTCAAAGTTTCCACTATATAACATATAGAGAAATGACCTCTGCCCATAAAATACATAATTTTCATCCGATTTCAAAAATTTTTTGTAGACTGATAAAGGGTCACTCAAGGATCATTCATGTAAAATTTAATTGGTACCCATCGATTAGAACCTGAGAAAAGTCACTTTTTACCATATTTGGAAATTAGCCACGCCCATTAAATCCATGTTTTTCATTGGATCAAAATTTCTTGGACAACTTTGAAAGAGGGTCACCCAAGGATCATTCCTGTGAAGTTTGGTTGAAATCCATCCAGTAGTTTCTGAGAAGAAGATTTTTAAAGAAAAAGTTTACGACCGGACGGACGCACGCACGGACGGACGGACGCACGAAGGACACAACGCCATGACAATAGCCACAGTGGCTTTCAGCCAGTGGAGCTAAAAAATGTTTTGACTAGATTTTTAAATATTTGGGGTTCTACTGATGTTGAAAATGATTTTTGAAATTTCAACTATATAACAAATAGAGAAATGACCTCCTCTCTTAAATGACATATTTTTCATCAAATCAAAATAAATTTTGGCTGCATGATATTGGGTAACCCAAAGATCATACCAAAAATGTTTGATTGATATCCATCAGTTACATTCTGAGAAAATGATTTTCATAGTTTCCACTATTTAACATATTGAGAAATGACCTCCGCCCATAAAATACATATTTTTCATCCAATCAAAATAATATTTGGTACACTGATAAAGGGTCACTCAAGGATCATTCCAGTGAAATTTGGTTGATATCCAAATATTAGATTCTGAGAAAATGATTTTCAAATTTTCCACTATATAACATATAGAGAATTGACCTCCGCCCATAAAATGCATATTTTTCCTCCAATCACAATGATTTTTTGTAGACTAATAAAGGGTCACCCAAGAATCATTCATGTTAAATTTGGTTGATATCTATCAGTTAGATTCTGAGAAAATGATTTTCAAAGTTTCCACTATATAACATAAAGAGAAATGACCTCCGCCTATAAAATACATAATTTTCATCTGATTTCAATAATTTTTTGTAGACTGATAAAGGGTCACCCAAGGATCATTCATGTAAAATTTGGTTGATATCTATCTATTAGATTCTGAGAAAATGATTTTCAAAGTTTCCACTATATAACATATAGAGAATTGACCTCCGCCCATAAAATGCATATTTTTCCTCCGATCACAATGATTTTTTGTAGACTGATAAAGGGTCACCCTAGGATCATCCATGTAAAATTTAATTGGTATCCATTGATTAGAATCTGAGAAAACTCACTTTTTACCATATTTGGAAATTAGCCACGCCCATTAAATCCATGTTTTTCATTGGATCAAAATTTCTTGAACAACTTTGAAAGAGGGTCATCCAGGGATCATTCCTGTGAAGTTTGATTGAAATTCATCCAGTAGTTTCTGAGAAGAAGATTTTTAAAGAAAAGTTTACGACCGGACGGACGCACGCACGGACGGACGGACGGACGCACGACGGACACAATGCCATGACAATAGCCCCAGTGGCTTTCAGCCAGTGGAGCTAAAAACTGTACAATGAAAGTTTTTTGGTTATGTTTTTAAGAAGTTTGACCTTGAGAGATGACATTGACCTTGTCACATGACCTTGACTTGAGAACCAGCAGATGCTGATTATTGAGATCTATCATCATGCACAATATTAGCCTTGTATCTTGAATAGGCTTGAAGATATTGGCAATGTTAAGTTCTGTGGTTAAGTTTTAGAGTTATTTGACCTTAACAGATTGCCTTGACCTTATCACAGGACCTTGACTTTGGTATCAGCAGATGCAGATCATTGAGATCTTTCATCATGCCAAATATGAGCCTTGTATCTTACATAGGCTTGCTTGAAGATATCAGCTATGTTAAGTTTTGGGAGTTATTTGACCTTGACAGATGACCTTGACCTTGTCTCATGACATTGACTTTGGTATTGGCAGATGCTGATCATTGAGATCTATCATCATGCAAAATATTAGCTTTGTATGTTGGATAGGCTTGAAGATATTGGCAATGTTAAGCTTTTTGGTTAACTTTTTTGAGTTTTTGACCTTGACAGATCACCTTGACCTTGTCACATGACCTTGACTCTGGTATCAGCAGAAGCGGATCATTGAGATCCATCATCATGCAAAATATGAGCCTTGTATCTTGAATAGGCTTGAAGATATTGGCAATGTTAAGTTTTTTACTTAACTTTTGCATACAGACGGAGGACAGATGGACAACAGTAAAACAATATGCCCCCGATCTTTCGATACAGGGGCATAATAAAAAGACCCTAAATGATGACCTTGAACTTGGAATCAATAGAAAGGTCTAGGCCCAAGCAATCATCATGTGAAATATGAAGGTCCTATCACTTACCATTCAAAAGTAATGGCCAATGATAAAGTTTGTCACACCAATGCCAACATCAACGACAATGCCGCCAAATTGATCAAAACCTCAGGCTTTCTTCAAAAACAGCCAGGCTAATAATAACAGGAGTTGTCTGCAGACAACTTAGCTCGTCCAAACTGCTGCTTTTCACAAACAGCGCTTGACCAAAGATCTTAGTTCAAGGTATAATGGCCATAGGTATAAGCACTCAGAAAATATAAGCAAGGTTAAAGTTTTTTTTTGTTTAAGTTTTTTTAAGGAAATAAAAGGTCAAGGTGATATATTAAAGGACCTTGGTTACTGGTGAAAGCCTATCACCTGGTAAGTTTGCGTATGAGGTTATGATGTCCCTAGGTAAAAGCACGAAGAAAATATAAGCAATGTTAAAGTTTCTGGTTAAAGTTTTTCTAAGTCCAAAAAATGTCAAGGTCAGGGTCAAAATGTTAAGGAACTTGGTCTCTGGTGAAAGCCTATCATCTAGTAACTGAGTAAGTATATGAAGTAATGATGTCCCTAGGTAAAACAATCAGAAAATATAAGCAAGGAAAAAAAGGTAATAGTCACTCAAGGATCATTCCAGTGAAATTTAGTTGATATCCAAAAATCAAATTCTGAGAAAATGATTTTCAAATTTTCCACTATATAGTATATAGAGAAATGACCTCTGCCCATAAAATGCATATTTTTCATTCAATCAAAATAATTTTTAGTACAATGATAAAGGGTCACTCAAGGATCATTCCAGTAGAATTTGTTTGATATCCATCGATTACATTCTGAGAAAATGATTTTCAAAGTTTAAACTATATAACATATAGAGAAATGACCTCCGCCCATAAAATGCATATTTTTCATCCAATCACAATGATTTTTTGTAGATTGATAAAGGGTCACTCAAGGATCTTTCCAGTGAAATTTGGTTGATATCCATAAGTTACATTCTAAGAAAATAATGTTCAAAGATTCCACTATATAACATATAGAGAAATGACCTCCGCCAATAAAATGCATATTTTTCATCTGATCACACTGTTTTTTCGTAGACTGATAAAGGGTCACTCAAGGATCATTCATGTAAAATTTAATTAGTATCCTTTGATTAGAACCCGAGAAAACTCACTTTTTACCAAATTTGGAAATTAGCCACGCCCATCAAATCCATGTTTTTCATTGGATCAAAATTTCTTGAACAACTTTGAAAGAGGGTCACCCAAGGATCATTCCTGTGAAGTTTGGTTGAAAGCCATAAGTATACATACAAACAACAACATGGGAATCTGTTTTAAAAAAAAGGAATGGAAAAAAAGTATAAGTTGTGATTTAAAGACTCTGGTAGAATAAGATAATTATATATTCTTCAAAGTTTCTATTTGTTCAAATATATGTAAAATATGTTACCCATTTAAAATAAATCTAAAAGAAGATACAATATATGAAGTTATCAAAGTTAAGAACTATTTTCATTTTCTTATTTTAATGTTTCTTTTAACTTTCAAAATGTCTCGAACATAAGAAAAGCGTGTGACATTCGAACATCATTAAAAGACAAGTGTAAGTAACTATATTTAACGCTATTGAACCCTTATTATCGACATTGGCATCTCAAAAATGACTGGCAGCTCAATCATTAAGTATGTTTTAAGTGAAATATCAAAGAAAATTATTAAATTGCATTGGATTGAACAACATAAGATGTGATCTTTGTGAGGTCAAATATGTGTAATATATACTAGTCAAAACTTCTAACCGGCCACTTTAAAAACAAAGATAATTTTTTCTGTGGTGTTTGGATTTTCGTGAAATTTGCTATGTGAATTCTTAAGCAACTTTCCAGATGATTTTGGAGAAAAGTTACTGTTATTTCTTTGACTATAAAGCGCAACATGAGAAAAGCTTAAAAAGCTCTAAATTTACACAGAGCTCAAAATATTGTCAATGTAGCGGTTTTTGTCTCATGGGTCGTTAGCTGCAACATAGACTAGGAAAAAAAACTAAAAATGTTCGACAATTGTGCGCGGCATATGGCCCTAGAAGAAAGTGATAGAGCTTATGTATGCCGAAAACGGTTCCTAGAAACAACACCTAAAACACGTTTTTCTTCAAAAATGCATGAAATATAGACAGAAAATTCCCGTTGAGCTACAAAATGTAGGATTTGAAAAAAAAAATCAATTTGATACATCGTTTTTTTTTCACACCAGACCATATTCGCTAGATTAAATGGTTTGCCGGTTGAATTTAAACACCATTTTACCATGCCTCCTCTTCTTTCTGTTTCTCCTGTAGTCAAAGGTCTCACAAAATTGATAATGTTACCCAGTTTTTTTCTTGGTCTGGGTTACAGCTAACATTTTGCGGACTTTGATTTGTTGAAAGTGTAATATCCCGAGCTCTATAAAGATTTAGAGCTTTTTGAGCTTTTCCTTCTTTCACATCCAAATTTGATAACTATTGGTAAATCATTATGGAAATCAACGTACATCATGCTTAAAAATTAGAATACTAGAAAACAGATTTCATGTTACAAAAAGTATAACGATTTCAAAGATGTATAGGTTAGCAACTTACAGCGGTTTGATTGCTGTCATGACTCCAAAGGATCGTAACTACATCCAAAGACTCTAAATATACAGTGAAATAACTGTTCCGCATCCTTTACCTCGTTGTGAGTAAAAATATTTATTTGATTTGCCTTTATTGGCCAGATTGCTACTCGGAATTAATTTCGGGTGATTGAAACAACAAGAGCACCGCCTACGGTTGAAAAAGGGGCATAATTTGTTCAAAATGCATCTAGAGTTATCCTCCTTGATAGTATATGTTGCTCTTTTGATGGTGAACATGTGTGCCAAGTTTCAAGTAAATGCTTTCTGTAGAACCAGAGATATCACAAAATGTCAAAGTTTTCGCACGACAACGACGACACGCAGGCTATAGCAACACCTTGGGTTTTCTCTGAAAACAGCCGAGCTAAAAATTACTGAATAGCTGTAAGTTCATTCTATTCAATTGTTTCTTTAGAATATCGTTATTTTAGATAAAAAGATAGTTACCACATTTCAGACAAAAAATATTCATTCTTTCCGTCATTGGCAGCTGAAAACGTCGTAGCTACATCTGATTGGAAATCATGCATGCGTTCTTTCTTTGATATCGTATTTAGAAAATATTTTTGATCATCAGTGTAAAAGATAAAACACAGAAGCGAAAGAGAAGTTATTCATTATGCAGTCACTACTATCGCAAACATAAGGATCACAAGCATTTCCCGATCTTAAGTAAATCTCGTAAACAAATCCCAGTTTATCTAAATAATCATGAATAAATGGAATTTTTTGGTATTTGTCGAAGGTGTTGCATGAATTTTATAGCATTTGTTGGAATAATTGGGAAGTTTACATTCAAGCAATTTTTCTCAAATCAGGGGATGGACTATTAAAAGTGTCATCAACTTTTCCGAAAATCGGTCTAAAAATGGCTGATTTTGAGTGATGTTTTGGGGTATGGGCGATTATTAGAATATGGGCAATTATTAGAATAAATACGGTTTACTCTTTCGACAGAAAGTGATTGATTTATCATCAGTGATAATTTTCTAAATAGAAATAATGGCACTTTTCAGTGATACCCATTGACACAACTTTTATTTGGTCTCGTCTACATGTATCAATTTGATTTACATAAAAGCAAGCAATATATATGTAGGTTGCATTCATATAGTAGTATGGATACATAAAATGATGTTATATACATAAGATGCATTTTTTCTCTTCTATCCTTCTAGAAATTGATTCTCACTCAATTAGCAATAGAACACAAGATTGTTAATATGTAACAAAAGATTTAAACCGTTATTACAAAATGATAGGATCACATTTCGTAATATGGACAATTACATTTGTTACGTTTTTCTTCTGCAGTAACGTAGATCTGTCGATTACATAGTAATTATATATTCTTTTGTGATTCATCGTGTTTTGGAACAATGCTTCTATGAGATATTAAGCAGCCTAAAACACCAAAATAAATTTTAAAAAAGAAAACAATCATATAAGGTAAAACTTAAATAGAGGCGAATTTAAGTCCAATATTCTGGGATATAACGTATTTTACCAGTATTACGGTACATCTATTATTTGTAATCAGTCACTTTGATTTTTAATGAAACTTTTAGCTACAGCTAATTGATCAGTATGATTATTATCAAAAGTATTGCTAAAGTTGTCAGGTGAAAGGCCCAACAATATATCTGGAGTATTTAAAAGTAACATAATTACAAATACCCTTGTAGTCATGGTATAACTGGTGACAATTATAAACATGATATCAAGTTGGGAAAAAAGTTATATTTGCCCAAAATAAAAGGGACACAAAAATTATTAGCCAAAGTAAAATTTTCTACATGGAATTTTTAAAAGTAACGTATTTTACCACACGGATGGTCAGAGGATAAGTGCATGCAATTATAGATATTATTTTTGATTTTGAAAAAGTTATATTTACCAAAAACAGATGAAGATCGCTAAAATTCGCACAACTTACGCTTATGACATTATAGATTCTTTTTATAGATAAACTGTAAATGGGAACACAACTCTTCATTTGGCTTCTTTGAAAAACTGATAATTATAACAGACAGGTAGACGAATTTATCAAGGTAATTGTGTATTATGTTGAAAAAACAATTTGTCTATACATTAAAGGCATTTCAATGTGATTCTGAACGCACAGATTTAAAAAGTCAATCATTCATAGCCTATGTGCCGAAATTATTGAATTTTACTCCCTTTTGCACCCAATGACCTTTGACCTCCATTATTGACCTTAATAATGGTATTTCGGTTGGTCAACAGGCAGATTCTGAAAGAGCAGATGTTACTCTTCAACTTAAGGCCTGTTGCCATTCATGCCGCGAAAGTGCCCACAAACTCAATTTCTAGTGCACTTATTCCCATATGGCCGTCTGACTATTCAGTCAGTAGATCTAAAAAAACCTAGAAAACAAACCTGGTATGAGTTGATGTCTGCAATAGCCCTAAATGGGGTTACATTGTGCTTTTTTGTTATGAATTTCACTTTCACAAATAATTACTGATTTGACAACATAGAAAACCCCACTATTACTGGTATATCTTATCAATAAATCAGCACAAATGTATAATTTGTATATCAGATTATTGGGGATCAAAGCATCTTCAGCAAAAAATCTGAAATGAAGAAGTACAGCATGTAATTGTCTACCATCAAAAATATCCTTAGCAAGTTTTAGACAGAATTATTCAAACTTGTGACCACTAGAGTAGCAACATAAAAATGTTCATATATCTCCTTTTTTCCATGACCTTAGACAGAAAGCCACCAAAATCAATAGAGATTGTCCTTAAGCCTAGACAAACATCCTGAGCAAGAATGAGAAATATTGAGCTCAATTGTGATCTGTGGAGAAGTAACAAGGAAATTGTCTATAAAGCTCCTTTTCCCATGACATGAGTCAGATTGCAACAGAAATGTATAGGGAACTTTCTTAAGCCTAGACAAACATTCTAAGAAAGTTTGAGAAAGATAGTGCCAAAACTGTAACCTCTCGAGCAAAAATTAGATTTGACCTTTTTATGGACCCTATTATTGGCCCTATTTTGACCCCAATTTAAAAGCTTGTAAGTATTTTGAAAGAAAATGACTCAAGGATAAAATCTGTGAAATTTGGTCAAATTCTGATTGGTAGTTTCGGAAGAGAAGATTTTTTAAATTTGACCTTTTGACCTCATTTTGACCCCAAGTCAAGATCTTTGAAGTTTTAAAAGTATGGCCCAAGGACCATTTCTATGAGGGTTGATGTAATTCTGTCCAGTAGTTTTAAGGGGAGAAGAAGATTTTTTAAGAATTATTTACAGACAGGCGGATTGACAACAGACGTTCATCAGTCACATAAGCTCACCCTGAGCGCAAGGCGCTCAGGTTAGCTAAACAAGAGGACCCTGAGGGCCCTAAATCGCTCGTCTGATATTTCAAGTAAATTATCATTAAGACTCCTTTTCCTGTGATATGACACCGATCCTTAACATTTTCAATAGAGTTCATCCTCATGACCTAACAGACATTCTGACCAAGTTTCATGAAGATTGGACCATATTTGTGGCTTCTAGAGTGTATACAAGAAAATTGTCATTAAGGCCCCTTTTCCCGTGATATGGCATGGATCCTTTTCATTTGAGCAATTTTTACAAGGGACCACCCAAGGAATATTTCTGCCAAGTTTGGTTGATTTTGACCCATAAGTTTAGGAGGAGATGTCGTTTAAAGAAAAAGATGAGGCCGTGACAGACAGCCGGACGCCGGACATTGATCGATCACAATAGCTCCTTTGAGCACTTCGTGCTCAGGTGAGCTAAAAAAGGCATATCCTGAGCTTCACAACTATGAATGTTGGATGACTCTAATCAGTAGTTTCAGCAGTTTTCTTTTTCATTTCATCATTTGGGACAACTTTCAAATAAAGGCAGCAACAGCCTGTAGAGCCCATATCAAAATGATCAGAATTTAACGAAGATATTTGAAAGATTATATCCTAGGGATCATTCAGGTGAACTTTGGTTGCATTCTGATCAACAGTTTCAGAGAAGAAAATTTCTTTTATATCTTACTCTATGGGACCATTTTTGGGCGACACGATAGCCCAAGGCACCCATGTTATCAGCCTGATCAGAATTTAACAAAGAAAAGTTTGGTTGAATTCCAAACAGTAGTATCAGAGATGAAGTTTTTTTATAATTCACCATGGGGGGGGGGGGCATTTTTTTTGGGACATGTCAGCCCGTAGCACCAGTTTTATCAGTCCGATCAAGATTAAATGAATAAAATTGAGAGAGCATGTCCCAAGGGTCATTCCTGTAAAATTTTGTTGAATTCTGCCAAGTTTCAGAGAAAATGTTTAAATGAAAAAAGGTTAACAGAAGGAGGTACCAATGCGCTAACGATGGATATCAGGCCACAACAATAGCTCCGCTGGACTATGTCCAGTGGAGCTAAAAATTCTTGAAAATTTTTGCTACAAATTTACACCCATGGAATATTTATGCCGCTCTACAGACTCTTTGCAAAATCTATGCCTTGATAGTGCTTTTCAAGATATAATCATAAAAAAGTTTCATGAAAATATATCCATAAAAGAAGTTGAAGAGGAATTGTGTTGATAAGGAAATTACTTAATGGGGCAGTTACACATGGCAATCGGTGATAGATCGGTTGATCTTTTTATCCAGGTAAGGACGGAACTGACAAAAACTGATATACAACTGACGTCTCCGATTGGCAGACGTTTTGTCACTCACCACAAACTATTTGGAAAAGATGAGTTTCATCGGTAAAAACTAACCGATCGGGATTTTTAAACTGTTTAAAATTCTTGATCGGTGAAAATTTTAAACGAATACGCGATTGACAAGCTATTTATAACCGATATCACCGATCGGTCAGTGATAAGCAACAGATTAACAAATATCTTTTAGTGATGGGAAAAGATTAGGTATTTTTAAGTCGGGTATCCGTTCTTGATAAAACTTTCAAACGAGACAGTCACAGATTATGAAATTGGGCAAAGGTCGACGCGGAAGAAGACACGTATGTTTGACTCAAAATATGGATCCTGGTGGATCCCAGGTCCAAGAAGCAAACAATGATACTGCCTCGGACTGTGAAAATAGCCAGGACGGCGATAATATCTTTGAAGGAACATATTTTCTTAAGAACATTCTGATAATTTTAACTATTGCGGCATTCACGAGAAAATGATACTCTCTATTGAGTTAAGTGGAAATGAAGAATGTGATAGGGATTTTTTTTGCGAACGTCTCTATACTTTGTCTCCAAAATTTTCATACGATAATATGTACTTTCAGATTAAAAGTAAAATTTGTAAATGAAAAATTATTTCATGTCCTTTTGGTGTCTTAGATTTCAAAATGGCGCATTTTGGGTTGTTCTACCTCAGATAGTTTTGGAACGCACTGATGTCACCCTCTCTGTGTTCGGCTAGGATAGTGCTGTATTGCCAAAACTGAAGTCTTCTTTCTGGCGTTAGCCATTGCTTCGTCCACCATCTTCCTATGGCGGCGAACCTTTCCGCCTCAGGGGCAAAAGTGTATGACATGTCCGAGGTTTAAGAGAGCTTGGTGTTGCAGCAATAGACCAAATTGCTGGATTGCCCTTCCGACATTCATTATATTATACACTGAACTAAATTTTATCGGTTTTCATCGCTTATATATCATTCTAATGAAAAAACCGACGGCAGTCTGATGAACAAATATTTGTCAGCTATTCATAACTGACTTCACCGATCTTTGACCGGTGAAAACATACGGGTCCCCCCGGTTGTATCTGATGGAAAGCGATAGACCTCTGGTCGAACATCGATCAATCACCGACTGCCCAATTGACAACCGTTGTAAAAGCAACGACAGCCGACGGTAAACTAAGCAAATAAGCGATCATCACCGACCAAGCTCCTACTGGCCAGCTATTTGTCGCCTATCGCCAACCGATCTACTCTGTATTTTACCCATCAATATGCTATTTATCGCCCATACCCTGTTACACATGAAGTCTGAAATGCTGACACCGATGACAACTGATCATATTAGAGAAATGATTCACCGATTAGGGACCGATTTAAGTCTCATCATATGTGTAACTGCCCAATAAAAGGTCCATTTTCCCATTAAGCCGCATAATAAACCAAATTGCAAAGTTGTGGCCATGGTCACATGAGAAATACTTTGTTTAAGATTCATGGCATTTCATGCGAAAATGAAGAAGTTGTGTAAACAATAAATCATAAATATGACATAAAGCCCCGTTTCCATAACACTGCATATTACCTCCATGAAACACACACTTGATAAAATTGTATCTACAAGAAGGCCAAAGCGGCCCTTTATCACTCACCTGAATTAATAATCTAACAAGAGGATCATGATGGTCCTAAGTCGCTCACCTTTGTCTCTAACTTCTCCCTTAGCAAAATTAAATGCTTTAAAGATCATTAAATGGCCATAAAATTTAATAAAGATTGGGCCGTATTTGTGGCCTTTAGAGTCTAAAAAGGAAAATTGTCATTAAGGCCTCTTTTCTCTTGAAATGGCATGCATCCTTCCCATTCTCAATAGGGTTCATCCTTGTGACCTGACATACATTCTGACCAAGTTTCATGAAAATAGGGCCATTTTTGTGGCTTCTAAAGTGTTAACCAGAAAATTGTCATAAAGGCTCCTTTTCCCAGGATATGGCATAGATACTTCCAATTTTCAATAGGGTTCATCCTTATGACCTGGCCAACATTCAGACCAAATTTCATTAAGATATGGCCATTTTTGTGGCCTCTAGAGTGTTAACAAGAAAATTGTCTTTAAGGCCCCTTTTCCTGTGATACGACACAAATCCTTCCCATTATCAATAGGGTTCATCCTTGTGACCTGACAAACATTCTGACTAAGTTTAATGAAGATTGAACAATATATGTGGCCTCTACAGTGTAAACAAGAAAATTGTCTTTAAGGCCCCTTTTCCTGTTATATGGGAAGGATCCTTCCAATCTTCAATAGGGTTCATCCTTGTGACCTAGCCATTATTCTGAGCAAATTTCATGAAGATTGGACTATATTTGTGGCTTCTAGATTGTAAACAAGAAAATTGTCAGGCCCCTTTTCCCTTAATATAGCACAGATACTTCCCATTTTCAATAGTTCACCCCAGAAAATTGTCATAAAGGCTCCTTTTCCCAGGATATGGCATAGATACTTCCCATTTTCAATAGGGTTCATCCTTGTGACCTGGCCAACATTCAGACCAAATTTCATTAAGATAGGGGCATTTTTGTGGCCTCTAGAGTGTAAACAAGAAAAATGTCATTAAGGCCCCTTTTCCTGTGATACGGCAAGAATCCTTCCCTTCTTCAATAGGGTTCATCCTTGTGACCTAGCCATTATTCTGAGCAAATTTCATGAAGATTGGACTATATTTGTGGCTTCTAGATTGTAAACAAGAAAATTGTCAGGCCCCTTTTCCCTTAATATAGCACAGATACTTCCCATTTTCAATAGTTCACCCCAGAAAATTGTCATAAAGGCTCCTTTTCCCAGGATATGGCATAGATACTTCCCATTTTCAATAGGGTTCATCCTTGTGACCTGGCCAACATTCAGACCAAATTTCATTAAGATAGGGGCATTTTTGTGGCCTCTAGAGTGTAAACAAGAAAAGTGTCATTAAGGCCCCTTTTCCTGTGATACGGCAAGAATCCTTCCCTTCTTCAATAGGGTTCATCCTTGTGACCTAGCCATTATTCTGAGCAAATTTCATGAAGATTGGACTATATTTGTGGCTTCTAGATTGTAAACAAGAAAATTGTCATTAAGGACCCTTTTCCCTTATTATAGCAAGGATACTTCCCATTTTCAATAGTTCACCCCAGAAAATTGTCATAAAGGTTCCTTTTCCCAGGATATGGCATAGATACTTCCCATTTTCAATAGGGTTCATCCTTGTGACCTGAAAAACATTCTGACCACATTTCATGAAGATTGGACAATATTTGTGGCCTCTACAGTGTAAACAAGAAAATTGTCTCTAAGGCCATTTCTCCTGTGATATGGCACCAATTCTTCCCATTTTCAATAGGGTTCATTCTTGTGACCTGGGCAACATTCTGACTAAGTTTCATGAAGAATGGGCAATATTTGTGGCCTCTAGAGTGTAAACACTATGATAGTTGACGTCGGACGACGGACAACGGACAACGCACGACGCATGAAGGACATTCAATGATCACAAAAGCTCACCTTGAGAACGATGTGCTTAGGTGAGCTAAAAATGTTCAAGGTTTTTCTTAATTTTGACACTGTGACCTAGTTTTTGAACCTACTTGACCCAATTACGAACTTGTCTACCAACCCATTAAGATAATCATTCTGACAAATTTTCAGATTGATTGTGCTAAAAATATGGTCTCTAGAGGGACCACAAGGTTTTTCTTAATTTTGACCCTTGACCTAGTTTTTGACCCCACTTGACCCAATTTCAAATTAGTCCAAAATTTCACCACGATTATCATTTTGACCAATTTTCAGGTTGATTGGGCTAATAATATGGCCTCTAGAGTGTCCACAAGGTTTTTCTAAAATTTGAGCCAGTGACCTAGTTTTTGACCCCACTTGACCCAATTTCGAACTTGTCCGAGATTTTATTAAGATAATCATTCTGACTAATTTTCAGGTTGATTGAGCTAAAATATGGTCTCTGGAGTGTCCACAAGGTAAATGTTGATGACAGACGACGGACACCGGACTTTGTGCTCAGGTGAGCTAAGAAACAAAAGAGGAGTTGTGTCAACAAGGAAGTAAATGTTAAGTCCCCTTTTCTGTGAAGTGGCATATCATAAATTAGCAAAATAAATGTTGCCATTATCATATGATGAGAAATATTCTGTTAAGTTTTTTCTAAGGAAAATCTGTATACAAATGAAGGAGTTGGGTGAACAATAAATATACATAAAGACCCCCTTTTATCATAACGCAGAATGTAACTAAATTGCCGCAAATGCATATAGTCACTGGAAATGGAATATTCTGTGAAAGTTTCACATGAATGTATTCATAAATCAAAGAGGAGTTTTGTTAACAATAAGTATACATAAGCCCTCTATTTCTATGACACAGAATGAAATCACTAAACCACATCAATATGCACATGATCAGATGATGTCGAATACTTAGTGAAATTTTCATTTTCTTCCATGCATATACATGTATATGAAGAAGTGTTAACAATGATTTCTTAAAGTTTAAACTCAAATATAGGTCCCTTTTCTTGTGAAGGGATCAGGATTTATTTTAAACCTTGTCATGCTGATCCTGGAATATTCCTGCTTTGGCAGGAGGTATGGCCAAACATCAGCCTGCACATATGTGCAAATCTTTAATATAGCGCTATATCGAGCTAGATACTAGTTAACATTAAAATACTAAAGTGCAATAGAGTATTATTATATTCTGAGTATAGCCACAGTGGTTATTTCAAGTAAATAAGGGTCATATGCTGAAATATTTCTGCATAAAAAACTCATGATCAGTGAATAACAAAATTGACCTCTACCTGTTACACAAATATTTTTCATTTAATCACAATAATTTTGTGCAGTCTGATAATGGGTCACCCAAGGATCATTCTAGTGATATTTTGTTAAAATCCAAATATAAGAATTTCAAAACTAACAGAATGTTACTGCACAATATACTGGTGTTGGTCTGCAAAATTTTGATTGTAGATCTTTCCACTTTTAATTAAATACTACTAAAAGATGTTACTTCACAATTGTTTGTCATCAAAACAAAATTCTAACTAATGATAGTAAGAAGTAAAATATTCAATCCAATATATTTATTTTATTCTGCCCAATGCCTTAGAGTGCAGTAAACTCAACTCTTTCTACCCCACTCTGAATGTCAGGAGGTCAGAACATCATTTTACACTCTGTGCAGATTCACCCTTCGTTCAACTAAACTCACCATTTCTGAGTGGGTATTCTCAGGCTACTTATTTCAACTAATGTTTCTATACATTTGAGTTTCAACAAAGGTTTTGTTCCTTCTAATCTATAATCATTACACCTATTAAATTTAACAAGTCTAGAAAAATTTATCATTGAGAAGATACCAAAAGGGTAATCAAATATTCACTTTATATGTTATAATACCCTCTACCAATAAAAAAAATATGCTGTTCATCTAATCAAATATTTTTTTGCAGACTGATACAACTTCACAGAAATAAAATTTCCAAGATATCTAATCCATCTGTTTAACCTTTCAGGATAGTTTATTTTACCCTATATAAACCTTGTCATGCTGATCCCGGAATATTCCTGCTTTGGCAGGAGGTATGGCCAAACATCAGCCTGCACATATGTGCAAATCTTTAATATAGCGCTATATCGAGCTAGATACTAGTTAACATTAAAATACTAAAGTGCAATAGAGTATTATTATATTCTGAGTATAGCCACAGTGAATGTGTACAATAACAGCCAACCGCAATACTATAGTACAACAAGAGTTGTCCGCGGACAATGTAGCTTGCCCAAACAGCTGCTTGTCACAAACAGCGCTTGACCGACGACCGAAGTTCAAAGTGGTTTCTTTCAATGTTAAAGTCCATGATCTAATATATATCTGTTTGAGTAGTAATTAAGAAATATTAAAACTTTTTTGTTTAAATTGCATGTATAAGGTTAGGGTAAAGTGAAAGCCTACAAGCAGATGAGGTTACCAATGGAATTTTTTTTGTATCAAACATGAAGTTTTTCTTTAAAAATTTTATAAGTCCACAAAAGGTCAAGATCAAGGTCAAATTGTGAAGAACCTTGGTCTCTGTAGAAGCCTATAACCTAGTGAGTATGTGTATGAAGTAATAATGTCCCTGAGTAAAGCATTTAGAAAATATAAGCAAGGTTAAATTTTTGGTTAAAGTTTTTCAGTTTAAGTTTTTCCAAGTCCATAACAAGGTGCCAAATTGTCACAAGATACGCCCGTCACACTGCTTAGTTTTAACTGGGGGTTTGAATAGAACTGAGGTTATTTTGAATAAATATTTTTTGCACCCATGAAGTTTCATGATCCTAGATATTATACTTTTAGAGATATACTCCTGACAAGATTCAAGTCTGAAAAACAACAAAGGGCAATAACTCAAAAAATAGGCCAGGATGAGTTATGGTTCTTGTGCACTGCACTCCCCCTTGGTGAGATCTATACACCCATGAAGTTTCATGATCCTAGCTATTATACTTTTAGAGATATACTCCGGACAAGATTCAAGTCTGAAAAACAACAAAGGGCAATAACTCAAAAAATAGGCCAGGTAGAGTTATGGTTCTTGTGCACTGCACTCCCCCTTGGTGAGATCTATACACCCATGAAGTTTCATGATCCTAGCTATTATACTTTAAGAGATATACTCCTGACAAGATTCAAGTCTGAAAAACAACAAAGGACAATAACTCAAAAAATAGGCCAGGTAGAGTTATGGTTCTTGTGCACTGCACTCCCCCTTGGTGAGATCTATACACCCATGAAGTTTCATGCTCCTAGCTATTATACTTTTAGAGATATTCTCCGGACAAGATTCTAGTATGAAAAACAACAAAGGGCAATAACTCAAAAAGTAGGCCAGGTAGAGTTATGGTTCATATGCACTGCACTCCCCCTTGGTGAGATCTATACACCCATGAAGTTTCATGATCCTAGCTATTATTCTTTAAGAGATATACTCCAGACAAGATTCAAGTCTGAAAAACAACAAAGGGCAATAACTCAAAAAATAGGCCAGGTAGAGTTATGGTTCTTGTGCACTGCACTTCCCCTTGGTGAGATCTATACACCCATGAAGTTTCATGATCCTAGCTATCATACTTTAAGAGATATACTCCGGACAAGATTCAAGTATGAAAAACAACAAAGGGCAATAACTCAAAAAATAGGCCAGGTAGAGTTATGGTTCTTGTGCACTGCACTCCCCCTTGGTGAGATCTATACACCCATGAAGTTTCATGATCCTAGCTATTATACTTTAAGAGATATACTCCGGACAAGATTTAGGTCTAAAAAATAACAAAGGGCAATAACTCAAAAAGTAGGCCAGGTAGAGTTATGGTTCTTGTGCACTGCACTCCCCCTTGGTGAGATCTATACACCCATGAAGTTTCATGATCCTAGCTATTATACTTTTAGAGATATACTCCGGACAAGATTCTAGTATGAAAAACAACAAAGGGCAATAACTCAAAAAATAGGCCAGGTAGAGTTATGGTTCTTGTGCACTGCACTCCGCAATGATGAGAAGAATATAATTGCCAAGTTTGAAGTCCATCGGACTTCAAGTGACAGAGTTATGCTCCGGACAAAGAAGTGGACGCCGCCGGACGCCCGGACGCCGGACGCCGGACATCACGGGTGATCCCATAATACGTCCCGTCTTCGACGGGCGTATAAAAAGTCAAGGTCAAGGTCAAATTGTCAAGGCCCTTGGTTTCTGGTGAAAGCCTTTCATCTGGTGACTATGTATATGAAGTAATGATGTCGCTAGGTTAAAGCATTCAGAAAATATAAGCAATGTTAAAGTTTTTGGTAAAAGAATTTCGATAAAGTATTTCAAAGTTCATAAAAGGTCAAAGTCAAAATATCAAGGACCTTGATCTCTCACAAAAGCCTATCACCTAATGAGTATGTATATGAAGTAATGATGTCCCTAGGTTAAAGCATTCAGAAAATATAAGCAAGGATAAAGTTTTTGGTTAAAGTTTTCAGTTAAATGGTAAAGGTCAAGGTCAAATTGTGAAGGACCTTGGTCTCTGGTGAAAGCCTATCACCTGGTGAGTATATATATGAAGCTATGATGTCCCTAGGTTAGAGCATTAAAAAAATATATGCAAGGTTAAATTTTTTGGTTAAAGTTTTTTGGTTAAAGTTTTACTAAGACCACAAAGGGTCAAGGTCAAGGTCAAATTGTCAAGGACCTTTGTCTATGGTGTAAGCCTATCACCTAATGAGTGTGCATATGAAGTAATGATGTCTCTAGTTTAAAGCTTACAGAAAATATAAGCAAGGTTAAATTTTTTGGTTAAAGTTTTTGGTTAAAGTTTTTTTGAAAGGGTCAAGGTCACAGTCTAAAGGTCATTTTGACATGTATGTTGGTCTCAAATGAAAGCCTATGCCCTAATGAGTGTTTCTGTAAAAAATAAAGCCTCTAGGATAAATATTGATAGAAATAAAAAACTTTAACCTAATGTGGACGCCGACACCGACGCTGATGCCAACATCCGAGGGTATGACAATAGCTCTTCCGAGACTTTCGTCCCGGGCGAGCTAACAAATCAAATGGACCTTTCTGCATATGCAAAGCCTATAAATGCAGGCCAGAGGCACCTGCTAGCTAATAACACATGGCCCTACAGAGCCTTCATCAGACCCCGGGGGAGAAGTGAAGGGTGCAAACCAATGAGCCCCCTCACCCTTTCCAGGGGCATAGCCTCAAGCTGACGAACATGACTCACAAAATAGTCAGACTACAGGATGGTGGCCTACTAGTTCAAATAAAATCTGCCGAATTGCTGGCTAGATTATTGAACATGACGTCCCTTTTCCTCTGTGGGATTCCTTGTACTACCTATACCCCAGAGAACATGGTTACGGTCAGGGGTGTCATAAATAATATAAGTCCTGACACCGACCTTGATGAGTTTCCCTCGATGCTGGAGGCGGAAGTCAATTATAGCAAAATTCCGGTCATTAAGGCCTCCAGGATCATGAATAGATTTGGACAGCCAACTTGAGCCGTCATCCTTACCTTGTTGGGAGAAACTCTGTCCGATGAGGTAAGGGTGGCCGGCTCGGATCTATATATTCCTGTGGCACAGTACATGCCTCCCCCCCTACGATGTTTTAACTGCCAGCAGTTCGGCCATACTGCTAAAAAATGCCCCAACTATCCAACTTGTGCCAGGTGTGCTGGCAATCACAATTCAAGGGGATGTGGGAACAGAACCCTCAAGAGTGCCAAACGTGGAGGGGCCCGCTCCCAAAGATCTATTGATTGCCCCGAATACAGGCGGGCATCCCGCCTTCAAGAGATGCGGGATTCCCGGGGGATGTTCATGGGCAACTGCAGCGGCAATGATCACCCCTGCAGTTAACTCAAAGGATTTTCCATCCCCCCCCCCCCCTAACAGCTAGGAAGACTTCAAACCAGAAAACCCCAGTTATTCCGCTAAGATCCCAGTCCATTTGGATTATCAACACAACAGATAGAATTAGACAACCTACTGAAACTTCCAATACATCAAAGAAAATCTAAATGTCCCCCCCAAATGGACAACAACCCTCAAACCCCCCTTCTGAAGGCCCTAGATTTTTTAGATCTAAAGATAATAAAAGCACCCTGATGTATACAAACAATAATACATCACGGCCTATTTCGAAGCAGCCAGAGGTCAAGACCCCTACTCCAGTTAAAAATACAGCAGATGAAAGACTTATCATGGTCACGTCCCCTTCCTTCAACTGTTCAACCAACTGGAAATAAACTAGTCAAGGCCAACATATTAACTGGAGAAATAACCCCCTCTCAAAACCCATCCAACAAATCTGCCCCTGGAGGAGGATGCAGCACCCCTAATATAGGGGATGAGAGCTCGTTTACAGATGTTTCCACATTTGGAAGCACCATGAATGGGAAGCTCATCCCTGAAACAGAGGCTGTGGCTGTGCAGACCGATCCATGCACAGATAACAACTTCACAAAACATCAAGAAACTCAGACAGACTCTACAATGCAGGCCAACCAGACAGGGCACATTTCTATAAATGTGGACTGTCTGGTTGAAAATCTTAAACTAGAGGCGCTTGAGCGCCTGATTCGCTCCACAGGCCTGAATATCCAAATAATGACTATTAGAGGATGATAAAGCTGTTTAAATGAGAATTGAAGTGAATGAATGAGTGAATGTTTATTTCAAGTAAATAAGGGTCATATGCTGAAATATTTCTGCATAAAAACCTCATGATCAGTGAATAACAAAATTGACCTCTACCTGTTACACAAATATTTTTCATTTAATCACAATAATTTTGTGCAGTCTGATAATGGGTCACCCAAGGATCATTCTAGTGATATTTTGTTAAAATCCAAATATAAGAATTTCAAAACTAACAGAATGTTACTGCACAATATACTGGTGTTGGTCTGCAAAATTTTGATTGTAGATCTTTCCACTTTTAATTAAATACTACTAAAAGATGTTACTTCACAATTGTTTGTCATCAAAACAAAATTCTAACTAATGATAGTAAGAAGTAAAATATTCAATCCAATATATTTATTTTATTCTGCCCAATGCCTTAGAGTGCAGTAAACTCAACTCTTTCTACCCCACTCTGAATGTCAGGAGGTCAGAACATCATTTTACACTCTGTGCAGATTCACCCTTCGTTCAACTAAACTCACCATTTCTGAGTGGGTATTCTCAGGCTACTTATTTCAACTAATGTTTCTATACATTTGAGTTTCAACAAAGGTTTTGTTCCTTCTAATCTATAATCATTACACCTATTAAATTTAACAAGTCTAGAAAAATTTATCATTGAGAAGATACCAAAAGGGTAATCAAATATTCACTTTATATGTTATAATACCCTCTACCAATAAAAAAATATGCTGTTCATCTAATCAAATATTTTTTTGCAGACTGATACAACTTCACAGAAATAAAATTTCCAAGATATCTAATCCATCTGTTTAACCTTTCAGGATAGTTTATTTTACCCTATATATGAAGAAATGACCTCTGCCCATAAAAGACATATTTTTGATCTGATCATAATATCTTTTAATAGACTGATAAAGGATCACTAAAGAATCATTCTAGTAAAATTTGGTTGATGTCTATCAATTAGATTCTGAGAAAATGATTTTCAAAGTTTACACTATATAACATATAGGGAAATGACCTCCGCACATAAAATATATATTTTTTATCCAATCACAATAATTTTTGCTATACTGATAAAGGGTCACTCAAGTATCATTCATGTAAAATTTGGTTGATATCTATCAATTAGGTTCTGAGAAAATGATTTTCAAAGTTTTCACTATATAACATATAGAGAAATGACCTCCGTCCATAAAATACACATTTTTCATCCGATCACAATAATTTTTGCTATACTGATAAAGGGTCACTCAAGTATCATTCATGTAAAATTTGGTTGATATCTATAATTTAGATTCTGAGAAAATGATTTTCAAAGTTTTCACTATATAACATATAGAGAAATGACCTCCGCCCATTAAATACATATTTTTCATCTGATCACAATGATTTTTTGTAGGCTGATAGAGGGCCCCTCAAGGATAATTCATGTGAAGTTTGGTAAATATCCATTGATTAGTTTCTGAGAAAAGCCACCTATTACCATGTATGGAAATTAGCCACGCCCACTACAGCCATGATTTTCAACCGTTTAAAAATCTTTGAAGGAATCTGATAGAGGGTCACCCAAGGAACATTCCTGTGAAATTTCATTGGAATCCTTCCAGTACTTTATGAGGAGAAGATTTTTAAAGTAAAAGTTTACGGACGGACGGACGGACAGACAGACAGACAGAGGGACGGACGCACGGACGAAGGACACCTTGCCATGACAATAGCACGCTGGCCTTTCGGCCAGTGGAGCTAAAAACTAATTGAAACAAAAGGAACCCTGATACAAGAAACAGACGTAAGACTAAATATTATAGAAGCTATATCCAAAAACCATTTTCAGTTGCCTACAACCTCTTCAAAAAACTCAGCCCAGCCTTCTGATCAACCAGCATACCTAGAACAAAAACAAGTCACACCAACACTGCCCTTTAAAAGGGAGCCAAGAAAACCTAGTAGTCTGCCCCGACCCATCTCACGTAATACTACGCCCAGCATTGGGATTCCTGTCCTCACCAAGGAAATTTCCTTCTGAGGTCAGGCGTTTAAGTCTGGGCACCCCAGCAAGGGGCAGAAAACCCTCTATTAAATATTTTAAAAATTAACTTTCGCGATGGCCAGAAACTTAAACATCATTTCATTCAATGCGTGTGGGTTAACAGCCCACACGATAACAGAAATTAAACACTTTTTAGATCTAAATTCAGTAGACATTGTCTGTATCGAGGAAACCAAATTTAATCCTGATAACATCAAAAGAATTCCTGGGTACGGATATGAATATCTTAAAGACGTCCGCACATCGGGTTTTGGATTTTCCGCCATTATAAAAACATTTGCGTTTCTGTATTCGTTATTAAACAATGAATCGAAATTCAAACTATGTTTTTGGATAGAGCTGTATGTAAGGTTGTCAAAACATGTAAAAAATTGAATAAATTCAAAAAATATTTTTTTCTCCAATTTTTCGGGGCATTTTTCCTGATTTTAGAGTATTCAGAGAAAACGACAAGCCAGTATTCAATGTTACTCCTTGACTATTTTTCGGATAGAAAGTAAATAAAACTTATGAATATGGTAAAAAGAACCCCTACCTCTAATCCCTGAACCAAAATACCAACAAGTTTGTTATTTCCAATATTCAAAAACATGTTTTGAAATTCAATTATTTTTTGTGAATTACCTCCCTTTATTTTAACAAATGAGTCAAAATATCTAAAAAAGTAAGACTGTGACCCCAAGTTTTTTTATGTCAAAATATTACTCATTATGTCACAAATTTATATTGAGAGTATAAGAAAAAGTTTAATAGTAGAACTATATTTTTTTTACTGTGAAGCATGTTTTAGAAGCCCTTAATTTTAAAGGAAAAATACTTCTATTAAGGACCTAATTAAGATGTCATAATTTTCTTTTGCTTCGTTAAAATTTCATATTTCTTTAATAAATTATTGGAATGGAATGTCGTTTTTAAATAAAACACAAATTACTTGCTTTCAGAAAATGTATTTGTCCAAAAGTGATAACTTCAAATCAAGGGTGTAATTTTCAAAGAAATTCAAAGGCAAGAACTAAAGTGCACTTAATGTTTTTGGTACCTATTTTCATATGGAACTGACAAAAAAATAAGCATGGTGACCCCATTTTTTCTTTTCAAAAATTGAAATAAAACAGTTAGATTTTTCTAAACAAGATGTGTTTGTGAAACACGAATGCCCCTGTAACGGCATTTTTTTTTCAAAGTTTGACCTTGACAAATGACCTTGACCTTGTCACATGACCTTGACTTTGGTACCAGCGGATGCGGATCATTGAGATCTATCATCATGCCAAATATTAGCTTTGTATCTTGAATAGGCTTGAAGATATTGGCAAGGTTAAGTTTGGTTAAGTTTTCGGACAGACAGACGGACAGACAGACGGACAGATGGACATGAGTAAAACAATATGCCCTCGATCTCTGGATACAGGGGCATAAAAGTCAGGTTTAAAGAAAAGTTTAATAGTAGGAAAAAGCCGAGCGAACTTCCTTAATTATAAAAGTAATAATGGAAACTATTGTGGAGGTCTTTGTACCTATTTCACAAATGGCATCAACTATAAAAAATTAGACATAGACCATGCTAGGGATCAAAATGGGGGGGGGGGGGGTGGTTAAAAATTGAGACCCAGGTATTTTAAGTCTATTTAGATAAATCTCCTTTCACTTTGACTAATATATACTCACAGGGATGTGACCTTGAGTCTCTAAATTACATCACTTCTTCTATTAAGGTCAAAAGTTCATTTAAGGACTGTGTGATTACTGGTGATTTTAACGCACATCATCCCATATGTGTAGTCTGATCTTAGTCCATACATTTTGCTTTTTAAACTAGAAAAGATACAGAAATTATAGTTTCAAAGTCAGATGCTGACTCACAATTAGGAAATACAGAGCTTTCAGCACTTTGATTTATATATAAATTTGCCAAGGTTTTTTATACAGCATGACAAGGCTTAAGAGAGCATTCAGTGTGAAGATAAAATCATTCTGAGAAAGTTTGAAGTCGATAGGATGTAAGAGCATTAGAGGATTTTCTAATTAAAATTCAATTGGCCCCTTTTCCTGTGATGCTTGACTGAACTGGCCCATTATGGAAAGGAAGCGTTATTATATAGGTAAAATCATTCTGAGCAAGTTTGAAGACAATCCGAACACAGCTGTGGACTTAAGAGTGTTAACAAGGATTTTCTAATTAGATTTTTCAGTTATTTTGATTTGGTCCTTTTTCCCGTTATGCTTCATTGAACAGGCCCATTTTGGAAAGGAACCATCCTTGTCATAGTACAATCATTCTGAGCAAGTTTGAAGTCAAACGGAAAAAAAACTCAGGCCATTAGTGTTAACAAGGATTTTCTTATTAAATTTTTCAATTATGTTTATTTGGCTCTTTTTCCCATTAGGCTTTATTGGTCGGGCCCATTTTCTGAAGGAACTATATCCTTGTCATAGAATAATTGTTCCAAGCAAGTTTGAAGTCAATCGGATGAAACCAGGATTTTCTAAAAAAAAATAATAAAGCCCCAATTCCCATGACACTTGATGGATCCGACACATTTTTGAAAGAAACAATCCTTGTGATTGTTCAATCATTCTGGACAAGTTTAAAGACAATTTGATAAAAACTGTGGACTTGAGCGGGTAAACGAGGTGATTTTCTTATCATATTTTATTTAGGCTCCTAATCCCATAAAGCTTGACGGATCTGACCCATTTTCCGAAGGAAGGATCCTTACGAAAGTATAATCATTTTGACAAATTTGAAAACAATTGGATAAAGCTGTGGACTTTAGAGCGGTAATGAAGATCTTTTAATTACATTTTTCAATTATTTTCATTTGGCCCTGTTCCTGTGAGGCTATACGGATATGGCCCATTTTTGAAAGGAACCATCCTTGTGATAGCACAAATATTCTGAGAAAATTTGAAGTAAATTGGAAGAAAACAGTTGACTTCTGTTTGTTTGTTTGAATGGGGTTTCAAGCCGCATTCGACAATCTTTCAGCTATTTTGCAGCAGCTGGGGGTACCTAATAGTGGATTCCTATTATTTCTCTCACCAGTACTACCATAACATCCTTTCAAAACCCCCAGCTGCTATCCCACATAGGTCTATGATTTATCGACCCATTGTTGAGATACAAATAGTCTGAAAAAATGAAAGCCACAGTCGGAGTTTGAAGCCAGGGCCTCTAGAATATCAGTCCGACACACTATCAACTGCGCTATGACAGGGGCTCTCTTAATGGATCTGACCCATTTTTCAAAGGAATGATCCTTTTGATGGATCAATCATTCTGACCAAGTTTAAAGACATCGGATAAAAATTGTGGACTCTAGAGCATTTAAGAGCAAAAGTTCACAGATGGACAGATGCCTGATGGGAAACCCAGTATCCCAATAGCTCTTCTGGCCTATGGTCAATTGAGATAAAATATGTGAAAATGACAGATTCAAGAGGAAATAATTCAGCAACAAATCATAGTAGGAACTTCATAATTGTAGGTGCACAATTTTGTGTACAGATACACATTATGTATGAATCCCAAGTAAGAATATGCAACAGTGGAGGAGAAATACTCAAGACAACAATAATTTAGCTAATTGTCCCTTCTAAGGAGATGAAAACAAATTATGACACGGACAGACAGACAACCTGAATTCCAGTATATCCCCATAATATTGTTAAGGGGGGTATTTCTACTTTCCAATTACTAAATTCAATTGGACTAGTGCCAGTGCAATTTTGTCCATTGGACAAGAGTTCTTGGCCTGAAAGTCCATTAAACTACCTCTTCAGCCGACATGTAGATAGACTACTTGAAAAGGCACTCCTGAAAATTAAACAAGCCTGTAAGACCTCATTTTCAAATGACAACTATCCAGGCCCTCAGGTCCTTTGTACTTCAGTTCTTGCTCTCATGAAAATTTTATTAATGGCAAAGTCTGTTTATAGGACAAGAAATTTTTGTGGCCTAAGAGGACCAAGCAGTGCTCCACTTGAATTGCAAGGAATCAAGAAGAAACATTTATTTGCTTAAAGAAAAATATTCAAATAAATGATTTAAGAAAGCAGGTCAAGGTCTGTGAAAATTTAAATCATACTGTTGATTTATTACAGACCTCGATCCTATTTTTCCAAAATTAAGAAAGTATGTCAAAGGTCCTGATTAGGGTCAAGGGTTCATCATGATGCCAATTAAAGGCAATCATCTACCAACCATTACCATCAACTTAATACAGTCCTAGCAATAACATAACAATATTTAAGACAAGAGCAGTCAGAGACGGATTATGCTCCCCAAATAAGGCATTGTCACAAAAACAAGGGCCATGTTGAACATGGCCATCCCTAGCCACGAAAGCTTGATAGTAAACTAAAGCCTAATAGATTAAGGATTCTTTCGTACTGTTAGAGATTTACCTCTTATAAAATCTAAGTATTAAAAACAAGATGTGTTTGTGAAACACGAATGCCCCCGTAATGGCATTTTTTTTCAAAGTTTGACCATGACAGATGACCTTGACCTTGGCACATGACCTTGACTTTGGTACCAGTGGATGCGGATCATTGAGATCTATCATCATGCCAAATATTAGCTTTGTATCTTGAATAGGCTTGAAGATATTGGCAAGGTTAAGTTTTCGGGTTAAGTTTTCGGACGTTTGACCTTGACAGATGACCTTGACCTTGTCACATGACCTTGACTTTGGTACCAGCGGATGCGGATCATTGAGATCTATCATCATGCCAAATATTAGCTTTGTATCTTGAATAGGCTTGAAGTTATTGGCAAGGTTAAGTTTTCGGACAGACGGACGGACAGACAGACGGACGGACGGACAGACGGACATGAGTAAAACAATATGCCCCCGATCTATCGATGCGGGGGCATAATAACAAAGGGCAATAACTCCAAAATTATGCAAGCATGAGTTGTAGCTCTTAAGCACTGCACTTCTCCTCCATGAGTGTTATGTATAAGCTATAAATAAACCTAATGGTATTTACCGTGTCTATTTTTAGACTGGGAATTTTCTTATCTCTTGATTCTGTTACGTAAATGTATGTAGAATTATGTAGATCTTTCTAGAAAGGCCTTTTGGAAGGTGATTCAGACTCTAGAGTATTCTTATGTTCTATACTATTCCAGATTGTTCTATAGTATTATATAAAGGGGTTCCTACAGCATTCTTGGTTCACTTGATTTAGACTTATGGTTTCATTTAGTAGTACTGTGTTAAACTAAAAGGGGATTTCTTGTTATCTTAAAAGTGTGTTTAAAAGCGTGTTTAATTTTAAATTCGGATATTATTGGACTTATTATTTGTGGACCAGGAACTTAATTAAATTGGATCTAAAATTAAAACTTTAGGATTAAACATTCAAGGTATTGTAAATTGTTTTTGTATTAATTTCATATTGTCAATAATTCTGGTATTATTGTCAATAAATATTGTTAATTGTAAAGTTTGTTGCTGGCTTCTTTGTTCGTGTTACATTGGCACGTAACAATTTGGGGGCTCGTCTCGAGATACGAATATCAGACAAACAAACAAAACAAAACAAATCAAACAAATTCTTTATTTATATCTACTGTTCAAAATTATTTAAGAAATTAATTTCATATTTCAATTTTGATAAATCTAGAGTGCACTTTCACTATTATTTATCGAAATCTTACATTCTTATTCAAATACAGCAACAAGCTACCATGTCTTTTGACTTAGAAAAATTTACGCACGAACCTTCCGTGGAGCTATTGAATTTGGGTAAAAAGCCTGATTTGCTCAATCTTGCCAAGCATTATGAATTAAAAGAAGTCAAGTCCTCATTGCGAAAGCATGAAATTAAGAATATTTTGGTTCAATATTTTGTTGATGAGGACATTTTTGATGAAAAGGCTCTGTCTCTCATTGTTGATGTTCCATCAGTTTCAAGCTCAAGAGATCTTGAACTGTTAAAACTTCAACAAAGGGAGAAGGAATTGGAAATAGAAAGAGAGAGAGAAGAGCGGAAATTTCAAGAAAAGCAATTAGAAATTGAAATTGAAAGAGAAAGAGCACAAAGAGAAATTGAAGAAAAAGAAAGAGAAAGGCAATTTCAAAGGGAAAAGGAAGAAAGGGAAAGAGAGAGAGAAAGGGAAAAGGAAGAGCGAGAAAGAGAAGAGAGAGAAATAGAAAGAGAGAGGGAAAGAGAAGAAAGAGCATTTCAATTACGATTAAAAGAATTAGAAATACAAGATAGAGCAAATCAGCCCAGAGATATGTATAATGACCATTTTGATGTAACAAAACATTTTAGGCTTGTTCCTCAATTTCAAGAAAATGAAGTTGATACATATTTCGAACATTTTGAAAAAGTTGCAAATAACTTGAAATGGCCAAAGGAGCAATGGACCTTACTTCTCCAAAGTGTCTTAGTAGGAAAAGCTCGCAATATTTATTCGCAACTTAGAACAGAACAAAGCAATGATTATGATACTGTAAAAGAACTCATTCTCAAAGGTTATGAGCTGGTTCCAGAAGCATACAGACAACAATTTAGAAGTTGTAGAAAAGAATCTGGCCAGACTCACGTTGAATTTGCAAGAAACGAAGAAAAATTATTTGACAGGTGGTGCTATTCTAAGAAAATAGACCAAAATTATGATAATCTTAGACAACTTATATTAATTGAACAATTCAAAAATTGCATTCAATCTGACATTAAGTCACATTTAGATGAAAAAACTGTTGAAACTATACATGAAGCAGCTCGTTTAGCTGATGATTACTACCTTACACACAAAAATTCTTTCGTTAATAAAGCAAAACCTGCTTCCTCACATCCCCAAAATAAATCTATGTCTGGTGATTCATCTAGCATGTCTAGTCAATCGAATTCACCTAAACCAAAGTCTACTGGTGAAACCAATGTTCAAAATCCCTTATCTCGAGTACATTGTACTTTTTGTAAAAAACCAGGTCACCTTATTTCGGAATGTTTTAGATTAAAAAGGAAGAAGGAACTGAGTGCAGCCAAACCTACAGGGCTCACCAGCCTTCAGCCTAAATCACAGCCTTCTTTTGAGTTAAATTCAATTGTTAAGGCAGAACCAAATTCTGATTCCTGTATGGAGATTTTTGAACCGTTCATTTTGGATGGTTTTGTATCACTTTCAGGTGATATGTGCCCACCTACCCCTATTAAAATTTTAAGAGACACAGGAGCTTCTCAATCTCTTATTTTAGCAGATGTTCTGCCTTTTTCTGAGAAGACTTCGTCTGGTACTAGTGTCCTTATTCAGGGTGTAGAGTGTGGTGTTATTAATGTTCCTCTTCATAAGGTTAATTTGTCCTCGGATTTGGTTACTGGTTCTGTGGTTGTTGGTGTTAAACATTCTTTACCATTTAAAGGTGTACATTTATTGCTAGGCAATGACTTAGCTGGAGATAAGGTTGTTGTTAATCCTCTTGTAACTGACACACCTAATGTAGGTCAAACAGATGATCCTATTTTGCAGGAAATACCTGATTTGTACCCTTCATGTGCAGTAACTCGGGGTATGGCTAAAAAAGCTTCCTTGAAAAATTCAAATGATATTGACTTAACTGATACTTTTGTTGGTCAATATTTCAATGACGAGATTAAAAAGTCTTTTAATCTTAGTCTGCCTGATACTCAGACAGACTCGTCAAAATTTTGTCAGTCATCTCCAAGGTCAAATGACCAAGGTCATGAAACGCATTCAAAGTCAAAGTTAATCCAGGAACAGCAAAATGATCCTGAGATTTCAAAGTTAATTGATAGGGCATTACCCGAAAAAGAAATGTCTCAGAATCCTGTTTGTTACTATAAAAAGAATGGTATTCTGATGAGAAAATGGCGACCATTTGATGTCCCAGCTGATGACGATTGGGCTGTTCATCACCAAATTGTTGTTCCAAAGTCATATCGCCATGAAATACTTAGTATAGCCCATGAAAGTCCAATGTCTGGTCATTTAGGTGTAAACAAGACTTATCACAAGATTATGACTCATTTCTTTTGGCCTGGACTTAAATCGGATGTTTCCAAATATTGTAAAAGTTGCCACACTTGTCAAATGGTAGGGAAACCTAACCAAGTTATTCCAAAAGCAAGGTTACAACCCATTCCAGCTTTTGATGAACCTTTCAGTCGAATAATAATAGACTGCGTTGGTCCTTTACCAAAAACCAAGTCAGGTTCTGAATATTTGTTGACAATTATGTGTGCTTCTACCCGCTTCCCAGAAGCAATTCCTTTAAGGAACATTAAGGCAAAGTCAATTATTAAGGCTCTTGTCAAGTTCTTTACTTTTGTTGGCCTTCCAAAATCAGTTCAGTCTGATCAAGGATCAAACTTCATGTCAGGCATATTCCAACAGGTTATGCATGAATTAGGTATCAAGCAATATCGGTCATCTGCTTATCACCCTGAAAGTCAAGGTGCTTTAGAAAGATTTCATCAGACCCTAAAGAATATGATAAGGTCATATTGTTTTGATACTGATAAAAATTGGGATGAAGGTATTCATTTGCTATTATTTGCAGTCAGAGAATCTGTTCAAGAATCTCTTGGCTTTAGCCCCTTTGAGTTAGTTTTTGGTCATTCTGTTCGTGGGCCATTAACACTCTTAAAAGAGAAATTTCTTGCTGATGATGAAACACCCTTGAACTTATTACAGTATGTTTCTGACTTCAGAAATAAACTGTCTAGGGCATGTGAGGTTGCTAGGTCAAATCTTAAATCATCTCAGAGCAAAATGAAGGCAAGATATGACAAGCATAGTGTTGATAGGAAATTTGAACCAGGTGATAAAGTCCTTGCTCTTTTGCCAATACCTGGCCGACCCTTACAGGCAAGATATTATGGCCCGTATACTATTGATAAGAAAACAAGTGATTTGAATTATATCATCAATACTCCCGGAAGGCGTAAAAATAAACAAATGTGTCATGTAAACATGTTAAAAAAGTATTTTGACAGAGATAGCTCTATTTCAAAACCAGTTACAGTTGTAAACACTGTCCCACAACAATCAAATATGATTGAATCAGAAGTTAGTTCAGACTTTAGTGAAAAATCTGTTCCTGGTCCACCTAAACTTGAGAACTCTGAAATACTTAAGAATCTTGACGACAAACTTTCACATTTGGAGCCATCTCAACGAGAAGAGCTGAAACAGTTGATTAATGAATATAAACACTTATTTCCTGACATCCCCACAAGAACTGATAAAATATATCATGATGTCATTGTGAAAGATTCTCAACCAATAAAACAACATCCTTATAGAATGAATCCAGTGAAACAAAAAGCCCTTCAAGATGAAGTGAATTACTTATTGGAGAATGACTTTATTGAACCCAGCCAAAGTAATTACAGTTCACCATGTATATTAGTTCCAAAGCCAAATGGAACATACAGAATGTGTACTGACTATCGAAAAGTGAACTCTGTGACAAAAACTGACTCTTTTCCAATTCCAAGAATTGATGACTGTATTGACAAAGTCGGTAATTCTAAATATGTCACCAAATTTGACCTTCTCAAAGGATTCTGGCAAGTTCCGCTCACTGATAGGGCTAAAGAAGTATCAGCATTTGCTACTCCAACTGGTCTGTACCAGTACAAAGTTATGCCGTTTGGGATGAAAAATTCTCCTGCGACGTTTCAGCGGCTTGTAAATATGGTTATAGCTGGCTTGGATGGCTGTGACGCATACATCGATGATGTCATCATCTATACAGATACATGGAGTGACCACCTTCAAAGAATCAAACAATTCTTCGACCGTCTCAGTGAAGCAAAATTGACTGTTAATCTGGGAAAAACAGAATTTTGTCATGCTACTGTTACTTTTTTAGGACATCTTGTGGGACAGGGTCAAGTTAAACCTTTAGAATCTAAGGTCAATGCTATCTCTGAGTTTCCAGTGCCTGCTACTAAAAAGCAACTGATGCGATTTCTTGGTATGGCTGGCTACTATAGAAAGTTTTGTAAGAATTTTTCTATAATAGCTGAACCTTTAACAAATTTATTAAAGAAAAATGTTAAGTTCAAATGGAATGATAACTGTCAAGTTGCCTTTGATCGCTTGAAAGCCATACTAAAGAGCACACCAGTTCTTTTAGCACCTGATTTTGACAAATGTTTTAAATTAGCTGTTGATGCAAGTGATGTGGGTATTGGTGCTGTTCTCTTGCAAGAAGACGATGATGGTATTGATCATCCCGTTTGTTATTTTTCTAAAAAATTAAACAAACATCAGAAAAACTACTCAACCATTGAAAAAGAATGTCTTGCTCTGATTTTGGCAATCCAACATTTTGAAGTTTATTTAACATCTGCAACTTCTCCTATAGTTGTTTTCAGTGATCACAATCCCTTAAGTTTTCTTCACAAACTTAAGAGTAAGAACCAAAGATTATTGAGGTGGAGTTTGTCACTTCAAGAATTTGATCTTGATGTAAGACACATTAAAGGAAAAGACAATATTATACCAGATGCTCTGTCAAGAGTCTAAAATTTTGAATTGTCTTATCTTTAATATAAAATTGAATTTAACAGTACCATTTCACTATATTTTTTGTTTATATGTATATATGTTTGTATATATATATCTCTTTTTCAATTCTTTTGATGAAAATTGTTTGTATTTTCATGCTAGATGTGCTGAAATGTTTCAACAAATCATGATATTATTAATTATGTAAAGTATATTATCATTGTATATGCTAAAGATAATACAAAAAGAAAGATTTATTTCATAAACCTTTCTTTTTTCTTTCAAGGGGGAAAGTGTTATGTATAAGCTATAAATAAACCTAATGGTATTTACCGTGTCTATTTTTAGACTGGGAATTTTCTTATCTCTTGATTCTGTTACGTAAATGTATGTAGAATTATGTAGATCTTTCTAGAAAGGCCTTTTGGAAGGTGATTCAGACTCTAGAGTATTCTTATGTTCTATACTATTCCAGATTGTTCTATAGTATTATATAAAGGGGTTCCTACAGCATTCTTGGTTCACTTGATTTAGACTTATGGTTTCATTTAGTAGTACTGTGTTAAACTAAAAGGGGATTTCTTGTTATCTTAAAAGTGTGTTTAAAAGCGTGTTTAATTTTAAATTCGGATATTATTGGACTTATTATTTGTGGACCAGGAACTTAATTAAATTGGATCTAAAATTAAAACTTTAGGATTAAACATTCAAGGTATTGTAAATTGTTTTTGTATTAATTTCATATTGTCAATAATTCTGGTATTATTGTCAATAAATATTGTTAATTGTAAAGTTTGTTGCTGGCTTCTTTGTTCGTGTTACATTGGCACGTAACAATGAGATCTATCCACTCATAAAGTTTCAAGTTGATAGCTATTATACTTTAGGAGATATGCTCCAGACAAAATCTTAGTATCAAAAATAACAAAGGGCAATAACTCCAAAATTATGCAAGCATGAGTTGTTGTTCTTAAGCACTGCACTTCTCCTCCATGAGATCTATCCACCCATAAGTTTCAAGTTGATAGCTATTAAGCTTTAGGAGATATGCCCGAGACAAAATTAAAGTATCAAAAATAACAAAAGGTAATAACTCCAAAATTATGGAAGTAAAAGTTGCAGTTCTATTGCAGATGGACAACGGTAAAACAATATGCCCCCGATCTATTGATGCGGGGGCATAAAAATAAAATACCCAGAGGGCTATTTTTTTATGAAGCGGGAGCCCACAGTACCCAAACCAGAATTTAACAAAACTGTTAAAGAGCATGTCCCAAGAATAATTCCTTTGAAATAATGTTGAATTCTGATGGGTAGTTTGAGTGAAAAAGTTTAATTTAAATTGTCACCATATGGGACCATTTTTTAATGACGCGACAGCCCTAAGCACCCATGATATTGAGACTCATTCCGTATTTAATGAAGAAATCTGAAACAGCTTGTTCCATTCTAGTGAAAATAAGATCAATTCTGGTGAATAGTTTTAAGAAATTTTACTTCTCAAAGTTTGCTAAGCACCAAAACTTTTTTATACTATAATTTCAGGAAAAAATGACATTTGATTATTAGAACGTTAGAAAATGGTCAATTGTTATCGGTTTATCAAATTTTAAGAAGAAAATAAAGCTTTATAATGATCAAAAGACCAAACCGGGAGACCCTAGAAATTGGTCCTTTTTCTTGAAAATTGAAAAAAACAAATTTGACCAAAAAATGTGTTCTTTCAATTGCAATTCTTTCAATAATGAGTATGAGAGCTGGCACTGTCATTAACAGCCTGACAGGGCCTCTACATACTCCTGATTAAGTTCTTGATTGCTCTTTGAGGAATAAAAGGCCATTCTTCTCTTAGGATCTGGCCGAGCTCTTGGAGTATCCTTGGCTGGACCTGGCGAGCCAAAACTCGGACCTGTAGCTCATTCCACAATATGCTCTGTTGGATTTAAGTCCTGTGAGCTAGCCAAACAGTCCAGACGTGGAATGCCCTCTCCTTGGTGATACTCTTGGACTATGTGTGGACAGGCATTATCATCCATTAAAATGAATCCATCCCCAAATAGCACCAGCGTAAAATCTTAGGAGGGTATTAAGGATTTCACCAATGTACCTACAAGCTGTCAGAGTACCTCATTCTGAAATAACAAGATCAGTTGATTCCATCCCAGCTGATGCCACCCCAAACCATGATGGACCCATCCCCATTACGATTGTTCTCAGCAACATTTGCTGCATGAAACCTTTCCGCTGGCCTTCTCCGAACCCTAACCCGCCTATCAGTGTAGTCCAGTTTGATCAAGTTTTATAAAGATTGGACAATATTTTTGGACTCTAGAGTGTAAACAAAAAAATTGTCATTAAGTCCCCTTTTCCTGTGATATGGCACCAATCTTTCCCATTTGTTTACACTCTAGAGGCCACAAATATTGATTTCAGTGAATCTTGGTTTGCATGTTCCATAAATGAATAAATTGTTATATCATACAGCATATATCCCTCCCATTTTCAATTGGGTACATCCTTGTGACCTGGCAAACATTCTGACCATGTTACATGAAGATTGGAATATGTTTGTGGCCTCTAGAGTGAAATCAAAATTGTCATTAAGGCCCCTTTTTCCTTGATATACCTCAGTTCCTTCCCATGTTCAATAGGCTTCATCCTTGTGACCTGACAAACATTCTGACCAAGATTCATGAAGATAGGGCCATATTTGTGGCCCCTAGAGTTTTAACAAGAAAATTGTCATTAAGACCCCTTTTCCTGTGATATACCACATTTCCCTTCCATGTTCAATAGGCTTCATCCTTGTGACCTGACAAACATTCTGACCTAGTTTCATGAAGATTTGACAATATTTGTGGCCTCTAGAGTGTAAACAAGAATATTGTCATTTAGGCCCCTTTTCTGGTAGAATGGCATGGATCCTTCCCATTTTCAATAGGCTTCATCCTCGTGACCTGAAGAACATTCTCACCACGTTTCATGAAGATTGGACAATATTTGTGGCCTCTAGAGTGTAAACACTTAAATTGTTGACGTCTGATGACAGACGATGTACGTCGGAGGACAGAAATTCAATTATCACAAAAGCTCACCTTGAACACAATGTGCTCAGGTGAGCTAAAAATTGGTCTACAAATCCAGCAAAGTCATAGATTAAACTGTCAAATATTTCAGTTAATTTTCAGCTGAAAACTGAAGTGGCAAGCTTACAAAACTTTTGTATTCTTGCAAACTTGCAAGCCTAGACAATATAGATTGAAACACATCCTTTTTGATTACTATTATTTTGTTGCTGCAGAAAATAAAGTTTTTTCCAGGCTTCATGGAAAAAATACCCATCTACTTTTCATGCAGGCTGGAAATGAAGTCCATGTTTTCCCAGGCTTTTCCATGCACTTGTCCAGCCTTTTCAATCAAACATGGAAAAGGATGGAAATTTTTTGTCCATGAAACATTGAAACATTGAAAAAGTTCCCATTTTCCATAGAATTCCATGTATTTCCATGGAATTCCATGCTTTTTCAGCATCTTACCCTGGAAAAACAGGGACTTGCTACTGACTGGCAGTAACCAAGAAACTCCCAATCACTAGATTCCGCTTAGTTTATACTGTGTTTAGTTCGTATAAAATGTCCCGGTCCCTTGAACTATGAACTACGGAGAATTAACTGTATTTTGAAATGATTTACTGGGTCTGGCCAACATTGAACCAATATACTCAATCACCATTAACCTGCATACCCTTTAACCATGATATGTAACCAATATAAAGGGGATTGAAAATAGTAGAACATTATAAACACATTAGAAGGAACAATTTAAATAAAGGAACATTCATACCAAGATTAAAGGAAATAAGTCCAAATGATTGGGAGGAGAAGATTTTTTGAGATTTCAAAGTGAAAATTTTGGCCTTGCCCTGCAAAACCCACCCACCCCCACCCCCCATTTATGGGCCCCATCAAGTTTAAATAACAGTTACTATAACACCTAAGAAATATTCATGCCAAGATACATTAAATCTGCCTAACAGTTTGGGAGAAGATTTTCAAAGATTTAATCATGAAAAAATGCCCCATCTTGCTACACCATCAATTTGGGGGTCAAAATAATTTCTAGAAAAATTTAAGTTTAGGGTCACCCGAGGAATATCCATGCAAAGTTTCATTCAAATCTTCCCATTGGTTTGGGAGGAGAAGCTTATTTAAGATTTTAATGTGAAAAATACCCCAGCCCTGCTACACCCATGTTATGGGGTCAATCAAGTTTTCTTAATTTAAGAGAAGGGTCACCCAAGGAAAATACATACAAAGTTTCATTGAAATTGGACCAAAGGTTTGGGAGAAATTTTTTGGAGATTTTAATTTAATGTGAAAAAATGCCTTGCCCTGCCATGCCCATATTTTGGGGTCTTTCAAAATTTCATGGACAATTTAAGACAAGAGGACGCTGAGGGCCCTAATTCGCATACCTGATATTTCAAGTAAATTATCATTAAGACTCCATTTCCTATGATATGGCATGAACCTTCCCATTTTCAACAGAGTTCATTCTTGTGACCTGGCAAACATTTTGATCAAGTTTCATGAAGATTGGACTATATTTGTGGCATTTGGAGCTCTTACGAGAAAATTGTCATTAAGGCCCCTTTTCCCATGATATGGCATGTATACTGCCCATTTTCAAATGAGTTCATCCTCATGACCTAACAAACATTCTGACAAAGTTTCATGATGATTGGACCATATTCATGTGGCTTCTAGAGAGTAAACAAAAATATTGTCATTAAGACGCCTTTTCCTGTGATATGGCATGGATCCTTTCCATTTGAGCAATTTTCATAAGGGACCACCAAAGGAAAATTTCTGCCAAGTTTGGTTGATTTTGACCCATAAGTTTAGGAGGAGATGTCGTTTAAAGAAATTGTTGACAAAATTGTCATTAAGGCCCCTTTTCCTGTGATATGGCACGGATCCTTCCCATTTTCAAAAGACTTCATCCTCATGACCTAACAAACATTCTGACCAAGTTTCATGAAGATTGGACCATATTTGTGGCTTCTAGAGTGAAAACAAGAAATTTGTCATTAAGGCCCCTTTTCCCGTGATATGGCACGGATCCTTTCCATTTGAGCAATTTTCATAAGGGACCACCCAAGGAAAATTTCTGCCAAGTTTGGTTGATTTTGACCCATAAGTTTAGGAGGAGATGTTGTTTAAAGATATTGTTGACAAAATTGTCATTAAGGCCCCTTTTTCTGTGATATGGCACGGATCCTTCCCATTTTCAATAGACTTCATCCTCATAACCTAACAAACATTCTGACCAAGTTTCATGAAGATTGGACCATATTTGTGGCTTCTAGAGTGAAAACAAGAAATTTGTCATTAATGCCCCTTTTCCCGTGATATGGCACGGATCCTTTCCATTTGAGCGATTTTCATAAGGGACCACCCGAGGAATATTTCTGCCAAGTTTGGTTGATTTTGACCCATAAGTTTAGGAGGAGATGTCGTTTAAAGATATTGTTGACAAAATTGTCATTAAGGCGCCTTTTTCTGTGATATGGCACGGATCCTTCCCATTTTCAATAGACTTCATCCTCATGACCTAACAAACATTCTGACCAAGTTTCATGAAGATTGGACCATATTTGTAGCTTCTAGAGTGAAAACAAGAAATTTGTCATTAAGGCCCCTTTTCCCGTGATATGGCACGGATTCTTTCCATTTGAGCGATTTTCATAAGGGACCACCCAAGGAATATTTCTGCCAAGTTTGGTTGATTTTGACCCATAAGTTTAGGAGGAGATGTCGTTTAAAGATATTGTTGACAAAATTGTCATTAAGGCGCCTTTTTCTGTGATATGGCACGGATCCTTCCCATTTTCAATAGACTTCATCCTCATGACCTAACAAACATTCTGACCAAGTTTCATGAAGATTGGACCATATTTGTAGCTTCTAGAGTGAAAACAAGAAATTTGTCATTAAGGCCCCTTTTCCCGTGATATGGCACGGATCCTTTCCATTTGAGCAATTTTTATAAGGGACCACCCAAGGAATATTTCTGCCAAGTTTGGTTGATTTTGACCCATAAGTTTAGGAGGAGATGTCGTTTAAAGAAAAAGTTGACACCGTGACGGACAGACGGACATACGGATAGATGGACAGACGGACGCCGGACAACGATCGATCACAATAGCTCCCTTGAGCACTTCGTGCTCAGGTGAGCTAAAAAGGGTCACCCAAGGAACATCCATACCAAGTCTTATTGAAATTGACCAAATTGATTTGGAAGAAAAGATTTTTAAAGATTCTGATGTGAAAAAAATGCCCCACCCTGCCAAGCCCATTTTTGGGGGTAAATGAAAATTTCTTGAACAATTAATGTAAAATGTCACCAAAGAAACATCAATGCAAAGTTTCAAATGAAATCAGCCCAATGGTATGGGACAGGATTTTGGAATACTTTATAATGATAGAAGAGGACCAAGATGGTCCTAGATAGCTCACCTGAGTCTCTTTGACCCCTGGGACATCACATTAATTAAATAGGCAGATGTCAACAAGGAGATAATTTCTACATAAGATCAATACCTTGGGTTGGAATGTTTTCAGCCAAGAAAGGTAGAGTTCCATTGGATGATTTTATACGTTAAGTATGAAAGCTGTCTACCTTCTGGTTTCAAAGAAGATTTTTGAAGATTTTCATATTTTCACCCATTGTGATCAGAACAGCTAAAAGGGATGCGCCTGGACAAAGCCCAAATATGACCCCAGGGTCTTTATATTAACAAGCTTGATGGGGCCCACTTGATGATGCTACATACCAAATTAGAAAGTTGATTGCAATCTGTTTTCAGAAAAGAAGATTTTTAAAGTTTTTCGCTCTTTGATTCTATGTAAATAGGGTTACGCCCGGTTGGAGCCCAAACATGATCCCAGGGTCTTCATATGAACAAACTTGATAGAGGTCCACTGCATGATGCTACAAACCAAATATGAAAGCTGTCTACCCTCTGGTTTCAAAGAAGAAGATTTTTGAAAAAATGTTTTTTTACCCTTAGTGCTCAGAAGAGCTAAAAGGGATGCGCCTGTGCAAAGCCCAAATATGACCCCAGGTTCTTGGTATAAACAAACTTGGTAGAGGTCCACTAGCTGATGCTACATACCAAATATGAAAGGTGTCTGCCTTCTGGTTTCAGAGAAGAAGATAATTGAAGATTTTCCTATTTTCACTCTTTTTGTTAAGTGTAAAGGGAGAGTTAGGGAGATTTCATTTATTTGAACAACTTTGGTAGAGCTTGACCCAAGGAACATCCCTGCCAAGTTTCATCAAGATTGGCCCCCTGGTTTAAGAGGAGAAGAAATTGTAGACTATGGACATTGTATGATCTTCGTGCCTAGGTGGGCTTAAAATAAGCCGCCCTGCCATACCCATATTTGGGGTCAATCATAATTTCCTTGTCAATTTAAGTTAAGGCTCACCCAACGATTACTTCTACCAAGTTTCGTTAAAATTGACCTAATGGCTCTAGAGATGCTTAAAGAAAAAGTTTACACACTGACAGACGCACAACAGACACTCCATCATGAAAAAAGCTCCCTCGCCTTTAGCAAGGGGAGCTAAAAATCTAAAAATCATGGAGGGATCTAGAGGGGGGGGAGAGTGGGGGGGGGTGTCTGTGCCCCACCCGGAATGCCGTACTTTCCTGCATAAATATGGCAAATTTTAATTTTCAATTAATTACTAAAGCAAAATAAAAATTTTGAACCTGAGAGCTTTAACCTATGTAGGGGGTATACTTTAGTGATTAAGCTATCTAGGAGTCTTTGCACATTAAGCATTCTCTCTTGAATGGGTATGAGTTCAACCTGCAACATTAACTCTTAAGGCCTTTCACTAAAAGGTTTTCCCTGGATTTCAGAAAACCAGCATCATTCAAAGCTTTTATGTCAATTTATACACATTTTGTTGTATAACAATGACAGTCGTGGTCCTCTGTTGGCACAAAAATATTGCACTTGAGAGAAAAACATGTAGCCAGTATTGGACTGGAACTGGGGACCTCTAACTTAAAGATGAGTACTTAGTACCAAGAGAGCTACACAGTCACCATCATGCACTTTTCCAGAATGAAAATGAACTTGTCTTCAAATATAGAAATGGAAAGATAAATATTGGGCAAAACATTGTGTTTAATGAAGAAAATTCTGGAACCAAGTCGTTTCTAAATGAAAAACCATGTTTTCTAACCTTTGATACAAACTAAAATTTGCATTATTAATGTCCTAGATCTTATTAGTACCAATCCAGGATATGTTCATGTACTTACTTGCCCAGGACAGGGTGCCTGAAAAAATGTACTTGTCCAAAAAATGGAAATCCTGTGTCAGACAATTCGTGCGTGAGATTTCCGTACCCCTGGAAAGGTTGTTTGGGTACTTATAGCTACTTATGTTAACCTCCAGGTGACCCCCCCTGGAGTTTATTCCAATGATTGAACCGGAGGACGATGGGCCTCACTTCGTAACAAAATTAGAAGACTTCATCACTGATCTGATGATACACACATCTGAATGTGATCAGACTTCAGAAAATGAACAAATGGAGACTATGCTTATTGACCATGAGGAAGCCATAGACGATAGATGAAAATGGACTACATGAGTCAATACATTTCTTTCCTAGCAGTTCTACAGAGTTAACTTCTGTCAATCTCCCTGACAATTGTGGCTTTCCAAACACAGACGGCACAACCAATCTTAATAAAACTATTCAGACAGAAGAAGGGACCTACTTTGGGACATTAATAATCAAGCCAAAGGAAAAAGACCAGGGTACACAAATCTATGCAACAACCAAATCAACGCTTAACAGACAGAGACTGAATCAGGGGTACAATTTAAATCAAAATCTTGTTCCATCAGTACTTTTAACCTGTAGTATTAAATAATTAGGGGGCTTCGAGGCCTAGTGGAGTCAGGTAGGAGGGAACACAAATTATTGTTCTTTTCCTCCCGGGTCTGGCTGGTCAAGGAGCTTCCGTATGTTATTTCATATTTGTAGAACATTTGAATAAAAATTTTGTATTCAATGAAGCCCGGGCTGAGTTTTCATTCATTTGAATATTTCGAAGGATCGCAGTCCGGACTGTATGTGATTAAAATCTGTGGCTATCTGTTCGGGAGTTGCAACATTGTGTCAGGGAGGTAAAGAAAGCGGATTGAAATTTCACCAATCAGCACTAGCGTTAATAATATTTACAGGCCCTCCTCGGCCAATGGGGTGACTCCTTGTTCAGACAGTTAGGAAGTGTATTTTCTATCCAAAAAATATCGATAGCTTGATGTAAAAAGTTGATTGCCCTACTTTCCCAATAATTAAGGACCAGCCAACCAATCAGAAGCTTTATAGGCTTAATCTTCGAAAGTCAATCTATTGGCCGGCTTAATTATTGGGAAGGCCAATCATAACTAATAAATAGAAACTTTATAACTTCATCTAACAGAAAATTTAATTTCACACTTAATAACGTTACACACACCAAACTACTTATTTTATTGTATATTATGTATTAAGGTTTTATTTTGTAAATATTTTTTAATTTTGCCAACTTCAGATGAAACTTGGTCAACTACTGGGGTCCATCCCAGATTTAAAAACCTCCATGAGTTAGATAGGACACCCTGTGGTTATTTGTACATATTTTTTGTACATATTCACAGGCTAATATTTTTAACGGTCCTGAGAAGGGTTTTTAGCCTGTCTTGCTGCTGGAACTTCACTGTCCTCCTCTTCGTACTGTATCTTTTTACTTTTACTCTTACTTTTTTAATGAACCACAGGGTGCAACTTAAGTATTATAGACACTATTATATCATAGCTCAAATATTATCTTAGAAATCAAACATGTATAGCTGCACGTCAAATGGAGCCCGCCAAAGGTTGAGGATAAAGACCCCCCTCCTTTCCCCCATTGCAACCCGTTGAAGGACCTGGCTAATCCGGGGGGATAGGCGGGTCGGTTTCCCGGGAGGAGGGGTCCATGAAGAATAAGATGAGGTTAGTACTCAGGTCAGTTTACATTTGATGATATATCTGATCAAGACGAGGATGTGATTGCAAATTACAGGCCTATATCCCTAACATGTATATTGTGTAAAGTTCTTGAATATATTGTAGCATCAAATCTAACTAAACATTTTGACAAAAATAATATTCTTTATGATTTACAACATGGCTTCAGAGAACGGGGCTCATGTGAAACACAGCTACTGCAACTGACCGACCATCTTGCCAGAAACCTTACTGAAGGAAAACAAACTGATCTAATTTTGTTAGACTTCAGCAAGGCTTTTGATAAAGTTAGCCACCTTAAACTTTTGTATAAATTGCAGGAACACGGAGTTAACAATGCTACCCTTTTGTGGATTAAATCTTTTCTTATAGGCAGAACACAGAAAGTAGTCTTAGAAGGTGGATGCTCATCCGAAGGGATCGGTGCTTGGCCCTCTTCTGTTTCTTTTATATATTACTGACCTTCCTAACACTATCACCTCCCAAGTTCGTTTGTTTGCAGACGACACTGCCGTTTACTTAGCTATAGATAACAAGCAAGACTGTATCACCCTGCAAGAAGATCTAGACAAGTTAATGCAGTGGGAGAAAAAATGGGAAATGGAGTTTAACCCTAACAAATGCATTGTCCTAAATATTACTAAAAAGAAGAAAAAGATTTCTTTTGATTACAGACTACACGGACAAGCGCTAGAGACTGTGGACAATGCCAAATACCTAGGAGTTACTATATTTGAAGATCTTTCCTGGAACAAGCATATTGACAATATAACATCTAATGCAAATAAAACTTTAGGTTTTCTCCTCAGAAACATCCAGACCAAAAATAAGAAGATCAGAGAAACAGCATACAAAACACTGGTTAGACCCCAGGTAGAATATGCATCAACTGTTTGGAGCCCTTACACAACATCCTATATCAACAAAGTAGAAAAAGTACAACGTAGAGCAGCAAGATGGGTTCAAAATAATTTTTCTCATTATGACAGTGTCACCTGCATGCAGAAGGATCTTGGCTGGCAAACTCTTCAATATAGACGAGACATCACCAGAGTCACCATGTTTTATAAAATTGTGAATTGTTTTGTTGCAGTACCCATACCAACTTATCTTGAAAGACCAGTTAGAATCACCCGACATATGCACACAAAATCTTTTAGACAGATCCACACAAATGCTTCCTACTTTAAATATTCTTTTTTTCCTTATACAGTGATACTTTGGAACAGCCTACCAGAAACAATCATACAGCAACCTGATATTGCTGTATTCAAGAAGAGTCTTGATTCTTTTCAGATAGTGAGCCGTCCCTGAATAACCAAAATTGTTTTACCAGATCTTTTAAACTAACATTCACAATACTTTTAAAATTTGGCACCCTAACCAATGACTAACAGTTTTTATTCCAGGACAGACGCGCACCTGCCATTAATACCCGAAAGGGGAGTCAGGCAGTATATATAGATAGATAGATTGATTGCTTGAATAGAGTTATATGCCGCTTTCAACATTATTTCAGTTATATCACGGCGGCCTTATGATTGAATTGAGTTTAACGCCGCTTTCAACATTATTTCAGTTATATGGCGTTGGCTGGAGCACCTAACAATGGTTTCCTGGTATTTCACTCACCAGTACAACCGCCACATCCTTTCCTAGCCTCCAGCCGCTATCTCACATAGGTCTATGATTATCAACCCATTGGTGAGAGACAAATAGTCGGAAAGAATGAGTGCCGCCGTCAGGGATCGAACCCGGGACCTCTAGATTGACAGTCCGACGCGCTACCAACTGCCCTATACGGCGGCCTAAGGAAAGGATGTGATGGATGTACTGGTGAGAGAAATATTGGTATTTCTCTCACCAGTACATCCATCACAACCCTTCCTAGCCTCCAGCTACTATCTCACATAGGTCTACAATTATCAGCCCATTGGTGAGAGACATACAGTCGGAAAGGATGAGTGCCGCCTTCGGGATGAGGATGTGATGTTTTACACTGGTCTACCACAAGCTGGTACTTTTTATGCTCTATTTGATATGCTCGAATGCCAGCATCCAGACCGAAGGAAAAGGAACTGCTTCTGGGAAGAGTGGTCGTCCCAGAACCCATAGACTGATTGACAAGTTTTACTTAATTCTAATGCGACTTCGTCTAGGACTTTTGGTGGAGGACATAGCCTATAGATTCCACATTTCAAAGTTACCATGCTCATTGATCATTTCACGATGGATAGACTACCTCCACATTAAATAAAGTTGCCTAATTGTTTGGCCTTCAAAGACAGTCATCAGAGAAACAATGCTTCAGAAGAAAGAAATATCCAAACTGCAAAGTAATCATAGATTGCACTGAAATATACACAGAGACACCCCAGTCCCTCATAAACAAATCTTTGATGTATTCGCATCATAAGTCCTATAAGACCTACAAGGCATTGCTTGGTATAAGTCCCTCAGGTATCATAACATTTGCATTTGATTTGTGGGCAGGAAGTATTAGTAATAAACAGGTTACAAAAAATAGTTGATTGCTCAATATTTGTGAAAAAGGTGATGCTATCATGGGAGATAAAGCTTTTTTGATTGCCGACTTGACAACTGCCAAAGGTATTCACTTTATAGTTCCACCGCTTAAACTGAAACCATTTACTCGCGGACAGGTAGAGGAAACCTGAAGGATAGCTGATCATTGAAATTGATATAGAAAGAGCAATAGAACGTGTAAAGGGTGTTATTCCAATATCTTTAGCGCCACAGGCAGACAAATACTGGAAGTTATGCGTAGTCCTTTCTAATATGCATCCACCAATTGTAAATGACAACTAATAAAAAGAGAAGTATGTGTAAATGCTCAATTAATGCATAGGAAGTGTCTTTATTTATTCACATTAAATGTGGAAAATTTCAGCTGCCCATATATGATCAATATTATTGACAAAAGTAATGACAATAAAACTGGATTAAATTACATTATTGCATAAATTTTATGTTTTCGAGTAGTTATCGCAATACGTTAAAGGAAAAAACCTGGTCATTAATGGAAGAAAACATGGATTAATATGCTAAAAATATAGGGGAGAATATGGAAAGGAAAAATGAGATAATGATTATTCTATCATCAACCAAATGATAAACAGAGTTACCTTTCATTATTGAGTGAAGACCAAATCCTGATGTAGAACTCTTGGCAACATCCATTGGAAATGTTACCGGACTCAATGATGTGGACGTAGTTCTACTCAGAGTCTTTTTTTTTTATATTTGTGGCCTTATTTGTATTGTATGTTTCCTGGATACACCAGTACTTAATGGTTTTATCAGGGACAAATTGTTTCACCATTGTCTGTCGACTCTGTCTGTCCATCTGTCTGAAACACTTTGAAAAAAAAACAACATTGTTTGGTAATTACCGTATTTATTCTAATAATCGCCCATATTCTAATAATCTCCCATCCCCCAAAACACCGCTCAAAATCGGCCATTTTAAGACCGATTTTGGGAAAAAGTTGATGACTCTAATAATCGCCCACCCCCCGATTTGAGAAAAATTGCTCGAGTGTAAACTTCCCAAATTATTCCAACAAATACTATAAAATTCATGCAAAACCTTCGACAAATCAACTGATGATTCATGATTTGTTTATTTAGATGAACTGGCCCTCGTTTACGAGATTTACTGAAGATCGGGAAATGCTTGTCATCATAATGTGATGGTCGTGACTGCATAATTTACCCAAATTTGAATAACTTCTATTAAGCTTCTATGTTTTATCTTAAACACTGATAATCACGAATATTTTCTAAATCCGATGTCAAAGAAAGAACGCGTGCACGATTTCAGGTCAGACGTAGCTTCGACATTTTCAGCTCCCACTGACGGGAAAATGAATATTTTTTTGTCCGAAACATGGTAACTATATTTTCATCCAAAATACCGATATTATTAAGAAACAATTGAATAAACAGAATTTACCGGTATTCAATGATTTTTGCTTCAATTATCCGAAATTAAATCTGATTAGCAATCTGGCCATTAAATACAAATTAAATACATATTTTTGTCTCGCAACGAGGTAAAGGACGCGGAACAGTTTATTTCACACAGAGGGTGAACAGATGATCAAAGACGCCGACGGCTATTTTTGGAAGTGTTGCCAGAGATTGCACGTGCCCAACTCTTGTCTCGATACACTCCAAACCCTTTTAAAATTATTATTTAGCCGTCTCTTTGAGACTATGTTATGGATTTTAAAACTGAGGAAAACGAGATACTTAATTTTATTTTCGCAACAGGTAGGCGATACGACAATTTCCCTTTGCGGCTTTTTAATTTATTTCTTGTAATTTTGCGCAAAATAAACGAGAAGCAAACAATAGGTTACAAGTGAAATGCGAAGTGAATATCAAAATTTATAAGCGCATGCAACAACTATGATCGGGTGTAGTTACGATCCTTTGGAATCATGACAGCGATATGCGGTATTTTCTAATCTACGAAAATGAAGAATAGTACAATTCTCTGAAACTAGAGAATCACTTATTGAACACTACAAACAAGCATTATCAAGTAATTTCAGTCTTCTTCACTCGAAATCTGTGTTAGGCAGTCAGAAAAAAGAATAAAGATGAGTTAAATAATTGACATTTAAATACGATCGTCTGTCATAAGTTTCTTGCTCAATTGAATAGAATTCAAAATCTAAACAGAACAGCAAGGTCGTCGGCGTTATTACTTACCGAATTCGACAGTTTTTTCGAACACCGTATCACAAAGGGAATTTTCTTGCTATTTAATGATCAAATAACTTTCAATTTATTCCATTGTTTTATAGAAGAATACATTCACGGGAATCTCTTGGTTTCATAGCGTTATGTAAAGCAGCGTATCTCTCTGTTTATTGAAAAACGGCGACAATGAACTAACAGCGAGGTCTGAGTAGTGTCATTATTATGCGTCTTTGTTCCTCAATTTTGGAAATTTATTTTGTATTTAACAGATACGTATCATATTGTCATTTTTCAGGGACATTTTTGGTCCGTACATAGGAAGTTTGAGTTATTGCCAAACAGAATACCTCCAATAATCGCCCACCCCCTACTGCGTCGAACATGACTTTTCTAATAAAAGCCCGGGCGATTATTAGAATAAATACGGTACTTCAAACCTTATAAAGACATTTATGATTGTCAATGATGATGTTATCATAAACCTAAATATGAACATTGTAACTGAAAAGGTTACAATGTTCATTTTTTGCTTGTTGATAACATCATCATGGCCAAATATGAATGTCTTTAGTAAAATTTTTATTGGTTGTTGTCTTGTGCGACCATCCAACTTCATTATGGTTACATTTTTTTGTACATTTCAAATATAAATACTTTCTTGACGATACGAATTGTAATTTATCTCCCATTAACTCCCAATAGAGATCAAACAGAGTGTTCGCGTCTGTGACGTTATGGAAATCATATCGAGGTTGTTCCTGGAAGTCTAGTCAGAGAAATTTCGGGGCTCAATATTTTTCTATTGATTAGTGTTGATTTTAGGGTTGAAACATTCGTCGTGGGTTTTAAACCAATCTTGGACTTTTGAGACAGATTAATTGAAAAATATTTTGGAGTCAAAGGTAAATTTTCAGCATATTTCCCTGCTTTCTTTCAGGGCTTATCAGCCATTCCTTTGTTTGGTTAGAACATGTGGCAGTAGCCGTTTCGGTAAAATTTCTTTAAAATTTTCCTCTGCTTACAAAATGTCTAATGACATGCGCTATTATTTGGCGCAGCCTTAAGAGGCTTGCAGTTCGGCAAATTGTCGATCTGTTTTTATCCTTAAGGAAGGAATATTTAAAACTTTTATATTCCATGTTCTAATGAACAAAGAAAACGCATAGCAAAGTCATTGAATGGGTCATTTTTCTAAGTTTTCTAGAAGAATTAAATACGATAGATATGCGATTCTAATGAACCATTGACCCGTATTTTGTTTGTTAATAAAATTTATTGCATAAACGATTTTGGATTCCTTTGTGTTTGATTCGTGGTTTTGATATAATTGTTTCGTAATAGGGGGTTCTTTTTGGTTTTCAGTTCGACGGGGGCCCTAAATGGATAAAGGCGGTCAGTCTGATCAAAGTCACGTGAATCCTCAAGGGCCTAGTCACGTGGCGACACAAGAGACACCAAGTCCGATGCAAAATACAGTTAATCACATGACGGATCACTTTGGTCATGTGACTAGACAGGATGATGCGCAGAAGGACGCGCAGAAAAATGCGCAGTCAAAACAGAAAGTTGCCACTGAATCTCGGGTTCAGCAATTTATAAATCAAAGCGAGAGTATGCTGAAGACGTTGCCGAGAATATGGTAACATATACCGCCCAGCAAACAAAGATCAATTTGCTGTCATCAGACCTAAACGAGATAAAAGAGCAGTTGAAATCATACAAGCGCCCGGTGGAGCACGAACCTGAAGAAAACACTTCTGGTAAGCATCCGAAACAAACTGATCGTGGAATGCAGTTGACAAGTTCCTGGTCCGAAAATATTGACGAAGACTTAGAACTCAACGGTTTATTGCATGGATCGGCTGATCTGGTGTCCGATTCTGAAGAAGAACCCAATATTTTGGAGATGCTGTCCGATTACGACGATTTTTTCTCGGCGGAACAACAGACTGGCTCAAGTATTTCTAAAAAAGTCGCCAATGTCTTAAACAATTCCCTACGATCGACGAAACGCATTCAGGAAGATAAAATTAAAGGCCTTGAACAAAAATACAAACGGCCAGAAAATGTGACAGCCCTTCAATGTCCAACAATTCCTTCCATTTTGTTTCCTCAGTTGAAAAATATCACTCTGTCAATTGACATAGGTTGTGCCAATACTATTAAACATTTGAACAGAGCAGCCATACCATTAGTATTAGTGATGGATAATGCCTGTGATAAAAAGAAGCAGGACTTGAATCAATTAGTCATTCATTTGGGATTCATTTAACCCTTTCCTGTTTAATCCCTGCTTTTTACGTGCCTGCGATTTTATGATTGAGAAAACATTGTGAAAAAGAAGAAATTGCTTCTGACAAGCAATTTCTTCTTTTTCCACACTATTTTCTACCCTACAGAATGGTTATTTTTCAAATTAAATCCAATTTAAATTTTCGTCTGCACAACCTTTGAATTTGGGCAGGTCCAAAATTTTGTGAAACAGGAAAGGGTTAAATTAATTTGCCTTTCCATACAGTCAGTTAACTCACAACCCAGGGAGACTGTCAAGTAGGAACGCCATCCTAAATTCAAACCGAGGGCTCGGCGCAACACTATTGTAACTACATATTTTATCGAAATGCACTTTTTTGCGTTTTCGGATTCATTGGTATCTTATACATCTTTTGGTGAAATTTCGGGTCCTTTGCTTTACAATTTAAAAAGATATTCTAATTTTCCAAATTATTGTATCTCAAAAAATACTTATTTGAATTGCAATACTATTGTAAGTTGACTTACAATAGTTTTGCAGTACAGAATGATGGGGATCATTCATATAAGATATTTTACTGATTCACTTTTTTCTATATTTACAAAGTGAGAAACCACTTTGAAAAATATTTATAATTTCAATCATCTATATCAAACTTAAAGTACAATATAAAACTGAACAACTGTAAAGAAATCTAATTTTGACCCTACAATAATAGCTAGAAATAATGGTAACTCACAATATGCTACTTTTCTTTACTTAAATAGATAATTTCTGCCAATAGATGATTTTAATGTATAACAATTCTCCCCAAATAAATATTTTCAAGCAGGCTGTTGATGACATGGACCTGTGAGGCTCTACTAACTGAAAAAGTATCTCTATGACCTGATAGATCTGTACAATTATAATAATGTACCAGTAATATATCAAGTATTGTGGTCCAAAAAGGCTTGGAAGGTTATAAAGAAGAAAGCTTATAATCATAATAAGTTATTTTGTTAATATTATTGCTCAATAATGTTGCATTTGTATGTCACACATCACATACAAAAGTTGTCAATGTACAAAGGAATTTTAAAGGCCATATCTATTGTAAAAAATGATGTCAAAAAAGTCAAGCTATTGATGACTCCCTCTTTAAAAGTGATGGCTTTAGGTTCTATAAACAATTATTCTTCAACCCTTATTTTGCTGTTTTTGAAAAACTGTACACGAGTTTTGGGGAAAATATAGACTTAGATAAGCCTGCACAGTTGTGCACTCTTAACTATGCCCAATCAAGACCCTGGGTTCATATCTGGGCTCCACCTGGACCCAACCCTTTTTGCATAGAATCAAAGAGCAAAATCTTCAAAAATCTTCTTCTCTGAAACCAGATGTCAGACAGCTTTCATAATTATTTGGTAGCATCATTCTAGTGGACCTCTACCAAGTTTGTTCATATCAAACCCTGGGATCATACATGGGCTTTGCCCAGCGCATCCCTTTTAGAACTTCTGAGCACAAAGGTTAAAAAGAGAAAATCTTCAAGAATCTTCTTCTCTGAAACTAGACGGCAGACAGCTTTCATATTTTGTATGTAGCATAATCTAGTGGACCTCTACCAAGTTTGTTCATATCAAATCCCTGGGATCATATTTGGGCTCCACCTGGGCCCAACCCTTTTTACATAGAATCAAAGAGCAAAAAGGCGTATCCTTCTTGCTCTTGGCTGAAAAAATTCCATGGTATTGATCTTATGTAGAAATTATTGCCTTGTTGACATCTGCCTCTTTAATTAATGTGATGTCCCAGGGGTTAAAGAGACTCCAGTGAGCGATCTAGGACCATCATGGTCCTCTTGTTTATTTCATTTTTGTGGAAAATGTCTGAAATTCACAATTAATTTAAATTCAGCAGGAAAAGGGTTTATCAAATTTTGATTCAGCCACTTTTCTTGTGATATTGGGATTTAAGATTTTTTTATTTTGTAGAGATTGACTCCTTTGATGAAACAATCATTCTTTGAAAAAGTTGAAAAGTAGAAAGTGCTTTGGGACCATAAAAAAGTGGTTGTGAAAAAGAGAAACATGGCCTAATACACATTTTATTTACTAATTAAATAATTTCAATAATCCTATGATGTTCAAAACCCAATAGAATTGTCTCATGGAGACAACATACGATTCATTTAGGAAAATTTTATTCAATGTATCTACTTTTTAGCTCAGCTGTTTTTAGAAAAAAACAAAGTGTTGTTTGCGTTTGACTTGACGTTGGCTTTGAAGTGACACTCTTAAACCTTGGTCATATCTCTGTTATTGAAGATATCTTCATGAAACTTGGCATGTGCGTTCACTATCACAAGAGCTACCTAGACTATCAAGGGTAAAATTCTGGAAGCATTTTTAAAAGAGTAAAGCCCCTTTTTTGACCTAGAAATTTTGCATTTTCAAGTACCTGCAGAGGAGTGTTGCACCTGTAGGCAGTGCTCTTGTTAAAGTTACCGCATTTTTTCTTATAAAGAAGGGATTTTGAAAATGGCCTTTTAATAGACATGGTCTCTCGAGCAGGATGGACTGTAATGAAATCTTAGGACTCATCCAACTATAGATTGGAATTTAATTCAATCTACATAAGACCCCTTTTCCTGTGAGCTTGACATACCCAACTCATTTTCAAAGGACCCTTTTTATACGCCGCCAGAGGCGGACATATATTGGCATCATCTTCTCCATCTGTCCGTCCATCTGTCCATCCATCCGTACGTCCATCCATCCGTACGTCCGTCCACTTTTCTTGTCAACGCAACTTCTCCTAAGTTTCTGGCTGGATCTGCTTGAAACCTGGTCAATGTTATCACGTTAATTGGTAGATGTGCATGAAGGAAGGATTTTATGGTTCGTTGATTTTTGCCTGAGTTATGCCCCTTAAAAACTTAGTCTCTGGGGCTTATTGCCTCAGTTATGCCCCCTTAAAATTTAGTCTCTGGGGCTTACTGAAATTGCAGCCTTGTGAATGCAACTCTTCCTAAGTTTCTGGCTGGATCTAAATGAAGCTTGGTGGATGTTATAACCAAAATTGGTAGATGAGCATAAAATAAGGATTTTATGGTTCATTAATTTTACCCTAAATTATGCCCCCTTAAAACTTAGTATCTGGGGCTTATTGTAATTGCAGCCTTTTGAACGCAACTCCTCCTTACTTTTTTGTCTTTATTTAAATGAAACTTGGTCAATGTCATCACCATAATTTGTACATGTACATGGATCAAGGATTTTATGGCTCATTTATTTCCCTGAATTATGCCCCCTTAAAACTTAGTGTCTCTGGCTTATTGAAATTGCAGCCTTGTGAAGGCAACTCCTCCTAACTTTTTGTCTTGATTTAAATGAAACTTGGTCATTTTGAATTTGGTTCTGTCAAAATAAATAGTGTCTACAATTATTTTCGTGAAACAGCAGTAAAATGGAGGCGTATTTTGTGACTATGGCACCCTGTTATGTATTATTGTAAACTAATTCTGTGCAGGTTTGAAGATGAGAAAAAAGAGTTTGGACTCAGCAAATATATTTCAACCAAATTTATCATATTTTCAGTAATACTGGCAATCTTGACAAGTTTTTGAAAGGCATAATCCTTATGATGGTACAATCATTCTTGGAAAGTTTTATGGAAATCTGATGAAAACTGTTGACTCTTTCTATTGCAACTAAAAGAGAAAGTTAACAGAGTGGACAGACAGATGGAAAAACACACACCATTGCTATATTTCTTCTGAGCTTCAATCAATTACTATACTGAACAATAAAAGAAACATGTCATTGTTAAAAACCATGAAACATGTAATATAATTAGAAGTAGATTTTTTTTAATCCTTTTCTTTGAAATCAGAAGGTATAGTTCCACAAGAAAGAGTGAGGTTCGAGAAACCATTATCTCCTATCATTTTCAACGAGGAATTGATCTTTGATCACTCGCTTGAAATTTCTGGTCTATAGACAGCCTAGATATTTATTATGTAGCTTCACCCAATATATAAATACCATGCTGATGGATTATAATTTGGTTTCAGCCAGTGGACATCCCTTTTTAGCTCATCTCAGAAGACTGTGCTGAAGGTTAGCTGTTGTGATCAGTTTTGTTCTTCTTGCTGTCAGAAGTCAACAACAGTTCTTTAAACAATTCCTCTTTAACCACTGGGCCAAATTTCAACTAAACTTGGCATAAAATTTTCTTTGATCCTTTTTAAACTTTTTTATTCATCCTCAAATGTCAGTGTAATTCATTTGATTGACCTTGATGGTTGACCTTCACACTTGCAGAAGACTTTGACCAAATCATAAGCAATTTTTTTGTTTCAAATTCAAGGTTCCACATTCATGAATACTAAGTATAAACAACTTTATAATTGAGAGCTTCAAGAAAAAGGGAGAGTCCAAGACTATACAAGTTTTCAAATTCAACATTAAGGTAATGAGGTTAAATTTTGACATTTGACTTTTGACATTAAATTCACTTCATTCATTGAGAATTGATATTAAAGACATACAAACCACATGTATTCATGGAATACTAATGCTATTGAAATGGCTGCACTTGAAATTCTGGCCTTGGTAATTGACCTTGACAAATGACCTTGACATTGTCTTTAAAACATTTATTGTTGAAGTTTCATTCATGTCCAATATGAAAATAAAAGTTACAGAAAAAAGGTTAAGTTTGCAGATTAAATTCTTTAGTTCAGTTTTGGGGATAACGGTTGAAATGTTGTCCTTGACATTAATGATGTTGCCCTTCTCAAGGTCATGGATGAGTTTAAAAGGTTAAATTTGACCTTGATAATAAGGACCTCCTCAGATGGGTATTGAGATGAATTCCAAATATCATAGCATTGTATCTTAGTTTTAGAAAATATAGGGATATGTTTAGTTCACAGCTTATTTTTTTTTCAGCAGATGGACAGACAGACAGACAAATTCAAAGGCAGACATTTGTAGTAATGGACAGACAGACTGACACCAGTAAAAATGTATGTTCCTGATCATTCAATTTTTTGCAGGTGCATAAAAATGAAAATTTTATCTTAAACAGTTTTAATGTTACAGGAACTTAAATATAAAGTTTTCAGGTAGCTTTCAAAAGGCCAATGAACAGACAGGTAGACATACAATATTTAAAAAGATATGTCCTCAATTTTTTAATGTTGAGGCATAAGAAATTGCTATTCTGAGAATCAAAAATTGTAGTTACAATAGTTTTGAAACATGTAAAAAACTTGTTATTTCCTCAAAGAAAATTGCAAAAACTATTGTAAGTGTAGTTACAATAGTTTTGCAGTACAATTATGTGTAAAATAGCTACAAATTTTAAAGCAAAACTATGGTAAGTCAAATTTCTTTTAATAAAATCATATTTTTTCAAAATATATAAAATAATCTGATCGGTATATATTTTCAATGTAATTTAGTATTTGTTTACGAGATTTCAAGTTTTAAGATCAAGTCTGAAATGCTTAAATCAGTTTTTTCCCTCTCCTGTAAAATGTAGTTACAATAGTGTTGCGCTGACCCCTCGAAACAGTTATGTGCTGAGGATAACAAAACAACAGACACGGGATTACTTGGGGAAAATGTCACAGAATTGGTAAAAAACCTTGATGGCTCAAAAAACATACAACTCACTAGCAATCAACCTTTTTTATGGCTAGGGGGGGGGGGGGGGGGGGGGGGGGAACCGGCAACAACATGTCCAACTATAAGAATAGCCCCAACAAGGACTGCCACCCCTCACAAGCCAAATCAATGGAAGTCACTAAAGGGAAAAGCCAATGTCTCCAGCCAAAACAAAGCGAAAAACTTCCGCAGAAATTAAATGCAAGTATTGTTGGTGTTTTTACCTTAAAACTTTGTAACACAAAAGAAAATTTTTTGGCTGGAAAAACAAAAAATAAATTGAATGAATGGTCAAAACTTACTTCTGATAAATTGATTGATTGAATGGAGTTTAACGCCGCTTTCAACATTATTTCAGTTATATCGCGGCGGCTGGAGCACCTGACAATGGATCCCTGGTATTTCTCTCACCAGTACAACCACCACATTCTTTCCTAGCCTCCAGCCGCTATCTCACATAGGTCTACGATTATCAACCCATTGGCGAGAGACAAAATAGTTGGAAAGAATGAGTGCCGCCGTCGGGGATCGAACCCGCGAACTCTAGATTGACAGTCCGACGCGCAACCAACTGCGCTATGACGGCGGCTTACTTCTGATAAATGGATATTACAAACAATATGTGGTTATCATTTGGAACTAGACTTAAAACCTTTTCAAAAATTTATACCCAATCCACTGAAATTTTCAGACCTGGAAAAAGACAAAATAGACATGGAAATGAAACGGTTCCTCGATTCAGGAATAGTTGAACCAGTTGAATTAGTTGAAAAAGATAAATTCATTTCCAACATTTTCATCAGACCTAAGAAAGATGGAGGTATTCGTGTTATCTTAAGCCTGAAAATATTTAACAATCACATTCAGTTCATACATTTTAAGATGGAAACTTTGAAAAACAGCCGTTAGTTTAATGAGTCAAGATTGTTTTTTCGGTTCGGTTGACATCTCAGATGCATATTACAGCATACCAATCTGTGAAAATGATAGAAAATACTTCAGATTTTTCTCCAAAGGGGTTAAATATCACTTTACAGCTTTAGTTATGGGACTTTCAACTGCGCCGAGAGTTTTCACAAAGGTTTTTAAGTCAGTATTTGCATCTTTACGGGCTAAAGGTCACATTTCTACAGCTTACATTGATGATAGTTGCCTCCAGAGTCAAACTTTTGCTGGTTGTGTCCAAAACATTCATGATACTGTCTCCTTGATGGATAGCTTAGGATTAACAATAAATCTAAAAAAATCTCACTTAATTCCCACTCAACAAATTGAATTTGTAGGCTTCATTTTGTGTTCTAAGACAATGACAGTTAGACTAACTCCAAAGAAAATAACTTCTATAAAAAATGTGAACCTCAATTTTGGGTCAAAAGAGAATAATCATTAAACAATTTGCTCAGCTCATAGGGCATTTAGTAACTACAGAACCTGGGGTAGAATATGCACCGTTACGCTACAAACCCTTGGAAAAAGTTAAAGTAAAAATGCTTCGTATCAAGAAAGAGAGTTTTGATTCTTTCATGTCTGTCACTCCAGAAATTAAGGTTAATATAAACTGGTGGATAGATAATTTGCCATATTGTGTAAAATCAGTGTCTCATGGGAACACTGATATTGAAATGCATACAGATGCAAGTTTATTAGGTTTTGGGGCCTGCATCAAGAGTCTTGACTTAAAAACTAATGGGATCTGGTCAGAGCAAGAACAAGCCTTTCATATTAACATTTTAGAAATAAAAGCATGCCATATTGGCTTAATGGCCTTGTGTAAAGATATATCTAATAAACACATTCATATGAATACGGACAACACAACATGTTGTGCTTACATTAACATTTTTGGTGGAAAATGTAACGAGCTAAATGAAATTGCACGCTAAATCTGGTTTTGGTGCATTGGTAGGAAAATTCATCTTAGCGCTGCTTACATAGCTGGTGTTGATAATGTTGATGTGGACAATCTTTCGAGGAAATTCAATGATGATTTAGAGTGGTCCCTAGACAATAAAGTGTTTAAAATGATATGCGAAAAATTTCACACACCAGACAGACTTGTTTGCTTCTCGTCTGAATTTTAAACTTAAGGACTATGTTTCGCGCTTGCCTGATCCTAATGCATGTGCTGTTGATGCATTTTCAATGAACTGGTCATCCTCCTTCAGTTATGTTTTTCCTCCTTTCAGCTTACTGCCTCGGATACTACAGAAATTGTTAGAGGATCAGGCGGAGGCTATTCTAGTAACACCGGTTTGGACTACACAGTGTTGGTGGCCGCAATTGATGACATTAGTCATAGAGCCAGGTTACTTCTTGCCAAACCCTCAATTAATTCTCCGTCTACCACACAAACCAACTTTTCGACACCCTTTAAAGAAAATGCAACTTGCAGTTTTCCGGGTATCAGGGAAGCCCTCCAGAAGCAAGGTTTCTCCGGGAAAGCTACTGGTCTCATCATTGATGGATGGAGGTCATCCACACGAGTACAGTACGCCAGTAATATAAATAAATGGCTAAAGTTTTGTGATAAAACAAAGTGTTGTCCTATTAGACCAAAAATTCATAACATTGTCAAATTTTTAACATTTCTATATTCGCTTGGATTAAGTTTCAGTGCTCTAGGTACTGCACGAGCAGTAGTGAATGCCTATACTTCTATGTGCGCTGGATTGGACTACAGTGGTAACAGTTTTAAAGAACTTCATGAAAGGTGTATTTAACAATCAGCCGCAATTTCCAAAACACCCTACAGTTTGGGATGTAAATACTGTATTTAGCTTTATATGCCAAAAAAATTAGGATTCTTTGATTTATCTTTCATGTAAACTGTCTCTTTTATTCTTATTACTTAGTGCTCAGAGATGCCATACTCTGCATGTTATACAGGTTAATGATGTTACATTAACTGAAAATCAAGTTATTGTTCATACCAATCATCTTTTAAAACAGTTTGTTTGTTTGAATGGGTTTAACGCCGCTTTCAACAATCTTGCAGTTATATCGCGGCGGCCGGAGCACCTAACAATGGATTCCTGGTATTTCTTTCACCTGTACTACCATTACACCCTTTCCTAGCCTCCGACTGCTACCTCACATAGGTTAACGATTATCTACCCATTGGTGAGAGACAAACGTCGGAAAGGATATTGCCACCACCCGGGATCGAACCCACTTCCGGATTGGAAGTATAATGCCTAACCACTTTTAAAACAGTCAAGGCCCGCTTACCATCTAGAAACTATATACTTAAATAAGTATCCAAGAAATAAGAAATTGTGCATTTATGAAACTTTTAAGGAATATTTGTCACGCACTGAGGCTCTTAGACCATCAACAGAAAAGAAATTGTTGATAAGCACTCAGGCTCCTCATAAAGGTGTAGCTAGGTCTACAGTTACTCGTTGGGTTAAACGTATTTTGTGTCAAGTAGGAATAGATCCTTCATACACTACCCACAGCACAAGGGCTATTTCAACTAGTTTGGCACACCCAAGAGGTGTGTCAATTGAGAAAATCAGGGCAACAGCTGGTTGGTCAAATGCCATAACCTTCTTTAAATTCTATAAGAACAAGAGCCATGTCGGACATGGCCATCCCCCGCCGAGAAAGCTTGATAGTAAACTGAAGCCTAATAGATTAAGGGTTCTACTTTAAGAAATTTAGCCCCTACAAAATCTAAGTCTTCAAAATAACAAAGGGCAGTAACTCCAAAATTATGCAAGCAAGAGTTGTAGTTCTTGTGCACTGCACTTCTCCTGCATGAGATCTATCCACCTATAAAGTTTCAAGTTGATAGCTTTAATAATTTACGAGATATGCTGCGGACAAAATTTTAGTCTTAAAAATAACAAAGGGCAATAACTCCAAAATTATGCAAGCAAAGGTTGAAGTTCTTGTGCACTGCACTTCTCCTGCATGAGATCTATCCACCCATAAAGTTTCAAGTTGATAGCTATTATACTTTAGGAGATATGCTTCGGACAAAATCTAAGTCTTAAAAATAACAAAGGGCAATAACTCCAAAATTATGCAAGCAAGAGTTGTAGTTCTTGTGCACTGCACTTCTCCTGCATGAGATCTATCCACCCATAAAGTTTGAAGTTGATAGCTATTATACTTTAGGAGATATGCTTAGGACAAGATTAGTGACGGAATGACGGAATGACGGACGGAGAGCATTACTATATCCCCTTCGCCGAAAATGGCGGGGGATAAAAATGTGACTCCTAAAGATACTGTTGAGCAAGCCTTATTAGACGGTTAACTTGTATATACTTATATTATTTTGTACTCAGACTGTATTTCAGATATTATCTTTTTCGCAACATTAAATGAATTTTCTTGTTTGAAATTACTGTTCATAAAAAAATCCCCATTAAATTCTCTGTTTGATCCCTATCGGGAGTTAATGGGAGATAAATTAGAATATTTAAACAAGACTTACCGTCAGGAAAGTTGAAGTTTGAATGGTAATTTATCGACCATAACTCCCGAAGGGATCAAACACCTCTCCCACCCGCCCTTTGTACTTGTGGGATTTTTTAATGATGCTTCGGATATGAATAACTTTCTATACTTAGTATTATTCATATCCTCGCATGAGCTCCGAAGACTGATTTCCATGATGTCACAGCCGCTAACACTTTGTTTGATCCCTTCGGGAGTTATGGTCGATAAATTACGATTCAAACTTCAACTTTCCTGACGGTAAGTCTTGTTTAAATTTTTAGCTCCACTGGCCAAAGGCCAGCGAGCTATTGTCATGGCAGAGTGTCCGTCGTGCGTCCGTCCGTGCGTAAACTTTTTCTTTAAACATCTTCCTCCCAAACCAATGGGCCGATTTTAACGAAACTTTGTAGAAATGATCCTTGGGTGGCCCTCTTCTTAAAGGCATACGCGCGCAAATAATTTTGTCGACAGATTTTTTTGTTATTTTAGATATTTGTTAATTAAAATAGCTTAAGCAAAAATATGCAAAAAAATTTGGGGGTCACCGTATCCGCTTTTGAGAAATTGATCCTTGAAAAAGCGCATTTCTATACAAATTTTCACTGATTTTCGAGTGATTTTGTAGATCGCTGTATAGTTCGCTCAAACCCCCTTTTCTCTGACATTAAATTCTCTTTTGAAATAAAATTTTCTGAAACATTTAAGGATGAAATTACGGGTTCATTTGATACATTTTTGTAGGCTTTGCCAAAATTTTCGTCCATTAACCGATGAGATATAACACGAGTGGACATAGTAAAAAATAAGTATCTTTTCCAGAATTTCGAGTAAATTTTTGTACTTAACCTTAAAAACAATCAAAACTGTTCGACAGTTTTCTTTTAAATTTAGAACACTTATAGTGCATTCAAATCCAATCTAGTTCGTACCAAACAAATAATATGTCACCGTACTTTTTTAAGAGCAATATGCTTATTTCCGAGGCAACCGTAGAGATTTTAAACATCGACGTCGGAAATCAACGTTGACAACGTCGTTCTGTGTTTATCCGCAAAAGAACGCATCGCGCCTATCTTGAATGTCGGTCAATTTTTGCAGATTTGTGTTGCTTTATCAAATGATTTTACAGACTTAGGCAACATATTCATTAAAAAAAATGTCTACTTCTTCTTGTTCGACTCATAAAGACTGAGGTGCTTTGAACTATAGATAAAATGGAAAAAAAGGCATAAGAAGATCTGAATTTAGCCAAGAAAAAAAGGTGAAACATGGATTAGTTTGTCGTTGGTTGACCAAAGCATTGAAAATACAGCTTGTAGAGTTTTTGACACCTTAAGATGATGAAACAAAATGCCTATAATACTGCTGATTTTAGTAAAACCATAAACGCACGCATTTTCCGCTGGTTTCGAAAAGTTTAAATGATGATTATACGAAAATAAAGAAAGGAATAAACAAATAAAGTTTGTCTTGTCTACAGTCTTAAGAAGACATTAAAATTGAACATGGGCCTACCATTCTATAATAGCTAACATTTTTCTTGCGGAGTCCGTACAGCGTCTGTTAACCCAAAAATCGCGGCGTCCTACAGCTAAGAACATCGTGAAATTGACAAAAGGAATGATTTTACCATGAAATGAATACATGGAATGAGCGAGTTTTGAATTAATTCAACATTTTTGGTTGAAACTGATCGATCAAATATAATGACGTAATATTAAATGAATAGATCTGTAATGTCTTCACATACCAATCAGAGACTTTTAAAATTCACGCTGTCAATGAAATCAATGAATGATTGGAGTGCTCCTAAATTTGGACGATCAATTCCGGAACGTGATAAATGATTTTGGAGCGTTTTGATTGAGTCGGTTTGGATATCCACGAATGAAGCCCTGCGCTAGTGATTCAGAATGATTTAGTGGGGTCAATTTCAGATGGTCTAAATAACAGTAAGATTACGACTAGTGGAAACTTTGCGACTCGACGAACAAAAGATTGGTTAGGCAAGCCTATAGACTCAAGTCTCAAATGATAAAAAATGACTCATAATAATAATAATAACAATAATAATAATAATAATATGAAAAAAATACCAAACAACAAAAGCAGTAAATAGATCTTCAATTATACGTGTAGGCATGGAAACTGCCTAGGGTTAAGAGTGACGGGTTTTATTTCAAATTCAATAAGCATTACTAGTATCCGCTTACTCATTGATGAATGGATTAGATGTATATTTCAGAAAAGAAACGGCATATAGGTCTAATTTCAGCAGCATTTACGTCTAAAAGACTCTGTAACGCTATCAATGTTCGCATAAAGCTGTAATGGCGCGCCTTTTTGCCAGGCAACGTTCCGACGTCGTGTAGCAACTATGATGACGTAAAGCTGGCGGGAAATTATCGGGTTCGGTTCGCAACCATTTCCATCAGTTTTAGAACAAACAGAGTTATGTTCCTTGATTTTGAAATGTATCGCCGCTATGCGGTGCATCATTTACGCGCGTATGCCTTTAAATTGTTCAAAGACTTTTGATTGGCCCCCAAATATGGGCGTGGCAGGGCGTGGCATTTTTTCACTTTGAAATCTTTAAAAATCTTCTCCTCCCAAACCATTTGGCCGATTTCAATGAAGCTTTACCAAAATGATCCTTGGGTGACCCTTTACTTAAATTCTTCAAGAAATTTTGATTGGCCCATAAATATGGGCGTGGCAGGGCGGGGCTTATTTTGAGCCCGAAATCTTTAAAAGACATCTCCTCCTGAACCAATGGGCCGATTTCAATGAAACTTTACCAAAATGTTCCTTGGGTGACCCTTTACTTAAATTGTTCAAGAAATTTTGATTGGTCCATAAATATGGGCGTGGCAGGGCAGGCTTATTTTGAGCCCGGAAATCTTTAAAAGACATCTCCTCCTGAACCACTGGGCCGATTTCAATGAAACTTTACCAAAATGTTCCTTGGGTGACCCTTTACTGAAATTGTTCAGGAAATTTTGATTGGTCCATAAATGTGGGCATGGGAGGGCGGGGCTTATTTTGAGCACGAAATCTTTGGAGGACATCTCCTCCTGAACAACCGAGTCGATTTCAATGAAACTTTAACAGAATGTTCCTTGGGTGACACTTTACTAAAATTGTTCAAGAAATTTTGATTGGTCCATTAATATGGGCGTGGCAGGTTGGGGCCTATTTTGAGCCCTAAATTTTCGAATGACATCTCCTTCTGAACCTTATGTTTTAATAAGATGGGTGAAGGGATGCAGGTTCATTGTGATTGAGTATTTTGGTGTAATATGGACCAGAACCAGTTAATCATTATTAAATAGGTCTTGGGAGATTTCCGAGTGTTAATGTATTCATTTAAAGTAAGCTTTATTTAATGAAAGTCTAAAGATTTAAAGCCAGTGGAGCGATACAGGCCCTCTTGGGCCTCTTGTCTATTTGTAGCCCACATTTTCATTTTAAATGCCACATGTTATTGTTAATTGCCAAAACAAAAGGTTGTGCTGGTTTGCTGAATAAATGAAAATGATTTGATAACTTTCATTTTTAGCTCCACTGGCCGAAGGCCAGCGAGCTATTGTCATGGCGAGGTGTCCATCATGCATCCGTGCGTGCGTGCGTGCGTGCGTAAACTTTTCTTTAAACATCTTCTTCTCCTGAACCAATGAGTGGATTTTGATGAAACTTTGCCAGAATGTTCCTTGGGTGACCCTCTTCTAAAGTTGTTCAAGAAATTTGGATTGACCCCCAAATATGGGCGTGGCAGGGCGGGGCATATTTTGACCCCAAAATCTTTGAACGACATCTCCTCTTGAACCATTGAGCGGATTTCAATGAAACTTTACCAGAATGTTCCTTGTGTGACCCTCTTTTAACGTTGTTCAAGAAATTTGGATTGACCCCCAAATATTGCGTGGCAGGGCGGGGCATATTTTGACCCCAAAATCTTTGAACGACATCTCCTCTTGAACCATTGAGCGGATTTCAATGAAACTTTACCAGAATGTTCCTTGTGTGACCCTCTTTTAACGTTGTTCAAGAAATTTGGATTGACCCCCAAATATGGGCGTGGCAGGGCGGGGCTTATTTTGACCCCAAAATCTTTGAACCTCATCTCCTCCTGAACCATTGGGCCGATTTCAATTAAACTTTACCAGAATGTTCCTTTGGTGACCCTCTTCTAACGTTGTTCAAGAAATTTGGATTGACCCCCAAATATGGGCGAGGCAGGGCGGGGCATATTTTGACCCCAAAATCTTTGAACTACATCTCCTCCTGAACCATTGAGCCGATTTCAATGAAACCTTTACCAGAATGTTCCTTGGGTGACCCCCTTTTTAAGTTGTTCAAGAAATTTGGATTGACCCCAAAATATGGGCGTGGCAGGCCAGGGCTTATTTTGACCCAGAAATCTTTAAACAACATCTCCACCTGAACCATTAGGCCAATTTTAATGAAACTTTACCAGAATGTTCTTTGGGTGACCCTCTTCAAAAGTTGTTCAGGAAATTCTGATTGACCCCCAAATATGGGCATGGCAGGGAGAGGCTTTTTTTGTGACCCCGAAATCTTTGAACCTCATCTCCTCCTGAACCATTGAGCCGATTTCAATGAAACTGTACCAGAATGTTCCTTGGGTGACCCTCTTCTAAAGTTGTTCAAGAAATTTGGATTGGATGAGATCCACTGGATCAATAATTTTCAGGTCAGCGGTTTATGGCCATTCTGGTCCTCTTGTTTCAAAGTGATATCTATATAGTTTTCTTCCTTGTAATTTTACATATTAGTTAAATAAGTTCAATTCTTCATAATTTAGTTTCAACTTAGAAAAAGTCAGAATTCCTTTTGAATGCTGTTCACTTTCATTACCTTCTCTTTTCAATATCTCTCTTTCAAATCTTGAGATTTTTAATCCAGTGGAGCGATACAGGCCCTCTTGGGCCTCTTGTTTGTTGCTTAAATGTTGTTTTACGCCACTTTCAACAATCTTTCAGTTATATCGCTGCTGCTGGAACACCTAACAATGGATTCCTGGTATTCTCTCACCAGTACTGCCATTACACCTATTCCCAGCCTTCAGATGCTATCTCAAATTGGTCTACGATTATCTGAGTCCATGGGTGAGGGACAAATAGTTGGAAGCGATTAGTCCTGCCGTCGAGGATCAAACCCTGGACCCCTTAATTGACAGTCCGGTGCACAGAATGATTTATTCTTAAAGAATTTAGCATGATCAGCTAATTGAACATTGCCCATTCCATGAAGTACGCCATGTATGTCCAACATTTGAGAATGTTTGATGTCTTACTGACAATTGATTAATGACCTCGATTTTAAAACATGCCAATTATCAAGTATCTTAATCTTTAGGTTCATTTCAACTAGGGATGGGCACCGTTAGAATTTAACCGATTCCGATACCTACTCGATACTTTTTAACCGATACCGATTCCTAACGATTCCAATACCAATTACTTCACACTGGCGTAGCACTCTCATGTGTGAACAGTGTGACAGTTAATAAGCAATAAGTACTCTGTCAAGTACTGTTTTGAGCCCTTTATAATGTAGAAAACACCTGTCAAATCAAAGCTAAATCATAATTAGGCCTACTTGTGATAACATAACGCTCAGCAGTTATGTTGGGCCTTATCTTCAAAACAATAGCTTCGGCATGTCGAACATCGTAAATTAACTCGGACTTTACAATACCGTAGGCGACGGAAACAACTTATCACAATGATGAAGCAATAAACGTATACCGAGGCGCTAGCTGCAATAATGTACCCCTCTCTCTGATATGTTGACGGTTGAGACTCGTGACGCATCAGACTAACAAATGAGGGTTATGATATTGCAACTACCTAACTTTGGGAAGTGACTTATGACAAAATAACAGTTGTTAATAAGTTGATTTGTGTAACAGCGGCGACAGAATCATGATCTAAATTTTGTCTGAAATACGATTATATTTTTTTTATCCAAAAATACGGAAGATTTGAGCAATTATAACCAAAGAAAGAAATTACCGGTATTTATGTTTTGTTCCAATAATCCGACATAAAGTCCACAAGGCTATCTGGCGAATCTACAAAACTTTTTGTAATTGAGTAAATCGTCCAGAACAGTTTATTTTTCAAGGAGGGAGAACTGGTCATCAAAGGCGCCGACAACAGGTGTTCGGCTATTTTTAGGGCTGCATCTAGACTTGGCACGCGGCGCACACTTGTAAATCCTCGTGAGATATCAAACCCTTTCTTTCATGAGGATATATTTATTTGTTTTATTAGACTCTGTTGTTGGATTTAATATGGGGAAATGCGATTATTTTATATTTTTACGGCAGGTAGGACTTTATCCAAAAAAAGGAAGACAATGTAAAATAATCTATTTCACCCTTTCTGATTGAGCGGGGTATGAGAGTATGAGTTCTTACATTCTTGATACCATGTATATAATTTGCGATTAGAGCTTGAATTTCTCATCAGTTTCCGTCTTCATTACTCATCGATTGATTGCGATTAAGTCGTAGCAGGATCTTAGATCGGCACTCGATACAATCATTTGGTGACAAAGCGGCGACATGCAAGACTTTATAATCTTTGAAAACAGAATAATGCAATTTTCTGAGACCCAGGAAACATTTATTTCACAATTATCAATCAAATAATTTCATTCTTCATCCGAAATCTGCGTTTGGCAAAATGAAAAAAGAATCAATATCAATAATTATAATTGACATTACACGCTAAGTCTGGTATAAACTTCCTTCTCTATTGCACAGAACTCAAACACGAACAAATCAGTAAGATCGTAGGCATTGTTAGAATTGGTATTTTGCGAGTAAATAACTTTGTAACAAAGATTACAAAGCTGTTATAAAATTTTCTTAAATTGCATAGGTCCCGGAAGTAGGAACCGGTACTTTCAAAATGAAACGATACCAATTACTCGGGACGTCATGGTACCCGGAGAAACCGATACCAAAGTACCGGTGCCCATCCCTAATTTCAACAAATAAGTAAAAGCAGTGTTTTGGTGAGGAAGAAAAAAGTATGGGACAAATGTTTAATGCTAGCTAAAAAGTTAAGGACATTTTTGAAGAACAAGAGACACTTTTTAAAAACTAAATTTTAATTCATTTGTTTATTGTTTCAAAACAACTGATATAGATCTACTAGCTGTATATGAATTTATAGTCCGGCAGAAAAATGGCATATTTTTCTTGAACCTAGAAGTGTGGTATAAAGTTTTTTTCTTGACTGATTCTTGTAGTCCAAGTCTTACTCATCAAGAATCTGCCTGATGACACCTTGTCATCATTGAGCATTTTGAGAAAATCGAGATGGCAGCTAGGACCCCTTGAACAAGTACATGTTACCACTTTACTTGCTTTGATGATACGTTTTTATGCATTTTTTACCTTAGTTTTGTCGTAAAAATCATACTTTTAAGTATAATGAGGAAATTAACCCATAAAACGAAAGAAACAATAACTGTTTTAGACAACATGGCAGCCAAACAGTAATATTACACAGCATTTAGAGTATAATAGATTCTATTTGACAAACCAAACTTTTGAATTGGTTTAATTCCTGTTATGTCTCTTAATGATAGCTGCAATCCTGTCTACTTAAAATAGGATTGATACCCCATAAACGGTTGTAAATTGACTTCCGAACTAGATGGCGGCCAGGAGTGCAAAAATGAGAATAATACCATTTTGATTAGCTACAATGTTAAATGACCTTTATACTTTTATTTAATATTACCATTATTCTTCTAAATCGCTGTTTTCTGATAAAGCAAATACTAGTTTTCAAATTGATAAGTTAAGATGGCTGCCAAACAGAACGGTTGATTATTTGGCAACATTGCTGAATAGGAGTTTATACAGTTTTGCTCAATTCTTTTTCATTTTAATCAAATTTTATTCTCTTTCCATCCTCCTTTAATCAAGCGGATTGTATCTCTCACTACATATGAGTTGTATTTCTTAGTTTGAGATGGCAGCCAGGAATGTGGATGACAGCATCTTTAACCCTATCTGTATGCTGATGGTTCTCTATTGAATTCCACTTGTTTTGCCCTTAGATCTTGCAATTTGATATCAAGTCATACCCAAAATTACATAATGTAAACGCCCTTATGTAGGCTCAGAGAGGTCCAATGAACAAATAAACATCACTCTTCGACATTCATTTGTAATTATAAGGTGACTGTTACTGGTCAACAGTCTAAAAGAAAAAGAGGACAATTTTTGTTCTTAAAACTTGCTGTCATCTCCAAATTAGAACCTATTGGTTTTCTGATTGACCATGATTTATAAGTATGGCATTAAGAACTCATAAAACAGACGTTTGAGTCATAAAATGTAGATTCAAATGTTGAAGGACATCTACAAAAGCGTTTCTTACATAAAAGTTATTTTAGCTGCCATCTTGAAATACACCCTAATTTACCAGTCGGACCAGAGATAACGCATATTAACGTCTTGGATCTGCGTCAAATGAATAACTCCATACCATATATCAATATCACTTCGAGGAGTGTATGATGCCCCCTCTGATCTTATCATTTTACATGTATTTGGATACAAGCTAATTTAGTATTTAAAACTGGTTGCCATCTCGCATTGAGAATGTTGTAATCTTGAAATAAGCACTTCATGATTGAAATGAATACTGAAATCCTTAATAAGATACATGGGCCACTATAATAAGATAAACGATAATAAGAAGCGTAGACAGTGTTTTTCAGTCAATTTTCAAATTCTTTGGCGACGTCTTTAGACCGCTCAGAACGACAAGTAGAACCCAAAATATCCAATGTTGACAACTTGATTCTTACATAGTAAGGTCAAATGATCATTTCAATCAATTGCCTTTTTGACTGTCATTTCACGTTTTTTCAATAATCAAAATTTGTTCATTGTGAATTAAAATTTTATGTTTGTCTGAGCTGCCAAGCTTGAAAGCTTGATGACCAAAGTAATGTTATGTAAGGGAAAGCTGCAAAATCAGTTGAGTTTTTTTACTCGGGTTTACGGCCACTTTTATCAGTAGTTCAGCATAACTGCATTGCTAAGAGCACTGGTGGACACACGTTCATACAATGCAAGCCTCGACCGGAGATCGAACCATGGTGTCCATGGTTGAGAGTCCGACACTTTGCAATGATCTAGGTCCTAAGTCAACTGTGATAAACATTAAAATTTTTTAAACTTTTCATCTGTTCAGATGTGTCATTATACTTAAAATAGCTCGCGCTGTAATCAACATGATAACAAGATTTCAATACATTTTTTTAAACTTTTTATTCCTTTCATTCGTGGCTGCTTTGTTGAATATAAAAAAGCAAAAGGCATTAAAAAAAAAAATGTTTCATTTAGAGAAATACATTTTTGTTCACTTTTCTGCTTTTTATCTTAGGTTTTACAACATATATACACAATATAGGCTGTCATCCATCCAAGTTTCAAGTTAGCATAATCTCAGATTTAGAGATTTAGATTCAACCTAGACAAATATTCAATGGCATGTTACATTATTAAAATTCATTTAGAGCTATTGCCTTTTATAAAGAGCTCAACTTGCTAAAAACTTACCTAATAATCGATTTGAGTTTTGTTTAAGACAGTCGTTTTCTCACCTATTATGAGAGGGTATGTTAATAGCAAAAATGGCGATAGGAAGGTTTATTTGTTTTTAGGTGGAAATCTACATTCATTTTTTCCTGACTGACTTCAAATTTCGGAAAGAAGTTAGATTAGAGGTTGGTTTTATGAGCCTTTTTTCAAAATTGATCTGATGACTTACGAACTAAATGTTTAAAGTTATCAAAAGGTTGTTGTTGGTTTCAACGTGACTTTCAGATGCCGACTTGGCTACCATCTTGGTTACAATTTTAGATTTAAGCATGTTTTGTTTTTCTAGTTCTTATAAGCTCAGAAAATACGAAATGACATTTTAAAAAAATATGTAGATATCATGCTTAATATGCTGGGCTTGTATTTTGTATGAAAGTCCTGGCTGCCATCTCCATTTTAAAATAAATTCAATGATTACAAGGTGTCATCAGTGTTATAACAATGTATTGATGAATGCCTTGGCTAGAAGAATCAATCTAGGAATCAGCTGAACTGGCCTTAAAAATCTTCCAGATTGACAAATTATTTTTAGCACAAATTTGCATTTATGCATTCCTGGCTGCCAAGTTCAATTTTCGAAAAATATCAAATCAGATGACTAGAACACTTTACCAATTCTCAAAAAAGAAAATGGTTTCAGCCTCTGAACAAAATGGTTGAAATCATTCTGAGGTTGAAGTCTGTCATAACATGGCTTTTGACACTCTTTACTAATACAAAATTCCATTTGGCTGCCATCTTGATTTACAAGTCCTAATTAAAATTTCAATTCACACATTAATTTATTTTCTGAGCTCTAATAAGCATCTTGGTGACCAGAATAAGTAAAAAAGTAGGTTCAGAAAAATAATTTTAGCAAGTTAATGATCAGTTTGTATATTTCACGATAACCCTGGCTGCCATCTCCATTTTCTCAATGCTCAATGATGACAAGATGTCATCATTCAGATTCTTGATGTGCAATGTCTTAGCTACCAGAATCAATCAAGAAAAAAACTTTATACCACACTACTAGGTCAAGCTTAATTTCTGCCGGACTATTATATCTTTATAAGATATAAAAAAAAGTTTTCAAAAAATATCAAGCAGCTCCAGAGTTCTATTTTTTGATGAACCGAATTTGAATAAACTACAAAGTCTCAGGCTATCAACCACTACTTCGGGATTTACTTATGTCTCTTTGCGAGTCTTGAGTAAGACTGTGATGCAGCAATACAGACAAATTTTTTCATTGCTGCCATTTTTCATTGATATGTCCTTGCAAGAACTCGTTTGCTTCAATCTATTTATCCTTTTTTGAATTTCCAACTCGGAACTGTGTGATGTATGGCAGGGATAAAACAAGAGAAATTTTCGGACATTTGTTTAATAACTAATCGACCCAACAGTCACGAATGATAACACCCGATTTCTATGCAGGTTACTATGCGATGCAAAACAATGTTATGTTATAAAGTTTATGTGTAAACTGATTTTTAAATAGAGTGTAATTGATTGTTTAGCTTGATTTCAATCTTTCTGTTTAAACAGGAAGTTGTTGTTGATGTTGTTGTTCTAGACTGGGAATGTTAAACTGGGTTGGTTCCCTATATAGACTTGATTGTCTTCCATTGATTTTTTTTCTTAATTCAATTCTTTTTTGTTCTAATTGAATTAAACTATTTAGTTATTTTTAAGAAAAAATTTCACTTCATGAAATCAAGGTTTTTTTACTTTCTTTATATTTTTTGTTTAGTTTTCTTTGTTCACCTGAATGATGCTATGTCACATGACAAGATTAGCAATAGGACCAGGATGGTAGACAGTTTCAGTTATTTTGATCTCATAATTAGCTCTGGACCAATCAGATTTTTCTCATAACAAGTGTTAGATCAATCAGATTTAGGCAGGTTTTTCAGGGAATTTCAAATGTAGATGTTGGTCACTTTATGAGTGCTTCTTGCCATGTGCAGTTGTTTCTTTGTTCTGGTTTTAAATTTATCTCAAATTCTGAGTGTTTTTTCCCCACCCACCTACTACCATACTGGTCTTTTTCTTACGTCTGTATATACCTTTGTTTTATCTTTTTTTATAGAGTAGTTTCTCTTTTTTTGGGCCATGTTTGCTGATTGTTCATCTTCTTGGATGTATTTTCTTGATACTTTTGATACATTGCAAGCATATGTAATAAGCTATTTTAATTTCATTCTACATATGTTTATAACTGTTTTGAGACAAGGTCTCAACAGAATACATGGCCAATTTATCCCAGGGACCGAGATGAAATTATTTCTTTCTGTACTCCTTAATTTTTTGATGACTTGAAATAACAAATAATGTCTACAAATTTTTTTTTTTAAAAAAATGAATTCGAATAGTGTTTTCTGATTATTTGATTTTGATACCTTTAATTCATATTGGTCATGCGTTTAAGGTTAGTTATCAACGACCTCAAACACCCGGGAAATTTTTTTTTGCATGTAAGGATGTCCAGTTTTGACACATTGAATTCTAGGATAGTATGTAATTTACATTTGACCTTTAATCTTGCAGCAGGTGTTAGTTTGGAAATCCTTGTAGTAACTTTCCCTTTTAAGTACAACTGAAGTCGTCCTTGGCCCTTTCAATTGAATCTTGAGCGCTCATTTACATGGGACAAAAGTTGCATCTAGCAAAGATTTGATGAGACATGCACAATTGTTAAGCGATATTGTCGCAGAATCGCAGCCTCACCAGATCACTGCATAAAAGTATTTCATACAGCATCATACAGAGCCCTATATCTCATATGGCATAGTTTAGAACTACTGCACAGTAGAGTCATTAGGTCGGGAAGACACTCTTCCAGTGCCGGTTTTAACTTCTCCCTGGTTCTGATTTCTCTCTGCTTTTCGTCCATAACCTGCAGTTCGGACAGAGGCTTTCTACCCATTTCCTGCACATTTTTGAGTCGACACTGTAATTCTAACTTAGATCACAATACCGGCAGACCGAAATTACGTAAATATCCCCTCAGGTCGCAAACTTTTAATTTGATAATATTCACTGATTCTTTTGTTGTCTTCCATTTTTGCTCTCAAGAAACGCAATGCATTCTGGGAAAGTAAAAGAACGCGAACTCTACCTTAACTATTCAAGGGACATAAACCATGTTATCGGACCGTGCAATAAAACAATTGCACATAAAAACTTAACAGGGAATTTCTAAGTCTGAAAAGGGGTTAAAATTTCACTTAATTGGTTTTGATTTGAATTGGGGTTTTACGTCGCTTTCAACAATCTCTCAGTTATATCACGACGACTGGAGCACCTAACGATGGATTCCTGGTATTCCTCACACCAGTACTACCACCACATCCCTTTCCTAGCCTCCAGTTGCTATTCCACATAGGTTTACGATTTGCTATCCATTGGTGGAAGACAAATGTCGGAAAGGAAAAGTGCCGCGGCCGGGGATCGAACCTGTGCGAATAAAGACCCCTGGATTAGAAGTCTGGTGCGCTACCAACTGCGCTATTACCGCGGCTTTCACTTAATTGGAAATCAGAGTAATGAATCTTTGTCTAGAGGCTGATATTATGGTCAAAGAAACATGTGCAAAGTTTCAAAGGAATAGCTTTAGAAGAAACAGAGATTTTAAACAATTGCATGTAAAACCAAAGCATTATGCCGACTCAAATGCAGACACCCTGTCGACCGGAATAGCCCCTCAAGCTAAAAAGGCTCTATTAAAAGTGAAGACCTCCGTGTGGCATTAGAGCTGATAATAACAGTTAACATTCACTTTAAACGGTTAGTTTATTGTGCAAACTATTTTAACACCCCCCCCCCCCTTGGAAAAAATCCTGGATCCATCCTTACAAATCTTTGAAATTTGTCTTCTCCCCCTGAACCAGCCTTTATATTTGGTTAAATCTTTACTTCATATACCTTTATTCAAATTTCAAAAAATCATGGCTGTTGGGCAACCAGGGGCAGAGCCCCAAATGGAATATGTAGGTCTTGGGGCAATGTAAAAGTCTCTTTCTTTTTCCAAACCTAAAGGCTGACAGCCTTTTTATTTGTCATGGATCATCAGTTCATATATACCTTTAAGAAATTAATGGTGTTCTTTAAAGACGAGAACAATAGGGGTGGAGGTAGACTTAGGATCAATATAGAAATCTTAAAAAGTAGGCAAAATCCTGAAACTATATTGCCAATTTCAACCCCATCAGGTAGGAAGAGTTACAGTTAACAGATCTGAAATGATTGAATGTGAAAATCTCTTTTTCTGAGGTTGCTTTGATAGATCAAGGTTATAGAGCTATTTTCTCAGGTAAGCTACCCAGGGCCAACAGTCCTCTTGTTTAATTAAACTTATTCATATAACAGTAATGTCTATCAGGGTTTCAAGATTTAAAGCCTGACTGATTGATTATCACTGATCTTTATCTCTTACTAAAGACTTGATTATGCTAAATAGACAAGGTCAATTTAGATGTAAACTGGAAGCCTATATTTATTTACATTTATACGCTTTTATACATTTATACATTATATGCTTTTATACATTTATACATCTACACTTTCATATAAAACAAAGTAGCTAGAAATTGCTGTGTAATCCAATGATTGCATGGCTTAGCATTTTGGACTTGAGGGATTTTTGTTCATGGCGTTCTATGAAATGTCAATGAATTGAAGTGCATATTTAAATTGTATTATGCTCAACTTCTCAAAACCGGCTATCATAAAGTCATAAAAGATTCCTCGTCTCATTATCTGTAATGAAAATTACTTGAGTATTGTTTTGTGTTTACATATTTTTGAGCATTAGATCAAACTAAAAGGTGTCCTTACACTTTTTTTTTTTAACTTTTTCATCAGAGTTTTGGCCAAAGAAGCAAAGGTTAGTGACAAAGTAGATTTTCCTGAGCCCCGACCAAGTTCTTATGGTCTTTTAAGTCTTCGTCATCTTTCAATGTTTTTGATTCTGCCCCGTCAAAATTTCACTATGCCAATATCCTGAAATAAATAACCGACCAATCAGAAATATAGATAAAATTGGGGTTTCATTACCCAGTGGTTTTGATCCTTGATTTAGTCAACTCATTAAATAATGAAGGACATGAAACATGATTGCATGATCAAGGAGTTAAAAAAAAGAGCAACACTTTTGCTTCAGATGCTAGCAAGAACTTTAAGACAATATGTCAATGTTTCATGCTGCACGTCAGGTAAAAGATAAAAGAGCCGAGGAGTCCAAAAGGCTTACTCCATCAATGTGTTGATAAATGTAGACCTATGTGTGATAGCAGCTGGAGGCTAGAAAAGTATGTAATGGTAGTACTGGTGAGAGAATTACCAGATATCTGTTGTTAGGTGCTACAGCCTCTGCCATATGACTGAAAGATCTCAAAAGCGGCATTGAACCACATTTAAACAAACAAAAAATTCAAAAGGCTTACTTATCCTTGAATGATGGTAGTACTGGTCAGAAACTTTCATTTCTGAAAATATTGGATGGCCCACTTTTTTCCAAACCTTCAATGGACCATTTGGCACCATGGATTTGATTCTTGGTCGGATCACTGCAGCTTCTGTATGAAAAATCTTTAGAAGATTTAGGGGAATACCATCAAAGCTCTAATAGAACCCCCGGGGTACTAGTAGAATAATCTCATTTCCATTAGAATGGGATTGGCTTATATAAGAAGCTACCCAACATATTGTTGGCTGAGAACACAACAGTTGCCTATAAACAGTAAGGCAGTTACAACTGTTTCGTGTTGAGCCGTCGGTATTTGTTAAGACGGTGAAACAAATGTCCAAACAATAAACAGAATTTGTGCAATGTATTAATATATTGTTTGGGGGAAAAGTTTCATCAAACCTCTCTTGAATTTTAGTGATCTTTAATTTGTAAAGGCTGCAAAATTCTGTTAGAATCACATCATACATGGTCAATTTGATCCCAAAAAGGGGGATGGGGTTTTATTAGAGCATGGGACTCTATTAGACTTTTTATGATATTTTAGTATGGGCCCATCCCTTGCAGTTATATAGTTATGGGTTGTGAGGATTGTTATTGGAAAAATGTATTATACCATGCTAAAATTAATCTGGGCAGATCTTTTGGTATACCAAATTGAAAAGACAAATTTTTTTTTAGCAATTTATCAGTTCTCAGTACTAATATATAACTTTTGAAGTTAAGTCTTAATTCTACTACTGAGCACTGTATTCCTGGTCATAATTCTAAAAATACATGAAATCTATTATATATCACCTTCACCTCTCAAAAGTAAATTACCAATGACTGCATGCTTTATAATACTTATCATTCTATTATAATCCAATCACACTCTCTTAGGTAATGTTAGTTTGTTTATTCCAAGCCTCTGATATTTATCATACTTTACAACTTCTTTGTAAGTCATACAGATGTCATCCCTGAATGAACCGACGCCCTTTCTGGCACGCCTTGGCCCGTCTTTGGTGATACAACAGAGCTGTATGACTTCTTTATATATATATGTATGATTTATGAGGCAAAAACATAACATACCCAAAACGTGGTATAGCTTATTTTCACACTATTTAAGTTTTCGAGTCTAAACTTGATATAATATTTTTGCCTTTTCATTCTTCACTGAATGTGGTGGTTAACTTGGTCAAACCTTGCTGTCATGAAAACAAATTCATGTAGCTAATATGTTAATGCTAAATTGCAAATAGTATAACTGGGGAAAGACAGTATAGCTTTGACCATCAATACATTTATATTGTCATGATATCATACATTTTTCCACTAACTATCCATAAAACCCATAAACTAATTATAACAGGAGGGGATGTGCCCATACCAAAATATATTTTTCTTCATCTTTTAAAGAGTTTTCATACAGAAATCTGCAGGGCTCTGCCCAAGAACCAAATAGATAGTGTCAAATTGTAACCCATTTGGTTTGAAAAAAGAGGGCCATCTACAAATATTTTCAAAAATGAAGGTTCCCTGACAGAACTTTCATCAATCAAGGTTAAGTAAGCCTTTTGGTTTGTTTGTTTGTTTAAATGTGGTTTAACACCCCTTTTAACGATCTTTCAGTCATAAAGCAGAGGCTACAGCACCTAACAATGGATTCCTGGTAGTTCTCATACCAGTACCACCATTACATCCTTTTCAAGCCTCCAGCTGCAATCACACATAGGTCTACAGTATATCAACACATTGGTGGATAAAACCTTTTTTGACTGCTAGGCTCTTTATCTTTTACCTTACTTGCGGCATGACACAATGACATATTGGCTTAAATTCCTTACATTTAGCACCTGACACAAAAGTATTTCCCTTTCATTTTAACTCATTGGTCTTGCAAAAATGTTACACGTCTTTTCAATATCTAAAGAGTTACATTAATCTAGGATCAATTGTTACGCCGCTTTCAACAATCTTTCAGTTATATTGTGGAGACTGAAGCACTAAGCAATGGATTCCTGGTATTTCTCACACCAGTACTACCATTACATCCTTTCCTAGCCTCCAACTGCTATACAGCATAGGTCTATAATTATCAACCCATTGGTGAAAGATAATGGTTGAAAGCATGATTGCCACCATTGAAAATTGAACCCAGGACCGAAGCCATTGGGTAATGAAATTAAATTTTTTCCATTTTTTTGTTCCGCTTGGTTACTTATTTCAGGATGTTAGCCATTGTTGAAATTTTGATGGGACTGATTTCTTGAGTTTGTTTGTTTGAATGGGGTTTAACGCCATTCCAAAAAACTATCAGTTATACCGCAAAGACTTGAGCGTCTAAAAATGGATTCCTGGTGTTTCTCACATCAGTACTACCATAGCATCCTTTTCTTGCCTTGAGCTTCTATCCCACATAGGTCTACAACTATCAACTTATTGGTGGATTTGTTTGTTTGTATGGGTTTTACGCCGCTTTCAACAATTTCGCAGCTGACAATGGATTCCTGGTATTTCTTTCACCTTTATTACCATTACACCCTTTCCTAGCCTCCAACTGCTATCTCACATAGGTTTACGATTATATACCCATTAGTGAGAGACAAACGTCGGAAAGGATATTTGCTGCCATCAGGGATCGAACCAACCAATTGGTGGAGGAGGAATAGTTTGGAGAATGAGTGACATTGTCGAGAATTGAACCCCAGGACCTTTTGCATGGTGATCTGACACACTGAGTTGGCAATGACAGGGGCTAATCAAAGATCAAAGCCACTGGGTAGTGAAAACCCAATTTTCACTATTTTTCTGATCATCTGGGTTACCCATATATGGGAGTTAGCCTGTTGAAATTTTGATGGGACAGATTTCATTAACCCTTGTCATGCTGAATAAATTTTGGCTATAAATTTTATCAAAATGGAAGGGCAAAAAGCACCAAAAGTCCAAATAGTACGTCAATTTTTAATTGTAAAACTAAATCTATTGACAATTCTGGTTTGAAAGCAAACAACAGGTGGTGTAAACTAACATCAGACTGCACATATGTGCAGGCTGATGTTTGTCTATAGCTCCTGCCAAAGCAGGAATATTCCGGGTTCAGCATGACAAGGGTTAATATGTTTGTTTTGTTTGAATGGCTTTTTACGCCACATTAAACAAGCTTTCAGTTATATCATGGACACTATGGATTCCCTGTATTACTCACACCAGTATTAGCATCACATCCTTTCCTAACCTCCAGCTGCTATCCAATATAGGTCTACAATTATCAACCCTTTGGTGGGGGCAAATAGTCAGAAAGAATGAGTCCCACTGTCAGGATTTTTTAAGATTCAATGACATTGAAGGATGAAGAAGTATAGCAGAGCCATGCAAACTGAGTCCAGGCTCGGAGGGGAATTTACTTTGTCACTATTTTACTCTTTTGGCCCAAACTCTGATGAACAAGAGCTTTGCAGAGCCGCACATATACGCCCGAAGGGGTTTGTCAGTAACCTTGGCTTGTCAGTAACGTGAGCTTGAATGATAGCCAAAAAAATTGCAAAAATTGCAAACAGACGGACAGACGACTGGGGCCATAACATAGTATACTAGTGTAAATTGCAAAGGGTTTTATGCACAATTATACACCAAAGAGTTATTTTGCAAATTTCAGTTCATTCCTATTCAAAGAGTAAGACAAGTTTCTCACAAAAGAAATAGAATAAATTTCAATCAATATAAGGGCAGATAATACAAGAAAGACCCAATTTCTGAATTCTTATGCTCAACTCAATATCAGGGATACATTGTGGAAAGATTCAGTTTAATCCAGCTAAATTTGTAGGAGTTGTGCATATACACACAAAAAATCTGTAAGTTTCAGCTATTTTGTTAAGCAAAGGGCAGATAAATCATGAACTACTTTACATTTGAAAAAATTTTGGTCCTAAGTACAAATAGACAATCTAAAGGGCCATTGTGGCAAGTTTCACTTCATTCCCATTCAAAATGCAGATAATTCAAGATAACTCAAGAATGACAGGAGCAATTTGAATTTCAATAGTCTTACACACAACAAGACATATTAGGGAGTAATTGTGTCTAATTTCAGCTCATTTCCATTGATTGTTAAAGAGGAGTTAGGCACATAAAAAACAGTGATTTTCATTAAATTCAAGGGCAGATAATTCAAGATTTCTCAGGAATGACTGTAGCGATTTTAATTTCAAGGGTCTTTACACAACAAGACATCAAAGGGATACATTGTGGCAAGATTCAGCTCATTTCCATTGATAGTAAAGGAGTTGCATACACAAAATAAGTGATTTTTATTCAATTCAAGGGTAGATATTTCAAAATTTATCAGGAATGACTGTAGAGATTTGAAATTCAAAGGTCTTATGCACAACTATACATCATAGGGAGTAATTGTGCAAAGTTTCAGCTCATTCCCGTTTATAGATAAGGTCGAGTTGCGTAAACAAAAAACAGTGATTTTTGTTCAATTTTAGGGCAGATAATTCAAGATTTATCAAGAATGACAAGAATGATTTGAATTTCAAAGGTCTTTTGCAAAACTAGACAACTAGACATATTAGGGAGTAATTGTGTCTAGTTTCAGCTCATTTCCATTGATAGTAAAGGAGGAGTTACACACATAATAACAGTGCTTTCGTTCAATTCAAGGGCAGATAATTCAAGATTAATCAGGACTGACTACAGCGATTTGAATTTCAAAGGTCTTTTGCACAACTTTACATCATAGGGAGTAATTGTGCCAAGTTTCAGCTCATTCCCTTGATAGTTTAGTAGAGTTGCACACACAAAAAATTGCTAATGGATGGACAGACTGACGGACAGATGGACGACCAGGGCCATAACATTATACCACCCTTTGGGCACATATAAAAATATTATTACCCTTTGGGCATATAATAAAAAGTCAATTTATATTCTGGAAACTGGTGCACCTACTCATGGCTCCCTGTTGTTTCTCACACCAGTATAAGCAAAACATTTCATCCAAGCCACCAGCTACCCACCCCACTCAGGTCACTCTCCAAAATAACTCTCTTCACATTCAATTAGGTAAAATATCAGATGAAAGTAGGTGGAGCTCGGATTCAAACTAGTGACCTTGAACAGGACTAGGATTGCCAGCCAAATGTATAGCTGATTGAGCTAGCTAGGTTCAGCACAATACGAATATGTTTAAGGAATAATGGCTTCATGAAGGCTTAAGACGCTCTTATGACTAAGAAGCTTTTCCTCTATTTAAAGATCTTGGAGCATTGGAAATTTTAACTGGATTTAGAACAAGATGCTGTTGGAGGACAATGAGGCTAGACTTTTCCTAGTGCTGGATACTAACAGCAAATCAATTTCACCATTGGAAAATTCAATTAAATGAAAGTCAAAAGGCTGATAATATGGTCACAGAAGCAAATGCTAAGTTTCCAAGCAATAGCGTAAGTAGATATAAAGATATAACTGAAATACAACATTTGCACATTATAAACAAACCGTCCTAAACCGAAGCATAGCTGAAAAATATCTGTCGTGAGCTGGCCTCCTAGCCAGACGGAAACGTAACATTCAAATTTTTGGTTTACAAGTCCAATACCCATACCACTGAGCCAAAAAAGATCTTCCCTGAAGCAATTGTCAGACATTGTATTTAAACCTATCAAGCTATGCAGGACAGTGGTGAAATTGGCCTCCCATAACACACGTAAAAACTTAACCAAGAATTTCCAAGTCTGAAAAGGGTTTAAATTCCTCCAAATTTAAAATCCAAGTGGTGAATCTTTCTCTAGAGGCTGATATTATAGTCACAATAGCATGTGAAAAGTTTCCAAGCAGTAGCTAAAGTAGAAATAGAGATGTATCAGCTGATATAAAACATTAAATTTTGTATGAAAAAGAATTAACCAGAAAGTCTGAAAAGGGTTAAAATTCCACTAAGTTCAATATCAGAGTATGAATCTTTGTCTCGAGGGTGATAATGGGGTCACAGAAGCATGTGCAAAGTTTCCAAGCATTAGCTTTTAAAGAAGAAATATACGTACATATAACTGATAAACAACATTTTCATGTAAAAACTTAACCAGGAATTTCTCTGTTTGAAAAGGGTTACAATTCCAATAAATTCAATATCAGAGTAGTGAATCTTTTCTGGAGGCTGATATTATATTAACAGAAGTATGTGCAAAGTTTCAAAACAATAGCTTAAGTAGAAACAGAGATTTTAAACTCTTAACCAAATTTATGCTGACCCCTGGATGACCTGAATAGCCCCCCCCCCTTAATCTACGATTGATTGATTGAATGGAGTTTATCGCCACTTTCAACATTATTTCAGTTATATCACGGGGGCTATGGCACCTAACAAAGGATTCCTGGTATTTCTCACACCAGTATTAGCATCACATCCTTTCCTAGCCTCCAGCTGCCAGTGATCTGGCAAGCCCACGATTCCGCGACAATCTCTCATAAAAAATATGAATGTCTCATAAAAAATTGTCCTGATGCGACTTTTGTCCCATGAAAAAAGCGAGATCAAATATCAGTTGAAACGGCCGAGAACTAATTATACTGTACCCGAGAACAAAATTAGCAACACGGAATTTCCAAACTAACGCTTCCGGTAAGGTGCAAGGTCAAATCTGTTATTGTGTACCGATACGCGCGTAAATAAAATTTCCAGGGCCGGTTTCAGGTCGGATTTGATTTGTAAAATTAGAACGGGGGTTCCTTAAAAAGTATTCGAAAAAATGATATGATTTCTTACCACAGAAAATCAGTTAATTCTAAAAATATATTTTTAAATCGAAATTCGTTTTTATTTTGGGTATGCGCCGATTTTTCCGATTTTCAAAGTGACAAAATTTAATTCTTTAATCTTACATTTCAAATTTTATCTTCATCACGAATCGAGCGCGCCGGTGTTTTGTTGCCTAGTAATGGCGTCGTCATCCGTAACCGATTCGCCCCCGAGGAAGAAAAAGACAAAGTCTATCATAAATTTCTTCACAAAAACGTCAGAAACCTCACCCAAAGAGTCTCAAAATGTTGATCTTAATCCAAGTGACATAAATGAACCAATGCCCGGCCCGTCATCAGAAAATCTGAATGAGAATAATTCGTCTGCAACTGTCTCGTCACGGTCTGATAAAGACACGAAAAAGTCTGTGAGAAAATTTCAAAATTCATGGTTGAAAGACTACAGCTGGTTGAATTATGACCCAGAAGGCAATTTCATGACCTGTAAATTGTGCATAGAGCATAAAAAGAGTAACATTTTCACACAAAAAAATGTAAATTTCAAAACTACAACGCTGGTCAGACATGCAGAAAGTAAGGACCACAGAGATGCAATGCAGGCAAAGAATTTAAGTGAAAACTATGCTAGGGCTGTTACAAAAGTTCTGAATGATAAAGAGTCCTCTATTATTGTAGCATTAAAGGCAGCTTTCTGGATTGCAAAAAATGACTTGCCTTTATCGAAGTATGGAAGCCTTGTAGATTTTCTACGTCACCTAAATTGTCCTGATATTGAACACCTACAGTGCTCACAATCCGTCTCCTATGAATCTGACGAAACAGCTTGTGATCTTATTGAGGCAATTGCATCCGTTACACGAGACAAAATTTCAAGACAACTTTTAGACAGTCCTTATATTTCCATTCTTCTGGATGAAAGTACAGATATTGCAGTTGGTAAAAAACTTGTAGTGTATGCCAGAATTATGAATATGGATAGTTTTATGCCATGTACACATTTCCTTACAAATCTACAAATACACAGTGGGACAGGGGAAGGAATATATCAAGAGCTGAAGTCTATTTTAAATATGAAAGAGAGGGTTATTCATATGTCAAAAGTCATGGGGCTTGGATCAGACGGAGCAAAAGTGATGACAGGGACAGGGAGAGGATTGACAGGATTTTTACTGAGGGATAACCCGATGCTTCTCAATTATCATTGCATAGCCCACAAATTAGCTCTGGTAACATCACAGGCTGCCAATGAAATACCATATCTGGTAGAATATCAGTCAGTTCTGACAGGAATATTTTATTTCTTCAAGGCTTCTGCTGTCCGCACTGATAAACTAAAAGCAGTACAAGACATGCTTCAAGAACCACAGTTGAAGATAAAAGAGGTGCATGATGTCCGCTGGTTATCCACATATATAGCAGTCCAGACTGTATACAAGACCCTTGACTCCCTTTTGACATTTTTCAGCACTGACAAAGATGCAAAAGCTAAAGGCTATGGGAAAATCAAAGTGCTGTCAGCACTGTAAATCGTACATCATTGAGAGGCTGGGATAGTGCAATAGTTCGCCAATCAAAAGGGCTCAAATTTGGACAATAAGAGTTGGTAAAATCTTTAAATTTGTGAAACAATCCATCTTTTCGAGGACATCGCCAGCTCATCCAACGTGGGTCCGATTTTGAAAGTTTGCTGATTCGATAGCCCTCTGCTAGTCTAAATTATTTCTTAGCAGATTACGTTGTTATAATGAAAGCTTGTCTGTTAATATTATTCCTCTCTCTATAGAGTTTAAAAGCCTGTTTAGCAACAAACATTTTTCATTAAACTATTTACAATTTTGATTACCAACATGTTTGTATTTCAAGCATTGGGTTTTCCCAAATACTTTTAATGCATTTTCCCTCAAGAAACACGTGAAATCGCCAACTATGCTATTTATATCTTTGGTTTCTGACCAATCGATTAAATCTAGCAGCACTCTATGATTATTCATGAGTTGTTCTAAAAATAGATCGCTCTTGCTGCTATCCTAGGGGAAATTCAAATGGCAGCCCGAGAGACGCGTGAGATGATGTAATAATCTAAAATTGACTGAAATATGCATGCGCAGAAAAGACATTCATGTGAACGGAGTTACCCACTGGTGGTAGTAAACAAACTTCTCATTTACCGCTACAATAATTAATTTACCATGAAATATCGTTATCCCATTAAGAAATGTGATGAACTCGTGCAAAATGCTACATAAAATAAGAAAAAAGTATTTGTTATATAAAGTAATAGAGAATATTTATTTTTTTGTAATCGAATTGTTGTGCACTATTCTCGACGCCATTTTGGAACCCAAGTAACACCGGCCTGACCCAGGATCAGAAGCGTCGAGGTTGAAAGGTTACAATGACATCACTAGTGTCGAAACCGAGGCCGTTCTGATGGAAACCCGGTTAACTCGGGTCGAAACCGAGTCCGATATGAACTTACCCCTATATCAGTTTATCGTATGTTTTTGTCGGTTTATTTGTTGTTGAATGATTTTTCTTCATACTCAAATTTGAATTTAATGAAAATATGATTGGAGCGTGATCAGAGTGCTCATTGAAACCAAATATTTCAAAATTACAAAATTATTTCTATTTGTTAACACATGCGAAAAAAAAGTAAACTTCCCACGCTCCCTGTTTGAGTGCAGACGACTATTGACTAATGACAAACAAGTTAATTGACACATTTCGAGCAGACGATGTCCATCTGAATTTACACGTGGTCTGAATTTACGCGTGGGTTTTGACCGAGTGATAATCATAACAGAATTTGATTGGTTGTCAGCCCTACAACTGGGAAATGACCGTTCGAGAAATTTCAGAGCAGTAATCTTGTAAGTGCTACAAATTAATTATACAGTTAACCTATTGTACGTTTCAACTCCTTTACTCAACGGAAAATCTTGTTATAAACACTGAAAATACTAACTGGTAATTACTAAAAGCGAAAATTACATCAAATTTTGTATTAGCCTCTTCTCTATTTGTCGAAAAGTAAATAAGGTATAAACAAAGTTTGTAGATTGTGACTGAAAAGGCCGTTTCTTCGGTGTTTGAAAACACATAATTTGGTTTGAACACATTGCTCAGAAGATAATGGTAAAAATGTACTGGGTCAAACAGACTGGATTTCTGGAAAACGGTAGATATAAATCTACTGCTTCGCAGTACGATTTAAAAATGATACAGTATGACTTTATAGCTGTCACTTACCTTCTGATGGATGTTTTGCCAATTGTGTCGGAGCTCTGCTTACAGTTCCAGAAGAAAGATCTTGATATAAGTCAAGTAAGAGTCCAGATAGATCATGTGAAATCTTCTCTTGAAAACATGAAGTCTGGAGCTACTGAACATGGTACTTACCTTGATGAGCTTGTTTCCAAGCATCTCTCAACACAGCATGGAAAGGTTGTCTTCAAGGAAAATCATGTGTTACAGGGCCGACAAAATATAGACTCCATCAAAAGTAAATTCATTGAAGCTCTTCTAAAAAAGTTGGCAGAGAGATTTCCAGAAGAAGATACCAACATTATGAATGCCTTTTCAGCCCTAGGATTGAGGCCTCTGTCATTTTTGTCAAAAACTGAAAGGGACAATTGGGGTAATGACAAGATTGAGACTCTGATTGATCAGTACGGAAAGGAGAAAAAGTCCACACCTACTGAGGACCAGCCTTTGGTTACAGTTAACCCTATCATTAACCCATCAGAGACAAGAATAGAGTGGGCAAAAGTTAAGGAATTAGTGCTGAATGAGGGATTTCCAAGGGATAAGTTGGCAACATTGTGGTCATTGATCCATAAACATCACAGGGAGGTCTTTCCAAACTTACTTGTCCTAGCAGCACTAGCAATGACTGCACCAATTCACACCGCAGATTGTGAGCGAGGCTTCAGTGCACAGAATGCAGTGAAAACCTCAGCTAGAAATAGACTGCTAGCTGACAAAGTAGACAGTTTAATGATGATTAAGATAGAAGCAGGAGACATGGACTCATTTGACTTTGTTGAAGCTCTAAAGTGTTGGCGTAATGCAAAGCAAAGGAAAATATTCCAATAGGCTAGACTTGTAATTTGAGCTATTGTGTATGATGGGTCATTAATTGTAAAAAACATTAACAGTTTTGAGAAACTTTAAAGTTTAATCAGTAATCTTTAATGAACATATTCAACTTGTAATTGTTTATAGTTATCAAACACTTATATCACTCAGTGTATGATGACAACAAACAATTTTAAGTTAGTCCTGATAGTTGGTTTATCAATATTCAAAGCATCACATCATCAGAATTTTATCAGGGAAAAGACAAAATCAGAGGCCATTTAAAATCTTTATTGATCACATATCATATACAGGCAGTATATTATTATTTTTTTCAAATAATTAAAGTTTAATAAAAGTTACAATTGTGGTTTGAAATTGTGTCCCAAGTTTTTCCAAAATGTCCCCAAATTTTGAGTTGCCATGAGACATTTGTCCCATACTTTTTGAAACCTTGCCAGATCACTGGCTGCTATCTCACATCTATAGGTCTATGATTATCAACCCATTGGTGAAAGACAAATAGTCTGAAAGAATGAGTGCCGTCGTCAGGGAAAAAACCCGGGACCTCTAGATTGTCAGTCCTATGTGCTGCCAACTGCATTATGCCGGCAGCCCCCTCATTTCACAAATAGTTGAGCTAAAAAATGAGAAAAAAATATTATCTCTCTTTCATACAAGAACTGTTGGTCCTAGGTCCCTCACCTGAGAAAATAGCCCTATTACCAAGATCTGTCTAAGCAAGCCTAGAAATAGAGATTTTCAATTATTCAATCATTCCAGATCTGTTAACTGGAAGTCTCTGTACCTAATTGGTTTGAAATTGGCAATATGGTTTCACTGTTTTTACAACTATTAAAGATTTCTATATTGATCCAAAATCTATCCCCTCCCCCAGTGCTCTGCCCCTGGTTGTCCAACATTAAATGCTTGATGTATTTTCATGAAGGTATGTATGAGCTGATGATCCATGCCAAATATAAAGGCTGTCAGCCTTCAGGTTTGGACGAAGAAATTGGAAGACTTATATATATCCCTAAGACCTACACACTTTCTTTGGTGATCTGTCCCTGGTAGCCCAACAGTCATGATTTTATTTGTTTTCTTAAAGGTATTTTTATCAAATATACACAGAGAAAAGTATTGAAACATCTGGTTTTCACTAAAGCAGTTTTGAACAAAAGTGAATTGTGAAAGCTTGACGCATTTTGTGTGCAAGAAAACATTTTCAGTGGGTCTTATAATTGGTAACAAAACTGAAAACAAAACTTTTTTCCCCATTCTGCCATCTAATGCATTTTATGACAATTATAAAAATAACACGTTTTAATTAATTATTCGTGCTAAATTAATAGTGGCTACATCGAAAAGGCTAGATTGGATTTTAACCTGATTATTGTTTCTAATCCAAAAGTTTTCACCACACTATCTGTTCAGCCTGGATATCATGTATATCCAACAGTCAACAGACAGTCATGCCATTCACTTTTCTTCTCATACCCTGGATAAGATGTTTCATTTGAAACTCATTATTACTCTTGCTACATCTGTAACAACAGAATCACGCAGTTGTATCGCGGCGGCCGGAGCACCTAACAATGGATTCCTAGTATTTCTTTCACCTGTACTACCATTACACCCTTTCCTAGCCTCCGACTGCTATTTCACATGGGTTTACGATTATCTACCCATTGGTGAAAGACAAACATCGGAAAGGATATTTGCCGCCACCAGGGATCAAATCAGATTTTAAATAGGATATAACAATAAACATAGAGAAGGTGCAATGAATATAAGATTGGGTTTGAATTCTACCTTCATTGAACATACTCTTGTTTTAACATACATTTAGATGTTGCAATACTTTTTTCTTTGTGTTAGCCACCTTGTTCATCAGACAAAGAAGAATTCCAAGATTTTTTTCATAAATAGCCACTTAGTCCTATCCCCTTCCCTCTATGCTCTGCCCTTAATTGCCTAATAGGACTGTAACACCTTAATGTTTTAGCCAGCGTGTGCGGAACATGTTGGATTTCTTATAACACGTTGCCAACACGTCGGGTACGCTATGGACACGTTCCACACACGCTATCGGCGTGCTGCAACACGTTGCGATACGCTGAGTATCTCATAAAATTTTGTGCATGAACAAAATTTCTCAGCTTGTGCCGAAAGTGTTGGAACTTGCTCCGCACACATTACGCACACGTTCTGAACACGCTGAGCACGCTAGAGACACGCTAGGAGCTCGTTCACTTACGCTACAGACACGCTAGAAACACGTTTGCCCAAAGTTTAACGTGCTTCTAACGTGTCTCCAGCGTACTGGAAACGTGTACATAGCATGTCTTCAGCGTACTGAATGTGTATCTAGCGCGTTGCCAGCGAGTTCATAGCGTGTTTCTGGCGTATGACAGCGTTTCAGTTTTCAATGAAAATATATAAATGTTCCGCTGCATATTTGTCTTGAATTTATACCATCAGCTTGTGGTAAATAAATAAATTTGTGCATGTACGTGTGTGTATGACCCTTTTGACATGTTCATATCTGCATGTTCAGTCTAAGAATGACTTGAAAACTCGATTATAAGTAGCATTCTCTATATTTGACGATGAACGATTTCGTTAAGTCATATATATAAAACTTATGTTATGTTATAATCTGCTGGTCTTTTCTTCCATATAAATCCTTTACGGATTTTCTTAATTCCTTAGATTGTCGAGGTGGAGAAAGTAGCCTAAATGTGTATTAAACATTGCGTTAATAGCTTTACAAGTGTGTCTGCTCTTTGGTCAGACTAACAATAAGTTTGCGAAAATACAAACATTCATTCAACTCATTTGACCATTATCAATATACCAAAAAGACAAGTACATCGTTGTACCTAGTGGACATAATACAAGACGTGTTTTACTCTATTCTGTTCTGTTCAGAATATATGATACTATTATATGTACTACAAGTTTGATATTTGGTACACCTTTCACCCTTGATATAACACTAGCTATTCAAGATTAAGAGAGGTTGTAGAAAGTCATCCTACGTGATAGAGCATATGGAGGAAGAAGGGAGTGCATAATGACAAGTAGTTCCTTACCCTTTTGCAATATTTTTCGAGTGAAAAGTACCAGAAGCTTTAATCAGCCTGTAATCTTATAAGTTTGTTAAATGCATTTTTTCATATGTAACAGATGCCAGTGTATTTTTCTTTTCGTCTTTTCCTATTTTTCTTTTACATGAACCAACATACTTTGAATTTGAATATGTGTAGTGGCCGGTGGCCTGTTTACATATTAAAAGAATGAATTTAAAGTGGTAATTTCGTGCAGAATTTATATCTACATCCAAAACAGGCTGCGAACACGTTATAACACGCTAGCAGTGCGTTCCAAACACGCTTAAAGCACGTTCTTAGGACTTTACGAGAACGTTGGACACATGCTCAAGAATGTTGGCATACACTGACATACGCTATCAACACGTTCTGGACACATTACTCGGGTGTTACAAACACATTCAAACTCGCTATGAACACGCTACAAGCGCATTCTGAATTGACAAAGAGAAAATGTAGGTCAGCGTATGCCGACGTTTTGCAGACTTGGTCGTTTTCTCAAATGCGTTAGGCACTCGCTGGCTAAAATGTTGAGGTGTTTGGATTAGATTTTTAGATATTTGGGGTTCTTCTGATGTTGAAAATGATTTCAAAGTTACAACTATATAACAAATAGAGAAATGACCTCCACTCTTAAAATACATATTTTTCATCCAATCAAAATAATTTTTGGTACACTTATAAAGGGTCACTCAAGGATCGTTCCAGTGAAATTTGGTTGATATTCAACAATTAGATTCTGAGAAAATGATTTTCAAAGTTTCCACTATATAACATATAAAGAAATGACCTCTGCCCATAAAATGCATATTTTCCATCAGATCACAATGATTTTTTGTAGACTGATAAAGGGGCACCCAAGGATCATTCATGTAAAATTTAATTGGTATCCATAGATTAGAATCTGAGAAAACTCACTTTTTACCATATTTGGAAATTAGCCACGCCCATTAAATCCATGTTTTTCATTGGATCAAAATTTCTTGAACAACTTTGAAAGAGGGTCATCCAAGGATCATTCCTGTGAAGTTTGGTTGAAATTCACTCAGTAGTTTCTGAGGAGAAGATTTTTAAAGAAAAGTTTACGACCGCACGCACGCACGGACGGACACACGACGGACACAACGCCATGACAATAGCCCCAGTGGCTTTCAGCCAGTGGAGCTAAAAAAGAAGAAATTGCTTCTGACAAGCAATTTCTTCTTTTTCCGCATTATTTTCTACCCTACTGAATGGTTATTTTTTCAAATTAAATCCACTTTAAATTTTTGTCTGCAAAACCTTTGGATTTGGACAGGTCTAAAATTTTGTATAACAGGAAAGGGTTAAAGGTCTATCTTTTCATAAAGATTTCTAAATTAAAGTCTCAGGATTCTACCCTCCCCCTATGTTGCTCTGCATTTGATGGCCCAAAAGTTATGATTTTAGCTATGTACATAAGGGACAATAAACTGACGATTCATGCCAAATATACAGATTATTGGGAACCTGGGGCCTGTTTTTATAAACATCTTACAATCAGTTTTTGGGCAAGTCAAATATGAAAGTTGCTTCTACAGAAGTTACTAAAAATAGAATTCTGCCATGCATCATCTCATTGGAATCATTATAAATATATCCAAAATATAACTGTATGTTCACTTAAAATAATTCGGCATGTTACAAACATTCCCTTATTAGAGAATATTGATTTTTGAAAGACTAGTGGTGTCATTATCAATTTTTTTGTTTGACAAACCCTTTAATATTGTTGAAAAACAGTGAAAGGTATTCGATTTGCGCTAATTGACTTCGTTCAAATACAAAATAGTCAAAACTAAGATTTTTATGATGCTAAGAATATTACATGACCGTCGGACGTACGGGTTGTAAGATGGCCGGGCAGACAGACAGAAAGCCAGATGGACAGACAGATGGATGAATGATGGGATTGATGATCGGATGGATGGATGGATGGATAGAAGGAAGGATGGACTGATCACTGAAAAACATAGATTAGTGAATGACTAACAAGTCAGAACTTCAGGTGAATGATGGAACATTGTACATATGTTGCATGTAAAGGGGAATGAATATAAAAAATAGGGGGTGCCTTCTCCTATTAATGTCCAGCTTAAATCAAATTTCTCTATGATAATTAAATGCCACTCCCCTTCCATCCCCCTCCCTGCAAATTCCCTCTGGATCCATTCAGCAGCTTACTTGTGTCCTATGTTTACTAATTTGGTTGCTCAACTACTCTCCGTGTCGTTTTCTTTCGACACAAAGTATTCATTTCAAGGATATGGTCACATGATGACAACTGCATAAACAAAAGAAAGGGTGATTAATCTACATTTTGACATTTGTCAATAGGAAAAAATAATTAGAAGTGTATAGTCTTTTTACTTGAATATTGGTTTTTTTGCTCTATGTGTATATAAAAATGGTTCCCAACATCAACCACTCATATTGTGATGATGTCCTACCTGTGCCAAAGCAATAGGCCTACCTAAGCCAAAGTCTCATATACGAACAGAGTTGACGGGCCAGTTTACTGGACGAGTTGACGGACAAGTTATTCACAGACTGAGTTGGCTGTGAACCAACTTAAACCACTGCCTCTCATTGAGGCAATAATGCTTTTAGCTCCACTGGCCGAAGGGCAGAGAGCTATTGTCATGGCGTTGTGTCCGTCAAGCATTGGTCTGTCCCTCCATGTGTGCGTAAACTTTTTCTTTAAACATCTTCTTCTACCAAACCAATGAGCGGATTTTTATGAAACTTGGTAGAAATGTTCCTTGTGTGACCCTCTTCTAAAATTGTTAAAGAAATATTGATTCACCCCCAAATATGGGCGTGGCAATTTTTCACTTTGAAATCTTTGAAAAATCTTCTCTTCCCCAACCATAGGGCCAATTTCAATTAAACTTGGCATGGATGTTCCTTGGGTGACCCTTTATTTAAATTGTTCAAGAAAATTTTGATTGGCCAATAAATATAGGCTAGGCAGAGCGGGGCTTATTTTGAGCCCGAAATCTTTGAACAACATCTCCTCCTGAACCACTGGGCTGATGTCAATGAAACTTTACCAGAATGTTCCTTAGGTGATCTTTTTCAAAAATTGTTCATTAAATTTTGATTGGCTGATAAATATGGGCGGGGCTTATTTTGAGCCCGAAATCTTTTCCTGAACAACTGGGCTGATTTTAATGAAACTTTACCAGAATGTTCCTTAGGTGATCTTTTTCAACAAGAGGCCCAAGAGGGCCTGTATCGCTCCACTGGCTTAAAAATCTCAAGATTTGAAAGAATGATATTGAAAATAGAAGGTAATGAAAGTGAACAACATTCAGAAGGAATTCAGACTTTTTCAAGGTTGAAACTGACTTATGAAGGAATGAACTTAATTAACTTATATGTAAAATTACAAGAAAGAAAACTATTTAGATGTAGATTGAACTTGGGGGTCAATCCAAATTTCTTGAACAACTTTTGAAGAGGGTCACCCAAGGAACATTCTGGTAAAGTTTCATTGAAATTGGCCCAATGGTTAAGGAGGAGATGTCGTTGAAAGATTTCGGGGTCAAAATAAGCCCCGCCCTGCCACACCCATATTTGGGGGTCAATCCAAATGTCTTGAACAAATTTAGAAGAGGGTCACCCAAGGAACATTCTGGTAAAGTTTCATTGAAATTGGCCCAATGGTTTGGGAGGAGATGTCGTTCAAAGATTTCGGGTCAAAATAAGCCCCGCCCTGCCATGCCCATATTTGGGGGTCAATCCAAATTTCTTGAACAACTTTAGAAGAGGGTCACCCAAGGAACATTCTGGTAAAGTTTCATTGAAATTGGCCCAATGGTTTGGGAGGAGATGTCGTTAAAAGATTTTGGGGTCAAAATAAGCCCCGCCCTGCCACGCCCATATTTGGGGGTCAATCCAAATTTCTTAAACAACTTTAGAAGAGGGTCACCCAAGGAACATTCTGGTAAAGTTTCATTGAATTTGGCCCAATGGTTTGGGAGGAGATGTCGTTCAAAGATTTCGGGGTCAAAATAAGCCCCGCCCTGCCACGCCCATATTTGGGGGTCAATCCAAATTTCTTGAACAACTTTAAAAGAGGGTCACCCAAGGAACATTCTGGTAAAGTTTCATTGAAATTGGCCCAATGGTTTGGGAGGAGATGTTGTTCAAAGATTTTGGGGTCAAAATAAGCCCCGCCCTGTCACGCCCTTATTTGGGGGTCAATCCAAATTTCTTGAACAACTTAAGAAGAGGGTCACCCAAGGAACATTCTGGTAAAGTTTCATTGAAATTGGCCCAATGGTTTGGGAGGAGATGTTATTCAAAGATTTTGGGGTCAAAATAAGCCCCGCCCTGCCACGCCCATATTTGGGGGTCAATCCAAATTTCTTGAACAACTTTAAAAGAGGGTCACCCAAGGAACATTCTGGCCAAGTTTCATCAAAATCCACCTATTGGTTTAGGAGGAGAAGATGTTTAAAGAAAGTTTACGCACGCACGCACGACGGACACCTCGCCATGACAATAGCTCGCTGGCCTTCGGCCAGTGGAGCTAAAAATTGTTCATTAAATTTTGATTGGTCAATAAATATGGACATGGTCTGGGGAGTAGCTAGGCTATTCATGATGTTGAAGCCTGAGAAGGGGGAGAGCAGTAGCCCCTTCTCATAAGGGGGTACGGGGGTCTCCCCCTAGGAAATTTTTTGAACAAGAGGCCCAAGAGGGCCTGTATCGCTCCACTGACTTTAAAATCTTTAGACTTTAATTAAATAAACCTTACTTTAAATGAATAAATTAACAGTCCAAAATCTCCTAAGACCTATTTAATTATGATTAACTGATTCTGGTCCATATTGCACCAAAATACTCAATCACAATTAACCTGCAACCCTTGACCCATCTTATTAAAACATAAGGTTCAGAAGGAGATGTGGCTCAAAGATTTCGGGCTCAAAATAGGCCCCACCTGCCATGCCAATATTTATGGACCAAACAAAATTTCTTGAACACTTTAAGTAAATAGTCACCCAAGAAACATTCTAGTAAAGTTTCAATGAAATTGGCTGAGTGGTTGGTTCCCAAGGAGATATTGTTCAAAGATTTTGGTCTCAATATAAGCCTCGCCCTACCACACCCAAATTTATTGGCCAATCAGAATTTAACAATACTTTTTGATAAGAGACACTCAAGGAACATTCTGGTAAAGTTTCATTGAAATCAGCCAAGTGGTTCAGGAGAAAATGTCATTCAAAACTTTCGGGCTCAAAATAGGCCCCAACCTGCCACGCCCATATTTATGGTCCAATCAAAATTTCTTGAACAATTTAAGTAAAGGGTCACCCAAGGAACATTCTAATAAAGTTTCATTGAAATCGGCCCAGTAGTTAAGGAGGAGATGTCTTCAAAGATTTTGGGCTCAAATAAGCCCCGCCCTGCCACGCCAATATTAATGGACAAATCAAAATTTCTTGAACAATTTAAGTAAAAGGTCACCCAAGGAACATACTGTTAAAGTTTCATTGAAATCGGCCCAGTGGTTCAGGAGGAGATGTCGTTCAAAGATTTCGGGCTCAAAATAGGTCCCCCCTGCCACGCCCATATTTATGGTCCAATCAAAATTTCTTGGAAGATTTAAGTAAAGGGTCACCCAGGGAACATTTTGATAAAGTTTCATTGAAATCGGCCAAGTGGTTCAGGAGGAGATGTCGTTCAAAGATTTCGAGCTCAAAATAAGCCCCGCCCTGCCACGCCCATATTTATGGTCCAATCAAAATTTCTTGAACAATTTAAGTAAAGGGTCACCCAAGGAATATCCATGCCAAGTTTCATTAAAATCGGCACAATGGTTTGGGAGGAGAAGATTTTTAAAGATTTCAAAGTGAAAAAATGCCACGCCCTGCCACACCCATATTTGGGGGCCAATCAAAATTCTTTGAACAATTTAAGAAGAGGGCCACCCAAGGATCATTTCTACCAAGTTTCGTTAAAATCCGCCCATTGGTTTGGGAGGAGAAGATGTTTAAAGAAAAAGTTTACGCATGGACAGACGGGCGCACGCATGGACGGACGCACAACGGACACTCCGCCATGACAATAGCTCGCTGGCCTTCGGCCAGTGGAGCTAAAAATTAATGTGATTTGGTGGCATCTGGTGATATCTGAGTAGGCAATTTAATATAAAGACTAGATCTAGCTTTCATCCTGAAAGCTAGAAAAGAAATTGTTCAAGTCGGTAAATATCTGAATCAATGATCATATTTAAGAGGTCAGCGAGCATCATATAACTTGGAAAACACTCTCAATGTCTGCTGCCTGACTGTCTGTCCGTCAACACTTTTTAAAACATCTCCTAAACCAATGAGCCCATCAAACTGTAACCTGTTTTAAATATTCCCTGTGTGAAGCTCTTCAAAAAATTGATAACAAGAATTGAATTCCACAAATGAAAACTTTGGATTCCATGGTAATGAAAAAGCCCAAAAATGAAGAAATTTTTTGAAAAGGTATAGAAAAGGCCTTGCCTCCAAAACACAAAACAACAAGATGGAATAGGCTAAAACTTTATGTGGGGTCCTTGGGAACAGTTCTACAAAAGTTGTTTAAAGTGTAATTAATTCCATCTAAAATTTTGTTTTTGTCTGTTTATATCTTTTAGTTGTTTTCTGACATGGTTTCCAAATCGATGATAGATTTTTAGACCACCAAGGTCCTATTTTTTAATTAAGAGTTATCGCATTTTGTTTCCCTAATTCTCTTTCTTTCTTTCTTTTTCTTTTTTTTTTCTTTTTTTTTTTTTGGGGGGGGGGGGGGGGGGGATTGTAATTAAATGATTTTAAAAGAAATAAAAATAATTCCTTTTGAAGCCCAAAATATCTTGTATTAAGTTTAACCCTTTGCTGTTTAATCCCTGCTTTTTACGTGCCTGTGAATTTATGATTGAGAAAACATTCTGAAACAAGGTGCCAAATTGTCACAAGATACGCCCGTCACACTGCTTAGTATTAACTGGGGGTTTGAATAGAACTGAGGTTATTTTGAATGAATATTTTTTGCACCCATGTAGTTTCATTATCCTAGCTATTATACTTTTACAGATATACTCCGGACAAGATTCAAGTCTGAAAAACGACAAAGGGCAATAACTCAAAAAATAGGCCAGGTAGAATTATGGTTATTGTACACTGCACTACCCCTTGGTTAGATCTATACACCCATGCAGTTTCATGATCCTAGCTATTATACTTGTAGAGATATACTCCGGACAAGATTCAAGTCTGAAAAACAACAAAGGGCAATAACTCAAAAAATAGGCCAGGTAGAGTTATGGTTCTTGTGCACTGCACCTCCCCTTGGTGAGATCTATACACCCATGAAGTTTCATGATTCTAGCTATAATACTTTTACAAATATACTCCGGACAAGATTCAATTCTGAAAAACAACAAAGGGCAATAACTCAAAAAATAGGCCAGGTAGAGTTATGGTTCTTGTGCACTGCACTCCCCCTTGGTGAGATCTATACACCCATGAAGTTTCATGATCCTAGCTTTTATACTTTAAGAGATATACTCCGGACAATATTCTAGTATGAAAAACAACAAAGGGCAATAACTCAAAAAATAGGCCAGGTAGAGTTATGGTTCTTGTGCACTGCACTCCCCCTTGGTGAGATCTATACACCCATGAAGTTTCATGATCCTAGCTATTATACTTTAAGAGATATACTCCGGACAAGATTCTAGTATGAAAAACAACAAAGGGCAATAACTCAAAAAATAGGCCAGGTAGAGTTATGGTTCTTGTGCACTGCACTCCCCCTTGGTGAGGTCTATACACCCATGAAGTTTCATGATCCTAGCTATAATACTTTAAGAGATATACTCCGGACAAGATTCAAGTCTGAAAAACAACAAAGGGCAATAACTCAAAAAATAGGCCAGGTAGAGTTATGGTTCTTGTGCACTGCACTCTGCAATGATGAGAAGAATATAATTGCCATGTTTGAAGTCAATCGGACTTGAAGTGACAGAGTTATGCTCCGGACAAAGAAGTGGACGCCGCCGGACGCCCGGACGCCCGGACACCCGGACGCCCGGATGCCCGGACAACCGGACGCCGGACGCCACGGGTGATCCCATAATACGTCCCGTCTTCGACGGGCGTATAAAAAGAGGAAATTGCTTCTGACAAGGAATTTCTTCTTTTTCCACACTATTTTCTACCCTACTGAATGGTTATTTTTAAAATTTAATCCACTTTAAATTTTCGTCTGCAAAACCTTTGAATCTGGACAGGTCCAACATTTTGTAAAATAGGAAAGTGTTAAGTAAAGCTTGACATAAAATTGTGAGATCTTGGTTCTCACCTAACATCCACTTTTCAACTTTTTAATTAGTGATTAATTTAAATACTACAAGGATTTCAATACCAAAGAAACTGAAGTGATGTTATCTTCTGTTCATTTTCCATGATTAATGCCCTGGCAGGGCGGAGCCTAAATAATGGGTCGTTGCACTTAAGGTTAAGGGAAATCAGCTTTTATCTCAAATAACCTACTTCTTAAGAAAGTCAGCATAAATAACTCGAGACCTTAAATTGTGGATTGGTAACCAAATCCTCGTAACTTCAGCTTAAACAAGGTGAAGTTACGAGACCTTGGTAACCAAACAATAAAATTTGTTCACTCTCTCAAAAGCACGTGAATCCTTTAGGTTTTAGGATACAGTTAGTTGCACGTGTTAACGATGATTACCGACTAAAATTTGTAAGAACCCAAACAATTGAAAAGTAAACTCGCCAAAATATGTCACGGTTAAGCCCCGCCCTGCCAGTTCATTAATTACGTCGAATATTTCTGTCACATTACATTCAACAATAAAGGTATTTTTTTCTATGAAGAAAAAGCTCTTCTTGCATGCATTTTTTCCCTTTTCGAATTGGAACACTTTTTCTTCTGTTACATTTATCAACTAATCTTGTAACATTCATACAATTAAAACACAGTGATATCAGGGTTTTCATTAGCATCAATAAGCCAAGAGTCAATGACCCTTGAGTCAAAATTTCCATGAGTCAAAATGGAAATTAATCTCAATGAAAAAGAAAGAAAAAAAATCATTTTAAATGTATTGAAATAGATAAAATTAGGTCCAGATCATTTTTCAAAAGATGCCTGATAATAAACTCAATAAATGATTTATAAATTTTCACCCTCATAGTTCACCACAATGTCCAGTCATTAAATAACTACTAAAGAGCTTAATTTCAGACAAAATACTTGTTTTTTGGTAAGTACAATAAAGTGGAAAGAGTTTTGAGGCTGCAAATGCAAGTAAAAGCTTCTAATGATTTTTTTTATTTTTCACAAATAGATGTAGAGTCTAACCACGAAAACCCATGACAATTCACAACTGATCTTCTCTTGACGTTTATTGACTTACCATGTAGATTCTGTTCGAATTAAAGTGAAATTATTCAAAAACATGTTGATTTTAGTGAAATTGGAGTTAAAGAAAAGAGGTTTAAGCTGAAATTCACAGCTGTCAAAAGACTGTCAATTACGGTTGCCGATGCATAGCCACTCACGGGAGTGTGTTAATTGCAAATCAGCTAGGTGTTATTAGACCATCAATTAACTATTTTCCAATAAAATGAGCCACTTCTAACAACCCTTGACGCACAGCTGCTAATTTTGAAGAGTCAAAATGATGCATCAGCTCAAATTTCCATGAGTCAAAATTGCATCATTTTCGATTTCTGCGCATCAAAACCCGGGGTTTCGGGTCAAACGAAAACCCTGGATATTATATTTAAAAATCTTGCTGTGTTAGATGAATATCATTTTGTTCCTAGATTAAAGTCAAATTCACATTCGGCATTTCGAGCTTGCAACCTTACCATAGCCTCCTCAGGGCTCTAACTAGGATTTTGAAAGTGAGGAATCCAACTTCAGAAAAAATTGGATTCCACACACAAAAGTTGGATTCCATCATTATGAGGGTGGATTTTGTACCGTGCAAACCTATGATATTGAAACGACAATTTATTAACCCTTTACTACACAATCCAATGTTTTAGTCACCAGAATGCTTATCTTAAGGAAAACATTGATTGAAAAGAAGGAATTGCTTGTAAAAAACATTTTCTTTTATCCCAATGCTTTTTACATTTGTTTATTCATTTTTGGAGATGGTCTTAGTAGATGACAAAACTTTTCTAGGTTCAGTTTAAAACCATTGACTAGTACAGAAGCAAGTCTTGAAACAGTTATATCTTCTTTTTGTCTGAAGATAAAAAGAAGTCAAAAAATGTTATTATATTTATTTAGACTTTAAAAAATCTCAATATTTAAGTCTATGCCATGATTCTCTTTGCAGATGTTGTCAATTGAGAGAAAAAGTTCAAATTGATTGATTGATTGATTGAATAGAGTTTTACACCGCTTTCAACATTTTTTCAGTTATATCTTGGTGGCTGGAGCACCTAACAATGGTCCCCTGGTATTTCTCTCACCAGTACAACCACCACATCCTTTCCTAGCCTCCAGCTGCTATCTCACATAGGTTTACGATTATCAACCCATTGGTGAGAGACAAATAGTCGAAAAGAATGAGCACAGCCGTCGGGGATCGAACCCATGACCTCTGGATTAACAGTCTGTCGCGCTACCAACTGCACTATGACGGCAGTGCAAAATTGATATTCATTACAAAAGATTGTATATTTGAACTGCATTGATCTCTTTTTCTCATTTATTTCTTTTTTTTTTTGGATTGAAATAATTAAACTTTCTGAACTATCTGTCTCTTGATTTGTGTTCACTTTTTTTCACTGTAACACATGTCTGAGCAGTAGGCTGATCCGGAGCTTGTTATACGACAGAAGTAAGCACATGCACGGCGTTTCAGAGATTCACCAGTAGTGATAACTCATTTTGTGTTTTGTTCAGAACATTTCTTTAATAAAATAATTGTTTTTAGTCAAAATACTGATTTTAAACAAGAGCACCCACTACGGGTGACTACGCTCGGCTGTCGAGTGCTGGATGGTGGGAAAAAATCTAAGACGAAAAAGGGGCATAATTTGCACAAAATGCATCTAGAGTTATCCCCCTTGATAGTATAGGTTGCTCTTTTGATGGTGAACATGTGTGCCAAGTTTCAAGTGAATGCCTTCCGTAGAACCAGAGATATAACAAAATGTCAAAGTTTTCGCACGAAGACGACAACGACGACGACGATGACAACGATGACGACGATGACAACGACGACGACACGGAGGCTATAGCAATACCTCTGGTTTTCTCCGAAAAAAGCCGAGCTAAAAAGGTAAAAGAGATTTGGGACAGTTTGAAAAGACATGGACTAATCATTTACTTGTTACGAATAAATCAGGTCAATTATGTTGTCTTACCATTGTCTTCATCTGATTGGGGCCCTGCTCGAAATTAATTACAGGTATATAATTAGCGAATCAACTGCTTCAATCAATATATAAAGTGGTTCACATGTTTTGTTTATGCATAACAATCACCAAAACACATCACTGGGCAGAGTCTAGATTCCATTCATTGATAGTCAGGCTCCGCCTACAAGGTCTACAAACAACCAATTACAATTGGCTGTTGGCGTCAATTAACGCAGCGCCTACCGAACCCGTCTATCAGGCTTCAGATATGGCTATTATCGATTTTTCACGCGACAGTTAACTTACGTAAACAATCATATACATGTTATACTACCAGCCCGATTAGCTGAGTTATACACAGCCGAGAGGTTACAAGTCGGGACACATGCCTTAGAAAAACTTGTCGTCCAGTGGAATCCTTTGATAGGATTTTTTGTCGTCCGCTGAGAAAAGTTGTCGTCTCAGACAACACTACTGTCGTTTCCAAGAGCGCTGCTCCTGGTGTGCCTGTGTGATAATTCTGAACGAGCACCACAGACATAGAAATCCAGATTGTTTATAAGGTCGTAAGACGAGCCTTTTGACACATAGCAACCAATAAACATCACACGGCAGGGGCTACGCTGCCGTTAGCCAATTTAGCCAATGGCGAAAATTTCAAAAAATTGGCTAAAGGAAATTCCAATTGGCGAAAATGCTGACTTAAGGGTTAAAAAGGGTAAAATCAGTTAAATCAGCTGTCCAGCGAGACAAATAGTAATACACATTAATCGTGTTCAGTCAGCCGTTACATACACTTTAACAGTGTGAAGATAACCTTTATCGGAAAACACGCGATTAGCAGACAGCATACTAATTGTTTACAATGCAGTCGGGATTTACGTTGATTTAACAGTTTGATTTATTGGTTTAGTGCTTTATCATCCTTTAATTGGGTGATTAGCTGAGATTCGTTCGGCAATGGAAATTTAAGGTGGATTACGTAATTGAATTTGATCAAAAGTTTAATGGCTACATTTTCGGACACGGAAGACACAGCTATTTTGACATCCTTCACAAAAATATAGTATCCCCGTAGTAAAAGACTCGGATATTTCTGCTGATATTGATACAATTTTTGGGTATTTGGTCTCTTTTGGGTTTGAGGGCACAAAACAAGAATTAAATTCATTTTCAAAATTTTCTAGAAATCCCTTTTCAATTGTAAGTTAGTCTGTGGTTGACATAAAACATGCCCTAACTTGGCATTATGAAACAGAGACATTTCCAGCTTGTTGTGAACTTGCTCAAAGATTGCTCATTGCACCAGTTTCTACGGCTGATTGTGAACATGAGTTCAGCTAACAAAATCTGTTAAAAACACTATCAACCCACAAAATTTGAAAAATCTCATGAGTCGGTCTATAAAAGGCCCTGACCTAGAGAAATTTGATTTTTACGAGAGTTGGAGGTCTGGGCTGAAAAGAAGTATAGGAAAATACTAGGTAAAACATCAAAATTATTTGATTCTGTCTTCAAAAAGTAGTATTAAGCAACCTTTGAAAGTTTATAAATGTACAGTATCAAAAATGTTTTTCTAGCGCTGAAATGTTGGATTTAGTATTTGATATACATATTTTATTATATATAAATAAATAAACTTAACAAGAGCTGTCGGAGGACAGCGAAGCTCGACTATTCCTAGTGCTGGATAGTAACAGCAAATCAATATGGACATTGGAAATTCTATAAAATGAAAGTCAAGAGAAAAGAATCTTTGTCTAGAGCTGATATTATGGTCACAGAAGCATGTGCAGAGTTTCAAAGCAATAGCTTTAGTAGGAACAGAGATACAACTAACATAAAATAGATGCACATAAAAACATAACCAAGATTTTTAAGGCCGAATAGGGTTAAAATTCCACTAAATTAAATATCAGAGTAATGAATCTTATTCTGTGGGCTAATATTATGGTCAAAGAAGCATGTGTTAAGTTTCCAAGCAACAGCTATAGTAGAAATAGAGATATTACAGAAATACAACATTTGCACGTAAAAACTTAACCAAGATTTTCTAAGTCCAAAAAGGGTTAAAAATCCACTGAATTCTATACCAGAGAATTGAATCTTTATCAAGAGGCTGTTGTTATGATCATTGAAGCATGTGCAAAGTTTGAAAGCAATAGCTTTCATAGAATTAGAGATATAACTGATGTACAACATTTGCATGTAAAAACTTAACCAAGAATTTCTGAGTCTGAAAAAGGTTAAAATTCCACTAAATTCAATATCAGAGTAATAAATCTTTGTCAAGAGGCTGATATCATGGTAACAGAAGCATGTGTAGAGTTTCCAAGCAAAAGCCTAGGTAGAAATAGAGCTATAACTGATATACAACATTTGCACGTAAAAACTTAACCAAGATTTCTAAGTCCGAAAAGGGTTAAAATTCCACTAAATTCAAAATCAGAGTATTGAATCTTTGTCACGAGGCTGATATTATGGTCACAGAAGCATGTGCAAAGTTTCAAAGCAATAGCTTTATTAGAAATAGAGATGTTACAGAAATACAACATTTGCACGTAAAAACTTAACCAAGATTTTTTAAGTCCGAAAAGGGTTAAAATTCCACTGAATTCAATATCAGAGTAATGAATATTTGTCAAGAGGCTGATATTATGTTCATAAAAGCATGTACAAAGTTTCAAAGCAATTGCTTTATTAGAAATAGAGATATTACAGAAATACAACATTTTCACGTAAAAACTTAACCAAGAATTACTAAATCCGAAAAGGGTTAAAATTCCACTAAATTCAATATCAGAGTAATGAATCTTTGTCTAGATGCTGATATTATGGCCACAGAAGTATGTGTAAAGTTTCAAAGCAATTGATTTTATAGAAACAGAAATATCACAGATAAACAACATTTGCACGTAAAAACTTAACCAAGATTTCTAAGTCCGAAAAGGGTTAAAATTCCACTAAATTCAATATCAGAGAAATGAATCTTTGTCTAGATGCTGATATTATGGTCACAGAAGCATATGCAAAGTTTCAAAGCAATAGCTTTAATAGAAACAGAGATTTTAAACACTTGCACGTAAAAACTTAACCAAAGCATTACGCCGACGCCGACGCCCGGGTGACTGGAATAGCCCCCCTATTCTTCGAATAGTCGAGCTAAAAAAGTAAAGATTCCTTATATGTTATTCCGGCCCTTTTCTGACTAAAGATTGGCTAAAAGTCCCACAAATTGGCTAAAAAAAATTTCAATTGGCTAAAGTGTTGGCTAAAAGAAATTTTGACCCAGAGTAAGCCCTGCACGGTCATCAAAAGTACATCTCAAGGCAGTAAAGTTGAGTTTCAATTTGACGCGGCTTAAGATAGCTGACAGGGTGCATTCAGGATGAACTTTTACCAAATGAAACCCTGCTTTGTATGTGCTCTCAAGCGTGTTCATATCCTGACTGCATGGCCCGTCTTTCAGTCTTACATAAAGTTTTACATTTGTTAAAAAAAAAATCGACAAACTTAACCCATGAAGTTTCTCTTGCATTAAAAAATTTCCTAAATATGGGAGAAGCTGATCATCGCATTAAGCAATTAAGGTAATTATACATGTGATAGATTTAGGAATTGTAACATATGCTTGTTTTTTAAACAAAATATGAATCCCAGAGATCGAGTTTCATCTTACCAAAATGTCCAAACACATAGGCAAATAATATATTGAATCAAGGGGATATGTGGACTGTGTGGACTGAATGCCCTCCATCCAATCCATTTTTATGTTTTGAGCGTTGGTGAATAATTAAAACATAGTTTCGATGTTATGATCATTCATCAACAAAATTTTTCAACAGATGGGTATTTCTTTTACGCACTTACGTAAATTGCATAATGGGAGTTACGCTATTGCAATAGTTTGTTTCTTACATGCCTAGATAACCACAAGGATCGAAACCGATATATTAGCCAACTGTCCAGGATGACAAAACGGAGTAAACTGTTTGCAAGTTATCCCCCTTTTTGCAAGTGCACTTGCATGCAAAGCGGGTTGAAACTGGTAAACAGTTTCCACTGTTTTGTCATCCTGAACGCAGAGCAGATATATATAGTGGAAGCATATTGACCTAAACCTGGCCTTTGTGATTTAAATAAATCAAAAACCGGTCGTTTTTCATCGGCAAAACACGATTTACCTGCGGAATCCAAACGTAAAGTTGGAGTGCACGTGTTAGCTCTGTTAACCCGTTATCGCGCATGCTGCTCACTGTAACGGCGATATTTGGTCGCCCTCATGAACTAGTCAATCAATACATAAAATGAGTTTCTTATTGAAAAAAACATCTTTAGATGCGGGTGAGAAAAATACAAATTTTCAAATTTCTTTAAATGCAATTTATGTGTTGTGAATGGAAATGAAATCCCATCTCTAAGTCGCAATAATTGATTTGAAATCGAATCGTCTGCTACATGACTAGGCGCCCGGCATATAGGTAAACTACTAACTCCACGCATACCTGTAATTTGTGCAGTATAACGGAATGTCCATGCTTGATCGTCACGTGCCGAAGTATCTTCGGAATTTATTCATGTGCTTAATTATTTATTCTGCATAAAGGTCAGGTTCAAGTTAATATGCGCCCACTATACACGGCAAAAATTGATATATAGGGTGAACACCTGAATTTGGAGACTTGAAAGCCAAAGTGCTGATTTTGTGAAAAGCAACTTATCGCTATGGTAAACACTAAGAAATGTGTTCATTTGAAAAAAAATGAAAGCAAGTGCAAAAAATTGTATCATTCTATTTTCGTATGGTCATTTTCCCTCATAGCTCTAGCAGAGTTTTTTCTCCTTCTTTGTTTGGGTCCCCAAAACGGACCTGTTCCCAATGAAAAAAAGTGCAAATCAGTTTGGCAAGATCCTCAACTTTAGTAATAACGGAATTTTTGGGAATTGAAAAAGAAGAGATAAACATGCAGTTTCTTAGTTCAATTTCATTTCAAATAACAAAATAGGCAAAGAAGACTTTATTTTGATGTTAAGTTATACATAAATGTAAGTTTTTGTCAAAACTATATTAATTAAAATTTATCCCAATTTTTGAAAAATTAAAACATTTTTCCCAATTAGCCTGGTTTCGGGCCCATTCCCAAACCCCGAGAAAAAACACTGTCTAGGTCAAGCATTCTAGATTTTTATAAAAGGCAGGACTGTTCACAAATCTATCCACAAATTATACGCCCATCATCTCTTATGTATGTTTATATTTGGACATATATATGCATCATCTCCTGTTTCTGTTTTCATTTTTAGGTGTATAGATCTTTAGCATTTTTACTCTGTATTACAATGAATGACTGCTGATTGTTATCGAAGAAACCTTCCAAGGGCTGTTGCTTTTGGGTGGGTATGGTTAAAAACACAATGCAGGATCTGAGATAAGGAAACTCTAAAAGTTCTTAGTAGTACATGGTTTTAAAACAGTGTAATTTGAATACACCTAATTTGCAATTAAAATCTTTATTGACTATATCTCGAAAGTCGTTGGTTTATGGAATAGGTAACCAAATACGATTTTACTAAGTGAAAATACATGTACGAGGGTGAATCAAAAACTATGTAGACTCGCGTTACAAAAATTTTTATTTCACAGACTTTGAAAAGAAAACTACACTGTTATCAAATTGAAGCATTTTTCTTTTTGTCTTGTAAATTTGGCTGAAATCCAACTATTTGGTCACTTGTAGCAACCATTCTAAAACCATTCTAAAACATGTAGTCATTTGCAGGGATCATTTTTGGGCGAGATCTGTGTAAATTCTCTCATTTTTCTGCCAGAAATCTCATTCAAGTTGGCTAAATGAGGGAAAAATCTCACAGCAAAATATATTTCCAACAAAGGATTTTTGATTCAATTTACCATTGAAAACTCAGTATTTCTCATATTTTTCCGACTGGATGAAATTTTTTGCAAATGAAATTCTGAGCCAGAATTATCCCTGCATTTGGTACCAGCGCACGGTAACGACGTTAATATGACACTACGATAATGAAAAATTCCATTGAAAGTCAACACTTTTCACAATACTCAACTCAACAATAAACATAATTTCAGTATCACCTATGCATTGGATAAGTACTATTTCCACATCCATCTGACCCAAAATGATTAACGTAAATGTGTAATGTGTCTTAAAGATACTGAACTGATGATGACAGTGCTCTCAATAAGCGGACGTCTACGTAATATACGTCCAGAATTTCAGAAAAAACGTCCGGAAAATCAGACCCGGACGTAAAAAAACGTCCGAGATTCAAGGAAAACGTCCTGTAATTTGACCCCAGACGTTTTACGAATTAAGCGTATAAAGTCTACAAAGTAAGTCCACGCGTGCAAAAAATCGATAATCAACACGAGCATACACATTGCAGCTGACCAAAACAAGTCATGTGTAACGTGAGGTGTAATTGACTGTCGCTTTAATAACTAGATCTAGTCTTTGATTACGCAATCTTGTCGGGTTAGCGACGCGCCATTACCGCTTCTGTCATTACCTGTCTTTGTCGGATGCAGATCGCGAGTCCGTTGCAAGGCCTTTTGAAACAAACAAAATTCAAATCAGGGGAATATTCGTAAGATCAAACGTAATTCATACAGCCCTGACCGATAAAATTTCGAAATATCACTTTCTAAAAGTCTGACAATAGATCTACGGATAAATTATCCGAAGTGAAAAAAGACGCTACCTGAAATCATTCCCGAAAAGGTCAGTCGACTGTCCTCGTTTATATATGGCATCTTCGGGTAACACGGGAAAATCCCAATGACGTAATTTAAGTTGTCTGCAACAATATGTCTGACGAGAGATTTGAAATGACAGTTTTCTTATTTTCCTATATTCAGCGTAAGTTTAAATAAGTTTACATAAAACTGCCAGTACATTTAATTGCACACTACTTAGAACATTCGTTCCCTTGGAACGACAGGGCAAGAAAAATAAAGTTGCATTAGATCTAATGTCCGTAAAATCACCGGATACCAAAACGTCGTAACTAAAAGTTGAGTAAGCCGAATTTCCTAGGGCCACCGCGCAAGATACATCTAAAGACCGATTCTAAATAGAAACTCCACAGACCTAATGTTAGTTTCCATAATTTATTTAGATCTAATGAAAATAATAAAAGGTGATTTAGTGCAACCAAAGCTCGTACCTACAGCTTCAAGTGAAAGCTTAAGTCTTAATGCTTGAAAGTCGTTCAATATTAAAAAGAAGTAACCAGAATGATGGACTTTGGGATAAAAATTAGACTAATTTTAACAAGAAAACAAGCATTTACAAAGTGTGGAGGAAAAGGAAGAAGGGGGGGGGGGGGGGCGGGGGTGTAAAAATTCCTTTCTTCGTAAAAAAATTCCTGAAATTCCAACATGGAATTACAAAAATTCCTGATTTCAGATCTTATTGAGAGCACTGTGATGATATGTGGCAATTACAGATCAAACGTCGAGGAGACGTTTTCCATCACCCCAATGTGTCATCCTTTAGAAACGCTCTCCATTCTAAGACACACCTTTTAAACCATTAAAAAAGAAGGTATCTGCTTAGGTTAGAAGACCTTTGAGCATAATTTATCATTTTAACCTTTCGATTAGGTTTTCCATAGGTCTAGTAGAACCTTATTATTGCCCGGTTGCCTATGGCTGCGCCGGTGTCGTCATTTCGGGGTTAAAAAATTAATGTGTGCCCTTAACTTACTGACTGTGAATACCGAATGGATTATGCTTAAATTTTAAACATCCAAACAGATTACGTCAACACGTAAAAAGACGAAGTTTTGAAGGGTTCGGCAGAGCTTCAGATTGACAGTGGGCCCGGGTCATTTCTCACATGATGACCCACAACTTTCCAACAGTTGGGGTCCTGTGACCCTGTCCTGCTTGGATATGAAACATTTTTACCACAATGAAAATATGCTTTGGCCCATCATTTCAGGAAATGACCCACAACTTTTTACCTCATGGGTCAATTGGACCCATCAGTCTTGAAAAGAATCTGAAGCCCTGGTTCGGTCCAGATTGAGGGGACTATTACGGGTAGTAACACTAGGAAGTAACGTTACAGAATGTGTTGCGCCGGTGGCACCTATCCAGGAATATCAAACTTTGTATTTTTTACATCATAGTCAAAACAGACTCTTATAATTTTGGTATTATGCCAACATTGAATGGTTTGAGACGTGTACAAAATTTAATTTATTTCCGTCGGGAAATTCCAAAGTTATGGTAAGAGTCCACATATTTTTTTATCCACCCTAGTATGGAAGAAGATGGAATCAAAAGTTCACTTAAAACAAAAATTAAGCAGTTTGCAGTTTGAAAATAACTGTTACATTTATTTTTCTTTTGTCTTTCTTTCTTATTCATTTTATCTTTCCCCTTTTTTCGTCTTGGCTTATTCTCAGAAAAGTCATACTTGAAAAAATAATGTTGTGAAGTAACTATAGAGGAAAAGTTGTGCCCAACATGGGACTCGAACCCATGACCCCCGGAACACTAGCACGGCGCTCTACCAACTGAGCTAACCGGGCACCTGGTCATGAGTCTACCCAATATCGATCACTACACTCCTCCCCCTTTTAACCAATTGGAGCCAGTCCCATACCACTCCCAAATGGCCGAACTCAGCATTCTCCGTTTACTTCTGACACCATTGAAGTAACTATAGAGGAAAAGTTGTGCCCGACATGGGACTCGAACCCAAGACACCCGGAACACTAGCACGGCACTCTAGCAACTGAGCTAGACGGGCACCTGGTCATGAGTCTACCCAATATCGATCACTACACTCCTCCCCCTTTTAACCAATTGGAGCCGGTCCCATACCGCTCCCAAATGGCCAAACCCAGCTTTCTCCGTTTACTTCTGACACCATTGAAGTAACTATAGAGGAAAAGTTGTGCCCGACATGGAACTCAAACCCACGACCCCCGGAACACTAGCACAGCGCTCTATCAACTGAGCTAACCGGGCACCTGGTCATAGGTCTACCCAATATGGATCACTACAGTTGAAGCCCAGGCTTCCTGGCTTCCACCTGGTTACGCATCTGATGGTAGTGTGGGGCTTATTTTGAGCCCGAAATCTTTGAAAGACATCTCCTCCTGAACCTAATGTTTTAATAAGATGGGTAAAGGGATGCAGGTTCATGGGGATTGAGTATTTTGGTGCAATGTGGGCCATATCCAGTTAATTATAATAAGGAGATTAAGAGATTTCAAAGTATTGTTTTCATTCAAAGAAAGCTTTATCTTATGGAAGTCTAAAGATGTTAAAGCTTGGGCCTCTTGTTCTTTTTTACTATCAGAATATTACAGAATTTTGATTGAATATTGCAAGAAATGGTCAAGTTCCAGCCTAACACCCCACCCCTTCCCCTTCTTTTCTGACTGGCATCAAACCTAACTGATAAATATGAAATAAATATAATAATTCAGCTTACATTACACATTTTGAAGTTGACAACATCTACCATAGACTGCGTTTCTTCCACTTTACACTGTCAATCTGCTGTAGAGGAGTTCAACACATGAATCATGCGTTTGAGATTCTAGACTGGTTCTACTGTCGACTCATGTATGAAGCCGACAGGTAAACACCGATTTCTTCGTCCATAGTCTAGAGACCTATCCCTTTAAATTTTCTAGTCTATAAAAATGAAAACGAGGCTCCGGTCCGTAACAAAGTTAAAGCGATAATGGGGTTTATTCATTGATCTATGTGTTAAAAGATTACAAACTGACGAAAAAACTTTGGGATAATATAGGTTATCTATGAATGTATCCTTTCTTTACGGACATTACCTTAAAAAACAAACTTTCACGAAAGGCAAAATGGCGCCCCCTCGAGACTTGTTGTTTACAAACAATTCATTAGCCAATCAAAAGTACTAGGTGCTCGTGAGTCATCAAATACTGAAAATCCAATACCGTATGACTGTTTTTTGGCGACTACCTGTCGGCTTTTATGATAGACGACAGTGGGACCAGTCTATTGAGATTCCCGCTTGTCTTACACGGTGTTTCCTATTTTCCGTTAGAAACACAACATGTGATACTTTTAATGTAATCATATGGGGGGGTAAAAAACAAACAGAAGGGGGTTATGAACTGTTCCAATTTTGGATTTTTCTGCGCCTCGGCGTTAAAGCTCCAACCCACGTGTTTTTGGGGGCTTTTTTTGCGTAAAAATTCAAGGTTGACTCGAGTGAAAGTTTTTCGTCGAAAATAATCATTCATGAGCTACTGGAACCTCTGCCCCCCGTGGTGACAGTGCCGGATCCGAACTCTATGATTTTCTGAAAGCTACACGTATAAACAACGTTTTAAAACATGTTGGCACTCTGGCGAGTGGCGCTTTTGTAAGATAGCTCTACGTTATTTTGAAATCCCCCACCCTAGATCCTTTTAAAATGCTCCCATTCTGTAAAAGTCTTAAGGCAGATTTAAATTTTAAGCAGTATGTCATGCATGATTCTTCTTAGGTATGAATGATCAAAAAAACACAGGATCTTGTATGTCTCATGGAAAAACCTGAAATATACGTTACAAAATTACCCCTCCGTATTCGCTTATATAATACATACTTAGTGTTTTGTATACGAAAAAATATCTAACGAGATTGGGAGAATTGATCATTGTCGAGGCTCTGCCGAGACAGTTATCAATTCCCACGACCGAGTTAGATATTTTTTCACACAATAAGTATGTATTATATTTATCTTATAACCTCTATTTGCCTTATTTTCATCGATGTTTCTATTTGAAGTTTAAAAAAACCCGCATTATATCATTGTTTTAAAAATAGCTATGTGATAACATAAAAATATCATACGGAATGTTATCATACGGATATTTGTATAGTTATAAGATAAATAAAGATAGTAGCCTGTGGAGTCAAAGCTAAGTACGAAAACCCTTTTTAACAAATCTTACAACATGATATGACGGATTTGATCCTATTTAGATAGGGTAATTGGGCCTTCGTGATACCTGTTATATACGCAAAATAAATCAGTTTTGAGCTAATGTCCTTCCAAACAATCAATACCATGAGATTTAATATGCGGCTAATTAACAGAAAGAAAGGCAGCAATAATTAACTATTCTTATCTGGCAAATTTAACAAGAAAATCATGTATAGGGATCTCGTTATTACAACGACTACTTTATGAAGGAAAATTGTAACAAAGCGTTACCTCAAAATATTTTGCCAGAAACTGTTTTAACTATTTTACATCGATATGACCCGTTTGTACAATTAAAACTTTATAACTCTCAGTTTTATATTGTTTCCTGTAAAATTCACCAGTACTAAAGTCAATTGCATGAGAAATGAAAGATCAAAGACCTCCTGGTACTTATGTTAATCAATCTTAGACCTTGATTGAGAAGTCGACGCTACGACCAACGACCAAGAAAGAAATTCTTATGGAATACTAGTTCTTACGTATTGTCTTTTCGGGCAATTTATGAATCACATAAATTGAAGTCAATAGCAACTGTAGTATCACATTTCACTTAGTTAAAGTATTGGTAAGAAGATTTGAGATAATAATTTTTGTATAACCCAATCATTAATAAATGTATATGTAATTACCGAGATAGAAATCCTTGACCATTCTAAATCAGCATAGAACTGATAATTGTTTTAAATATAAAACAACAAATACCTTACAATATTTAAGACAAGTACTGGCTGTTGGAAATCTATAAATATGTACTTAGTGTAGTATCATACCGATTGTTTCACTATAAGTAAAAATCATGACAACTAACGAAATTTAAGTTATTGAGACTTCTCACAAAACTACTTAGTTACTTAAGCATGTATATCCTTTTTCTCTAATTATGTCTACTGGTTTATTCGTTGCTTTTAATCATTTTGAAACAGAATACACATATAATTTAGTAACGTATGCTACAATTTGTATGAAAAAGTTAATATAATCTTAAATGCACTTCATTGTAATACCGTAGATCTTTATATCTAAATCATTGTTTCATATTGTCTAATGTGGATTATTATGAATTTTACTGAATGTTTTAATGGTTGTTTGTCTCTCTTGTTTGTCAAATGATTGAAATAAAACTTAGTGGTTAGTAGAAGAGGCAGGTACTTGTATACATTAGTAAAAATTGAGCATTATACCCAAGAACCATGTGTACATGAATCAGATTGGGCCTTATAAAATTCTTTATTTCTATTCTAACACTTACTGCATGTACATATATTGAAAGTCAGCTAGCAATGTCAAACAGAAATGCAAACGGAATATGAAATCACGATCCATTTACCCGTAAACACCTACAGAGCCTTTATAAGCATGTGGCTTAGACCTCTCATGCAACATGTTCATTTGTATAAATGTTGTCTTGGGTTGTATTGGAATGGGAGCTTGATTTAGATGAGAGGCTTTTATTTAAGCAATTTATCATACAATTCATGTTGCAGAATGAAAGATGTGACAGAACTGTTAATTCTGTCTAAGTTTCGTTTCTTTTGGCATAGAAACTAGAAAGTACTTGTTAGTGCGGTTCCTTATGTACGAAAAAGGGCTCCCGTAGGATTTTCGTGCTGAAATTGATTTTTTGGTTTTAATTGATTGTTTAGGGGTCAAGTAATCGCAACTAATGCGGGTCCAAATTTTCTGAGCCCATTCCTCGATTTTATGGGCTCTCAAAGGAGCCCATATGAGCAAAATAGGTATTTTCCTAAAAGAGGACTCGTGAGATGTGTATTTTTGCCTAAAACGATTTCCTTGGTTTGGCTGTGTATTTAGCGTGGATTGAAGTTAAAAAATATACAAGAATCCACGTTTTAAAAGCTTATTTCACCCTTTTATGGGCTCTCACAGAGCTCAAATTAGCAATTTTGGTGTTTTCATATTAGTGGGTAAAGGGAAAATACCTTGTTTGTTTCGAGTTGTTTTCTTAAGCCCTGTTTGGTATTAAGAGTGGGTTGGCGTTGAAATACTTGTATGTCCTTGTTCTCTAGGGTCATTTTAGAATTTGTGTGGGCTCTCATAATAGTCCATATGAGCCGATTGGGTTGTTTTCATTAAAAAAGATTCACAAAAAATGACCTTTCTTTGACTTTTCTTTTCAAATAACGTTCAATACCTAGCGTTGGTTAGTGTTGATGTTAATCATTTTTCATTTTTTAACTTCTGATATGCTTTTTGATTGGCTTTTAAATGAGCCCATTTGAACCGATTTAGGAGTTTTTGAAAAAAATATAGCCCTCTCTATGATGCCTACTTGTACCACAAATGGTACAAAAGTATATGAATCAAATTTTCAAAACCCATACAGTTCAAACATAGGGAAACTGACATAGTGAATTATTGTGGAATTATATAGAAATGAAATGCAATGAGTGTGAGGAGCGTGTTTAGAATGGCCTTTAAGGGAGGTAACATGAAATCGCTAATTTCGTTCAAAATATCCATTTCTTCCCTTTAAATGTTTTGAGAATGAATTAATGGAGCGCCGAGTGAATGATTTAGAATGATTTTGTTATCTTTCAATTTCATGATGTTCTTAATTGTACGCGGTGCTTTGGCGCTAAATGCTGCCCTTAAGAGAAGGTTGATTTTTGTGTGTGAGTGCGTTTTTTGCATAATGCAAACATATGACAGATTAAAATAATGAACGACATATTTCTTTCTTTTTTCAATGTTGCTCACTCGTACCACAAATGGTATCAATGATTTGTTTGGATCGGAAATTTCCTAACCAATTACCTCACTTTTAATGGATTATATGGACCCTTTATAAGTTGATATGAATCAACGTGGTAACTTTGCCAACAATTTTGTTCAAGAAAAAAAATCTGAAGAATGGCATTTCTGAAGTCTATGAGTGGATTGGCGCGGGTCTCGGTAAAACATATGTGAATCAAATTTTCAAAGCCCATACCTCTTTCATTGGCCCTTAGAAGCGCATAAGAGAATTTTCGGCATTCTGTAAATATACGACGGAATATGTTTTTATTTAATGTTTTATTTTTGCTTTGACATTTATAGGTTCCCACGAATAAAAATCACGTCGTCTTATTTTTGCTTCTTTGTCCGCTTCACTCTGTTTCAAATTGTTTTTACTGCCCTTTAACGTCTCGAGTAAGCTCTATATAATGCATAGTTCGCTTACGCGTATAAATTTAGAACTGTATCAAACAACAAGTACATCTATTAAGATTTGGGTAAGAGTTATAGATGTGTGAATTAACTCTCTTCCTTTGAAATTTCGATCGAAAGACACACAGTTGCTGTTGAAACGAGGTTTATACTTACAGATTATTGAGTCCTTACGGATTGCCATACTTATAAGCATTCTCAAGCATACATTCGCAGGCAAAACGCCTGCATCAGTTTACTACATGTCCCTTCTCACAGACACTCTTATGGAAATGTCTATTAGTATATATCTCATCTGTTCTAGTAAAATTTGCTGCAATTTTTAAACAAATAGTGAATCTTCCTAAAAATCAAGTAAAAGAGGTGATACTTAGACGCATGCATATGGTTTGCAACGCTTATTACAGACAAATTCTTGTAACATACTAGTATATAGTTATATTATCTTTTATCTTTTTTTGTTTAATTTTTCTAGAAATCAGTTACCAAAAATTTATGTCATTTACAACAACTTTATCATTTCAACTCGTTATGACAGGTTATAATCTCTAAACAGGTGCATTTATGTCATCATGGACGTGACCAAATATGTCATTTTAATGAAATGCACGATATTGGATGTATGTTAAATTACATCGGCTTTTAATGAATCAGGACAGTATAGGGTTCTTAAATGATGAACAGGCACAATTACCATCAAAATAACAGTAATCTGCGTACATGTTATCTTGCAGATTTGAATTATATCTTGCTGCCTTGGGAAATGCATGTTTGGTAAAAAACATCATTGGGCATGGCCATCTGATTCTTGTTTTAATTTTGCAACCTACCTAGTGCAAACGAAAGCCTTGAAAAAAATGTCCCTATACAATGGATGCGTGTAGGTATTGAGGGTTTGTCAAAGTATAGACTTTCTTGTTGACCCTATGTATATACTAAAAAGGCGATGCATATCAAGACAATGATTACCGGTATTTACTTTAATAGCACGGAGAAAATATCGGACTTAGGCAAAGCGAGACTGCTCTAGAATTGCTTGATTCACGTAATTGAAGAAAATACTTGGAATGTATTTCTATGGCAGATATATGTCTTCAACGTAATAAAAATATACTGGAAGTTTTCTTAAGTGTATAGGTTGAAAATTTATATGGTACAACTATTAGATTAGATATGAACGGACATTGTTATTACCGCTTCAAGTGCAAAATTCCTGCAGTTCACTGTTCCGATAACAGCTATGCCTGTTCAAATCCAAAGAAATAGACTTTGACTAACTAATTTTCATTGGTCATACAAGCGAAGAGGTAAATGCTTCTTATAAATCACAAACGATAAGTATGTTGTTTTGGTTTGGAATACGTGTGAAACATGCACAGTGACAAGGAAAATTTCTTAACGCCAAAGCAGGATAAAATGAATGGGTTTTTACCAGTCATTTTAAAATAAGACCCACAAGAACAGCTCGATAACATCGAAAACTTTCAACTTTTATTTATTAATGAAACTTTTAAGTCATAGAAACAGCTCCTGTGACCATAGAAAACTATTATCATTCTTTGCACTAAGTCTTTTGCCTATTTCAGTACGAAACAACAAAGACAGTAAATGTGGCAACAGAAAAGAAGATATAGGAAACTGATCGTGAAGGTCAGAATACTCATGATGACCATGTTACAGATCGAGTAATTATTTTCATCAGTGAAATTGTCAAGAAATTGTGTTTCTCATTCGGCAAAAATAGTTTGATTCTCCTTTTTGACCTTACACCTCTCCACTATCTTGTATCTTACAATAAAGTCAAATCTAGTAGTAAAAAGGGTGTGATGACCATGGCTGTGTGCTTTAAGCTACTCTTTCACAGTTCTTCATAGAACAAATACACACCTGGTTCTTAGATTAGGAATTTTTCGATGTTTATGTATCGTACATGGGTATGGCATTAACAACAACTCTTTCCAAAAAAGATTGTAGCTTGAATGTTCGAATCGGCATGGTCAGTGACGAACCAGTCTTTTTATATCCAGCCTATTAATTACGAAATTGTTAATTTTCATGTAAAATGTTTCATCGTTCGCATGTTTCGATATGAAGTTCCCCAATTGACAAATACTTCGACCTTTACCATTGAAAGAATGGGACAAACAGACGGAATCGCATGCGTAAATAGTTGACTCAAAATTTAAGAATTATCCTTTAGGCGTTAGTAGTTGCTTTATTTTTTCAGAATGGGATTCCGCTTAATTCAGAAATGTCTGTCTTTATTTTGATTGCCTTACAAGATCGAATCATTTTATTGTAGAGTTTTAACACGATAAAGTCATAATTTCCGATTTATTAATACAAAATTCAATAATGGTATTTCCCAATGTGTGAAAGAGCAGCTTTAATAAAGCAAGTTTGATACAGTCGACCGGCGTTACATATTTTAGGTATTTTCGACTACAATGATTTTAGTCTTGTGTAAGAAAGCTTAAAACTATAGACTAGATCATTAATATATTTGGAGGATATTCAAACCAGCACATGTGGGCTTCACAAAGCGCCAATACTCATGTGTGGGCTTTGGATATTTGATTAATATTTCTTTCTTATTCTACCCTCATCATAACCCTACTTAATTTAATGAGGCTGGAGAAATATTTAAGACAAGAAATTGAATTTCCCCCACCCATTATTAGGCAAACTATTAGGAGAATTTCGATCGACATTTTGTTTAAACCAATAATGAATCATTTACAGCAATTCTGGTACCCATGAACACCATAAGAAGTGCCGTTCTTCTTAAAATCCAACTTCGGAAGCTCATTGTCCGGCTCCTATGGGATCCTTTGCAAGCCAATCAAAAGGAATATTAGACTTTAAATATGGGATGATTGTTAATCACACCAAAGCTATCTTATAAATACAATAACGTGCTGAAAGTAATTGGAGAACGGTTCAACCGCAATGAAAATTATCTTTTTTCAAAAAGCACCAAAATCAGTTCATGTGGGCTTTTATACCGGAGAGCCCATTAAATCCTGAAATTATCATAGAGAACGTGGACCTGCAAGTATTTCAAGGCCAACAAACACTTTATACCAAAAAGAGCTCAAGAAATCATCTCTAAACCAAAAAAATGTTTTTCCTAAACCCATTAATAGGAAACAGCCAAAATTGCTATTTTGGGCTCTACGAGAGCCCAAAAATAGTGGAAAAGCTTTTGAAAACTGGGTTACTGTATTTTCTAAAATGTTCTAACACTGAATACATTGTTAAACTACAGAAAACATTTAAGAAGAAAATCAAAACGCATTTCCTGAACCTAGTATTAGGAAAATACCCATTTTGCCCATATGGGCTCCATTGAGGGCCCATAAAATCGGGGAACGGACCCGAAAAATTTGGACCCGCATAATTTCCGATTGCTTGACCCCTAAGCAAGCAATTAAACACAAAAAATCAATTTTAGCATGAAAATCCTACGGAATTACATAAGGCACCGCACTATGTAGTATGTGACGAATTTAAAGTTACAACATATCTTACCCGTTGTAAGTATTTTTTATGCTCCCCGAAGGGAGAGCATATAGCCGCTGCTTCGTCTGTCCGTCCGTCCGTAATTCCGTCCGTCCGTCCGTCCCCACCTATTTCTCCATAACCCTTGGGCCAAATCAAATGAAACTTACCATGTGAACTCCCTATGATATAGTGATGATACATTTGTGACAGTTCTTGGATTTGAGGCCTCGTCACGGGAAAAGGGGACTTAGGGTAAAAAACAGTTTTTCCCAAATTTCTCCTAGTCTAACAGTCAGAATTTAGTAAAATTTCATATTTGAGTAGCAAATCAGATGCCCTTTACTATAATTAATTTGAAATTAACCTTTAAAAAAAATATATCATGGAAAAAGGGGGCTAAATGTTTGTTACCTTACGTTAGCATGTAAAATAGTAATTCCGTCCGTCCGTCCCCACCTATTTCTCCATAACCCTTGGGCCAAGCTTACCATGTGAACTTCCTATGATATAGTGTTGATGCATCTGTGACAGTTCTTGGATATGAGGCCTCGTCACGGGAAAAGGGGACTTAAGGTAAAAAACAGTTTTCCCCAAATTTCTCCTAGTCTAACAGTCAGAATTTAGTGAAATTTCATATTTGACTAGCCCTTTACTATAAACAATTTGAAATTAAGGTAAAAAAAAATATATCATGGAAAAAGGGGGCTAAATGTTTGTTACCTTTACGCTAGCGCGTAAAATACAGTTATTTCCTTCATTTCTCCTAGTCTCATGTTCAGAATTTGATGAAATTTCAAATTTCAGTAGCAAATCAGATGCCCTTTACCATAAAGTATTTGAAATTTGTGTCTAAAAATATGTCATGCAAAAAGGGGGTTTAATGTTTGTTACCTTTATGTTTGCTGTATAAGATAACACCTTATTTGAGTCCTTGCAATCTGACCACAGAGCATATCTTCTAAAGTATAATAGCTATCAACTTGAATCTTTATGGGTGGATAGATCTCATGGAGGAGAAGTGCAATACACCTGAACTACAACTCTTGCTTGCATAATTTTGGAGCTATTGCCCTTTGATATTTTTATTACTTAGATTTTATAGGAGGCAAATCTTTGACAGTACATAGAATCTTTTATCTATTAGGCTTCAGTTTACTATCAAACTTTCTTGGCGGGGGATGTCCATGTCCAACATGGCTCTTGCTCAATGCCTTATTCGGGGAGCATAATCTGTCTCTGACGGCTCTTGTTTATTACTGCAACCTTTATTTTTGTAAGAATCAATCATGTTTACACCTCTTTCAGGAAAAATGCAATTGATATGCTTCTTATCGTTCTTTTGAAGTAGCTATTATGTTTGATTTTCTACTAACAAATCTCTTAAATGTATCATATATCACACTTTTACTAGCTAAATAAAAAGATATGTGATTATTTTCTATTCATTTGAATTTTAATGGCCATACCTTTGTAGGTTTTAAGAATTTAACTGAATTCCAAAGTTTAAAAAGTTAACGATCATCGCAAAACTTGGATTATCTGCAATGTAATTCAATTTCATTTGGAAACAATAGAGAGATTTAGTGTTCCCATGATTAGGAGTCAAATGCGCTATCTAGTCCTATGGGCTACCAGCAGGGCTACGATCATGGTGATCTATTACAAAGATGATATGTCTTTATTACTACTCTTTATCAGCCCTTAAAGTACTAAAACGATAAAAATATTTCTTAAGAAATATTGTTGGAACAGCTTTTTTTTCATTAGATAATTATGTACATTGTACTTTACTAAGGCGCTTTATTTTATAAGGGTATTCGTGTGCGTGTGGGTAGGTGGTGTTTGGGGGGGGGGGGGGCGGTATCAATCCATTGAAGTTACCATAAGCTACCTCAGCTTTTTCAGAAATTGTAGAAAATTGACATAAAATGAATGAAACTTTTAATTCTTTCGTTGTTTACATTGAACAGTAACTTGACAAACACTTTTTTGTATTGTACAGTCATCAGCAGAGATGTTGTACTGCAACTTGTCTTCGTTTAATTTTATTTCTCGAAATGCAGCATGTCGTTTGCTCTTTTTAATAACACCCGTGTAATATCAAAAATATTCAACGGGGTTATTTCACTCCCGCGACGTAGGTCATATTTAAATATCATTTATTTCATACCGGCTATTGCGGTCCACCTAATGCTACTTATTAACTAAACCAAGTTCGTGTAAAAAGCAGTTTAAAGCGGCGTTATAAGTTTCGCGGAAAATTGAAATGTTGAATTTCAAGAATTTTGTCGATTTTTCGCAAAAATTCGGGTCATATTATAATTTGTGCTCATAAAATATAGATTTTGTTAAACTCGTCACCTTAAACAGATAAAAACTCGGCATAGCCTCCCTCTAATCACCCCACTTATTGTATCTGACATCTCTGAGTATTTCATCTATCCAATTAAAAAAATAAAATCTAATCTATACAATCAAGAAATCTATAGCGTCTCATTAAATAAGTACAGAAAGAAAACGAATCATGTCTTTGGATTTCTAAATAAATTTTTCTCCGTAAAATCGACCCATTTAATCACCTATGGACGTGGAAATAAAACAAGAGCACCAGCATTGGGTGAAACGCTTGTCTGCAGGTGCTGGATAATGGAAAATCTAAGTCGAAAAATGGGAATAATTCTTACAAAAAGCTTCAAGAGTTTTCCCCCTAATAGTCTGGATAGCCGTTGTGATGGTTATTCATTCGGTCAGTCTTTGGATTTCTAAATAAAATTCAATTAGTTCACCTTTGGACGTGGAAATGAAACAAGAGCATCGCCTACGGGTGCAAAGCCTGACTGCAGGTGTTGGATAATGAAAAAAGCTAAGTCGAAAAAGAGGTACGTATAACTCTTACAAAATAGTTCCAATGTTATAGAGATAGCTCTTGCAATGGTATTCATTCCGACAATCTTTGAATTTCTAAATTAAATTTTCTCCGTAAGATCGGCCTTTTAGTTCACCCATGGACGTGGACGTGAATTTCCATTGAGTAATCCTATTTGGCTCACGAGAGAGGAAACTAACATTTTCCTTTACGGATACTAGACTACATTTTATAAACCTTAAGGTGTAAACCCGCCTTTGCTATGCACTCCTAAGGATAGTATAAATAAGCTAAAAAATTGTAGACAGAGATGCCAAACTTTTTGGTTCAACTAACACCTCGTCCTGAGAAAAAAATAAGCGTGAGCCTGGTTTATTTATTGCTTCGACTAGTGGGGTCAAACCAAGTTACTGTACAAATTAAAAGTTGAACACGTAACTGTACACCGTGTTTTAAAGTGACTGTCAAGATCGTTTTTCGACGACTTATTTTAAAAGTGGTTTTACAAAGATCACAAAGAAATTCAAAACGTTTTATCAAATCCTTTTTTACTACCTATTCCAACCGATTAATCGCGATATCTTATTAACATCTAGTAAATGGTCAATACTTTTTGCACAAACGTCAGTTTACCTAACCGGGTCTATATGTTACAGGCATTTTAATCTCTTAAGAGGGTCGCATGCGTATACCATTGCATCTAAAATAACTTTATGTTTTTACCAAACAGGTAATAAAATGAAAAAAAAATCAAATCGAAAATCAAAACACAATAAACAAGGTGCCAAATTGTCACAAGATACGCCCGTCACACTGCTTAGTATTAACTGGGGGTTTGAATAGAACTGAGGTTATTTTGAATGAATATTTTTTGCACCCATGTAGTTTCATTATCCTAGCTATTATACTTTTACAGATATACTCCGGACAAGATTCAAGACTGAAAAACGACAAAGGGCAATAACTCAAAAAATAGGCCAGGTAGAGTTATGGTTCTTGTGCACTGCACTCCCCCTTGATGACATCTATACACCCATGAAGTTTCATGATCCTAGCTATTATACTTTAACAGATATACTCCGGACAAGATTCAAGTCTGAAAAAAAAACAAAGTGCAATAACTCAAAAAATAGGCCTGGTAGAATTATGGTTCTTGTACACTGCACTACCCCTTGGTTAGATCTATACACCCATGCAGTTTCATGATCCTAGCTATTATACTTGTAGAGATATACTCTGGACAAGATTCAAGTCTGAAAAACAACAAAGGGCAATAACTCAAAAAAATAGGCCAGGTAGAGTTATGGTTCTTGTGCACTGCACCTCCCCTTGGTGAGATCTATACACCCATGAAGTTCCATGATTCTAGCTATAATACTTTTACAGATATACTCCGGACAAGATTCAATTCTGAAAAACAACAAAGGGCAATAACTCAAAAAATAGGCCAGGTAGAGTTATGGTTCTTGTGCACTGCACTCCCCCTTGGTGAGATCTATACACCCATGAAGTTTCATGATCCTAGCTTTTATACTTTAAGAGATAAACTCCGGACAATATTCTAGTATGAAAAACAACAAAGGGCAATAACTCAAAAAATAGGCCAGGTTGAGTTATGGTTCTTGTGCACTGCACTCCCCCTTGGTGAGATCTATACACCCATGAAGTTTCATGATCCTAGCTATTATACTTTAAGAGATATATTCCGGACAAGATTCTAGTATGAAAAACAACAAAGGGCAATAACTCAAAAAATAGGCCAGGTAGAGTTATGGTTCTTGTGCACTGCACTCCCCCTTGGTGAGGTCTATACACCCATAAAGTTTCATGATCCTAGCTATAATACTTTAAGAGATATACTCCGGACAAGATTCAAGTCTGAAAAACAACAAAGGGCAATAACTCAAAAAATAGGCCAGGTAGAGTTATGGTTCTTGTGCACTGCACTCCGCAATGATGAGAAGAATATAATTGCCAAGTTTGAAGTCAATCGGACTTCAAGTGACAGAGTTATGCTCCGGACAAAGAAGTGGACGCCGCCGGACGCCCGGACGCCCGGACGCCCGGACACCCGGACGCCCGGACGCCCGGACAACCGGACGCCGGACGCCACGGGTGATCCCATAATACGTCCCGTCTTCGACGGGCGTATAAAAATCATGACGATTTTACCTATGGTCTCCGTGTTAAAATCGATGTTGCTTCAAGTGATGAAGCAGCCAATGTAGGCCTACACAGCCACAAGTGACAATTCAAATTAGCAAACTGTACACTTCCGTTACACTGTGATGTTGAGCTACTTGATAAATTTTGGGTCGTAAGGGCGATTTCGAATCGTTATGAGTGATATGAGTGACGGTTTTTGGAATGTAATGAATGGAGAAGTGATCGAGCAATTTGAAAACGGTTTTGAATGGCACGTGACCGTCAATTTCACGATGTTCATAACGACCATTCGAGCTATAATAGTTCTAACATCTCGGCTGTATCAACTGCTGCACCAATTACAGTTAACAACATCGTAAAAATTGACATTCATCTCAATCAGAACCATTCATAATCGCTCACTGAGCGCTCTATTCATTTATTCATTCAAAACACTCACTCAAACCAATCAAATACGCCCCAAAATGACTAAATGGAGAAGATCAACATCTTCATTCAAAATAAATATAGCCAGTAAAAGTGGAGATTTAACTGAAATAATTGAATTATAATTGACTGATTGGTTCTTAAGAAATATGTAGCTATTTATAGATTTTTTTTAGCATATTCTATTACAGGGAAGTAATGAATATCGCTTATTTTGTTCACCCTGAAGAAAATCAGCGATATTAGATCACCTCGCTTTAATTTCACCCAAACCTCGCTCATCACACTCATTCAGTTTCATTCCAAAACAATTCTAAAATTATTCAACTTTTCAATTTCACGATGGTGTTAACTGTTATATCTTGGTAATTGCAAAACTTATGGAACTAGTCCGTATATCTAAATTGTGTTAAACGCCGCTTTGAACAATCTTTCAGATATGCATGTATCCCGGCAGTTGGAGCAATTATGGATTCCTTAGATTTCTCCCTCCAGTGCTACCATTTCATCCATTCCTAGCTTCCAATGGCTGTCCCACATAGGTTCACGATTATCCGACCATCAACGGTAGACACATGTCAGAAAGGATGAGTGCCTCCGTCAGGGATCGAACTCGGGACACTTTGAATGATTGTCCGATGCGCTATCAACTGGAGGCGGCTTATGGAACTAGTAATCTCTAACATATCTTATGCACAAACTGTCTGATCTGCGCAACAGGTGCGAAAACCTTGACATTTTGTGATATCTCAGGTTCTACAGAAGGCATTCGCCTGAATCTTGGCGCACAATTTGATCACTAGCCTATCAAAAGAGGAACCTATACTATCAAGGGGGATAACTCGATGCATTTTGTGCGAATTATGCCCCCTTTTCAACTTCGATTTTTTATCCACTGTCCAGCACCGAAAAAGCTAAGCGTAGGCATCCGTAGGTGGTGCTCTTGTTTTCTCCTTTGATGACAATTGCTGTCTTTTATATATGTGCGTTATTGGCCTGGTTTAGCAAGCCATAGAAACAACCCTGTATCCTGGAAATTGCCTAAGAAAAAGATAATCGAGTCAAAAACCGAACAACGTCTGTACTACGCAGCTTTTTTTTTGTGCTCACGCGCGCGCAAAAAAATATGTCTAGTATAAGTCATCAACTTCTGTTCGACATGAAGTGCTTTGTGTATTCAATGCAGTGCTTGCATATCACTACGCTGTGCTAAAATCAAAGTACTGATAGTACTGAAGGCGAGGGAACTGAGTAGACAAAACAACACACGTGGTCAATTTTCTGGAATATAAACTTGATTATACACCTTGTCCTTATCATGTATACCAGATTTTTTCTTACTTATCACTGCCAAAATCACTGCGGTGTTAAAGATACATAGCTTTTCTATTTGATCTTGACGGGTGACCTTGCAAATAGGGAAAAGAAGAAAATGCTGCTAACTAACACCTCCTTTCTCCCTAATATTATCTACCCTTTCTGCTACAAATTTTACTTATTTGCCCACATATTGCATGTTATCTGCAACCGTTTACAATTTGGACTTGTCTAAACATTTGTTGTATTGTAATGGATTTATCTAAATTAGAACAAGGTGCCAAATTGTCAAAAGATACGCCCGTCACACAGCTTGATGTAACTATAGATTAAAAGTAGAATTGAAGTGATTGTGAAGAATACCTTTTAGACAATTTTTGTGCAGACAGAAAGATAAATAATTGTAGTAGGAGTATATTGTCATGATCAAGCTCCTATGCTATTAGAGATAAGCTCTGGACAAGATACAAGTGCACTTCCCCTTGATGCAATCTATCTACCCATTTTCATGTACGTAGCTCAAATACTCTAAGAGACTTGCTCAAGACAAGATTCGAATAAGACAAATTCAAAGGGAAATAACTGAAGTAATAAACCAGTTAGAGTTACAGTCCTTGTGCACTGCACTTCCTCTAGATGAGATCTATCTACCAATCAAGTTTCATGATCATAGCTCAAGTATTTAAAGAGATATGTTGCAGACAAGATCCAAGTATGGAAAAAACAAAAGGCAATAACTCAAGTAACAAGGAAGGCAAATTATGGTTCCTTTGCACTGCATTCCCCTTTAAGATCTATCTACCCATCAAATTTCATGATCATAGCTTCTATACTTTTAGATATATGCTCCGGACAAATTCGATGTATGAAAAACAACAAAGGGCAATAACTCAAAAATGAGCATGGTGGAGTTATGGTTATTTTGCACTGCATTTGTCCTTAATGAGATCTTTCCACCCATCAAGTTAATGATCATAGCTCATTTACTTTTAGAAATTGATTGATTGGTTGAAAAGAGTTTTACGCCGCTTTCAACATCTTTCAGTTATATAGCTGAGGCTGGAGCACCTTACAATGGATTCATGGTATTTCTCTCACCAGTACAACCATCAAATCCTTTCCTAGCCTCCAGATGCTATCTCACATAGTTCTACGATCATCAACCCAATGGTGAGAGATATATAGTCGGAAAAAATGAGTGCCGAACTGGAATTTCTAGATTGACAGTCCGACGCGCTACCAACTGTGCTATTTTTAGAGCATGTTCCAAGTATGAAAAGCAACAAAGGGTTATAACTAAGAAAATAAGCCAGGTAGAGTTATGGTTCTTTTGCACTGTACTTCCCCTTGATGCAATTTATCCACCTATTAAGTCTCATGATCATTATTACCATACTTTTAGAGATATGCCCCGGACAAGTTCCAAGTATGAAGAACAACAAAGGGCATTAACTAAACAAGAGCCGTCAGAGACGGATTATGCTCCCCGAATAAGGCATTGTCACAAAAACAAGAGCAATGTTGGACATGGACATCCCCCGCCAAGAAAGCTTGATAGTAAACTGAAGCCTAATAGATAAAAGATTCTTTTGTATTGTCAAAGATTTGCCTCCTAAAACATTTAAGTGATAAAAATAACAAAGGGCAATTACTCCAAAATTATCCAAGCAAGAGTTGTAGTTCAGGTGTATTGCACTTCTCCTCTATGAGATCTATCCACCCATTTAGTTTCAAGTTGATAGCTATTATACTTTAGGAGATATGCTCCAGATATAATCTAAGTATCAAAAAAACAAAGGGCAATAACTCCAAAATTATGCAAGCAAGAGTTGTAGTTCTTGTGCATAGCACTTCTCCTCTATGAGATCTATCCACCCATAAAGTTTCAAGTTGATAGCTGTTATTCTTTAGGAGATATGCTCCAGACATAATCTAAGTATCAAAAATAGCAAAGGGCAATAACTCCAAACTATGCAAGCAAGAGTTGTAGATCTTGTGCACTGCACTTCTCCTCCATAAGATCTATCCACCCATAAAGTTTCGAATTGATAGCTATTATACTTTAGGAGATATGCTCTGTGGTCAGATTGCAAGGACTCAAAAAAGGTGTTATACAGCAAATATAAAGGTAACAAACATTAAACCCCCTTTTTGCATGACATATTTTTAGACACAAATTTCAAATAGTTTATGGTAAAGGGCATCTGATTTGCTACTGAAATGTGAAATTTCATCAAATTCTGAGCATAAGACTAGGTGAAATGAAAGAATAACTGTATTTTACATGCTAGCATAAAGGTAACAAACATTTAGCCCCCTTTTTCCATGATATATTTTTTTTAACGTTAATTTCAAATTGTTTATAGTGAAGGGCATCTAATTTGCTACTCAAATATGAAATTTCACTAAATTCTGACTGTTAGACTAGGAGAAATTTGGGAAAAACTGTTTTTACCCTAAGTCCCCTTTTCCCGTGACGAGGCCTCAAATCCAAAAACCGCCACAGATGCATCAACACTATATCATAGGAAGTTCACATGGTAAGTTTCATTAGATTTGGCCCAAGGGTTATGGAGAAATAGGTGGGGACGGACGGACGGACGGAATAACTATTTTACATGCTAACATAAAGGTTACAAACTTTTAGGCCCCTTTTTCGATGATATATTTTTTTTACGTTAATTTTTAAATTGTTTATAGTAAAGGGCATCTGATTTGCTACTCAAATATGAAATTTCACTAAATTCTGACAGTTAGACTAGGAGAAATTTGGGAAAAACTGTTTTTACCCTAAGTCCCCTTTTCCCGTGACGAGGCCTCAAATCCAAAAACCGTCACAGATGCATCAACACTATATCATAGGAAGTTCACATGGTAAGTTTCATTTGATTTGGCCCAAGGGTTATGGAGAAATAGGTGGGGACGGACGGACGGACGGACGGAATAACTATTTTACATGCTAACATAAAGGTAACAAACTTTTAGGCCCCTTTTTCGATGATATATTTTTTTTTACGTTAATTTTTAAATTGCTCATAGTAAAGGGCATCTGATTTGCTACTCAAATATGAAATTTCACTAAATTCTGACTGTTAGACTAGGAGAAATTCGGGAAAAACTGTTTTTTACCCTAAGTCCCCTTTTCCCGTGACGAGGCCTCAAATCCAAAAACCGTCACAGATGCATCATCACTATATCATAGGGAGTTCACACGGACGGACGGACGGACGGACGGAATTACGGACGGACGGACGGACAGACAAAGCGGCGGCTATATGCTCTCCCTTCGGGGAGCATAAAAAATACGCAAGATAGAGTTATGGTTCTTTTGCACTGTACTTCCCCTTAATGAGATCTATCTACCCATAAAGTTTAATGATCATAGCTACCTTCTCCCAGAGATATGCTCCATAAATTCTCAAACAATGTCAAAGAAAAAATGTCCTCTCTGTTAAAAGCCATTGGACAAGAACAAGTGTTGGTGGAAAAAAATCTTGAAGAAAGACATGAAAATGATGTTCTATCAACCAGAGGCAATAGAGTAGCTAGTGATTATCGGCCAACAGAGTCCGTAAGACCTGTACCAAATTATGGGGCTTACAAAGAAAATGTGTCATATAGATCTAGTGGCTTCAAAGAACCTCAATTAATGAAAAGTCCCATAAAGTCCTAGTATGAAAAACAAAGGGCAATAACTAAAAGAAAGGGCTATGTAGAGTTATTGTTCACTGAACTCTGTAATGAGGGGAAAAAAATAACTGCGAAGTTTCAAGAAAATCGGATATACGGTTACAGAGTTATGCTCCGAACAAAGAAGTGCACACCGCCCAGACGCCATGGGTGAACCCATGATACGTCCCGTCTTCGACGGGCGTATATATATTGAAAGGCCTTGTCCTATCCGTAAACCCTTAAACAGACGACAAAATTTTAGACTGGGCCAACTTGGAACAGGTTGCAGACAATAAATCAACATGAGTGTAATTTGATATATATCTAGGGTAGAAATTACAAAAATAATGGGGTATGAGTATAGGGTGGACCATATTGTGGGAAAGGGAGAAATTGACCCTATAAACCTCTTGTGTTCCCGCAGTAAAATAAAACTTCTTTATGGAATTCAATTCAATGTAAAAGAAAGAGCCGACGAGCTAGTGTCCCTAGAAAAACAGCATTACTATGATTGTTAGATGGAATGATCGAATGGATAATTTGGCTAGAAGAAAACCCATCAACTCAACTAAAATTATAAATCAGAGCTCTGAAAGTGCTGGTGGTGGACGTTTCTGTTGGCATACTAAAGTGATTCTTCCATTTGTTGAGAAAAGAGATTTTTTACATGTAAATTACGATAAAAGGAAAATGACCTGACCCAAATTCGCAACTTGCTTCAGGTATACATTTCACATCATATATCGTCGATCGTCAACCAAAGTCCTGTTATTACAAGGTTTCGATTATTTTCGGAATTATGCCAGGTGTAGTTTAAAGAGTGATTGTCTGATCCATTGGGTATTAAAGGAAAGAAATGACAATTAGATGATCTAGGTTATTATTTTTTGTAATGCTAATCGATTCTTCGTTATCTCATAATTCAAATTATGGTGTTATCTGCTTAAAAAATTCTATAAAAGGATAATAATCAATTGTTCCGCGATTTTCATTCTTAAATAGAGAAAGAAAGGGTAAGTGTTTATATAAACACGCAAAAAATTGCAGACACTCGTCTCGAGATTGGTTTTCCATCAATTAACCTCTATTTCATATACATTATTAGTGTCAGGGGAGGTTACCATTCCAGTGATTCCATTCACCAAGTTGTCATGAGTGACCTCCCATAGACGATTGGGAAACAATGGGCAAATTACTCACTCTGCCTGAAAAGTAGTTCTACGTTCACCTGATCTCAGAATAACATATGATTTCGCACTTAAAAGATGTCTTTGAGGTTTCAACAAATTATGTAGAATCCTTGTTTCTCTCCATTTTTATAATACATAGTCGTCAGACGGATACAATTCTTGAAAAAGAGTAAATTGAATCTTAGTGAGCACTACTATTTTGAAAACCTATTAACATCTTACAGGATTGTTCTTACGCGGTATAAACACTGGTGAACGTACACGTCCACCACCATATGGGACCCTTTTTTGTGACTTGCAGCCCTTTAATAGAGCCAGATTAGGATTAAAAGAAAGCAGAAATCTTAGAGAGCATGTCCTAAGTATCATTCCTGTAATATTTGGTTGACTTCTGACAGGTAGTTTCAGAGAAGAAGATGTTTAAAATAAAAGTTAGCGGACAAAAAGACGGATTCACGACGGCCACCAGGTCGAGACAAAAGCTGTACCTTAGACATATTAATTTTGATTTAAAAGTCATACGCAAATTGGTTTGCCAGCTCCATATTTAACTTCAGCATTGTTCACCGAAATATTTTTGGAGAAAAACGTTGATATGTACAGACACGCACGCGAAAACAGCGTCAAAAGCATAAACAAAAGCTTAAAAATACAGTAAAAATTGTTTTAAGGTGGTCGCTTATGTGAAAGGTAGCTTAATACAACAATAACATGAGTGGTTTTGATAGTATATGTGATTAGTCGCACAATAAATACTGAACTTTATGGTGTTCGAACCCAAAAGAATTGTCTCATTGAGACGATTCTAATGGTCTCCAACATCATAAGATTCAATAATAAGTAATTGTTGGTTTAAAAATGTCATCTTTCGCATAGATTTTGCTTACATTGAAGGCACTTTTGAAAATGGTCGCGTTGTCGATTTATAGAGATGGTCGCTCAAGCAATATCAATTGTAAGCATAAAGCATAAGGTTGCTCTTGCTTTCGACTTTTTGCGAAAAAGGGAAATGAAAAAGAAACATGAAATAGAAGATAATTTTATCCCTTCTTCTTCTTCAGCGTAAGGTCCATAGGAGTTAACTTTTTTAAGCTTTATTTTCCACTTCAGTAGGCTACGGGAGGGTCGTGGCCATTCCTCAGAGCACCTTACAAATCCGTCTTAGTAGAATTTTATTAGTGGAAACATTAGAAAGAAACCCAAATAAGTATTTATTACACATGTCTACTCAACCTCATAAAAAAAGTATGGAATGGCGATTTTTGTTAAACGTAAGATATTTACCCTCTATGAAAACATACGAATACGAATTATGAAATGCACCATTAAATACCAGGAATATCAACATCACCGTACATTTTGTTGCTTTGTTGGGTGATCAAAACCCTGCAACTACAGCTTCAAGTAGGCTTTAAATATACTGTACAAAAAAGTTAAGGATAAAAACTTGAAAATTAAATTCTCCGATTGTTTTTTTTTTTTTTTTGTATTTTGTCAGTGTATCTGAACGTTCTATTGTGTTTTTTACTCCAGTCTTTGGCATTACTAAGCACATATGGTTCAATTTTCATAAGGAGCAAGGACACTTTCAATTCAACCGCCTTAGATAATGTGAACATGAAATTTTTCATCTGACTTTTGGCTTTGTGTGGAAAGCATAAAGATGATAATCGTTTGTTTCAGTGTAAGATAGATTTATATTCATTGAGTGAACAACAAAAAGCTATATCGAGTGAAATATAGCTTTTGTTGTTCACGAAAGGACATATTAATCGATCTTACTCGAAAAACAAACGATTATTCTATTTGTACGTGATTGCTATGCAACGTTCATTGTGACGTCACTAATTTCGCCCGGCATAGATGACGTCAGATAGGACGAAATGCACAAAAGCAGGGTATAAACTTTTGATAATTTCACTGCTTTTGCGGTGAGATTATCAAGTGATAATTTACCGTTATTTCTCGATAATCCACCAAAAAGCATTAAAGAAATGCTCTTCTTTTGTTTCCTCTGCATATTTGTGTTTTGAAACATTTAGTTCCAAAACTCAGCAGAAAGCGTCATCTTTTCTGCAACGGAAGCTCAAAGTTCAATTGGCTTGTTCGTTTGATTGGGGGTTTACGCCGCTTGCAACATTATTTCGGTCAAATTGTGGCTGCTGGAGCACCTAACAATGGATTCCTGGTATTTCTGATACTGGAACTACCATCACATCCTTTCCTTGCCTCCAGCTGCTATCCCACATCGGTGTACGATTATAAACCCATTGGTGGGAGACAAATAGTCGGAAAGGATGAGTGCCACTGTCGGGGATAGAACCTTGGACCTCTAGATAGATAGTCGAACGTGCTACCAACTGTGCTATGACGGTGGCTCAAGTGCAATGGGTATGCCAAAAATCAGAAAAAAGGAGCGTGTTTGGTCAGTTTAATGTTGCTAAAAGGTTGATTCTAGAGCTTGGAACCGCTTCAACCGGACTGTATCTGTGCGTGAGAGGCAACAACTTTGTGTTTTGCGGGTTATTTCTCAGGCCTTGGTGACTAGGGAAAGTGCACTATGTTTCAGAACACTGTAATGCTTCAGAAATATACCTCGAAGCCAAGTATCGACTATAAAAATCAAGAACAGACCTCGGGCATCTTAATTACGCACTTGAGGTCTAGCAAAACTACCAGTTTTGACGTGACGGTATCAAACATCAAGACTGCTTCATGCAAGGAACCATGTGAATTTAGAGCTGGGTCACTACAACTCTCTTCTTTTCACATACAGGTCAAACTTTTGTTTAGATTATCAAAGCGACAGGAGAAGAGCGCGTTGCATGCCGAGTGATTGCTTCCTTGCGTAATGTACACGTATTCCGTAAACCGACCGATCTTTCAAATGCACCAGTAATGCTTTGGTCCAGCATCAACATTGCTGGTTTTTGGGACTTCTATGTTACTGACAGAGTTACGCTTGCTGTTGTGAGCTTTAGAATGGAAATTCGAGGGGGTCAGTGCAACACTATTGTAAGTGCCTATATATTTATAGGCACTTTGACCCTCGAAATACTCTTCCGATTATACGAGCTTTTGCAAGTGTTTTGTTTCTTTTAAATGGACGATAAAAGAGCGTTCTTCTAGGAATTTCGTGGTCAATCTGTATCTTGCACTTGAAAATCTTGTTCGGACAGACTGGATAAGTCGCTTTTAGACTTTTAGATACGTTAGGGTATACAAAGGGCTTAATGCAAACAATGGCTTTCAAAACGCATAACTATAACACAGATTGATCTTGTTCATGCGATAATTGAAGAATGGAGAGGAACTGACCCTCGAAATACTATTCCGATTTTACGACCTTTTGCGGGTGCTTTTGTGGTTTGTTTCTTTTAAATGGACAATAAAAAACGTTCTTCTTGGAATTTCGTTGTTATTTGTATCTTGCACTTGAAAATCTTGTTCGGACAGACCGGACTAGTCGCTCCAGACTTTACAATACGTTAGGGTATACAAAGGGCTTATTGCAAACGAGAGATTTCAGACCAAAATGGCATAACTAAATCAAAGGATGGCCTTGTTCATGCGATTACCGAAGAAAAAAAGTTAATTAATTCAAAAATGACACGCAATATGGAATTTTGTAGAATTTTTTTTGCTAAAAGCGCGTCATTTCGCATGAGAATGCATGGCAATATTGATCATGACGTCATGTGTTTAATGTCTTGCCAAGACGAGACATATATAGTTCCGAAATTTAGAGTGAGTGATCAAAGGTCAATTTTGTATAGACAAATTTGACCTTTGATCACTCATCAGAACTTGTGGGTCTATACACATTCAGACATAAATTTCTCTTGAAAACAAATTTTCCCAAATACACCCACTAGCTGTAACCTAGATAGGGAGCTCATTTACGCAGTTCTATAACTTTCATCGAACTAAATCGTTTGGATTTTTCTGTACTCAAATCGCGGCCATATCCGGCAAATATTCGTAGAACATTTCGCTCCGAAGGATTTGAACAAAATTAAATTCATTCTTCTATATAATTTCATTTTCGCGTTGATGAATTAAGTCTGATTTCGGGAGTAGGCCTACTCATATGCAAAGCAAAATCAGGTTCAATTTAAATTTTTTATTTCAAATTTTATTGTAAATATATTTTTGAAATAATAGATTCTTACTTTGGGCTGAAAATAAGCATTGCCCTGTCTATATTTGGGGGGTCATTCAAAATTTCTTGTCCATTTTTTTTTGGGGGGGGGGGGGGGGGGGGGGGCAATGAAAACAAGAGGCCCTGTATCGCTCCACTGGCTTTAAAATCTTAAGACTTTCATTACTTTAAATGAATACATTAACACTCTGAAATCTCCTAAGACCCATTTAATAATGATTAACTGGTTCTGGTCCATATTGCACCAAAATACTCAATCACAATGAACCTGCAACCCTTTACCCATCTTATTAAAACATAAGGTTAAGAAGATGTCATTCAAAGATTTCGGGCTCAAAAAAGGCCCCACCTGCCATGCCCATATTTATGGACCAATCAAAATTTCTTGAACAATTTAAGTAACAAGAGGGCCGTTGGCCCTGGGTCGCTCACCTGAGAAAAAAGCTTCATTACCTAGGTATGTCCATGCAACCACAGAAAAAGAGATTTTCACTTATTCAATCAGATATTTGAAATTATCCTCCCCCCCCCCCTCTGCTCCTCCCCTGGTCATTATTTATTTAAGCTTTTTCATAAAAGGTCTGTGATCAGCTTATCTATGCCAGATATACAGGCTGAGTCTGAGACTTTTAAAGTCTTCTTTAATGAGTCGATCAATCCATGTCAAAGGCTGTAGGGATTCAAAATTCTCAACCAAGCACTCCCCCCTCCCCCAAGATGCTCTGCACCTGGTGAATCTACAGTCATGATATTAGCTAATTCAATTGATGTCCATATGCTGACCATCTATACCAATTTTCAAGTCTGTAGGACTCCTGGTTCATTAGAAGAAGTTTAAAGATTTCAAAAATGATCCAAGGTACTACACCCTCCCCAAGACACTCAGCACCTGGTGACCCTACAGTCATGATTTTAGCTATTTTTATTAATGTCAATATATTGATCACCCATGAAAATTTTCAAGTCTGTAGGGTTCCTGATCCAGGAGAAGAATAAGGTTAAAGATTTCAAAATTGATCCAAAGTACTACCCCCTCCACCCTAATGCTCCGCATCTGGTGGCCCTACATTCATGATGTTAGCTTTTTTATTTAAGATCCATATGCTTATCACCCATGCCAATATTGAAGTCTGTAGGGCTCCTGGTTTATTAGAAGATGAAGGTTAAAGTTACAAAATGTTCACAAAAGTACTACCCTCTCCCCCCCTAGTGCCCCGCACCTGGTGGCATTACAGTAATGATTTTAGCTTTTTCTATTAAGGTCTATGAGCTGATCCTCTATGCCAATTTTCAAGTCTGTGGGGCTTGTAGTTCAGAAGAAGAAGAAGGTAAAAGATTGCAAAATTTTCACAAAAATACTACCCTCTCCCCCCTGGTGCTCAGCACCTGGTGAATCTACAGTCATGATTTTAGCTATTTTTACAAAGGTCCATATGCTGATCATCCATGCCAATATTCAAATCTGTCGGGCTCCTGGGTTAGAAGAAGAAGAAGGTTAAAGAATACAAAATTTCCACAAAATTACTCCCCCCTCCCCCCTGGTGCTCCGCACCTGGTGGCCCAACAGATATGATTTTAGCTATTTTCATTAAGGTCTATGAGCTGATCCTCCATGCCAAATTTGAAGGCTGTAGGGCTTCTTATTCAGAAGAAGAAGAAGGTTACAGATTACAAAATTTACCCAAAGTACTACCCCCTCCCCCCTGGTGCTCCGCACCTGGTGGCCCAACAGATATGATTTTACCTATTTTCATTAAGGTCTATGAGCTGATCATCCATGCCAAATTTCAAGGCTGTAGGGCTGCTTGTTCAGAAGAAGAAGAATTTGAAAGATTTTCTTCAATTTTTAACTTTTGTTGCCATAGCAACCAGAGTTTTTCACTGATTTCTATTCTTTTAGCAATTCTTAAAGGGGATCACCTAAGCAACATTTCTGCCAAGATTGGTTAAAATTGGCCAAGTAGTTTAGGAGGAGATGTCATTTAAAGAAATTGTTGACGGACGTCTGACGCCGGACGGACGCCGGACAAAAGATGATCACAATAGCTCACTTGAGCAGGTTGTCCTCAGGTGAGCTAAAAAGTCACCCAAGAAACATTCTAGTAAAGTTTCATTGAAATTGGACGAGCGGTTCTGGAGGAGATATCGTTCAAAGATTTTGGCCTCAAAATATGCCCCGCCCTGCAACACCCACATTTATGAGCCAATCAAAAGTTAGCAAATAATTTTTGAAAAGAGACACTCAAGGAACATTTCTGCAAAGTTTCATTGAAATCAGCCGAGATGTTCAGGAGAAAGTGTCATTCGACAATTTCGGGCTCGAAATAGGCCCCGCCCTCCCACCCCCATATTTAAGGACCAATCAAAATTTCTTGAACAATTAAGGTAAAGGGTCAACCAAGGAACATTCTGTTAAAGTTTCATTGAAATCGGCCCAGTGGTTCAGGAGATGTCGTTCAAAGATTTTGGGCTCAAACTAAGCCCGCCCTGCCACGCCCATATTTATGGGCCAATCAAAATTCTTTGAACAAATTAAGAAGAGGGCCACCCAAGGATCATTTCTACCAAGTTTGGTTAAAATCCGCCCATTGGTTTGGGAGGAGAAGATGCTAAAAGAAAAAGTTTACGCACGGACGGACACACAGACACATGACGGATACTCCGCCATGACAATAGCCCACTGGCCTTTGGCCAGTGGGGCTAAAAACCCTAAAGTTGTTGAACAATATAGGTAAAGGGTCATCCAAGAAACATTCATGCCAATTTTCATTGACATTGGCCCGATGGTTTGGGATGCAAAGACTTTTTAGGATCTGTAAGTGAAATTTGGCCATGACATGAATGATCCTTTGGTGACCCTCTTCTAAAGTTGTTAAAAAATTGGATTGACCCCTAAATATGGTGTGGCTTATTTTCACTTTATTAACGCTTCTCCCAATTTCAATGAAACTTTGCATGAATGATCCTTGGGTGACGCTCTTCTAAAGTTGTTCGAGAAATTGGATTGACCCCCAAATATGAGCATGGCATGGTAGGGCTTATTTTCACTATAAAAGTGATCATTTTCAAGATAAAAAATTCCTTGGGTAAATATCCACAAAGCAGAATTTTATTTGCCCATATATGAAAATATGTTCACAAAAGTGATAGTTGTTTTCCATGCTAAATATAGTATTGTTTCATTGCTAAAGATCCATCAAGACACGTCTATCTTATAAAAAAGAACTTTTCCAATTTAGACTCAATACTATATTTTGCAAAACAGCTTTCCTTATAAGGTTTAGCCTATACTTAAGTCAGCCTTTCTTTCCATCTTTGGCCTCTTCACAAATTTCCTTGTAAACTTCCCATATCTGACTGAGTTTCTCATTGATAGGTATTTGAAAGCCAGTGGAGCAATACAGGCTCTCTTGGGCCTCTTTTTTGCTTTTTTTTTGGGGGGGGGGGGGAGTATAACAACCATAGTTAAGGGGGGTATATGGAGTATCTGAAAGAATTTCAGAACATTGTTACACCCTCTCATCTAGACCACTGTCTGGAACAAAGCTGTTGATTTCTGAAAAGTGAACACATTGAATTAATGTCCATGGATAAATTGTGAAACTGAATTTCTTCTGTTGACCTTGACCTTCAAGCAATCTGAAAATTTGTTTTAAGGTAGTGGAACTATTAATTTAGAAGGGCTGTCCAAAAAGTTTCAGGAAAATATCTGCCATCCATTTATTTTTTGTTAATAATATTCAATACCATAGCTTAATTTTGCACTATTAAGTTTTTGGTTGAATTTTGCAGACAGGCAAACAACAGTAAAACATTATGCCCCCAATCTCATCGATGTGGCTGCATTAAAATCTTAAACAAAAATGTTAGTGCGGGAACAGCACATGTGTATTCCGGAATGGTTTGACCTTTAAATTAGAACCTTGACTTTGTTACCAATAGCCATAACTAATTCAAATGGCACTCATACAACTCGAGGGGAGCATCTGTACCAAATAAAATTGAAATACATGTATATGCCCAGGACAAGGACAAAATTTCAACATAATCCATTAAAATTTGTAGATTTGATCATGTGAACAATATTTTTTGTGAAAATCCATAAGGCTCTTTTTCCTGCGTTTTCTAATGGATACAACCTGTTTTTGTAAACTTCCCTTTGGCCCTAAGATTAGCCTCTGAACATTTCGAATCTGATTTTTGGATTTAATCACATAATTTTTTGAGTGAACATCAAAAAAGCCCATATCTTTGTGTTTTCTAAAGGATCAACACAATTTTCAAAAGGAACCTTCCTCATGACCTTGCATTCATCCTGTGAAAGTCTTGAGGAAACCTTATATATTGGTGGACTAAATCACATAAACAAGAATTGTTTATATACAGATAGTGATGGGCAGATTATCGATTATAATCGACAATCATTGGTTTTGGCTTTTGATTGTGATAATCGACTAAGAAATTTCATAATCGATTAATCAGTTCCTTACACATAAATGAAAGCCATTATAAATTGTTTTCGAAACCTACATCAGTTTGATGGCTCAGTGTGAAACACTTGTTACTGCCTATATGTTTATAGGCAGTTACAACTGTTTCATGCTGATCTTTGAAGTTAGTAGAAGAATCTGCAGAAAGAGTCTTTAGGTTATTAGTTATAACTAAACTTACACATTCTATTCTTCAAAGGGTGATACTGGGAGTGCTGCATTATTGGTTTCTAAGAAACAATTGTACAATCGATCATTAGTTGATTTACTCTTCCAACTAAAAACCAATTATTGATTGAGATTTGAAATTGATTGACCAACAGTATATACAGGCAATGGACAAAAACCACACCATTACTTTAGCTCTTCTTGTCTTTGGCCAGTAGAGATAATAAGTGGATTCAATACAAAATTCATTTTAATTCATTCATTTTGAGATCTTTAATAATTTATGATAATTTATTTTAGGTTTTGTCTATCAAAAGAACTGTATGAATAAGCTAAAAAATAATTAGCAAATTGACATTCATGACAAAAGTTTATGTATGCAGCTATTTTTTTTATCGATGGCTCAAGGCGAAACAGTTGTGATTGCCTATATGTTTATAGGCAGTTACAACTGTTTCGCTCTGAGCCATCGATATGTGCACACAAAGTAATTCCATGAAAAACCACTTCAAATTAGTAAATAATATATTCATTTTCTAAATATCATTTCATTATCAGAAAAGAAGTGAATATTTTTGTGTTCATGGAAATATAGAACAAAATAATCACACTAAAGCATGATATTTTTTGTTTCACACCTTCATGAAAACAAAAATATTTTCATCTGAATGAGAGAAAACAGGCTAATAAGAGATCATTTGTTGTGATGTGATCTTAATGGACTCTCAAATTCTAGTACAAAGGTAGCATCCTGATTCAAATATCTGGTACCCTTATTTGTTGAATTCTTAACACGGGACCTATCTTTATCAACACGGGACCTATCTTTATCAATGAATTGACTACTTCTAGGGATTTTATGCACAAAGTGTTGTTGGTTCCTCATAGCCATTGCTTCAGATGATGCCCTCTCATGTTTGATTGGAATCTGTCCAAGTTGACTGTATTCTCTTGTCAGACTGCCTGACATTTCATTACCAAAAGAAAGATCATCAGAATCATTATCAGAGCAATTTTCACAATCAAAACTTTCATCTGAGACTTCTTCCTCTTCACCCTGAAAGTTGAGACTTTTTCTTGCCTTTTTCTGTAGCTTTTTTTGCCTCAGAGCAATTCTTTCAGCTAGCCTTCCATCAAGCTTTCTATCACTAGCCGGTGTGCCAAGAAAGGAGAATTTGTCATGTCTTTTTTTCTCGATTTCCATTTTACCAGCCCTGGAACTTGCTTCAATATCATGTTTTTGGTAATTTGCTCCTCTTGACAGCATGTCTTTCTGCTCATATTTAAACACTTTTCTATCTTTTCCTGTGAAACTTTTCATGTGACCAGAATGGGTAATTGTTCTTTGTTTGTACCTTGTACATAAATCATCAGACTCTAAAGACAGTCTGTCCCTAGCAGGTTTATTTGGTCTAACCCTGTGATGACTGGTTGTTTTATAGATAATTTCAGGACTATCAGTAGCTGTATGACCATCTATATCATGGAAAAAATGTTTCTGCTTCTCAATGGGAGTAGGCATTTCTTGTGAGACCCTTCTCTTGGATTTTGGCTTTGTGACAGTCTCAGAACTTGTGCCAAACCTTTTAGCTTCTCCTGAATGATTTGCCAATCTTCTCAAATTTGATTCCTCTCTGACTGGACCACTTCCCGCGTCAGACACGCTGTGTTGGCTCGAGCTATAGGAGCTAATACTATTATCAACAAATGTACTCTTACTTTTATAATTCCTCGAATTATGAAGACCTGAACTCCCATATGACTGACTTCTTATATCTTCTTCATCATCATCCATCTCCATCTTATCATACTCTCTTTTTTCTACAGCATGAAGTCTTCGAGAAAGTGCTCTGTTGTTTTCGGGTTTGTATTTTTGCCTATGAGACTTTTGACTGACATAAATCGGACTTCTTTTTTCACCTTCTTCTGTATTCTCTATATCATTAATTTCACGACTGCCATCAATCACATATTTCTGCCTCTTATATACAGAACCTCCATGTGTTATGGGAGACAGTATATTTATACCATCATCATCTGATAAGTCATTCGTATGAGATCTTTTCCTACTTTCAGGTGATTTTAACTGTCTTTGTGTTATTTCAAATGCTTCATTGATATTCGAACCAACTAGCTTTCTGTCTCCTGCCAAGTCACTAAGGCTGCTTTCATACAACTTGTCCCTCTCAGTATAAGTTTTGCTTCCAGTCATCTTTTCCCCTGATTTATCAATGTATTTAGTTCCGTACACACTTCTTGATGGAGTGAATCCAGGTGAAACAGGGGCTTTTGTATCCTTTTCTGATGACTTGGATTGCTTACTTTGACCTTTTGGAGAATTCATGTGTGTATATGTGTGATGTGAACCAGTACTTCCTTTTGGAGATTTTGATTTATCAATAAACATACTCTTGCCGGGACCTGTCCTATTCAATTGTGCATAACTTTCATAAGAGAAATTTCCATCAATCTCATTTAAATTTTCAATTTCTTTGGCATCATAATCAAACTTTTTGTTTTTCTCGGTGCTTCTATTTATTCTTTCTGAAGACTTGTTAATGTCAGGTATAATGAAAGTGCCTTCTGTAGAAGGTTTAGTCCCTTTCTCAACTTTGGGACTTTTCATTAATTGAGGCTCATTGAAGCCACTAGATCTATATGACACATTTTCTTTGTATGCCCCATATTTTGGTACAGGTCTCACAGACTCTGTTGGCCTATAATTACTAGTTACTCTATTGCCTCTGGGTGATAGAATTTCATTTTCGTGCCTCTCTTCAAGATTTCTTTCCACCAACACTTGTTCTTGTCTAATGGCTTTTAACAGAGAGGACATTTTTTCTTTGACATTATTTGAGAATTTATCCTTTTTCTCTGATATTACATTCTTCACAATGGATACATCGCTTTGAACTGGTTTTGAATGTTGACTATATCCCTTTGGTGTGGTAGCTCCACTGGTTTCCAAATCAGATGGGAAAAGTCTTGTTTGCTCCTCAAAAATGGACAAGTTTTGTCCTTTCATTTTATATCTTGGTGATGGTTTGAGTATAGTAGTTTCATCAATATCATGTGACGGCTGTACATCAGAAGTTCCAATTCTCAAAAGATCTATAGATGATGGCTGGCCTTTCTTTATACTTGCAGCAATATTTGGTGAGTAAGGATAGGCCTTCTTAGATAATGGAACAGACATCTGTTTTTTACAACCTGAAATTACAGTACAGTCCCTTGTGTTTGTGAAGCACAAATGCCCCCAAAACAGCGAAATTTTTCATAAGATTGACCTTGACAGATAACCTTGACCTTGTCACATGATCTTGACCTTGGTACCAGCAGATGCATATCATTGAGATCCATCATCATAAACATTGTAAATTGAATAGGCTTTATATAATAATCTTGGTTTAATACTAAAACGATAGCTAGTATATCCTAACGTTTATATTTTAAACAATTATCAACAATAATAATCAAAAGGTATAAACAAAGGGGTACAGACAAAACCCCACTAGGACAACCCCCCCCCAGACAAAACCCCACCAGGACAAAACCCCACCACCATATTTGGCACAAAGGACAAAACCCCATCACTTTTTCAAATCAATTTATTATTGAAATCTTTATTGAATTAATTATGTTTTAATGCAATGAATCAAAAAATGAATTAATAATTTGTTGATACTTTTATATAAATTGAATACTATTTTTCTTCTGATTTTTACTCGCAATCTTTCATTCCTTTGATGAAATATTAGTAAGATTCAGGCTACAAACCTATAGTAATTCCCTTTGCCTTTAAACTATAGTGGAGTAAACATATTGTTTTACAGTTTTTTTCTCTGTCCAAGATAAGCATTGCAGACTGTTAATCTTAAGCTACCAGGTTCAATCTTCGATGGCGGCAATTGTCATTTATGACTATTAGTCTGCCGCTGATGGGTTGATATTCGAATTCCTGTGTGGGATAGCAGCTGGAGGCTAGAAAAGGATGTGATGGTGCATGTGTTACTGGTGTGAGAATACCAGGAATCCATTGTTAGGTTCTCTAGCTGCTTCAATGTGACTTAAAGATTGCTTAAATCAGTGTACAATCTCATTCAAACAAACAACAACAAAAAATCAGTTAAAGGACAGATAGTTTTTCACTTTCTTTCAATTCTTATCATGACATGTATTAAAATGGTGTTGTGTGGTAAAAAAACACTAACAGTATTATAGGAATGAATTAATATTCTCTTTCATAACACACTTTCAACAATTACACTATAATACATATTGGTGGGGTTTTGTCCTGGTGGGGTTTTGTCTGGTGGGGTTTTGTCCTGGTGGGGTTTTGTCCTGGTAGGGTTTTGTCCTACACTCACAAACAAGGTGCCAAATTGTCACAAGATAAACCTGTCACATTGCTGTGTCGACTGGGGGACTGGATTTAAATAAAAGTGTTTAAGTCAACAAAGGGCAATGATTTACAATGTTTAGTAATGGTAATTGTGATTTTACTTGTGAGAATGATGTTTAACAACCATAGTTATTATACTTTCAGACATATTGAAAAAGGGAAATATCTCAAGACAAGAGCCGTCAGAGATGGATTATGCTCCCCGATTAAGGCATTGTCACAAAAACAAGAGCCACATTGGACATGGACATCCCCGCCCAGAAAGCTTGATAGTAAACTGAAGCCTAATAGATAAAAGATTCTATGTACTGTCAAAGATTTGCCTCCTATAAAATCTAAGTAATAAAAATAGCAAAGAGCAATAACTCCAAATTATGCAAGCAAGAGTTGTAGTTCAGGTGTATTGCACTTCTCCTCCATGAGATCTATCCACCCATAAAGATTCAAGTTGATAGCTATTATACTTTAGGAGATATGCTCCAGACAAAATCTAAGTATCAAAAATGACAAAGGGCAATAACTCCAAAATAAGCAAGCAAGAGTTGCAGTTCTTGTACACTGCACTTCTCCTCCATAACATCTATCCACCCATAAAGTTTCAAGTTGATAGCTATTATACTTTAGGAGATATGCTCCAGACATAATCTAAGTATAAAAAATAAAGGGCAATTACTCCAAAATTATGCAAGCAAAAGTTGTAGTTCTTGTGCAATGCACTTTTCCTCCATAAGATCTATCCACCCATAAGGTTTCAAGTTGATAGCTATTATACTTTAGGAGATATGCTCTGTGGTCAGATTGCAAGGACTCAAATAAGGTGTTATACCGCAAACATAAAGGTAACAAACATTAACCCCCCTTTTTGCATGACATATTTTGAGACACAAATTTCAAATACTTTATGGTAAAGGGAATCTGATTTGCTACTGAAATTTGAAATTTCATCAAATTCTGAGCATGAGACTAGGAGAAATGAAAGAATAATGAATCAGGCTCTGTACAAGATCAAACTATGAAAAACATCACAGGGCAATTACTGAAAAATTAAGCCAGGAAGAGTTATAGTTCTTGTAAACTGAACTCCGTACTCAGGATGACATAACTGCCAAATTTCAAGTTAATCAAATATAAGGTGACTGAGTTATGCTCTGGACAAAAAAGTGGACCCCACATCCAGACGCCCATTCGGAACATCACTCGGCCATTTTCGTAAACTGCAACAGACCTCGGATGTATGTAAGGCGGATGGGTATGTAACAAAATCGTGCATTTTGTTAGGTGGAAACAGTGTAAGAAAAACTAGCACTGTAGGTTTATATTTCTTTCAGTTAATAACGGCTGAAAAATCTTAAATTTTTGAGAATAACAAATCATTCTCAAAAATTAAGATTTTTTCAGCCGATTTTTAAGAAACTAAAGATATTTATTTAAGGATATGATGGTTTCACATCAGTGACTTAAACGAGTAGCCTTTGCGATGTCGAATGTTTTCACTCACAGTTTCGAGGGCTAATACCATTTAACTGACATCACTGAGTTTTTCCAAGGTTTTCTCGTACTTTTTAAAAATAGTCCGTCTATGTTCATCCGAGGTTGATCGTGAGATTGGCCGAGTGGTGTTCCGAATGCCAGACGCCTGGATGTCACAGGTGATCACATTATACACTACGTCTTTGACAGGCAAATAAATATTGAATTTTTTTAAAGAAAATTCTGGGTCCTTCTTTAAAACATTTTTTCTCTTTATTGAATCATTTCTTTTTAAGACATGTTCCTTTTGATCCAGGACAAGTAGAAATTCATCTCCAATTTGTCCAGGGAAAAGTGTAGAAAATCCTTATTTCCAAACTCCTTGTTAACCCTTGTCATGCTGAACCCGGAGTATTCCTGCTTTGACAGGAGGTATGGACAAAGATCAGTCTGCACATATGTGCAGTCTGATCTTAGTTCATACCACCTGAATTTCATTTTTAAACCAGAAAGGTTAAAAACAATGCATTTTCGAAATCAATACTCACTCAAATTTGGTAACCTTCGGTGCTTTTAACACTGATTTTACATTCATTTTGCAAAGACTTTTATTCAGCATGACAAGGGTTAAGAAACACACATAAAAACATACCATTGTTTGGTTGAAGCAGGAAGGCTACAGGAAAGTGACCAGCAAAAAAGGGATGTTGAGCCGCTTCTGAGGCTGTTAATCTTTCATCTGAAAATAAATTACTATAAAACTAAAAACCTGGAGATTGCAAATCATGCGTTACTCTCTGACTGAATTTTGCTGTACCAAAAAACAAATTTCATCATAAACCCAAGGTGCGTTCGTTAGAGCAAGGTTCTTAAGATTCAAATTAAGATTTTTAAGATAAAGCCTTTTGAAATGCGATATCTTTTAGTGGCTTAATAAGAATCTTAAGATGTCGCAGTGGAGAAACTAAGATGTTTTTGCATTGGCTTAAAACAGGTAGTCAAGACGATGTTGAATACTTTCACCCAAATTATCAACAAGAGGCCCAAGAGGGCCTGTATTGCTCCACTGGCTTTAAAATCTTTAGACTTTCATTAAATAAAGCTTTCTTTAAAATGAATATATTAACACTCTGAAATTTCCTAAGACCTATTTAATAATGATTAACTGGTTCTGGTCCATATTGCATCAAAATACTCAATCACAATGAACCTGCAACCCTTTACCCATCTTATTAAAACATAAGGTTCAAAAGGAGATGTTCAAAAATTTCGGGCTTAAAATAGGCCCCGCCTGCCACGCCCATATTTATTGGCCAATCAAAATTTCTTGAACAATTTAAGTAAATAGTCACCCAAGAAACATTCTGGTAAAGTTTCATTGAAATTGGCTGAGTGGTTCCGGAGGAGATAACGTTAAAAGATTTTGGCCTCAAAATAAGCCCCGCCCTGCCATGCCTATTTTTATTGGCCAATCAAAATTTAGCAAATATAATTTGAAAAGAGACACTCAAGGAACATTCTGGTAAAGTTTCATTGAAATCAGCCAAGTGGTTCAGGAGAAAATGTCATTCAAAAATTTCGGGCTCAAAAAAGGGCCCGCCCTGCCATGCCCATATTTATGGACTAATCAAAATTTCTTTAACAATTTAAGTAAAGGGTCACCCAAGGAACATTCTGTTAAAGTTTCATTGAAATCAGCCCAGTGATTCAGGAGGAGATGTTGTTCAAAGATTTCGGGCTCAAAATAAGCCCCGCCCTGCCACGCCCATATTTATGGGCCAATCAAAATTTCTTGAACAATTTAAGTAAAGGGTCACCCAAGGAACATGCATGCCAAGTTTCATTGAAATCGGCCCAATGGTTTTGGAGGAGAAGATTTTTAAAGATTTCAAAGTGAAAAAATGCCACGCCCTGCCACGCCCATATTTGGGGGCCAATCAAAATTCTTTGAACAATTTAAGAAGAGGGCCACCCAAGGATAATTTCTACCAAGTTTCGTTAAAATCCGCCCATTGGTTTGGGAGGAGAAGATGTTTAAAGAAAAAGTTTATGCACAGACGCATGCACACACAGAAGCAAGACAGACACTCTGCCATGACAATAGCTCGCTGGCCTTCGGCCAGTGGAGCTAAAAGTCATTCATTCTTACATCTTAAAAATCTCATTTAGCGGGATTTTTCATCTTGCTCTAACAAACACACCTCAGGACTCAAAAGACCTATTGCTAGAGGGCAACCTTAACCTTGTAACTACAGCTTATCCAAGCTGAAGTTATAATGTTTAGGTAGCCCATGCAAGATATGTACTTGAACGGTAGTTTGTCAAATTTTTGAGATTCTTACTCTTCATTTCAGGTATTCATTGACCAATGCGTAGATCAATTTTGTTGATGATTTCAACACCTCTACATGTATTTTATAAATTGATCAATGCTCTATTTACCTCTAAACCACTGTCAACATCATTGCATTTACATGGTGGAAACTGGTGTACTAATCCATTGTTACCTGTTGATCCTCATAAGCACAACAGTTCATCCAAGCAACCAGTTGCCCATCTTACTAAGGTATACTATTTACCCTTTACCCATTTGTGGGAGACAAATGATGTGTCACAACGAATTTTAACAGATGTTTGATGAAAGTTGGCCGAGACAGGTACTCCCTTCCCTGGATTGACAGAATATTGCATGACTGTCTGAGTTAACAGGGCTGGGCAAATTGAGTAACATAAAGGCAGTTACAACTGTTTTGCACTAAGTCCTCATAAAGCAAGTACATTATGATAGGCATTTAGTTTTGCAGAGACGCTTCAAAAGGATTTGTTCCGATTCTATTACCTGGATCATATTTCAACATGCCAGACAGGAGGTCAGCAAACAGATAGTCTACATACTGGAGGTGTTCAAATATCTTAGAGGAGGCTGTAAACATAACGGGAACAGGATTAAAGATTATAGTTTAACATTCCATACAGAAGGTCAGCAAACAGATAGTCCACATACTGGAGGTGTTCAAATATCTTAGAGGAGGCTGAAAACATATTTGGAACTGGATTAAAGATTATAGTTTAACATGCCAAACAGAAGGTCAGCAAAATTTTTTGATGAGGCTGTAAACAGAGTGGAAACAGGACTAACAACAATTTCAAACTTTTAAGAAATTCTTGTATTGCCAGGAAAACGAAGGCAAGAACATAGTTGATATTGTTAAAAATAAAACATCCTGACAGCATTTCTAATACAGTACCTTGAAATAGATAATTTGGACCTTGATGGATGTTCTTCTAAGAACAAACAGAAAAAGTCTGAAGCAACACATATTTGATATATGATGTCTCTATCAAAGAATATGGGTAGTGTTTAAAGATTTAAAAAACAAAATTTCTTTAAAAGCAGCCGGGTCCATATTTAACAATTTCTCCTTCTGAAAACAATACTTTATACTCTATTTGTTGGCATACTTTATTTAATGTCTAAAATAATGATTGACACATCTTTTGAAGACAATTAAAAATTGTTTTAAATTTTAATCAATATTTAGTCTTGTTGATAAGATTGGTATTGCATTCCATACAAAATTTCTCCCTTTTTGGACTTGAGTAAAACATTTCTTTTAAAGCTAATCATATTTCAAGTTTCTCCACTTGTCTATGGATAAGTTAAAGCTGAATTCTTACTTTTCCATGATCAAAATGAACTTGAAGTAGGTAGATGAATATTGAGAAAAATATTGTTTTTAATGAAGAAAATGCTGTAACACAGCAGTTTCTTCATTAAAGACAATGCCTTCTTTCCTTTGATACAAACAATAGGATCTCTTTTTTCCTAGATCTTTTCAGTACTGTATCAAGATTTGCTCTGGTATTTACTTGTCCATGAAAAGTGGCCTAGAAAAATGAACTTGCCCACAAGAAGAAAAGCCCATGTTGGACAAGTTGGGCATGGGAATTTCACACCCCTGACTGCCACATAATCTATAATCTATAATAAGCCGCATGGAGAGCAAAGGATTTCCTTGACTCTCCCAGAGGCTATTTGTAGATTTCTACTTCAATAAAAGAGCCATGTCAGACATGGCCATCCCATATCATCAAAGCTTGATAGTAACTGAAGCCTAATCAAAGGTCAATAACTCCAAAATTATGCCAGCAAGAGTTGTATTTCTTGTGCCTTGTACTTCTCCTCAATGAGATCTATCCAACTATAAAGTTTCAAGATATAGCTTTTATACTTAAGAAGTGGAGAAAAGTCCCATTTCCACACCTCTGCCATTACTATATCCCCTGGATAATAAGCCTCTCTCATTCAAACATAACCGTGACTTGATGGTGTCAAGCCCATAATCAAAGGCCTGAAAGGCCTGAATTGAAGACAGGACTGAATATTATCAATTGGAATGAAAATTGTGGCGTTTTGAGAAGATCTCTTGAGTGGGAATCAAAAATTTAAAACAATCATTGATGGTTACATATGGAAACTGCATCTTCCTAACAAATGAATATGCTTTACTTTGAAGACTCATCACTTCCAGATAAACCTATCCCTCTAGCCAATTCAAGCTTAACAAGAGGGTAACTGCCTTCATAATCGCTACTCATCCCCAAGTGTAAGTTTTCAATATCCTAAATGAAAAATATTCATTTAACCAACAGAAATATGGTGGCAATTCCTGAATTCTAAAAACTCATATGAATTATTGCAACCCTGTTTTATAAAATTGTATAGATTATCCCCAGCAATCCAATATGATCCAAATCCGATTTTTTTTCCAGTCAAACTTATTAAGTGGATGAGTAAAAACCTTAAATAAAATGTTAATCCACATGACACACATTGCTTACCCCTTGATGAAGAGCTGAACATTTCATTGCCATGGTGAATATTGCCCTGAATTGGAAATTTGTTCAAATTTCTTTTACATTTATTATCTGTTCCAGGATTTGACTAATTATCTCCACATAGAAGAAGCAATGAAAGTAATACCAATATTCTTATACTTTTACTAGTCAAAGTCAATACCAAGAAGAAGTATTTTCCCGTACAATAGCTGTAGCTTTTTTTATGAATACCCTTTAAGTTTCTTCCTGGAGTGAAACATTCTATTTCTATTTTTCCATTGAGATATTTCGATCTCCATTTCAGGTTATTCTCCTTGCATATGGTCTTACTTAGTAGAAAATAATTTTACTACAAAATAATATATAAACCTGTTAAGACAACCAACCTTTCAGGCCTTTTCCACGGGACTGCTTTTCTAGATCAAGATTCGGATTGAACTATCCGGTGAACTATCAATTTTGACAAAACTGCCAAAATGACAGATCGTTAAATGAAATCCCGAGCTACAGCATTTATCACCTTGAGTAGAATTCTTTGAAAGTCCACTCCGGAATGTTACAAATAAATCCATTCCAGTTTCCAAAACAGTTTTTGTTATTGTCAAAAAATTGTCGAAAACAAAAGCGGAAACTCAAAACCAGGGTCACGCATGCGTGGTACTACTGTATAGGCCATTCGGAACACCACTCGGCCAATCTAACGCATTCGTCACAACTCGGCTGAATCCTTAACCTACATTTAGATAGATCTGAGACTTCGGAGATCACCCCATGATTGCCGAGTGAATATCACGATCACGATCTGTTGCCGTTTACGGAAATGACTGAGTGATGTTCCGAATGCTGTACAATATGGATAGACAAAACAAGCCAAATAATAAAGTAATTTGATAAGCCATCGAAATTTCTCCTTAAATCCAAGTAAAAATTCAAACCTAGGAAATTCCAAGGGTTTACGAGTTTATTCAAATAGCCTTGTGCTATTTTAGTTTTTATCCATTTACACTACGACAGGCCCGGGAGACGGATAAATAAAGCAACCTTAAGGACACGCAAACACACAATTTCACGAGAAATAGGGAGTCTAAAATGGGGAACTGAAAATAGCTTGCCAATGCTATGCATAAAAACAGTTGTAGGATGCAATTGAAAATTTGGAGCAAATGCAAAAGATTGCAGCCGAAAACTCAGGGTCCAAAGAATCCACTCGTCCGCTCTTATTGAGTGAGAAGTCCCGGAGGACGAGTGGAAATTCTAAGGAAGTCGTCCTCCCGGACGAGTAAATAATGAATGGCATTAAATCATTATGTCTTATGTAAGGATAAAAATAGATAAAATACAATAAAGACGCTTCGAAAAAGTTCGTGGTGATAGAAGTTCGCAACAACATGAACTATAAACAGCCATGTACTTTGATTCCAAAAAAGAAAACTTCCGGTTTTCGCATGATATAACCCGGTACCCGAACTTCGTAAATACAAATTGATCTCGCGATCAGAGAAATTATTGAAATAAAAATTAATTTTCCCATGTTTTGCTCATATCTACTTCCAACTCTACTACTTCTTTTGTCGCATATAGCCACAATCATAGAATTTTACCCCGAAAATCCATGGTATTATATGTTTACAAATTAGTGAAATTTTTCTTGTCCCGATCGTATTACCGGTACTTATTACCCGGAATTTAAAGTTTTTGAATGTCGCAAAATTTCTACTTTCGTTTCGTCTGCATTTCCAGATACAAAACATGGTCTTCAACGATCCTTTGGCCTATTGCAGGGCGAGTGACAGTCAAACCAGGACGAGTTACTTTTTCAAGTCACTTGCCCTGCAGGACGAGTGCCTTTTTCTGAATTCTTTTGACCCTGAAAAAGCCCTAAAACAGCACCACTTACGAATGTAAAACACGTTTCTGCAGGCAACTTCTGCATAGATCACATGTTCACTCCCATGAGGTCCCGGCCAGAATTTAGGTCAGCACCAAAATTTTACGGTATATTGCTACACTATTGATTATTTTTGCCGCGTTTATTTTTATGAATGGGTCTACTTTTTTGAGCGTAATGACACATGTAGGTTTGTTATCAAAATCCGATGGCGACGATCCCTATATTGAAAGACAGGTAAACCTGTCTTCAATGAAAAATAATGTTTGACCTTGAGCTGCAATCTCAATCCTGTATTTTTTTTTTCAAATAGAACATCTACTCATGATGTACAATAATGCTGCCAAGTAATTATAAAATCCATCCATAAATACCTGATTTATGGTCTGGCCAAATTTTGACCCTGAACTTGGAGATATTGAAAAGTTTCTTTCAAATAGCACATCTACTCATGATTATGAACAATTTTGCCTATTTATTTTGAAATCCATACATAGATATAGGTTTTGCTCACAGTAAGCAGGTGACAAAAATCAGACTTGTATAAAGCATATATGAAAATGAATGGTGATGGTCAGCAAAATGTCAGGCTGTCAAACTTAAGCTCCAAGCAGATTCAAAATTGAGAGGGTTAAGTAATACAAATGTATATATTTCTTACTGCTTTCCTGGTCCCTGTTTGTTATATACTGTTTCAAATTTTTATAGAACTTTCCTCTTCTAAATAACTTGGCTGGAAATGGTCCTAGTAATTCATACATCTGAAAAAATACAGAAAAACAAAACCATTCAAAAATCATATGTGTATTTGTTTTTCTTTTAAATAAATGGATACGATTTTTCATTTGGAGCCAAAAATTCCATGAGTCTAAGAGCCCAAAACTGTTACTTATACAGAGGAATCCCCTTAATAAAAACATCTCTTTGTCAGAAGAAAAGTTACTATTAAGTGGAGGTTTCTATTATCCAATAATCGCATTTCAGTCAGTATCCCAATCTTAGAGGTGTACAAGTACATCATCAGCATAACAATCATCGCAAACATGTTGAAATACATGTAAATTTGGCCAGTTCCAATCAATTACTTATTATTGTGTCCCCTTTTAATTGTATGAAAATTGAAAAAAAATAATTTGATATTAATTTACGTCTTAATAATCAAATATCCTGAGGAACAACTGCTTTCAAATCCAAAGGTCCTCGATCGGTACAAATAAAAAAATACCAACATGACTGCATGTTGAAAATGGATTAGACAAGAAAGCTTTTGATTTACTCGCATCTTTATCACTCGGATATTTTGATTAGGATTGTAATTTTAAATTTGACTGATGTAATTTTCGCTATAAAACAGCTTCATGTCATTTTTTATTTACCGCAGCGATATTTGCAGGCGAGAATTCCATTTTTCCAAAAGAAAGTAAAATGGAAAAAGAAGACCTGCCCGATGAAATTGGTTGTCTGAATAACTGTCGGCAACACTTAAACAAGAGTGCCATCGTCACAAAATACGCCGCCACTTTGCTGCTGTTTCACAAAAATAATTGTAGACACTACTTATTTTGACAGAACCAAATTGAAAATGACCAAGTTTCATTTAAATCAAGACAAAAAGTTAGGAGGAGTTGCCTTCACAAGGCTGCAATTTCAATAAGCCCCAGGCACTAAGTTTTAAGGGGACATAATTCAGGGAAATAAATGAGCCATAAAATCCTTGATCCATGTACATCTACAAATTATGGTGATGACATTGACCAATTTTCATTTAAATAAAGACAAAAAGTAAGGAGGAGTTATGTTCAAAAGGCTGCAATTTCAATAAGCCCTAGATACTAAGTTTTAAGGGGGCATAATTTAGGGTAAAATTAATGAACCATAAAATCCTTACTTCATGCTCATCTACCAATTCCAGTTATAACATCCACCAAGTTTCATTTAGATCCAGCCAGAAACTTAGGAAGAGTTGCATTCACAAGGTTGCAATTTCAATAAGCCCCAGAGACTAAATTTTAAGGGGGCATAACTGAGGCAATAAGCCCAAGAGACTAAGTTATCAAGGGGCATAACTCAGGCAAAAATCAATGAACCATAAAATCCTTACTTCATGCACATATACCAATTGAGGTGATAACATTGACCAAGTTTCAAGAAGATCCAGCCAGAAACTTAGGAGGAGTTGCGTTGACAAGAAAAGTGGACCCAGAAACTAAGTTATCAAGGGGCATAACTCAGGCAAAAATCAACGAAACGTAAAATCCTTCCTTCATGCACATCTACCAATTGAGGTGATAATATTGACCAAGTTTCAAGAAGATCCAGCCAGTAGTTTAGGAGGAGTTGCGTTGACAAGAAAAGTGGACCCAGAAACTAAGTTATCAAGGGGCATAACTCAGGCAAAAATCAATGAACCGTAAAATCCAATTCCAGTTATAACATCCACCAAGTTTCATTTAGATCCAGCCAGAAACTTAGGAAGAGTTGCATTCACAAGGTTGCAATTTCAATAAGCCCCAGAGACTAAATTTTAAGGGGGCATAACTGAGGCAATAAGCCCAAGAGACTAAGTTATCAAGGGGCATAACTCAGGCAAAAATCAATGAACCATAAAATCCTTACTTCATGCACATATACCAATTGAGGTGATAACATTGACCAAGTTTCAAGAAGATCCAGCCAGAAACTTAGGAGGAGTTGCGTTGACAAGAAAAGTGGACCCAGAAACTAAGTTATCAAGGGGCATAACTCAGGCAAAAATCAACGAAACGTAAAATCCTTCCTTCATGCACATCTACAAATTGAGGTGATAATATTGACCAAGTTTCAAGAAGATCCAGCCAGTAGTTTAGGAGGAGTTGCGTTGACAAGAAAAGTGGACCCAGAATCCTTACTTCATGCACATATACCAATTGAGGTGATAACATTGACCAAGTTTCAAGAAGATCCAGCCAGAAACTTAGGAGGAGTTGCGTTGACAAGAAAAGTGGACCCAGAAACTAAGTTATCAAGGGGCATAACTCAGGCAAAAATCAACGAAACGTAAAATCCTTCCTTCATGCACATCTACCAATTGAGGTGATAATATTGACCAAGTTTCAAGAAGATCCAGCCAGTAGTTTAGGAGGAGTTGCGTTGACAAGAAAAGTGGACCCAGAAACTAAGTTATCAAGGGGCATAACTCAGGCAAAAATCAATGAACCGTAAAATCCAATTCCAGTTATAACATCCACCAAGTTTCATTTAGATCCAGCCAGAAACTTAGGAAGAGTTGCATTCACAAGGTTGCAATTTCAATAAGCCCCAGAGACTAAATTTTAAGGGGGCATAACTGAGGCAATAAGCCCAAGAGACTAAGTTATCAAGGGGCATAACTCAGGCAAAAATCAATGAACCATAAAATCCTTACTTCATGCAAATATACCAATTGAGGTGATAACATTGACCAAGTTTCAAGAAGATCCAGCCAGAAACTTAGGAGGAGTTGCGTTGACAAGAAAAGTGGACCCAGAAACTAAGTTATCAAGGGGCATAACTCAGGCAAAAATCAACGAAACGTAAAATCCTTCCTTCATGCACATCTACCAATTGAGGTGATAATATTGACCAAGTTTCAAGAAGATCCAGCCAGTAGTTTAGGAGGAGTTGCGTTGACAAGAAAAGTGGACCCAGAAACTAAGTTATCAAGGGGCATAACTCAGGCAAAAATCAATGAACCGTAAAATCCTTCCTTCATGCACATCTACCAATTGAGGTGATAATATTGACCAAGTTTCAAGAAGATCCAGCCAGTAGTTTAGGAGGAGTTGCGTTGACAAGAAAAGTGGACGGACGTACGGACGGACGGATGGACGGACGGATGGACGGACGGACGGACGGATGGACGGATGGACGGACGGACAGACGGAGAAGATGACGCCAATATACGTCCGCCTCCGGCGGCGTATAAAAATTAAAGACAAGAGGACCATGATGGTCCTAGATCGCTCACCTGAGTCTCTTTGACCCCTGGAAAATCAAATTAAGTAAATAGGCAGAAGTCAACAAGGAGATAATTACTACATAAAATCATTACCATGGACTGTTTTTAGACATGAGCAAGAAGGATGTGCCTTTTCACTCTTTGATTCTATTTTAAAAGTGATGCACCTGGGTGGAGCCCAATTGTGACAAACTTGGTAGAGGTCCACTAGATGATGCTACATATAGCCTGGTTAATTTGACCCGACTTTGACCTCTGTGGAAAAATTCTTAAATAACAATTACCGACATATTTTATCAATAAACTAAATTGTATAATACATTCAATGTCATTTGTTATTCATTCCTATGAAAGCACGTGCAAAGCCAAGTAGGAATAATCATATTTTTATTCATCTAAATACCAGGGGTCAGATTCAAGTCAATAAAACCACACTATACCAAATATGAAAGCTGTCTGTCTTCTGGTTTCAGAGAAGAAGTTTTTTAAGGTTTTCCTTTTTTTTTACCCTTCATACTCAGAAGAGCTAAAGGGGTTTTGCCAGGGTGGAGCCCAAAAATGACCCCGGGGTCTTGATATGAACAAACTTGGTAGAGGTCCACTAGATGATGCTACATACTAAATATGAAAGCGGTCTGCCTTCTGGTTTCCGAGAAGAAGATATTTGCTCTTTGATTCTAAGTAAAAAGGGTTGCGTCTGGGTTGAGCCCTAATACGACCCCAGGGTCTTGATATGAATAACTTGGTAGAGGTCCACTAGATGATGCTACATACCAAATATTTAGGTTACAGGGAACCATTACAATCTCATGCCATCTGTCACATTTTGTCCAGGGAATTAACGGTGAAGTAAACAAAGATAAGGGCGGCCTCTGATTGGTCAATAATAGATAAAGATCATATCTAATCATTTATTTCTGGAAATTTATATTGTTTCTACAAGTTTGATACAAAATGTTAGAGGTGAGAGTCTATTTCGGGTCTTGAGAGGCATTTTTTAGACATTGGGGTATTTTCCGGAACCGACTGCGAAATTCGGTGGGTGGGGAGGGTTATCTTAAAAATGATGTCATTTCTCATTGAAAAAATGGATCATGCTATATTCAAAATGGTCTATTTGGATGTGCGACACATTTTTCTCTAATTTGATATAAGGCATGACTTCCTGTCAATTTTTGGGATGAGCTATATAGGCTTTTGTTATAATGGTCAACAACGGGAAATGTAATAGTTCCCTGTAACCTGAAAGCTGTCTGCCTTCTGGTTTCAGAGAAGAAGATTTTTGAAGATTTTCCTATTTTCATCCTTTTTGATAAGGGAAAAGGGAAAGTTAAAGGTGAATTTCATTTATTTGAATAACTTTAGTAGAGCTTGACCCAAGGAACATCCCTGCCAAGTTTCATCAAGATTGGCCCAATGGTTTAGGAGAAGAAGATGTTTAAAGAAAGATGGGACCAGTTTAAAGAAATTGTTGATGACACATGACTGACGATGGACATTGCACGATCACAATAGCTCACCTTTAGCACTTAAGCACAGGTGAGCTTAAAACGCAAAGGCAAAGCATTAGTTCAAACACTTAATCAACACTATCAAATAACAATTACAAATTGGGTAAAGGTGCGATCAACATATTGTCTAGTTGATGCGTCTATGTGTTCGGCATTGCGGCGACGATGGAAAATTAAAGTCAAACTCATTAATTTGATATTTTTTGTCCTGATGTAACCTTCTGATTGTTTCTTACATCCGATAAAATAGGATCCTGGTGCAAAAAAGTTGTTTCGATTATCAATGAGTTTCTATTATCAGCGTTCAGATTATCTGACAAATTTTACTTGTGAAGTTGGCAGATTCCAAACATGAGAAAAACTGGATACTTGTAAAGGCTCATAAAGGGTAAAAAGGAAGAAATCGCTTACAGCAAGTAATGTTTTTTTCTGTTTCTTTCTTCAGCATGCCCTAATTGGGAAATTGTGTTGAAATAGATTCAATTTTGATGATTTTGTTTGTTTAAATAGGATTTTCCTCTGCTTCTAATGAATTTTCTGTTATATTGTGGTGACTTGAACACCTACCTTTTGACCTGCTCTTAGCTCAGGTTCATAAAACAGTGCAAACAGTTTGCCAATTATACCTCGCTTTGTACGCAAATACACATGCAAAGCAGGGTATAATTTGAAAACTGTTTGCACCGTTTTGTGATCCTGAGTGGAGGGCTGGTATTCTCTCACCAGTAATACCTAGAAATCCTTTTGCATCCTCAAGTTGCTCACACATTGGTTATACTATTAACAACCAATTGATGAAAGACAAACACTTTCACTGATAATATCTATTTTACTTGCCTGTTTGAGAATATCCTCTGTCGACTCGCCATATAACAGTGGTTTCCCCAGATAGAGTTCAGCAAATATACAGCCGAGTGACCAAATATCTATCTCTGGTCCAAATGGGACACCAAACATTACCTGAAATTCAAAAGAAGGTAAAAATTTGTAATTTGTATGGGGTTTAACACATTTTCATAAAGTATTACAGTAACATCTTAGTGGCTGGGCACCTACCCATGGCTTCCTGTTGTTTCTTGCATCAGTAGTCAGCATAATCAGAGAGTTTAATCCATGCCACCAGCTGCTCACCCATCTAAAGCAAAACACCCACCATTTGCCTATAGTTTGGAGAAACATGTTACATTAACTTTTATCAAATCTTATATGACCTATGTTGCGGGAGTGAAAAAAGCACATTGAATATGTTTTATATTACACTGGACAGGTGTTATTACACTAGTCAAATAATTATGCAAATAAGAAAAGAATGAATAGCAATGTTTTATTTTTGTTATGAAATTGACGTCATAAAATGCATTTGATGACATCATTTTGCAAACGGGGTAATATGTTTTGCGGAATAACTGGAATCGACAGAAATCTGAAATTTCACCGTTTTATCATAAAATTAGACCATATTACAAAAAGAATTTCAAATTTGTGCTCATCAAATCCGAATTCATTAAGCTTGTCATCTTAAACAGATAAGAACTAGGTGCAGCCTAGTTTTTATGTTAATAGATGACTTGTTTAATAAATTCGGTATTCAATAATCACTCATTTAATATCCTCTCATTATGTAACATTTGGCAGACCAATTAGAGGACAATATTACTTATATGACTTTTATTTTAATCAACCTTTGCACAAGTCACACCAAGCATGATTAAGTTTCACATATGTTATACAGTAACATACAGTAACATAAATACATACCATCTAGAAACTAGAATATATCTCCGACCAGGATTTGTCACTGTAGAAACTGTTCAGTGCAGGAAGGTTGATTCATGATTAAGAGTCTGAAACCTTGACCTTTGTAATTCCCGAAACGAAATTATAAACAAGCAAACTCGTTGAATTGATATCCCCTGCCGAACATATTTTCATTGTCAATGGAGTAAATATCAAACTAAGGTACAGGTTATCTTTTATCTACATCAACCTATAGTTTTCAAGAAATAGGGCAGAAACGAATATCACTCTGTATGTATATGGCTTAAACAGTCAGGGGCAGTAACTCTAAATTCGACGGTCGAACCAGGTAACCCCTACGATATGCGCATGTCCTCTTTGTAGTGAAGCTGTGTGCCAAGTTTCATTGAAATCCGGTCTACAGTTTTTAAGAAATAGCGCTGAAACAAATATCACTCTGTATGTATATGGCTTAAACAGTCAGGGGCAGTAAGTCTTAATTTGACGGTCGAACCAGGTAACCCCTACATTATGCGCATATCCTCCTTGTAGTGAAGCTGTGTGCCAAGTTTCATTGAAATCCGGTCTACAGTTTTTAAGAAATAGCGCTGAAACAAATATCACTATGTATGTATAGGGCTTAAACAGTCAGGGGCAGTAACTCTAAATTCTGCGGTTGAACCCAGTTACCCCGACGATATGCGCATGTCCTCTTTGTAGTGAAGCTGGGTGCCAAGTTCCATTAAAATCCGGTCTACAGTTTTCAAGAAATAGCGCGGAAACAAATTTCACTCTGTATGTATATGGCTGAAACAGTCAGGGGCAGTAACTCTAAATCCGACTGTTGAACCGGGTAACCACGACAATGTGCGCATGTCCTCATTGTAGTGAAGCTGTGTGCAAAGTTTCATTGAAATCTGGTCTATAGTTTTCAAGAAATAGCGCGGAAATGAATGTCAGACGGAAGGACGGACGGATGGACATGGTAAAAACAATAAGCTGTGGAACTTTTAAGAGTCTACTACATTAAATGTTTTTCAAATAATTTTAAGCTTCCCCTAGGGGGCCTGCTGGTGTAACCCCACCCCATTGTTTCTTTTGTAAATCACATTAAATTTACCTCAGGTGCTCTATACAATGGAGTCTGCAGTTGAAAGTCTTTATAGTAGAGTGACACCTCACTGTGTATGTAGTTTATAGTGTTACCAAAGTCAACTATGTGAACACTGTCCAAGTCATTCTCTGAAATTTAATAAAAGAAAAACTTTTATTATCTGACCTACCGCTCACCAGTTAAAATATCCTATTTGAAATTTATGATATTACACAGGTTTTATTACCTTAGTGCATAACTATGCAAATGAGCTAAGAGCAAATAACATAGATATTTTGCTACCATGAAAATGCCACAGTACTGTAGTAATGATTTAACTACATATACTTTATTTCAATTTGTACAGTATTGGTTTTTTATCTTACAACAGTACAAATATCTGTGTGATAGCAACCTATATGATATTTTTTATAATATCACATGGATATTTTTAGAACAATGACATAATGCTATTATTTTAGGAAACTTGCATTTCTGTTAGTAAACTTTTACAAAAACAAGGTAAATAGAGGTTAAAAGATAAATACAAGAGGCCCAAAAGGGCCTGTATCACTCCACTGGCTTTAATATCTTTAGGATTTTATTAAATAAAGCATACTTTGAATGAAAACAACACTTTGAAATCTCTTAAGACCTATTTTACAATGATTATCTGGGTCTGGCCCTCATTGTACCAATATACTCAATCACCATTAACCTGCATACCCTTTACCTATCTTGTAAAACAATAATGTGATTGCAATGATTAGAACATTCTAAACACATTTTCAGGAACAATTTAAGTAGAGGGTCATTCACAGAACATGCATATCAAGATTCATTTAAATTAGTCCAATTGATTGGGAGAAGATTTTTGAGATTTCAAAGTGAAAATTGGCCCTGCCCTGTCACACCCACATTTATGGGCCTATCAAAATTTCATGACCAATTTAAGTAAATTGCTTCTAAGGAATGTTAATGCCTAGTTAAATCAAAATTGACCCAATGAATGTGGAGGAGAAAAAGTTAAAAGAATTAAAAAGGAAAAAAGCCCAACCTTGCCTAGCCCATATTTAGGGTGCAATCAAAATTTCATGATCAATTAAAGTAAGTGGTCAACCAAAGGATCATTTATTCATTTTTTTTTAATTTTTTTTTTGAGTTTGGTCCAATGGTTTTGGAGAAGATTTTGAAAGATTTTATAGTGAAAATTATCCCCCCCCCCCCCTCCCCCAAGGGTCACCCATGAAACAACCATGCCAAGTTTCTTTGAAATTTGCCCATTGGTTTGGGAAGAGATTTTTTTTAAATCAATTATCAATTCCCCCAACCTTGTTAGATATTTTTTTTCATATAAAACACTATGTATGTACAACATATATCTGTTTCAACAGGTTTAAAGCCTCTTTTAAATATTTTTAGTCACATTGTGGCAACTGGAGCACCTAACAATGGATTCCTGGTATTTCAATCACTAGTACTACCATTACATCCCTTCTTGAGTTAAGAGTCTGGAAACAAAATGGTCAACAGACAAACAGATGCATGAATGGATGGGCAGACAGACATGGAGACATCAATTCATACCTTTCTACTGAATAGGTAGGGGGTAAAATTAACAAATTTGATACAAAGTGTAAAGTTGAAAAGAAATAATGTCAAATCTGTAGCTGTCTAAGACTTGACTGTTTCTTTCAGACTTAATAGCCCATCCAAATTATCAAATTAAATACAAGTACTTAATCAAATACCATACATGAATTAATTAATTGATAGAATGCTGTTGATGGAAAATTATAATCCTTGAGATTTCATTTCCGTTTTGATAAATGCCCCATAATCTGTTAAATTGCATTTGACCAATTACCAGACAAAACAAAAATTCAAACAGTCCTTTTTCAAAGAAGTTACAAATGACAATTTTTAGTCAAGGAAATTGAAAAAAATCTTTGTCTTGTGTATTAAAAATATTGTGGTTAAGAAAGAAATTACCTGTAAGAAGCTATTTCTTCATTTCTCACAATGATTTCCAAGGCCTCTTTTTTTGGGGGGGGGGTGGGTGGGGGGGAGGGGGGGGGGGGGCTCAAAAAGATTGAGATTGTGCTGGAATGAGTGAACTCTACTGAGATTGGTTGAAAATTATCACCATTTTGAGTTTTTCTGGATCTAGAAAATCACCAATCTCTTGGCCCAAAGAGATAAAACTTTTCTCATTTCCAATTGAGAATTTTCTCTGATTTCAACATGAGAAGCTTTTACAATGTATTCTGTCTTAATACCATGATAAATGTAAGGACATAAAAGATAATATAAATAACAACTTATTAAAATTACCTTTTATTTTCTTTCAGTTAACTTATTCCTAGTTTGAGAAAAATTTTCAGCTGAGAATGACAAAAGTTTCGTAATCTCAGGCCCTGATATCTGATGGGTATGATCCTATTTAAAAAATGAGATATGGTTTATAGAATTGAAAGACCGGCTGTCAATCAAAAAGATGGATTGACCTCTGTCATATTCAATAAAGAACAATTTAAACTTATTTTAAACAAGCATTCTGAGGTATTGCATGGCAATACCAAGTCCCCTACCGGATTTATATATATCCCTAGAGTGGTATCTTTTTAGGGTGGTAAAGGGATTTATTGCTACCTCTCCAAATACAACAGTTAGATCAGATTTAATGTATCAGCTCAATATCTTTGTAGTGAAGCTGTGTGCCAAATTTCATTGAAATCCGGTCTATAGTTTTCAAGAAATAGCGCGGAAACAAATATCACTCTGTATGTTTATGGCTTAAACAGTCAGGGGTAGTAACTCTAAATTCGACGGTCCAACTGGTTAACCCCGACGATATGCGCATGTCCTCATTGTAGTGAAGCTGTGTGCCAAGTTTCATTGGAATCCGGTCCATAGTTTTCAAGAAATAGCGCAGAAACGAATGTCGGACGGACAGACCGACGGACGGATATGGCAAAAAAAAAACACAATATGATTTCATCGGCGGGGGATAAAAAGTTAGTATCGAAACTTTACTATTAATTTTGCTATTAAAAACTTTATGAAATGGAGAAATTGGTGTTTGTGGTCAAGAGCTAGAGTGTCGGTCTCTTGAGAATAGAGAAGGATGAATCAAAGTTGTAAGAACTTTTTTCCCAATCAATGTAAAATAAATAGATTTATAAACCGGAAATTGCATATTCTAAGAATATTTCTCCTTTTCACATCTTGTCTTCTCTCTTATATGCAACTTTACTTATAAATACATATGTATATGGAAATGTGAAACAAAAATATAAAGATCTTAAAATTCTTTTTAATCTGAATCAGTCATAATTTCTTTCTTCTGTTAACCCTTGTCATGCTGAATACATTTTGGCTAAAAATTTGCATCAAAATCAAAGGGCAAAAAGCACTGTAAGTTCCAACTGCAGGTCAATTTTTATTTGAAAACTAAATCTATTGACAATTCTGGTTTGAAAGTGAGAAACAGGTGGTGTAGACTAACATCAGACTGCACATATATGCAGGCTGTTGTTTGTCTATAGCTCCTGCCAAAGCAGGAATGTTCCGGGTTCAGCATGACAAGGGTTAAACTAATAAGAAATGATGGTTTATAGATTTCTGTGCAACTTTAGCCTGATCACAGTCCATTTTTACGATAATTATCAATTGTCTCTCTAATAAAAGTTTCACAAAGTAACAAAAGGCTTCATTCTCTACTTTTCTTTAGGATAAAATATTAAATGATGTCTTTATGAGAGATCCTTCTAACAATACTCCATTCATTCATTTTGTAAGGGTCACAGGAAATTAGAGGAAAATTGTGACCTCAAGTCGCCTTTATTCAATTCACCTATTTCCTTATTCACTGTAATTTACAGGTAATTGTTCGATTAAAATGATCTCTGTCTTGAATTATTTGATACAGTTAGCCCTTTCATACTCATTAATGATTTTTCTTGCCCCCTCAATCAGATAAGTTGGGTTTAATTGATTGAATGGAGTTTAACGCCGCTTTCAACATTATTTCAGTTATATCGCGGCGGCTGGAGCACCTAACAATGGATCCCTGGTATTTCTCTCACTAGTACAACCATCACATTCTTTCCTAGCCTCCAGCCGCTATCTCACATAGGTCTACGATTATCAACCCATTGGTCAGAGACAAATAGTCGGAAAGAATGAGTGCCGCCGTCGGGGATCGAACCCGGGACCTCTAGAATGACAGTCAGACGCGCTACCAACTGCGCTATCAGATAAGTTGGGAAAAATTGCCAAAAATAAAGAAATTGCTTGCATCAAGCAATTTCTTCATTTTCAACAATTATTCCTAGCTAGATAGGCAGGGATTTTTTTACCCCCTTGTTCTTTCAAATGAAAATCTCTGCAAAATTGTATTAAAATCAAAGTGCTGAGAGAGCTGGATGCATTCAAAGTGAGTATTTGTTGAAACCATTATTTTTCAATTCAAACTTTTATAGTTAAAAAAGGATAATCAGCTGGTATAGACAATGATCAGACAGCACCTTTGTGAAGGCTGGTGTTAGTCTTTCCCTCTATCCAAACAGAAATATTTTGGGTTCAGCATGATTATGGTAAAAATCTTGCAATTGCAGTTTGCAACTCCTTATTTGTTTACTCCGCTCCTCTTTTACTGTGATGTAGCATATGGATTATAAGCCTTGAAAATATGTGGTAAATGGAATATGAAAAGATTTTTATCAAACACCATTCAGAAATAAGTTGATTTAATACATTAAGGTTCCTTTTCCAGTTGCCTCATGATGCTAAATGCAGTCAGAAGACAAAGAGCTGCACCACCGGATGCAGAGTTTATCAGAACATGTAACCCAAATCCAGGGCTGTGGAAATGCGAGTTTTCTCCACTTGTCCCTGGACAAGTAAAAGCGGATTTTCTACTTGTCCAGGATCAAAATGAACTTGTCCGCTACAGAGTAAATAAAAAAAAATGAAAAAAACATTGCCTTTTGATGAAGAAAATGCTGGTATCCAGCATTTTCTTCATTTAAAACAATGTTTTCTACCCTATGATATGAACATTATGATGATTTCTCTCTTAATTCTTCTAGTAACATTCCAAGATTTGCCCTGGTATTTACTTGTCCTTGGACAAGTGGCCTAGAAAAATTTACTTGTCCGCAAGTACAAAAGCCCGAGTCGGACAAGTCGGGCATGGGAATTCCACACCCCTGCCAAATCCCAGGGTCTGACAGTAACAATGTCACGGGATCCAGAGGGTCCTTGAATATGAGGAAGGGATCTCTTCGGGATATTTCAAAAGTTAAGAGAAGTTATTTTGATCAAGATCCACCATTTTCAAGTCCAGGTCCTATAACTCCAATTTGTTCCTTATAATGTAAAGACCAAAGTGAGTTATAGAACTTTGGCTTTGAATAATTAGAATTCATGTACCATATTTCCCCTAATAAAAGCGTCCTCCCTAAAAGTAGCACCCCTACATTTTTTTTACTAGGAAAATCCACTTCAAATGCCTATATTCTATGAACATATAAAGACTTCTTCTCTTATTTGATTTGAATTTCCTCTAAATAATCATTTACAAGATTGATTAGAGGATATTTACCTCAAATTAAAGGAAAAAGGGCCTGAGAAGTGGGTTCATTATTTTTTTTAATCAGAAAATGCATACAATGTACTAAACAAGAGGGCCAGAATGGCTCTAAACCACTCACCTGAATTTTATTGTTCTAGTGGATCTCATCCAAGTAACTTTCTGGCAAATTTTAAATCACATTTGCCTAATTGTTGAAGAGGAGATGTTATTTCAAGAATTGAAAGTGATATTAGGTCCTGCCCACCCATTCTCAAAGACTCAAAATAAGCCATCCTGCCAAAATTTTGCAAACAATTTTCGAAAAGGGTCATCCAAGGAACATTGTAAAGTTTTATTGGCCCTCTGGTTCAGGAGGAGATGTTGTTAAAAAATTTGGGCTCAAAATAAGCCCCGGCCACACCAATTTTATGGGTCAATTGAAATTTCCTGAAAATTTTTTGAAGAGGGTCATCAAAGGCACATTCTTGTAGAGTTTCATTGAAATCAAAGCTTTGGTTCAAGAGGAGATGTGGCTCAAAGATTTAGGGCTCAAAATTAGCCATGCCCTGCCATGGCCATATTTATGGGCCAATCAAAATTTTTCCAACAATTTTGGGAGAGGGTCACCCAAGGAACATTCTGGTAAAGTTTCATAGAAATCAGCTCAGTGGTTTGTGGGATTTGAAAAACATATAGGGCTGTTTGCGAATTGACTTCATCGACTGCATCAATGACATTTTCGCGACAAAAATATAACGTTCCTGTTCTTTCTTAGCTTCTTTGAGTAGTTACTCCACTTGTTAAATAACACCCACATGATGCCAAAAATATTCAACAGGTTTATTTTACCACTGTGAACTAGAGGCGCTTGAGCGCCTGATTTGCTCCACAGGCCTGAATATCCTGATAATGATTATTAGAGGATGATAAGGCTGTATAAAACAAGTGATTCAAGTGAAATTTGTTTGAAATCCAAAAATATAAAATTTCAACACAAACAGAATGTTACTGCATAATATACTGGTTCTTTGTCCACAAATATTTTGATTGTAGATCTTTCGGCTTTTCATTTACCACCACTAAAAGAATGTTACTTCACAATACTTGTTTGTCATCAAAACAAAATTCTATCTAATGATAATAAGAAGTAAAATATTAAATCCTTATTATAATATTTATCCTGCCCGGTGCCTTAGAGTGCAGTCAACTCAGCTCTTTTTTCCCCACTCTGAACCTCAGTAGGCCACTTTACACAAATTGTCCTCTTTGTGCAGAGTCACCCTTCGTTCAACTAAACTGACCAATTCTCGGGGGTATCTAAGGCTCCCTATTTCACCTAACGTTTCTACATTTTTGGATTCAAACAAAGCATAATGTTCCTTCTAACCTACAATCTTTACACCTATCAAATTTAATGAGTCTAAAAAAATCATCATTTAGGTGATACAAAAAGGGTGATCAAATATTCACTTTATATGTTGAAATGTCCTCTGCCGATAAAAAGCATGCTGTTCATCTAATCAAATATTTTTTGCAGCCTGATACAACTTCACAAAAATAAAATTCCCATGATATTTGGTTGAAATCCATCTGTTTAAAATTTGAAATTTTTTTTTTTTACCCTATATTGGATATTACACTATATATTAAAAGAAATAACCTCTGACAATAAAATACATATTTTGCATCTAATCACAATAACTTTTTGCAGACTGAAAAAGGATCACTAAACAATCATTCCAGTGAAATCCGGTTGATATCCATCTGTTAGATTCTAAGAAAATGATCAAAGTTTTCACTATATAACATATTGAGAAATGACCTCCGCCCATAAAAAACTTATTTTTCATCTGATCACAATATATATTTACAGACTTGTAAAGGATCACTAAAGAATCATTCAAATGAAATTTGGTTGTCATCCATACATTAGGTTCTGATAAAATGATATTCAAAGTTTTCACTATATAACATATAGAGATATGACCTCCACCCATGAAATACACATTTTTCATCTTATCACCATAATTTTTTGTAGACTGATTGAGAGTCTTTCAAGGATAATTCATGAGAAGTTTGGTTAATATCCATCAAATAGTTAGTGAGAAAAGCCACCTTTTACCATATAAGGAAATTAGCCACGCCTACTTCAGCCATGATTTTCAACAGATTGCAACTCTTTGAAGGAATCTGATAGAGGGTCACCCAGGGAAGATTCCTGAGAAATTTGATTGAAATCCATCCAATGCTTTATGAGGAGAAGATTTTCAAAGTAAAAGTTTACGGACGGACGCACTGACAACAAACGGACGAACGCACTCACGCACAGGCGATGGACACCCCGCCATGACAAATGCCCGCTAGCCAAAAGGCCAGTGGAGCTAATAAAAAGGCAATATTTACCATATTTAAGGAGAATATTCTCAGGTTTGAGATCAGTGTGTATCAAATTTTGTTGATGCAGGAAGCCCAGTGTAGCCAGTAGTCGTAACCCAACCTTTCTGATATTGGCCATCACCTGAAAAAGTCAGGTTTGTAAATCTGTCATTGATTATCATCTGAGCCTGCGCGTGACATTTCCAACAATTTCACACCTGCGCAATGTAGGAACATTGGGTAGCATTGACAACAACACAATTCAATAATAATATATAGAGGGGTTGGTGCAACACTATTGTATGTGCCTATATATCTATAGGCACTTACAATAGTGTTGCGCTGACCCCTTGATATGCTGACTGCATGAAGATGGATTGAGACCTTATCAATATAGCACATAGTGAAGATTCTGGTCATACTGTGTGGCTCCACAGGCTGGCCAGAAGCATTGCTTTGCACACATTCAAAATTACACAGGCTCATTTTATTTTAGTTGTGAATTAAAGTTAGTCTTTTCTGGCTGGCTCAAATTGTTTGTATCATTTGCACATGAAACTAAATGCATTCAGAAAACACAAATACACTAAAGGGCAACTTTTTTCAAAGATTGATCTCAGTAATTGCAAAAATCTCTGTTAAAACAAGATGTGTTTGTGAAACACGAATGCCCCAGTAACGGCATTTTTTTTTCAAAGTTTGACCTTGACAGATGACCTTGACCTTGTCACATGACCTTGACTTTGGTACCAGCGGATGCGGATCATTGAGATCTATCATCATGCCAAATATTAGCTTTGTATCTTGAATAGGCTTGAAGATATTGGCAAGGTTAAGTTTTGGGGTTAAGTTTTTTGACAGAGGGACAGACAGACGGACAGGAAGACAGACAGACGGACATGAGTAAAACAATATGCCCCCGATCTCTCGATACAGGTATATTAAAATGTCCATAACTCTCACATAGATGCTTCCAGAGTTATCTCCCTTGATTATCTAGATAGCTCTTGTGGTGGTGAATACATTATGCCAAGTTTCATGAAGATATCTTCAATAACAACATAGATAACATGACCAAGGTTAAAGTTTGTCACATCAATGCCAATGCAAACAACGCCAAGGTGACCATATTACCTCAGGATTTCCAAAAACTGTTTTTGCATTCTTGGGAACAAGACAGTTGCATAAAACACAGCCTCAAACATATTGATGATCAATCTACCATCCTTTATAAAATGTTTTATTGCTCTATCATTAATTTTGCAGTTCCTCTCTCTAGTTTCCTCAGAAGGGTAAACTGGAAGCCCACTATCTGTGACAGGGTTCTCCCTGGCTTTAAAAAAAGTTGTTGCCATCATTTTTCGCCAAATGAAAACAGTTGGGGCTATATGGATCATAGTTTAGGCCAAATTTATGAGACTGCATGCCTAGTTCAATTTAGCTCCTGTTTGTTCAGATTGCTAAAGAACTTAATTGTTTTTGTCAGTTATTTTATTGTGGCAATTTGTCTTGCAAATCATTCAGATTTTCCTTTTGTTTTAAGTGGTTTTGACTAAAATAAGTCATGGAATAATTTCATTCCAAAATAAAAATTAAAATGTCACATTAATACTTTATAGCTTTGTAAAGCTGAGTTGTGTCCTTTTCCATCAGTAACTTCAGTGCTTTGATATGAAAATGAGTCCGGGAAGAAAGGGTTATTGACAAAACACTTATATTTTTAAAATTAGCATAGTGTTAATATAGATACATTTGTTTTTAAACCTGATGAGTCAAAACTTTTCAGGTACAAATGCACAGAAAATAAATTTCATGATCTGTGTGATTATTCAACAGTAAAAATTGTAATTTTTGGGTGAAATTAATCAAAATCTACTTAATTCCTTCAAAAATCAAGTGCAGAATCTTCAATACTACCTGTATGTGAATGTACGATTTCACTAGAATTTTTCTGAGTCTGAATCGCGCAACTACTGCCGAGGGTGAAACAATCAAAATTAATCAAAGCATAGTCAACCAATTTAGATAAATATTTTGGTCAGAAAAATGTTAAAGTTAACTAGTGTGATTATTTTTCGACATAGACAATGGGAATCTGGGTATGCGAGTCTTAATTAATTGCTCTGTTAAAATCCTACCAAAACAAGTCACTGTGGTGTAATTTAGTCACGCCCACTGATGATAATTAATATCAGCGATCATCCAATGAGCTGCTTGTTTACCTTATGCAATTGAGTAAGCTGTCAATTAAAACTTTAATTGGATAAAGAAATGTGTTTGTTGTCTGTCAGATCTGATTACATAATTGACTGGATTGTCAATGACTTGACTCGAGGATTATACTTGGAGGAAAAACTAGAATCGTCTCAATAGAAATGGATTGTCTTTTTTTTGGCGCCATGTATTTTCGCCAAATGAAAAAAATTGGAGCCAAAATTAACTTTTATTCACCATTTGCGAATTTGGCAATCTGCAGCGTGAACGTTGTGTGAGAGACAACGGGTAGCATATAAATTTTACAGCAATCTAATTGGCTGTTTGAATTTTGATGTAGTTTTCACAACAAGTAAGTTATTACAAAACCATAAGAATTTTCCCATCATGTATATCGATATCTGTTGATTTTTGAAAATGGAAGTACTGAAATCATTGGTTAGCTAAATATGCGCTTAATCAGATAAACGTACTACAGAAGACCAAAAAATCGACCTGTTGTCTGCTGTCATCCGCCACATTCCACGGTGATTTTCGATCATCTGCATGTCGCAAATTGCTTACCAAACATTTTACAATTTTCTAGCTTCCATTTAATGTTGATCAAATGAAGTCACTACTGGGTCACATGACCTAACGAAAATTTGTAAAACACCTGTCTCTAGTATCGATAGATCTAGGGGCAGTAACCCAGTCCACTCAGAAGTGTTAATCTACATATCAGTTTACACATTTTCTCTGTACAGTAGAACGTGTATTAAGCCACCACTTACGTGACCTCCAAAAAGGGGGTGCAAAAAAAATGTGTTTATATACAAATTAGACAGATATTTTTGATCCAGTGTGTATGCAATTGAGCATTTCCCATTAATCATATGTTGTTGAAACTCATCAGAATCATCTCATTGAGGCAATTCTAATGGGTTTAAATAACAGGATTCATTTATAACATTTCTTAGCCCAATAAAATCTACTTTTTAAGGTATTTAATTTGACAAAGGGGTTTTTGAAAACAACCGCTTCATAACAACAGGCCCAAGAGGGCCTTTATCGCTCCTCTGGCTTTAAAATCTTTAGACTTTCATTAAATGAAGCTTTCTTTGAATGAAAACATCACTTTGAATTTCCTTAAGACCTATCTTATAATAATTAACTGGGTATGGCCAACATTTCACCAAAATCCTCAAGTTTCATTGAAATCTGCCCATCGATTCATCAGGAGATATAGTTCAAAGATTTCGGGCTCAAAATAAGCCACACCCTTCCATGCCAATATTTATGGGCTAATCAAAATTACACAAACAATTTTTGAAAAGGGTCACGGAAGGAATATTATCGTAAAGTTTCATTGAAATCGGCCTAGTGGTTCAGGAGGAGAATGTCGTTCAAAGATTTCAGGCTAAAAATAAGTGCCACCCTGCCACTGCCCATATTTATGGGCGAATCAAAATTTTGTGAGCAACTTTTGGAAAGGTTGTCCCAAGGAACATTCTGGTAAAATTACATTGAAATCTGCCCAATGTTTCAGGATGTTCAAAGATTTCGAGCTCAAAAACAAGATGTGTTTGTGAAACACGAATGCCCCCCAGCATTTATCACCTTGAGTAGAATTCTTTCAAAGTCCACTCCAGAATGTTACAAATAAATTCATTCCAGTTTCCAAAACAGTTTTTGTTATTGTCAGAAAATTGTCGAAAACAAAAACGGAAACTCAAAACCGGGGTCGCGCATGCGTGGTACAACTGTACAGGCCATTCGGAACACCAATCAGCCAATAGACTGGTCCCACTGTCGACTATCAAAAAAGCCTTCTTACATGAGTGGACAGTGGGACCAGTCTACTCGGCCAATATTTATGGGCTAATCAAAATTACACAAACAATTTTTGAAAAGGGTCACGGAAGGAATATTATCGTAAAGTTTCATTGAAATCGGCCTAGTGGTTCAGGAGGAGAATGTCGTTCAAAGATTTCAGGCTAAAAATAAGTGCCACCCTGCCACTGCCCATATTTATGGGCGAATCAAAATTTTGTGAGCAACTTTTGGAAAGGTTGTCCCAAGGAACATTCTGGTAAAATTACATTGAAATCTGCCCAATGTTTCAGGATGTTCAAAGATTTCGAGCTCAAAAACAAGATGTGTTTGTGAAACACGAATGCCCCCCAGCATTTATCACCTTGAGTAGAATTCTTTCAAAGTCCACTCCAGAATGTTACAAATAAATTCATTCCAGTTTCCAAAACAGTTTTTGTTATTGTCAGAAAATTGTCGAAAACAAAAACGGAAACTCAAAACCGGGGTCGCGCATGCGTGGTACAACTGTACAGGCCATTCGGAACACCAATCAGCCAATAGACTGGTCCCACTGTCGACTATCAAAAAAGCCTTCTTACATGAGTGGACAGTGGGACCAGTCTACTCGGCCAATCTCACGCATTCGTCTCAGCTCGGCCATTTCCGTAACCTACATTTAGATAGATCAGAGACTTCGGAAATCGTCCGAAGATTGCCAAGTGAATACCACGATCACGATCTGTTGTAGTTTACGGAAATGGACGAGTGATGTTCCGAATGCTGTACAATATGGATAGACAAAACAAGCCTAATAATAATGAAATTTGAAAAGCCATCGAAATGATTTCTCCGGAAATCCAAGTAAAAATTCAAACCTAGAATATTCTGAGGGTTTACGAGTTTATTCAAATAGCCTTGTGCTATTTTAGTATTTATCCATTTATACTACAACAGGCCCAGAAGACAGATAAATAAAGCAACCTTAAGGACACACAAATGCACTTTTAAATGAGAAATAGTGAATCTAAAATGGGGAACTGAAAATGGCTTGCCAATGCATAACAAGGTGCCAAATTGTCACAAGATACGCCCGTCACACTGCTTAGTATTAACCGAGGGGTTTGAATAGAACTGAGGTTATTTTGAATGAATATTTTTTGCACCCATGAAGTTTCATGATCCTAGCTGTTATACTTTTAGAGATATACTCCGGACAAGATTCAAGTCTGAAAAACAACAAAGGGCAATAACTCAAAAAAAGGCCAGGTAGAGTTATGGTTCTTGTGCACTGCACTCCCCCTTGGTGAGATCTATACACCCATGAAGTTTCATGATCCTAGCTATTATACTTTCAGAGATATACTCGGGACAAGATTCAAGTCTGAAAAACAACAAAGGGCAATAACTCAAAAAATAGGCCAGGTAGAGTTATGGTTCTTGTGCACTGCACTCCCCCTTGGTGAGATCTATACACCCATGAAGTGTCATGATGCTAGCTATTATACTTTAACAGACTACAGATTACTTTAACTCCTACAGAGTTACGCTCCGCCCCGAACGTCGGATGTCACGGGTGATCCCATAATACGTCCCATCTGCGACGGGCGTATAAAAACAGTTGTAGGATGCAATTGAATATTTGGAGCAAATGCAAAAGATTGCAGCCGAAAACGCCCTAAAACACCACCACTTATGAATGCAAAACACGTTTCTGTTGGCCACTTCTGCATGGATCACGTGTTCACTCCCCTGAGGTCCCAGCCAGAATTTAGGTCAGCACCAAAATTTTACGGTATATTACTACACTATTGATTATTTTTGCTGCGTTTATTTTTATGAATGGGTCTACTTTTTTGAGGGTAATGACACATGTAGGTTTGTTATCAAAATCCGATGGCGACGATCCCTATATTGAAAGACAGGCAAGCCTGTCTTCAATAAAAATGCCAAGCCCTGCCACGCCCATATTTGGGGGTCAATCAAAATTTCTTTAACAATTTTAGAAAAGGGTCACCCAAGAAACATTTCTACCAAGTTTCATGAAAATCCGCCCATTGGTTTGGGAGGAGAAGATGTTTAAAGAAAAAGTTTACGCACGCATGGAAGGACAGACGGACACACGACGGACTCTCCGCCATGACAATAGCTCGCTGGCCTTTGGCCAGTGGAGCTTAAAAAGGTCGCTTAATAGATGTGTTTACTTGAGAATGATTGACTGTAATATGTAAACAATTCTATTTTAATCTATTTTTTTTTCAAGTCTAGAGAAGTCAACTTTACCTTATGACTTGGAAATTCATGAAAGATGGAGGTCAATGGGTCCGGCAATAAAGGTTCAAACACCAAACAGTAGTGGCTGTCAAAGGTGAAAGTGGTCTGAAATCAATATCATAGATATCAGAACAACTAGAAATATTGAACAGCAATTCAACTTTAACATTACCTATTACAAAGTTTAACAAGTAAACAACAGAAAACAAAGTTTCAGGCAGGTGCAAATTACAAGACCTGTACCTGAAGCAAAAACTTAACCCTTTGCTGTTTAATCCCTGCTTTTTACATGCCTGTGATTTTATGATTGAGAAAACATTGTGAAAAAAGAAGAAATTGCTTCTGACAAGCAATTTCTTCTTTTTTCCACTCTATTTTCTACCCTACTGAATGGTTATTTTCCAAATTAAATCCACTTTAAATTTTCGTCTGCAAAACCTTTGAGTTTGGACAGGTCCAAAATTTTGTAAAACAGGAAAGGGATAAACAAGGTGGCAAATTGCCACAAAATACGCCCCTTACGCTGCTGGATGTCCAAGTATGAAAAACAACAAAGGGATACATATAAGATGTATAACTAAACAAAAACACTGCCTACTGGTGCCTTTAATGGGCTGTTGAGTGCTTGATGGTGGAAAAAGTCTAAGTCGAAATAGGGGCATAACTTTGACAAAATACATCTAGATTTATCCCTCTTGATAGTCTAAATTGCTCTATTGATGGTGAACATGGATTCAGCACAGGTTCACATGTTTTAATCCATATGAAATGCAGTTTTAATATGATTGTCTTCATAGGTAAAGAAAAATGTAGTAAATTGTACATGAAACCATAGTTTTTGTCCAAAACCATTTTATTTAGTATTTCCAAATTTTTTATGCGAAAATAACACAATTTTCCCAATATGTCTGGTTTTGGATCCATTCCCAAAATCCCGAGTAAAAAACGCTGGAAAGATAATCCAGCCCAGACTTACAAGTATCCTGAGTGTATGTGAATGGTTGAGTGGATCTGTCATTGCCAGTCTCCAAAGAACATGGCTCTCTTGTACACCTAGTCTATAAAACTTTGTGTGTAATACTTTGATGACCACCAAACTGTTGTCACAGAATGTATCCTACAATAAAAATAAACATCATATGTCATAGCTAGCCTTCATAAAAAAACAGCTCTCTTGTACACCCAGTCTATAAACTTTTTTGTGTAACACTTTCAATGACCACCAAACTGTTGTCATGAAACGTATCCTGAAATAAGACAAAGTTATTATCAGTCATAGCCCTTCTCAACGGAACATGGCTCCCTTGAAAACCAAGTCTATAGAACTGTAGTGACTACCCAAAGGTTTTCACAGAATATATCCTACAATAACATAAACTTACTATGTCATAGTTAGCCTCTACAAAACATGACTCTCTTGTACTCCTAGAATTTAAAACTTTGTGTGTAACACTTTAAAGACCACCAAACTGGTGTCATGGAATGTATCCAACAATTAAATAAAGTTTTAATCTATTAAAGCCAGCCCCTATAGGACATGGCTTTCTTGTATTACAAGTCTATAAAACTTTGTCTGATGACTTTGTTGTCATGCAAGGTATCTTACAAAATGTAAAATTATCATCTGTCATAGTAAGCCTCTGAGTGCCAGAGTCACGATAAACCCCTTTATGGCAAATTTTCCACAAAGGCATCTTTTTCAATGACGCAGTGCAGTGTAGTGTGATTACTTTATATCACGAAATCATGACAATATGCATATGGTTTCATGGTAAGAAACTTGCTGTGAAGGTTTCATCAAAATCCATTGAAGAAGGGTTTGTGTTTTTCGAGAAAGGGATGTATGAACATCCGGATGGATGAACAGACAGATGGATCCTTAAATATCGGTGATAACAATGAATACATAGAGGATATTGAATGAGTGGTCATGGAATACCGAAATTATTAAATGAGTCATCTATAAACAGATAAAAACCAGGCTACGCCGAGTTTTTATCTGTTTTAGATGATGATTTTAATAAATTCTGTATTTTATGAGCACAAATTTTATATTCTATTTATAATATGACCCGAATTTTTGCGAAAAACTGTCAAAATTATTGAAATTCAACATATCGTTTTTCCGCAGAACTTATATCGCCGTTTAAAACTGAAGTCACAATAAATACATTATGACGTCATTTTCGCAGTTACAGCGTTGCTATTCATTCTGAGCTCATTTGCATAGTTATTCCACTAGTGTAATAACACCCGTGTAATATCAAAAATATTCAACGGGGTTATTTCATTCCCACGACGTAGGTCATATTACAAAATTAATTACTTTCAAGACAATAATTGTAATTAATTAATTACTTTTGTTACAAGAGCTGTCAGAGAACAGCAAAGCTCTACTACTCCTAGTGCTGGATAGTAACAGCAAATCAATACTGTCATTGGAAAATCAATTACATTGTATATGAAAGTCAAGAGAATAGAATCTTTGTCTAGAGGCTGATATCATGGTCACAGAAGCACGTGCAAAGTTTCCAAGCAATGGCTTAAGTAAAATGCATGAATATTGATGGATACAACTAAAATAAATTTATTAAGAAGTGCCTAGAAAATGATGAGTTTGCAACAAATATATAACTGACTCTTCCCTTGAAGTTTAAATCAAACCCTCCATTAGTTGCTTGGAAATTCAGCAGAAAATATTTGATCAAAAGGCCATCACTCCAACAAAAGTCAGTTGACCGTACTAAAATAGGATATGCTCATGTTGAAACTGAGTCTAATTATGAGGTTTAAAGGATATCCAATAAGATGAACCAAAATGAAAATAGGATATGGGCATATGAAACTGAGTCTTGCTGTGAGGTTTGAATTAAAATCCCCTTAACTGCTGACAATTTGATCAGACAGGATTTTTCATCAAGTGGCCCTAACTTTGTCAAAATCAAATGGACCGCAGACAAAACAAGCATTCTGACGTATAATCATGTATTGCATCGCAATACCAATTACCAGTTTTATATATATCCCTACATGAATGGACCGGAACCAAACTCAAACTTGTTCTATAACTCATTGACACAGACTAGGGGACTAAAAATTAGCCCATTATCTCCAAGGGTTAAGAAAAAAAGTCCGGAAAACTAAATTCTAACTATTTTCTTAGTCCAGCATCCGTATCTTCATCAAAAATCAATGGACTGGAACAAAACTTAAAATTATTCTGTAACTTATTGATACTGACTCACATATAAAAAATTAGTTCAATATCTCCAAGGGTTAAGAAACTGAAATTTCCTGGTAATTTTCTAAGTCCAGCATCCGTATCTTCCTCAAGAATCAATGGACTGGAACAAAACTCATACCTGTTCTGTAACTCATTGATGCAGACTCACATGCTTAATATCAGCTCCTTATCTCTGAGGGTTCAGAAAAAAAGTTTGGAAAACTGAAATTTCTTGGTAATTTTCTAAGTCCAGCATCAGTATCTTCCACAAAATCATTCAACTCTCCATTAGTTGCTGGTAGGAGAAAATCAACAGACACAAAAAAATAAAAATTGACCAACAATTCCAGTATAGGTAGAATATCAATATGCTATGAGGACTTGTCGATTGTGCAGAAATGAACTATACTCACAAGTCATAATACCGTATTCCTGTTATATTTCGACAGCTCAGTGCAATACAGTTGTAACTGCATGAAAACATAAAGACAGTTACAACAGTTTCACGCTAAGCCATCAATACCATGGTATATACAAGCACATGTCCAGAATTTTTTTTACCTCGGCTAGTACAAGAACAGCAGACTGACCCTTTGCATCAAGAATTTTCTTCACTTTATATCTCAGCACCATTACACAATCATCTTCTGGTGAAAAATGGCCCAGACCATCAGTATGGTGTCCAAAGTCTACAAAATGGGTTGCAAAACTGAATTGAAGTCATTTCCAGCAAAAATCATATCTTTAATGCTTTTTGCTGGATTATAATAATTTCTTTAATACTTCTTAGCTGATTATTGAGAAATAACAATGGATAATCACTTGATCATCTAACTGCCAAACTAGGGACTACCAAAAGAGTATACCCTGGGTTTGTTCACTTTACCTTTTTTGATGTTTTATAAGCTTGCCAAATAAACACATCATATCATGATGATTCCTTGTAATCAAGTACAAAAATCTGCAGTTTAAAAACATTTTGATTTTATTTTCATATTAAACACTGTATGGAAACACTGTACGGTAGTTTGCAACGGTATATTCAAAATGGCGGATATGCGTTCGTGAAAAAGTAAGTGTTCTTTATTTTTGTTCGATATTACTATAACCTGTCATTCTGTAAAGTAAGGACAACATTTACGTACTCAGCTTTGAATACATTTTCCATCGTACCTAATGATTAAACGTCCTATAGCACCGCCTGTGTGTAATACAGCTTCAAACATTGTGTTTTGATGACAATTAGAATTGAAGCGCAAAACGAAAGTAGAAATGGCCATATTTTCCCTAAAATCACCGCACCAGCAAAATCAAATGTAGCGGTGGATGAGGACAAGGTATCTCCCTAAATATGACCAAAAATGTGTTCGATCTAGCCCCTTGTCTAGGAAATATAGACATTTGAAAAATCCGATGGTGTACGCTACAGTTTAAACCGAAACTAAATCGCTTTACAGTGCGGTATATGGATATATTTGTACTCACCGGTTTAAATTTCGAATGGAAATCAGTACCCAACGGTTTATATAAATTATCATGTGAAAATCTTTCAACGGATGGAATAGCACGAAAAGGTTAAAGGTGACTTTGATACTATTTAATCTTGGTTAATACTGCAGAAAGACGAATATGTTCTTTTTCTTATTTTATTTTGTTTTGCCTGGAAATAAGGCAAACCGCCGAAAGAGTATCATTAAACACAGTTTTAAATCTAATCTAATGTTTCTACTTCATTCTTCTGTCCTTCTTCAATAATTTTGTAACACCCTATACACATCGTTAAGATTAAAGCGCTTTACAAAGGCAAAGACAAAGACTGAAAAATGTTAAAAGTGGCGTTAAGCCTTTTTAAATAAAAAGAAAATGAAATGTGAAGCAAAATCGCTTATTGTTGGGCTAAATAAAGTTTTCTTTTGCTCAGTGGTTAGGGTGAAAGCTGCTTGTTTTAAAATTCAATATTCTTACGGGCGATTTTAGGAGCTATCTTTTGCTTCAACGGGGGTGCTTTTAACGATGTCACGTGACAGTCAATAGCGCATGTAAGGCATATGAAATCGATCATTGTTAATTGTGGTTTCGAACAACTACTTTAGAAAGAAATAGTTGCGCTTTTAACTGTATTAATTCAATTCAAAAAAAGCCGATGCACAATAATTTGACGAAATACTAGTCTCCCCTGTGTGTGCGATAAATCAATTGTCAAAGTTACATCAAGCCAATTCCTTTTTCTAATAGAACACGTTTTAAAAACGTCTGTTGTGTTTAACAATAACGGTATAAGGAATTCGAGAAAAACTTATTTTCAAACCCATAAAATCTTTTCAATAACTTTGTTTCTGGAACGGCGAAAATTTATACTAGATTCCTTTGAAGGGGTTTATCAAGGAATTTAAGGCAAGGGAAAGGACTATCTAGCAATAACTTTGGAATGTTGGAAGGACGGAAAGACACGCAGCTTAGAAACTATTTGCTTCCATGAATTTTCTCTAAACATTTAAGAAAAATTAATTAAAAAATGTTGTGGAAGATAATTACAAGATATTTGTCTTAAACGGGTTACTTAAAGAAATAAAACTAATTTTCTATGTGCATCAGAACTATTGAGTATTAAATCATTTATTTTGATATGATTTCTTCTTACTGTAAGCTTCTAAAGCTGAAAGCTAAGAAAACGAAAACATTTCGTATGATATCAGAAACAACAATCTAGGTTCAAACTTATAAAATTGTTTTGATTAATAAACTGAAACTTTCTAAGCAATGCAAAACAAACAAACAACAACAACAAAAAAATAAATTAATATTACATCATTGAGAAGAATGTCTGAAATATACTTCGACATTATTTAAGTTTTATGCCTTTGCTTAGCGCTTTAGTCTTAACGATTTGTACAGGGTCTTACAAAATAATGGAGGAAGGGCAGAAGAATTAAGTAGAAACATTAAATTAGATTTAAAATTGTGTTAAATGATACTCTTTCGACGGTTTTCTTCATTTCAAGGCAAAGCAAATAAAAATAAGAAAAAGAATATATTCGTCTTTCTGCAGTATTAGGCAAGATTAAATAGTATCAAAGTCACCTTTCACTTGTTCGTGCTATTCAATCCGTTGAAAGATTTTCACATAATAATTTATGTAAACTGTTGCGTACAGATTTTTCATTCGAAATTTAAACCGGTGAGTACAAATATATCCATATACCGCACTGTTCAGTGATTTAGTTTCGGTTTAAACTGTAGCGTACACCATCGGATTTTTCAAGTGTCTATATTTCCAAGACAATGGATTAGATCCAATACATTTTGGGTCATATTTAGGGAGATATCTTGTCCTCATCCACCGCTACATTTAATTTTGCTGGTGCGGTGATTTTAGGGAAAATATGGCCATTTCTACTTTCGTTTTGCGCTTCAATTCTAATTGTCATCAAAACACAATGTTTGAAGCTGTATTACACACAGACGGTGCTATAGGACGTTTAATCATTAGGTACGATGGATAATGTATTCAAAGCTGAGTACGTAAATGTTGTCCTTTTTTTACAGGATGACTGATTTTAGTAATATCGAACAAAAATAAAGAACACTTACTTTTTCACGAACGCCTATCCGCCATTTTGAATATACCGTTGCAAACTACCGTACAGTGTTTCCATACAGTGTTAAAGATACAGAATACATGTAATTGTTTGTTTTTCAGGTAAAATTGATAAATTTTTCATTTTGTGAACAACAAAAGCTTTAATTTCAATTCTGAAACCGAACGTTACGTTGTTCACTCCATGAAAGATAATTCCACCTTGCTTTAATACTTTTTACCAGTATTTTCAGTGACAATAAGTTTACTACAAAATTGTCAAAATTTGAGCTGTTTCAAAGCCGAATAATATCCCAACCGGACTTTTGTCTCAATAAGAAGTGCCATCAGTACAAAATGACAAAATGCTTGCAACAAAAAATATTCCAAGGTCAATTACTTCTTGAATTAAGGTCATGGAACTATTCTAGGACAAAGTTCAATTGTGACCTTGACTTTTGACCTACAAGAACCTAAAATGATGAGGCCCTTATTTGGGTCATCGGCAACAGTCATTTAAATATCAATTTTATTGATTAAATGGAGTTTTACGCTGCTTTCAACAGTTTTTCAGTTATTTTGTGCCAGCTGTAGCACCTAACAATGGATTCCCTTCCTAGCCTCAAGCTGCTATCTTAGATAGGTCTACAATTATCAACCCATTGGTCAAAAGTGCATAATCTGTTCAACAAAAACAAAAAAAAAAAATTGCAAAAAGTTTGTATTTTGACCTTGTCTTTTGGCCTTCATGACCCCAAAACAATAGGGCACTTCATTGGGTCATGGATTTCAATTATATAAAGTTTCATGATTCTAGGTCACTTTGTTCTTGAATTAAAGTCTGGAAAAGGTGTGAACTTGAACTTTGACCTTTGTAACCTAAAAGAAAATGGCACTTCCTCGAGTCATCGGCAACAAACATGTAATATTTTATAACCCCTCAGGCCATCATTTTGTAGGTGGGGTGTATAATATTTAGTACTTGTTTTGACCGCTGCTTGACCACTTTCCTGTTTTTCCCTTTTTTTGTTTAGACCAATCACAATCAAAAGAGGTTGATGATGAAAATGAAGAGTATTTGCAGTTTTAATTGAAACCATCCTATGTTGTAAACAATATTTTGAGAAAAGAAGAAATTGCCTGTTACATGTAATTATAATATTTACAAGGCGTCAACTACTTTGATCTAAAATTCAAAATACCTGTACCTAGTTCTGTTGCTCTGTACAGTCAAGGCTATTTGAAAAGTATCCAAAACATAGGGCTTCATTTTGAAAATTTTAGTGTTCCCCCTCTTATTTACTATCTAGACCTCTCAGAGTTCAAAAGACCACAAGTCTCTTAGTTGTGATCTGACATTGCCAGAAGATTGACATGTTAACCAACCATCATCTAGAAATGTGAAAAGGGACCATCTGAGTAGTGCGTAAAGTGTTGCCCCCAGTCATACTGCGCGGATTGTGCAGGCTGACTTGGGTCGACATTTTCGCACTAAGCTTATTTTCTGAATCTAGAATGATCAATCTACCTTCCTGTGAAAGAACTTTGGACCTGCGACCTCTATTTGACCTTTGCTAGACCCAATCTCTTTTTCAAAAATTAATCTTGCAGAGTTCCCAGATGGTCCCTTTTCCAGTGACGGATCACAAATATGTAAATTCTGCCAGCCTACCCTGTAACTTTGGCAAATTGTCTTCCTGAATCAACTTCATCAGCCTACCAAGACCACCCGTCAAATAAGGGACAATGTGGACATCCGTGGCGTCCAAGTTCAAATACTCATCTGTACTCCTGAAATGTATGTAAAACAAATCCAACTAGAACTGTCTCTGAGCAGACTTATAAACCCCCCCCCCCCCCGGCATTTTGTTAAAATGCAAGTGCTATCAGTGCTGGACATGTGTGTAACAGATATTGAGGTCATATGCAGCATTTGCATGAAGTTTTATGATTGTAGGTCGCTTGGTTCTTGCCTTAGAGTCCGGCAACGAAAATTGAACAATGGGTCACTTTGACCTTGACCTTTGACCTATGTGACCCAAAAACAATAGGGCACTTCTTTGGGTCATAAGCAACTATTGTGTAAAGTTTCATGATTCTAGGTCACTTGGTCCTTGAGTAAGAGTCCAGAAACGAAAAGGTCTACGGATGGACTGACGGATTGACAACAGACGGATGGACAGACAGACAGACATGATGAAACCAATATACCCAGACTACTTCGTAGAAGGGGGGTTTAACCTATTTAATGTCACTCAATAAAAAATTCAAGGAAAATACTTTTGAAAATGAATAAATAGCTTTTAAAATACACACATGGCTTAAATATTTTTGAGAAAAATATGAAAATTTGTTCAGAGACCAACTTTTTAAGATTTCCTCCTTTGTGTCTATGTAAAATAGGGTGGGTTCATTCAGAGCTCAAATATGACCCCAGGGGCATGACATGAAAACATTGGTAGAAGTCTACCATATCATATTGCAAAACAAAATATGGAAGATGTCCGCCTTTTGGTTTCAGAGAAGAAGATTTTGAAGTTTTATGCTCTTTGAATGTATGTAAAAAGGATTGCACCTGGGTGGAGCCCAAATATGATCTCAGGATCTTGATATAAACATAAACAAACTTGGTAGAAGTACACTAGATAATACTACATACAAAATATGAAAGCTGTCTGAGATGAAGATTTTTAAAGATTTTTGCTCTTAGAATCTATGTAAAAAGGGAGGTGCCAAATTTTACCCTGGGGTCTTGATATGAACAAACTTGGTAGAGGTCCACTAGATGATGCTACATACAAAATAGGAAAGTTGTCTACCTTCTGGTTTCAGAGAAGAAGATTTTTGCTCTTGATTCTATGTAAAAAGGGTTGCACCCGGGTGGAGCCCATATATAACCCCATGGTTTTGATATGGACAAACTTGGTAGAGGTCCACTAGATGAAGCTACATACAAAATATAAAAGTTGTCCGCCTTCTGGTTTCAGAGAAGAAGTTTTTTTTAAAGATAAAGGGAGGGTTAAGGGTTGATTTCATTTATTTGAACAACTTTGGTAGAGCATGACCTAAGGCACATCCCTGCCAAGTTTCATCATGATTGGCTCGCTGGTTTAGGAGAAGAAGATGTTTAAAAATTTGTGGATGACGCACGGCGGATAACACACAACTGATGACGGACATTGAACCATCACAATAGCTCACCTTGAGCACTTCATGAGCTCAAAAAGAGCCTTTTTTTTAAATTGGGAAGAAGCCTTTTATAGGGCCCTGTTAGAGAATAAAAAAAATGCCCTGTAATACCAAGTTAATTTTGAAAGGGTAACATCATGATGGTAATTGATTCTGTGAAAGTTTAATGGCATTTTTTAAACAGTACATGTATTTTCAATGAAGAAGATTTTCAAATTTCATCATATGGCACCATTTTTCAGTAACGTAGAGCCCATGTAATCAGCTTGGTCAGAATTTTAAGAACAAATCTAAAAGAGCATGTCAGAAGGATAAGTTCTGTGAAGTTTGGTTGAATTCTTTCCAGTAGTTTGAGAGATTTGATTTGAATTGGGGTTTTACGTCGCTTTCAACAATCTCTCAGTTATATCGCGACGACTGGAGCACCTAACGATGGATTCCTGGTATTTCTCACACCAGTACTACCACCACATCCCTTTCCTAGCCTCCAGTTGCTATTCCACATAGGTTTACGATTATCTACCCATTGGTGGAAGACAAATGTCGGAAAGGATAAGTGCCGCGGCCGGGGATCGAACCCGTGCGAATATAGACCCCTGGATTAGAAGTCCGGCGTGCTACCAACTGTGCTATTGCCGCGGCTTTGAGAGAAGAAGATGTTTAAAGAACAAAGTTAATGGACATACAGACACATTGAGGGACACACTAACGAAGGACACCAGGCCATGACATAAGCTTCGCAGGTCCAGTGGAGCTAAAAATATGGGCCAATACCAAAATTGATCATCAATGAATAGCATTTCTCAGATAAAAAGTATTTTCAAATTCTCCCTGACAGTTGTATTCAAAGGTGGCACCCCATTTACTAACTGTTTCAATCGGACTGGAACTGGTCAAATTTTGTCACATATATTAGTGTAATGTTCTTATATCAAACTTATTGTAGTTCATCAAACTATGGCTTTTTTGGCTTTTTTTTAAGAATTGAATTTTCTAATCATATCAGTATTTACATAAAATTCAAGACCATGTAAGGTTATACAGAGCTTTCAAAGTGAAAGTGGACTGGAACTAGTTCAATGACTGTACCTCGTCACACAGTAGATGACCTGACATGCACATTACTGTGTGCACAGAGCCCACTCCTTGGCTAGGGGTGTGGAATTTCCATGCCTGACTTGTCTGACATGGGCTTTTCTACCTGTGGACAATTTTCCAATGCCACTTGTCTGTGCACAAGTAAAACCCACAGCTTGGCTCCAGCATTTTCTTCATTAAATCCAACTTTTCTCAATATTCATCTATTCTCTTTTTGCAGACAAGTTCATTTTGATCCTGGACAAGCAGAAAATAATCTTTCACTTGTCTAGGGATAAGTGGAGAAAATCTGTATTTCCATAACCCTACCTCGGCTACAGATGACATGATGATTGATGAGATTGGCAGGCTGCCACGCAGAGATATTTCGTTTGAGCCATTTACTATTGGTGTTGGGACTTGGATGTTAGTTATGAAGTAATAAGGGCAGAAAAGATGTGCCCGACATGGGACTCAAACCCACGACCCTCGGAACACTAGCACAGCGCTCTACAAACTTAGCTAGTCGGGCACCTAATCATGAGTCTACGGATTGACGATCACTACACTCCTCCCCCTTTTAACCAATTGGAGCCGGTCACATACTGCTCCCAAATGGCTGAACCTAGGAGTATAGCTATAATAGGCCATATGAGGTATAGGGCACCACATGAAAAATATTGTGTGGTATGTAATATAGTGCATAAATATTAACATATTTGTTATTTTGGAGTAGAAAATACTATGATCCTACTTATCTGTTATTATGGGCTTTTACTTTTACCAATTTTCGGAGTTATTTAGGTCTATTGTTTGCAACATTGAAAATTGAAACGAAAGACAAAGAAAAATTGGCTTGTATGTCCCATTGCAGAAAGATCATCTTGATGGTTAGAGAAATGATCCCTACTTTTCAAGGAATAACAGCCGCCATATTACGTGCACCCAACATTTTGAACCTAAAGAGTTTCCATACTGTGAAATAGTGGTATCATAGGATGTACTAGTTTAGGAATAACAAGAGCCATGTCGGACATGGCCATCCCCCGCCGAGAAAGCTTGATAGTAAACTGAAGTCTAATAGATTAAGGGTTCTACTTTAAGAAATTAAGCCCCTACAAAATCTAAGTCTTTAAAATAACAAAGGGCAATAACTCCAAAATTATGCAAGCCAGAGTTATAGTTCTTGTGCACTGCACTCCTCTTCCATGAGATCTATCCACCCATAATGTTTCAAGTTGATAGCTATTATACTTTAGGAGATATGCTCCGGACATAATCTAGGTCTTAAAAAGAACAAAGTGCTTCTGATAATCTTATGTATTTTTTATTATTCAATTTTGAATAACCATGCATGACACATATATCCTGGAAATTAAACTATATATTCAACAACTTGAAGGGTGGGTTTTCCATTAGCTTTTTGAAACCAAGATATTCTTCGCTGGTATTTTGAGTCTTTTTTTTAAATTTACAGTAATTTCTCTTCAGTTCAGGGATGTCCTAGTATTCAAATTAGGCTGATTTGTAAATGGCACAAACTTGCCTTTGGATGAAATCCAGTTTGTTTGTTTATTTCTATTTATTTATTGTAACAACTGTAGCATTTGCCCATTTGAGTTACGCCCCCAGAAAACGGTTTGTTTTTATGGGAGATAAAACAAGGATACATTAGTAAACAGCTGCTGAGATCTGCCATGGTTCTTTTACTTATATCGGTTTAAAATCTCTGTATCATGGGATATTGTTTAAAATCTCCATATGAAAAAAGTATCTTAGACGTTTAATCATGTGCAAAGAGGATTTCGGTTTTTTTAACCGGTAACTAGTCTGGAACATTTCTTTTGTCTAACACATAAAAGAGAACAAATAGGCAATCAAAATATCATACTAAATCTTGAATAAGCTATAGATTCAATGTTATGCTCGCTTGCTGAGCAACATGACAGCCAAGAATTCTGATCATCAACTCCTGCAACTACTAACATCTTTCCAACAAGACTACACCCAGGGTTCGACACTAAGGGGAGTCCGCGAGTCCGAGACTCCTAGTAAACCAGTTGGACTCCTTTGATTTGCAAGTTAGGAGACCGCTGGACTCCAAGGGATGAAAGAAAATATTTGAAAAACAAATGCACAAAACTTGTTGAAGAAAACATTTGCTTGCATCCTGTATTGTTTTGAGAAAAAACTCCTCTTTGGTAGAAAATTGTGGAAAAAAAGAAAATGCTTATAACAAGCAATTTCTTCTTTTTCACATTGTTCTCCCATTATGATAATTTGGATTCCTTACTTTGAGATTTGACTCCTTGATTTCATGTGTTAGGAGTCCTATTGACTCCTAAATCTCAAGAGTTAGTGTCGGCCCCTGTACACCCTTATTGTGTTAAAGGGAACATAACTCTTTTCTTCTTCCCAATAAGTGTAGGGCTCCTCTGCAGCATTTACGCACTGTGACTGTATGTACAAGGTTGGCGTGAGGCGAAAACAAAGTGCAGCTGATAAAAACAGTGTCTGCACAGTTAGTGGGGAGTTACCGGGCCAGCCTTGAACAGTTCCAAGGTCACAGCTGCGATTGTCTGGGCTGGGAGTTGGTTCATCAGGCGGATGGCTACTTGGAAGAAGGAGAATCTATGGATCAGTGCCACAAAAGGGTGCCAAATAGCTGATATTTCTTCCCCTCTGTTGTGAGACAATGTCTGGATGGAGATACTGGTCCGCTGGTATGTCAATTTGGTGGAGGACAATCCTGTACATCAGTACAAGTCTGGCATCATAACGTTTCTGTTGTAGTGAGTGGCAATCATTTGACTTGTACTGCTTGTTGTACTGTAGTCTCCGGGGATAAACCGAGCTGCACTTCTCTGCACTGCTTCTAGTTGGGCAATGTATGATGTGGTGTATGGGTCCCAAACTGGTGTGGCATATTCCTGGATTGGGCAAACCAGCGTCTTATAGCATTGGGCTTTCACATCTTGTGGGCACCAGAATATGTTCCTTCTCAGAATCGCGGGTGAGCTGTTTGCCTTCTTGGTGACATTGTCCACATGTTTGTTCCACAACAGTTTTTCACGAACTGTAACCCCAAGGTACTTTCCATCAGTGACATTTTTGAGGTGATTGTCCATTGCATAAATTCAATATAAATATTGTGTTTTGTGATGTGTGTGATTGAGGCCAATTCAACACAGACCTTCATATGACAAAAAAATTGTTTTATTCCCAGCCACCCCTTCCCCCCCCCCCCCAAAAAAAATCAACCAACTATTGAAGAGAGGTGTTCAATCAATTAATTTAAATTTCAGATTTCCAAAAGAGTTTATCATTTTTGTTGCATTTCCAATTACATGACCTTACGCACACCTGTTAAGTCTGACCCGCATGAAATAAAAACCTAAATAACTCACAAATTCGTAAAAGTATAAGCCCATATTAACAGATAAGTAAGATTATAGTATTTTCAACTAAAAATATGTTAATATCTATACACTATATTCCATAGGGTGCCATTTCTTTCATACAGTCCCATACAGCACACTTTATACCGTATGGCGTATTTGAGAACTACAGGAACACAGCATTCTCTGTTTACTACTGACACCATTGAAGTATATGAGGGGGGGGAAGACGTTCCCGACATTGGACCTGTCTGAACCCACAACCCCCGTAACACTAGCAGGGTGCTCTACCAACTAAGCTAGCTGGGCACCTGGTCATGAGTCTACCCGCGAAGATAAATATGATTGGCTCCAAGACACTCCTGCTATGCTCATACTACAACCCTTAAACAAGTGATGAAAAAAGCCTAAACCAATTTGAAGAATCTGTGGGAAGAGCATCCTCCATCAGGGATTCAGTGATTATGATTGGTGGGGACTTTAATATGCCAGGCTGGGATTGGAAGAGTAAGACTCTTTATCCAAATGCACCATATCCCAAACAGCATTACAAGCTCACTGATTGCTTAGAGGACAATGGCCTTACCCAATTAGTTGAAGAACCGACACGCAACAAAAGTACACTAGATCTCCTCATAACAAACCACCCAACAAAGGTCCTTCGGACAAGTGTGATACCTGGAATATCTGATCATGACGCTGTAATGATAGAATTTGACATTAACCCTGTGTCCCATAAGCAAATGAAACGCAACATACCTCTCTACAAGAACGCAAAATGGGATGGAATGAAAAGAGACATGGACACAATATCCTCTAAGATAAAACAACAGATTGACAACAAAGAAAATATCAACAAAATATGGTCAACCTTCAAGAACAATCTACAAGACGGTGTACAGAAACACATTCCCCATAAAGAAGCCAAACCGCGAGACTCCGCGCCATGGATCACACAAGAAATAAAGACACTCATTAACAAACGAGACCGACAATATGTTAGAAAAAAGAAATCAAATCACCAATCTCATATAAAGCAGTACAAGGAGACAAAGCAACTGCTACAGAAGAAACTGAGACGGGCTTACTTGTCATTTATAGACAACATGGTCACAACACAATCTACTAAATTAGAAGAAAACAAAACATTCTCTAAAAAGTTCTGGACTTTCATAAAACACAGAAAGAAAGACAACACATCCATACCGGGACTTAGAGATCAAGGGCAGTTATTCACCAACTCAAAAAGTAAGGCAACTATTCTCAACCACCAGTTTCAATCAGTATTCTCGGAAAGTACTCCATGTTCCAGCTCAGAATTCAGAGACAATAAATTCATGTCAGAATCTGCCTATGAAACTGCCCCTGACATTGAAATAACTACATCTGGTGTATACAAACTCTTAACCTCTCTAAACATCACAAAAGCACCAGGACCAGACTCTAAACATCCAAGAATCCTGAAGGAGCTTGCTGAAAACATCGCCCCAATCCTGACAGACATTTTTAACTACTCTATGGAAATTGGAGATATACCATCTGACTGGCGCACGGCCAATGTAGCACCAATCTACAAGAAGGGGTGTAAATATAACCCAGAGAACTATCGTCCAATCTCACTGACATGCATCTGCTGTAAAATACTAGAACACTGCGTCACCACTCACATTATGAACCATGGGGAAAAAAAAAAATACTATACCCTCTGCAGCATGGATTCAGAAAAGGCAGATCATGCGAAACACAATTACTAGAATTCGCAGATGACATTACTCTAAATTTGGAAAATGGTAAACAGACAGATGTACTCATTATGGATTTTTCTAAAGCTTTTGATAAAGTATCACACAGCCTTCTACTACATAAACTAGACCACTACAGGATCAGAGGAAGAACCAACCGATGGATTAAAGCCTTCCTCAGCAACAGGACACAATCTGTCGTACTAGAAGGGGAACATTCTGAACATGTACCAGTGAAATCTGGAGTCCCTCAAGGCTCTGTACTCGGCCCAAGCCTCTTTCTTTACTATATCAACGATCTGCCTCACTCACTACACTCAACGGTTCGCCTTTTTGCCGATGATGCTATAGTGTATCTTACTATGTCAAACGATAGGGACTGCCAAATTCTCCAAGATGACTAAGACAAACTGCTAAATGGGAAAAAACCTGGCGAATGGCGTTTCATCCTGACAAGTGCCAAGTTCTCTCCATAAGCAGAAAGAAGACAATCAAAATACACAATTACAGACTACATGAACATGTCCTTCAACACGTAACATCCGCCAAATACCTTGGACTAACCATAAACAATCGCCTAGACTGGGGAGAGCATATCAGTAACATCACTAATAAAGCCAATCGCAGCCTTAGCTTTGTCAGGAGAAATCTTTTTATCTCATCATCATCTGTAAAAGAAGTTGCCTATATGTCACTAGTACGTCCAACTATTGAATATTCATCATCGGTCTGGGACCCATATGAACAAAAAGACATAGACAGAATAGAAAAGATCCAAAGAAGGGGAGCCCGCTTTGTGAAAAACAACTACAGAAACAGATCGAGTGTGAATGACATGCTGTCTGACCTAAACTGGCCCTCACTGAAAGCGCGAAGAAAAAACAGTCGCCTCACTCTCCTGTATAAAGTCATCAACCAAAAAGTTGCTATAGACAATGACAAAAGATTGAGACAAAACTTACGACAATCAAGACACTCCTCAAGCCATTCCTTTGAAATACCATACTCATCAAAAACCTACCGTCAACAATCCTTCTTTCCGAGAACCATCAAGGAATGGCACAGCCTACCACCAGATATAGCATCAGCAGGCACTGTCGAGACCTTCAAAGTCCGACTTGCCGAACAATGTAACTAATTTCTGCCTTCAGTTTTTATCTTTAAACATTTTACTGTACATAACTTTCACCTTGGCTCCTATCTCTCATGCGCACCCCTGGCAATAATACTCAAAGTGTTGAGTGTGGCCAGTATCTGGTAGAAGTTGAAGTACCCATTCTCGATAACTACAGTTTAAATGGTAGGAACAATGGATAATGAATTCCCAGTTTAAAACATCTTTATTCTTCATTTTAAAAAAGCATTCTAAATCTGTTCCAAGGACTCCTGTGATTTCAATATTTGAGTAAGTCCGGCCCACCCACTGTTGAAATTGAAGGACAGCTCACTTTAGCAATAGTGATATTTAATGTTTCTGTTGTTCATCCGAACATTGTGTCAGTAAGTAGATATTACATTAAAGCCTAGTTAATCATAGGGATGCTACCTAATCTTGCCTCTAAAGGCACTTTGACCTGCATCCATAGCCGGTTCATTCATTCCAACTTGTTAAAGTCAGAAAATTATATGTATACAAGAAAAAACGCTGTCATTTTAGATATTATTTGATCAGTTTGTGTTCCGCGCCTCCATCTTTCACCGGATGTAAACTTTAGTGTTCCGTACAGCGTCGATAAGAGACGAATCGCTTCGGCAAATGTTATGGGCTCTCTGATTGGTTCATCCTTTTACGCTGTGACGCTCGCTTTTTTTCGGTCGACGGATACAATTGACCCTTTTCCTGTTTAGCGCCCCCTAGCGGATTTTAGGGTCAAAATGGCGACTTATGGTGACAATTTCCATGGTTCCCCGCTCTCATAGTAGCGTATTGTAAAACCGGAAACAAGTCTTATTATAACTTCCTGTTTCCACTTTCGGTTTGAGTTTCTTTGAAAAGCGAGTTTGAAATACGCAATAAAACCAATTAAAGAAGTACAAATTTTAGAACCCACGTTATACCTAAACCAGAAGTCGTATTGTTACTTTATCAGAATCTGTACATACCACCTCATCTAGAAAGGTAAGCATATTCATGTATTTTTGGGGGGATTTTTTTTTACCCTTGTGTAAAAAGGGGGTGGGGTAAGGCTTTTTTGTATATCTTCTAAACTTTACTTGAAAATCTTTTCTCAGACTTTATGCATATATTTAAATATGTTAGTGGTGATGAAATTTAAAGGGAAATTAAGGTGGTTTTTAACAGTAAACAAATAAAAAAAAAATCTACATGAATATTGGATGTTTTGCACATTGATACTGATACTCACTGTTGTTACTAATAGCTTCAGTCAAGACACATTGGCTTTGTGTAAAAGCACTTGAACTCAGTCCAACCCCGGCTTAGTTAGTCCATGACTTTTTGGGCTGTTGATCATGAGTTAGAATCAGGGCTTGGCAAATTGTCTCCCAACATTTATCATACGTCATCGTGACAGGCGTCATTTGTCTTAAGACCAAAAGCTTAATGACATAATAATAATAATAATAATAATCTTTATTTATAGTCGGGGGTTTGTACGAGGTACAGTTAACAATTAACATAAGCTATGTATAGCTTTTAACTGACTTTCACTCATTCTAGATGTTATCAATTTTGATTGAGAATTTCGAGAGGCAGTGGAATCCTTTTTTTTTTTTTTATTGTGGAAGGGTTTTCGTCCACTGCTACCCATTTACAGCTGGGTGGACTGAGGCAGTGACTATTAAGTTTCTTGCCCAAGGAAACACCTCGCTGTCACCAGGACTCGAACCCCTGACCTTCGGATCAGAAGACCGATGCTCTAACCACTGAGCTATCAAGGCAGTCAAAGTGCATGTGCATGACAAGTGCATGTACATGTAGTACACCTAAGTGAGATTAGCAGCTTGCTTTGATAAATGTTGTGGTTGTACTGATGTTAGAAACAACAGGAAGCCATGATTTTGTGCATCAGCTGCCACTTTCTAACTGTGATAATCTTGAAAGCAGTGTTAAACCCTAATCATTCTTGAAGTCGCATGTCCGATTGATCCTACTATATTCGTTTGACATATTATTCCCATTCATGTAATAAATGTAGATTAATATTTACTTTAATAATTATTTTTATCCACAGATTATGTAAAAGAAACAGAAGACTGATGATGGTACCAGCAGTTAATACTGTGTTTGTTAACAGCTAAATGATGAGAGTCATATGATGATACGTTGTGATTTCTGTTATACCTGCTATCATCAAAGGTGTGTTAATGTGGACGTGGAAGAGGCAGAAGAACTGTCACGGTTGTGTTGAAGCCATGGAGCAGAATCTTTCTAGAAAATTTCATTTTTCCAGACTTTTATTCTAAAACCTTTGGAATATTGAGCAGGTTTGTATATGTCTGTTGAAAGACAGGGTGTACATTTAATGGGATTACCAATGATGTTCGACAGGAAGCAATGTCCAATTCTTTGTCCAGAGCATTAATTTGTCCTTTATGTCCTAATGTCCAATGGACTTTAAATTTGGCAGATATATGCCTGTCATGATTACAAAGTGCAGTGCACTAGAACTGTAGCTTTATTGAGCTTAAGTTTTTTGTTACTTCTATTTCATGTTTTTCATACTTGGGCATCCAGCACTGCAATGGGCCTATCTTGTGACAATTAACAATCATGTTGGAATGTGAGTCCGAATCAATGAGTTACAGCACATGTTTAAGTTGGTTCCATTCCATCTATTTTTGAGGAAGATACAGATGCAAGACTATTTTAACTTTTTTTACAGCTGGTAGGGGACTTGGTATTGACATGCAACACTTCTGAATGCTAGTTTACATTCTCCCCAAACTTTGTAAAGTTTTATTTGGGAATCAATGGATTCATTTGAAGAATCATATTTGGATCAGGGTTCACAAAAACCCTCAAATGGGGGTTTTTCACCCCCAATTTGAATCTTGTACCCCTAATTTTTTTGTTTCATGTAAAGGGGGTACAAGTATGCTGTAAATTGACTGTTTTCACTCCCAAATTTAAAAGTCAGTGGGAACCCTGTGATTGAAAATATACAACACTGTGAAAAATCATTTTATTTGAAATAATTTTAACCCAATGATGTTGGTACGCATTAGCATAAATTATGTCATGCTGATGTTAACAAATGACTAAGAGTTAAACTGAAAAAAACTGTTATTCCAGACCAAGAACAATTGCCTTTCCTCACATAAAACAAATATCAGCTCTACTGAACAAAGGTTAGAATAATTATAATGATGGCTTATTGACCGTCTGTCTGTCCATATAAAATTCTCAATTCCCAATATTTCCAGATATCCTTGATATGAGGGGTTCAATGTCACAGAAAACACAGGAAAGGGGGCCTTATGGAATTTAACTCAAAATATTACCCTTTCAACAGGGATATTTCTGAGCAAAATTTATGATGTACAATTGAAATGGGCCTATAGCCCATGTCCCATTCATTTACATTTTAAAATTTAGCAATTTGATGGGCCATCTGCAAAGTTGATGGGCTATAAGGAAAAGGTGGTGGGCCAAAATAATCCTTAATTAATGCATATCTTGTCCTAGAATAAACATCAGATTTGAATGGATTTTATATGGGGCCCATCCAAAAAGCACTGAGATAGTAGCTGGAGGCTAGGAAAGGATGTGGTGGTTGTACTGGTGAGAGAAACACCAGGAAACCATTGTTAGATGCTCCAGCCGCTGCGATATAACTGAAAAAAATGTTGAAAGCATTCTTTGAAATCTCTGGTTCTTCTGAAGGAATTCACTTGAACTTGAACACGCATGTTCACAATCAAAAGAGCAACCTAGAATATGAAGGGGGATATCTCTAGATACAGTTTGTGCAAATTATTCCCCTTTTTTGACCTGTGCTGGTTAAAAGAATGAAAATGTAAAAATTTAGAAAACATTGTTTTCTCTGAGTAAATGTTGAAACCCAACTTTTTCTTCATTAAAAAATAATGTTTTCTACACTAGTGCTACTTAAACATTAGGATAATCTATCTATATCCTAGATCTATTTAGTACCATTCAAAGATTAGCCCTGATAAACACTTGTCCATGGACAAATGTTCCAGAAACTTTGTCCATGGACAAGTGATCTAGAAAATTGTACTTGTCTGTAATTAGAAAATTCTGTGTCTGTGTCAGACAAATCAGGCATAAGAATTCCACATCTCTTGTTATATGTGTATATTTTTGACAAAATTTAATGTCGCACTTGTCACTTGTGTCCTACTCATGGATAAATAGTGTGCCCAAGTGGAATGAGCTGTATTGTTGTCTTGTATCCTTTTCAGTAAATTTGTGCAAGTGCAACAAATCAGATGTGTGAGAGCTTCTGGTTAGTAGAAAAAAGTTTGATAAATTTGTCATTTAGAGTAAACAACATTGTGTACAATTCAAGAAATTGCTCATTGCATTACAATTTCTCCATTTTCACCAAATTTTTCATAGCGTTGAAAAGTGGAATTGTGTGGGAATGGGTGAATACTTGTCATGGTAAACTTGTCTATGCAGGGGGCATATAAAAATATCACACAGCAGATTATAACAATTCAGTCTGATCTTGGCATACACCCCCTGTTTTTCGACTGTTCATTCTAGGTCGTTTATTGGTAGAATTATCAGTGGGGAATACAATGTATGTACCATTGCAAGCAACAAGATTTATTGTGAGTTTTATTCAATTAATGAAAAGTATTTATTATAAATAGCATGAATTAACCCTTGTCATGCTGAATAAAAAACCTTGGAAAATCATATATGTATCAAAGTGCTGAAAGCTCTGTATTTCCTAATTGTGAGTCAGCATTTGATTTTGAAAATATGATTTCTGAAACTTTTCTGGTTTAAAAAGGAAAATCAGGTGGTATAGACACAGATCAGACTGCACATATATGCAGGCTGATGTTTGTCCATACCTCCTGCAAAAGCAGGAAAATTCCAGGATCAGCATGACAAGGGTTAAGTTGGCATTGAATACACTGTACATATTACCGATTATGATGATAATAAAACAAAAGAAAAATAATCATGACTTATTTAATGACTTTTCCCAATGAATGTAGACATGAAAAAAGTTTGCCCTTGTCCAAATTCAGAGGAGTCATAACTAGTTTCCAAAATCTTTTGGTTAAAAAGGGAGGGAAACAGTTGTGAAAAGATAAAAATTGCTTATTTCAAGTGATTTCTTGCCTTTCACAATGTTTCCTTACCTTTTAGGTGCTCTTCTTCCAACATACCAGTTATGTCTATTTACTTTTCTTAAAATTATAACTTTTCATGACCCTGACCTTTTCCTAAAAAATGTTTTTATTCCCCCAGTATCATTACTAATACATGTATTGCTAAGTCTATTCAAGGCACGAGCCTTATAATTGGCGTGATGAAACATCTCAGTGATGTACATCTGGTCAAGGTCATGTTGCAAGTCAAGTTCATCTGTCAAGGTCAACATTTTGAAAAAAATAATTTACAGGGGCATTTGCATTTCACAAACACATCTTGTTTAGCTTTTTGTGACCCTTATTGATGTAGTTGTGGCTTATCACATTAAAATATAATGTATTCTGGTTGGCTGGAAAATTGCATACTTCGATGAAAACAATTTTGAGTATGCTGAAACTTTGCTCACTATGTAGTCCCATAAGAAATCTAGTTATGTTGAAATTTTTATGCTTGATGATATTTAACTATATGAATTGAAGAGAATATTTTTGAATTCATGATGGTATGAAAATTAAAATCTAATCACATGTCTCTATGAATCTACTCTGTGTAATCATACTGTGTGATTGGTTTTTAGTTTCATGCCTCAATGTACATGTATTCAAAAGATTTTCTCTTCATCTCTTAAATTAAAAATGTCCCAGAGTTCAAAATTTTAATCCTGACCAGCCCAGGAATGCCCTGCAGTCTGACCACTAGTGTCAGACTGTCAATCTAGAGATCCCAGGTTTTCCCACCGGTTTTCCCAACATCGGCCCTCATTCTTTCAAACTACTTGTCTCTCACCAATGGGTTGATAATTGTAGACCTATGTGAGATAGAAGCTGGAGGCTATGAAAGGATGTGATGGTAGTACATGTGCTGGTGTTAGAAATACCAGGAATCCATTATTAGGTGCTGCAGACAATGCCGGGGAGTGATTATGTCCATCCTTTGATTATCATGAAGGGGATATTGTCCAGGAACCATTGTCCGCTGTGTATATTTGAGAAAGGGGATAATGTCCACATAGACAGGAAAAACATCCAAAGGTGCTCATTAGTCTGGTTCCACATTTCGGTGTACGGACATGAGCCACCTGTACAAAAGCCCCACGCCCTTCACTGAAAAGTGGACAAAAGCCCCATGGTTATGAAAAACAGGATTTTTTTTTTTTTTTTTAGTCTAAAAAAATTAAGAATTTTATACCAAGCATGTTAAAGAACCATGGCGGATCTCGGCAGTAGTTTTTCAGTAGTTTTCATGTATCCTCGCACTATCCCCTGTAACAACTAACGGTATTCTGAAGGTGTCACTTGGCATGTGCTATGGTTGCGACAATAAATAAACGGAAATACATACACGCACCAATTTAAAATTTAATCCAAAATGAGACAGATTTTTATGACTTCTTTGTGGGAAGCTTGTAAAAAAGATGTGTACTCAGAACTATTTTCATAAGGGGATGAAACTAATTTTTTTTCAGCCAATCTGACTGCACAGTAATTGATAGAATCAACCAAAAATGATTTATTTATGAGATTAAAAAGTATTTAGTCGTATGTTACCCACAAATGTTTTTAAAAATTTTTTAAGGATAGGTCAGTTACATAAAGTAAAGCTCTCATTTAAAATTAATTTCCAATTATGTTATAAAAGATGATTCTAAAATTCATTTTGAGTCAGGATCTTAAAAATGATGAACTAATATTAATGTACAAGTAGGTTGAAAAAAGGAATATGTTTGAAAAAAGCATTTTGAATAGTGAACTTGAGTTTAATTTTTAGACACAATAAATGAATAAATAAAAAAATATTAAATAATCATGAAATTTCTAATTAGTAAAGAGAAATTCTAAATATACATTAAAAAGTAGATGACTCATTTGTCTCCATCCTCATAGTCTTTATTCATAAAGATTAACATGGAACAAAAATATTCTTTTGGGAAAAAAATAAGATAATTTATAATAATAATAATGTAATCAATGAAAAATTCAAAATGAAATATACAGAATTTGAAATTTATTTTGACTATTAAAGTTATCTGTTTAAATGAATTAGAAATTGATAAGATATAAATGGTCAAAATTTAACTTCTGTTATGCAAAGGGTGCTTCCAAAAATCAATATGCAAATTTGGGGATTAAAATTTCAATAGATCAACAGTTTTATTGCCCTTAATTGGATGCAGCTGTTGTTTAAGCTCCTGTATACAACTTGCAAGGTGTTTGACAACATTGATCAAACATTGGTATTGTCTTTGATCTGCCAGACTGGGTAAACACTATTGTATAAGAGGCATTTATTGGTGTTTAAAAAATCAACGATTCTTAATCTTTGTGAAACATTTTTTTTTTAAATTCTTATTACATTTTTCTCATTTAACACAATCCAACTCAAACATGTGAAATAAATTATTGACCTGCCTCAAAAAAAAAAAAAAAAGAGAAAGAAATAAAAAAGATAAAAAGGCTTAAAAATGTTGTATTTCTTATCCATGTCCTTCTTATACAGATTTCAGTAAGAGCTGGATTTACTAAAAGATATAATCTGCAGATTATTTCAACAAGTTAAAAATGATGAATCCTGATAATTGATAAAGAAAAGCACAGTGGTTTAAACAAAGTAATTTATAATTAAAAAATGAAAATAAATGGAGATATTCATCAAAAGTAAAGAGGTGGGGGACCTATTCTAAAGATCTAGATCAGTCATCATCAAAAGATACACCCTAATAAAACGAAGTATAAATCTAGAGAAAGAAATGAACTCTTTGGTAACAAAGGATTTCAAAGTGCATTCCAAAACACGCGCATGGTGCTCACACCCGAGATCTGTTTGCCATCTAGATCTAGATCTAGATCCATCTATTTATAAAAGCTATAAGTTTTCAAATGTAACGTTACAGTTTCTTCAAATTCTTTTTAAATATCGGGGAAAAGGATATTGATAAATGAATTTGATTATAAAAAAAATGCCGCTGGACGAAATAAAAAGGTCCTTACTACAGCTCAATTTTAGCTGTATTTACGCGATTTTGCCTCCGAAGGACTGGATCTATTTATTGGATGTATTGCATTAAAACATGTACAACTGTAAATTCTAGATGAATCTGATCCATCATTTACGTTTTCGATAATTGAAGTGGAGAAATAACTTCACTAAACTGTTGCATTTTTCGTCGCATAGCAACTGTAATCTTAACGAATCGGCTGTTTTCGGGAATTTCCGACCTCAAACCGGATGTACAGAGGGGGTTTCCCAAGTTAGTGGCAGTGATCTCCCCTGAAATTTTCACCATAAGTCGGGATTCCCTATAGGTGGCGCTAAACAGGAAAGTGGTGAATTTATCGTTTACTAAGAAACAAGCTGATTTCTAAATAAAAGTAAACGAAAAAGCTCGAAAATTTTAGTTTAAAACTCACTAGTTTAGAACTGTAAAAAATAAATAATGCATCTTTTTTTAAAATTTCTTGACCTGTTAGGCGGGGAAAACCCAATGTTCGGGAACATGTCTCATCTTGCTATCTGTTTGTGTATTCGCCTATTGGCCAGACCTAGATTAAGCCACGCCCCTTTATACGATATGTTTACACACAGTAGGAAAAATAAATATTTTCAGTCTTCATTTGTTAGAATCTTTAATCAGGTACGGACGCTGTTTTTCAGTTCATGTCAAGTTTTAATAAATGAAATAAAACCACGTGGAGATAGTTTGATGAATATAATCATAGTGAAATTTTATTTGGAAATTAAGAAATTATACACTTTTACTGAATTATTTTGTGCGAACGTTGTTTATTTATGAAAAATATCGGGTGACGTAATCAATATTATTGGATTTTTATTTGTGTTGCAACATAATATCTTTGATATACAAGTGAAAAGTTTTTGCTGGATTTTAAAATTGGATTTTTGTGTACAGCGTAAGTGTTCGATGCATAAGTAATTCATAATACAAATTATAACAGAAACACACGTGATAATAATCATGATAAAATGATAATTTTAATGATAATAACCATTAAAAATGACAATCTTTGACTAAGCCATATAAATTTCGAGTCGCAATAATAAGTCCTTTTGTTTTGCGTCCGAAACTACTTAACTTCAAGCTGAAGTTACGATGTTTTAGGCGCGCATCAACTTGAGGAAGCAGCAGAGTATTTTAAAACTTTACAACCTCCTTTTTTTATATTGTGTCTTTTGGAATTGCCATTTACTTATCTAGAATAACCAATAAGGACTCGTCCATTTTCAAGGTTGCAGGCGACAATTGAGCTTGTGCGTGACATTTCCAACATTTTGAAATTTTTGTGAGGTACTAACATTGAGTAGCGTAGATAGCCACATACTGTAAATATAAAGTTACTGGTTGTCTACAGATACTTTGAGACCTTGTCTTTGTACTGAACGCATAGTGAGGACTTTGGACAGACTTGCGGATGCACAGACTGGTCAGAGTCCTTGCTTTGCCGGATTTGAAATTGTGGGAAATCTCTCGCATGGGCCAATAATAAACATAGTCGTTACTAGGATTTCAAAATGTATACGCACTCAGTAGACCTACATAAGTTTTAAAGGATAAAGTCGATATGTGAACTGTGACAAAAGATGAATGGCCTCCGCCCGTTCCCCCTTTCTAAGGTTTGAGCGTTGGTGAATAATCAAATTATCGTAACTACAGCTTGAATAAGCTGTAGTTTCGATGTTATGATCATTCATCAACGACATTTTGGAAAGAGAATTTAATTCTATTGCGCACTTGCGTATTGTGCGTAATGAGAGTTACGTCCTCGATTAAATAGCCTATATTTATTTAAACGTCAATGTTGCCGGACAACACGGAAAAAAAACCTTGTAGCTTCGGTCATAGAATTCCGTAAACAGGTCGTCATTTCACGACTAAAGTCTCGTTACAACAGCTATAGTTACAAATGTTCTGATCGCTAAATGACGATATGGTGGCCCGACGCTTAAACGTGTGAGTCGCCCCTTTTTCGAACAATGTCGCTTTTAATACAAATTTTGGGAAGCTACAGAGAATGAAATATTACAGAAAAACGTTTATTTTATTAAACGAAAGACAGTGGCATCAAAAAATGGGTTCAATACCTGATAACAGCGGTACTCCCCTTTGGTCCGGGGTCCCCCCTTGCAAGGTTTTCACGTGCACTTTGTTGTTTCAACCACTATCGCTGAACGTAATAGAACGAGATCCAATACTGTCTAAAGCCTCGCACGATCTCTAGTAAGTTTTACAACCTATCTTGGGAAATGGGACAATCATGCATGCCCTGCGGTCAAGAAGATAAAACGGTGCAAACTATTTGCAAATTGTATCCGCTTTCAGCCTTTGCACACAAGCCCCCCTCTCCCAAAGACTTAAACTTTAATTATATTCAAAAGTAGAGATATATTGTCCGAACAACCTGTATTACGCAATTTGATCTTGAGGTTGGATTGACCTTCATTATTAATTGAATTGCATCGTTATTTCGGTTACCGGAGCTAGAGTTAGTGAACTTGCGTGCACATTATTGAATAAGAAACGAAGGATATCATAATGCGATCAATGACAAAATAAACGGGGTTTCATAATCGAAAATTTTGAAAAATAAATAGCGAATCAAAGTGGGTGTATTGTACAAAGACAAGCACATTTTAAGGCAGAAAATATTGATGAAGTATGAAAAAATCTTCTTTTCCCGCGATAATTTCTTTTAAAGCAATACAAAAGGAACACGCAGCCTATATCCCCCCTTCACCCCCTCCAAAAACAGTTTGCAAATTGTACTCCACCTCGCACGTGAGTAGGCCTGCATGTGCAAATGGAGTAATGATTCGGAAACGTTTTCATCTTGAAATCAGGATACCAGCCCTGTGTTCAGGATGTAATTTAGCGTTTCGCGACCGCTTTGAAATGATACCCCGCTTTGCACGTGCACAAACGTGCAAAGCGAGGTATCATTTCGAAAGCGTTTCGCTAACGTTTCCATCCTGAACGCAGGGCAGATTGTACAAAACAAAACAAAAAAAAAAAAACATAAATATATTAGTCTGTTGATTGTCCCATAGATATGTATTCTGGTAGCCTTTTGTCTAATTATTCCATTTTTGTCTTTACAGATACGTTATTTTGAGGTATACGATGTAAAACCAGCAATGCTGCAAATGCTTAAATCAAATAAGGACGAAGACGAACTCGCACCCTCAGCATTTATCCCCACGGGAAAATCCCCGCCCCAGGCCGGATCCCTCGGGAAATCCCCCGTGCTCTATCATTTATTAACGCACAACTCGAGCAAACGAGACAGCGGTTATGGGACGGACTTTTCCCCGGCGTCAAACACGTCGCAGACCAAATTCATATACGACGACTCGGAACCAACGGATCTTCCGGAAATGGACGATTTCGATTCGGAAGTGTTCGAACCAATCCCGGTGAATGACGTCATAAAAGAGGAAACGGAAAGTGACGACGACGATGACACGGACAAAGAGGTTGAAGAACTGACCGGGGGTGGGGACGATTTGTCCCACTCCGTCAGCCAACCGATCCAAATTAAGAGACCCTCAGCCCCAATCCCTACCCCGGAGGAGAACGGGGAAGGGACTGAACGTGATAGTTCGTCTAGTGAGGAGGATTTATTGATATCGGCCACGTTTAATCATACTCGATGGTCAGACATGTCCAGAAATAAGTTCCGTCCGATTGCTAGTCGAAGTGTTGGGACTCAAACTCCGAGTCCCCATAGTCAAGTGATAGCTGAAGCCATGGGCCCATATGGGTCACCGAGAATGTCACGGGGTAGGTTACATATTTTCTTACAATCGTGCCTTGTAATGAGAAAAGGGGAAAACTTTAAATTAATATGTGAAAAATATATAGAAATCAGTTAAGGTAAATCAGAGCTATTTAAAGAAAAGAAAATTATATTATATTGTGAGGTTGTATGTCTATCTAGGTTAGGAAAATCTGCAAAGAGAAAAAAAAATCAATTTTTGTGAGACTGCGCAGTCTGATCAGCCCTGCGTTCAGGATTACAAAACGGTGCAAACAGTTTGCCAATGATACCCCACTTTGCACGCAAACGGACGTGAAAGCGTGGTATAATTGGAAAACTGATTTCACCGTTTTGTGATCCTGAACGCACGGCAGGATTGATGGGACTGCAGATCAAACATCCATAGCCTCACCAGCCCCGCGTTCAGTACGAAAACGTCAGCGAAGCGCTTTTGAAATGATACCTCGCTTTGCACGTATGTGCACGTGCAAAGCGGGGTATCATCTCAAAGCGCTCGCGAAACGTTTTTACATCCTGAACACTGGGCAGGATCGATACTTTTCGATTGACTTCCCAAACGGTTCCCTTTCCCATAACAGGTCTCAAATTTCTCAAGTATATCAGTTTCTTTTAAAGAAGCGTTAAGATCTCCATGAATTTGTTGACAAATAATGTTTTCCTTGTTTGTTTATATTATATTTACCAAGTCTAATTTTCAAGAACGTACGTGCATTTTCAAAGCGACCGCAGTAAAGCAAACATCTTGATAAATATGCGTTATTTGCAATAAACGCATTGCGTGTGATTTGGCAATAAAATGCGATATGGAACGAACCCACGGGAGATAACCGCTGAGGGCATGTTAAGGTTTTATTAGTTTTTGTCGATATCGAGAAAGTTGGCAACCGAAAACAGTATCAATGGTTTAAAAGGCTAGAGTAAAAGATGATTTGGTCAATTTCTTATGATATTTGATTTTTCGCAAGATATATTTATTGAAAATATAGGCATCTTGAGATACGGTCTTTGATAAGAAAGTTAAAAAAAAAAACCCTAACGAAGTGACGAGAAAAAATTATTGTCTCTTGGCAGACAAAACCCTCGAATCAAGCCGTATTCACTAGATTTTGGCTGCCCACTGGTGAAATGATATTAAATGCAAAAATTATCAGATTACACATTGTGAATATTTTTTCTGGTTGTAAACATATAATATCTGTGTTTTTTAAGTCTTTATTTTTTATGACGTTGTAACGGAAAGTTACAATTTCAGCCGACTTTCGTCTAGACTGTGACAGAATTATTTTTAAATCTCGTACACGCGTAATCACAGTAAGTTGTTTACGACGATAAAAATCCGGGACACAGTCACGCACACTTGCGCGACAATGAATTATACTCTTATTTTTGAATGAAAGAACGAAATGAAATAAATGAACCACATTAGTGCTGTCATTTTGTTAATATATATTTTTTTATTGAATTATCTTTGAATTGAATACCATCCCCGAAAGTCGTTAATTAATTTTAAGAAATCGAATGCATTATTTTGAAAGATTGTCACCATTTACACATGCGAAATCATAAGAAAATAATACAAATGGATCAAGAAATTCGTGAAATTATCGTGTTCACAAAGAATTAAAAGACAAACTTTGAGAATGAGAAAAGTATTGTTTTTATGAAGAACTAAATACTGGAATCCATCATTTTCTTCGTTGTAAACAATGTTTTCTACCTGTTATTTTTTCTTTTTTTTTTACAAAAAAAAAAAAGTTAATTCATCCCTTGGATCTACCGAGTACCATTTTAAGATTTGCCCTTTTATTTACATGTCTAAGGACCAACAAACGAGAAAAATGTACTAGTCATCAAGAAGAAAATTTGTGTTGGACAATTTGAGCAGGGTATTCCACACCCCTGTTTTGACAATTTTCCGATGCTTTAAAGAATAACCTACGGGGCAGTTATAGTATTAACATCGGGCTTTTATAATGTTAAAATCAAACAACAATCAAAGGAGGCAGAAAAAAGGTCGAAATATTTTCGAAATAAAAAGGATAAATAGTTGGCGCGACGTTCAAGTGTCAAATGTTTGCATAGCCACAAATAAGTATATAAATTATGTATGACTGAAATTTTACGCACTTCTTAATCCACACATGTCCCCAGAAGACCTCCCTCGTGACTCACCATCGACTCGGGTGAAGACATTGGTCGAGCTTTTGCAATCCGATAATCAGCCGGTTCTGCGTTTAGGATTACACTGGGACGTACAAAGCACAAGCAAATGTCCCAAGTCGGAAAAACTCATCCAAATGTTTGAAACGTTTCCTAGGACGACCGTGCTTCGTCGTCCTGAAAGCAGGTCAGCCCTGCGTTCAGGATTACAAAACGGTGAAAACTGTTTGCAAATTATGCCCGCTTTGCGTTTGCGCACGCACTTGCACACAAAGCGGGGTACATTTTGAAAAAAAAATTGTACCGTTTTGTTATCCCGAACGCAGTACAGATTTCCAGGGTTCCAAATGCATATTTTGACATTAAATTATTAAAACATTAAAATTAACATTTGGCGTTAAACAATAAAAAAGACAGTTTTTCTATATCCGTTTATAGGTTTCTTTTTTGTTTGTTTTCATATACAATATGCATTTGACAAAAACTAGTTTGTAATAAAAGAGATAGATAAATAGATAACAAGTGAATACGCGAAGAATCAATCCTTGGAAGGTTTTCCGTTATTAAACGAATAAGAGTTTACAGAAAAGCTACCATCCGAGGAAAGCCTCCATTCTTGTCAGCACTTATAAATATTTTCTCGATTTTTTTTTTAAAGAAAATTATGATATCCACATATTGGCTAGTGATTTAAAACGTTATTGAAATTGTGTTTGAATAACAAAGATTACTTTGAAGGTCTTTCAGTAAATGCGTAGAAAATTATTTAAAATTTTGAAATAAAAAACGGAAAGCCGCGCGTGCCATATTTTGACATGATAAATGTAATTTTGGATAGAGTAAATATGAAAGTTTGTTTAGATTTTCAAAACCTGGCCATCGGCCAATTCTAAGGTTTATTTTGACGGCAGAGATATGAAATCTTAATAATGAACGTGACATTAAGAGTACAATACAAAAACCGCAAAATGATAAGATATACTGAACAAAATTGACTTCTACAATTAAGATTAACGTTTCAATAGCTAGTTATCTAAATATTTTTGTACAATATTTATGTAAAAGTGTGATTTTTACGACACTTCGGAATCTTTCAGTTACACATATATTACGGAAAAAATATTCTTGCGTAGCTGTGGCGTATCAAGAATTCCTGAAAATCGGGTCGAACATACAAATAGAGGATTCGTTTATCCAGTATAACAAAATTTAGAAATTATTTCTTCGTGAAAATGAGTTATTAAGGCTCCTCGCTATATGAAACACTATGTTGTGGGTACCGCTTGAATTGTCTCGACGAAACCTTTCAAATGATCATCCACTAAGTACGACTTTGTTGTGAAGTTTAATGGCTGACAGGATTTTAAGGGATGCAGATTTGGCAAGTCTGAGATTCACAAAAAATTAGCCAAGACTCTCAAAATTAAAGTAGTTGGACCGTAATAGTTCCGCTATGTTTCGGAAGCAATAAACTTGGACAGTGCTAGCCGAGGTTTCCTAATGATTTTCATTACTTCCGAAACGTTGTGGAACTATTGCGGGTCCATTACCCCTTCTAGATCGGCCACTGAATTTTAGACTGAATTTTAGAGTTACACACTTTTATCTTGCCCACTATTCACTTCTTTTTCATTATTTGTTTCTCATTTCTTACTTGACGAATAAAAACTTTTTGAACATTTTTATACAAATACGCAAATGAAATTGGGTAATCGGTAATTCATTTACTGCAAAAAGAGAGAATTCGCCATTGACTCCAAATTGAATTTACCTATCAATACTTTCCACTAAACATTGTAAAACACTTTTCGAGGGGAAATCTAGAGTTGATTGTCTCAAAATGTTTTAATGAGTAACCGTTTAATTGCGCATTTTTGAAGGAATCAAAAATTAAGTTAAGCAGCTTCTGTCAATAAAAGGAAAAATCGACCAAAAATTGTGTTCAGTTTCATTCTATAAAGGTGTATCAAAGTATTATTATACCGTTTATCATAATTATCACCGGGAATACACTATTGTTGGTCATCATTAAGACCGAGGACGAATCAGAACGATTTTACAAACCTTTCACCTCGTTCAATCCCCGCCTTTCTACTCCGATTGACTCCTCCTCTTTACGGTTTATAGGTCGGCCCCTATAGATTAGGCTGACATCAGATACGCAAATAGAACTGCCGCCCCATGTCTAAATCATGTCTGAACTCGGTCATTTTACTGGCGTTAGACCTCGATTCAAAACTGAGTTACAAATCTTTGATTTCGACAGATTATTTTAACCCCCTCCCCCGAATGAATACTTGAAAATATCAATAGAGGAAACTTTCTTTGGCATTGGTCATTTTTCAAAATTTGAACAAGAAAAGTGGGGTTTTGTGTTTGGGTTTTAGTTCAATTTAATTAAATGTAAACTTCATGCTCCATTTGCTTTTTGCTATAGATAAGTATTCTATTTTACACGTTTTTATATCGTAATTTTGAGATAAAAAGTGAAGATTTTGTCATGATACGTTTACCCCTCAGGATAAGGCGGATTGCCTTAATGTGTCATCAATCTATTAGTCATCAATAGAAATCATAAAATATGGAAATTCGACACCTGTGAAAATATATATGTATGATCCGTCACGCGAAAAGGGATCATATGGGTATGTAAAATGTCGACCCTAGTCAGACTGCGCGTATTGCGCAGCCTGACTAGTATCAACACTTTAACCATTTTGCTGATTTAATGAATCGAGAATGATCCCAATAAAATGGCCCGTATATTTTTTTTAGAAAGGCGACCTATGGTTTACCTTTGCTGGACCAAGACTCCTCCAATTTATTCAATTTACGGAGTTCCCAGATGGCCCCTTTTCGCGTGACGGATCTCATATCTTTAAATAAAGCCAGAGCTACAGATAGAGGGGGTATTATGAATTTGGATCAAATTATTTCAAAAATGAAAGCATAAACCCTTTATTGTTGGTACTCATTGGAAGCGTCTCACCGAGTCGATTCAAATGAGTACCAACAACTTAGGATTTCATTGCGAAATAAAGATTTTAGACTTGCTTTATCCCCTTCTTATCTTTATAGTTCTGCAAGAAAGAGTGAGGTTCGAGACACCGTTATCTCAAATCATTTCAATGAAAAATTGATCTTTGATCACTCACTTAAAATTGCGGGTCTATACATCTAATTGTCAATCAGGTTTTGTAATCTTATTTAACCCAGAATGTGCAAAAAGAGGGGTATTTTGGATTTTAGATTTAAATATGTTAATTATAATTACAAAAAGACTATGTTGTGGTTACTCATTGTAATGCTATTGACGAGAAGATTAGTTGGTACCCACAACATAAAGTTTTGTGTGTACATATGAAATACACAAATACCATTTTTCAAAACGAAATGATTTTGGAAGAAACACTATTTTTCCCAGATAATTTGAAACTACTTTGTAAGTTGACTCAGCAACAATATTCTGAGAGCAGTCAATTACATTACAATATGACAAAAAAAAAAAATGTTAACTGTAATGATTTATAATGAAACACCTGTTTGTTTCCTTTGCTTTCAAAATAAGACTCAATTATCCAACTAGTTCGATCTATGGACCACCTATTTTTGTCTAGATACGAGCCCAGTCGTATTGGCTTATCAGTAAAGAGGGGGTCTATAACGTAAATAAGAAACACGATAGGGTTTCCAGAGAAAACGGCTCTTGGATGAGATAATTTTCAGTTTTTCCCAGGAAAAAAATATCTAAAGACCCTTTTGCTAAAAGTTATTATATACAAAAAGAATTCTAGGAAAACAAAAAGGGTACTAATCAAACCTACTGCATAGTCATATTTTCAGTTTAAATCAAAATAACAAACCCCCTTTCTTGCTATAATGATTTAAATATGATATAATAAAGCCATAAAGTAAACGGGTTATATGTTTAAGACAGTTTTATTGTGGAATATCCTTAATAATGTGCAAATACAAAAGTACTTGCTTAATCAATGTGTAGTAAATTACAGTATGCACAAATTGTTTAGAATATGGAAAGTAATAATAATAATAATTTCTTAAAAGTAGAATGATATATTTCAAATGAAATTAACAAATGTGTTTACAATTTCACTGATTCCGATGTTTTAAAAAATAAGAATAAAAAACAAGCATCGACTCTATCGAAGACTATTGAAATCCAATCTTAGTCAATTGGCATAATATTTCCTGAACGTATTTTATTTGATAGGAGAGAGAGGAAGCTACGGCATGTACATAGCGCAGCCGATTAGCTTAATATTTCCGGAATTTATTGTAACGAAGAACAGAATTTTACTTGTTAAAGATAAAATTTCGAAAAGAAATTGACGTTCAACAAGTGCAGACGAGCAATAATTCATCTCATTTTCTGCCCACACACATGCAGTGCAATGCGATCATGGTTGTAAAAGGGATTTTAATCGCTTCGATTATAGAACCGCAATTTATTCATGAGCAGTCTCGAAAAGCAATCGTTTTTAAGCGTCTTCAGAATTACAGATAGAGGGGTTATTTTGGATTTAAGACCAACGTATTTCAATAATCGTAGCACTATATTGTTGGTATTCATTGCAATTGTCTCGGAGAGACAATTCGAATGAGTACCCACAGGGGATGGTTTAATTGAGAAAGAGACATTTCAGACTGGCTTAACACCATCTTCTTTGTACCTCGATCATTCTGAGGCGCTCAATTCTGATCCGAGAGTCGTGCCAATGAATCCTTGCCTTCAGAGTTCGATTTCTAGTTGGTGCGTTCGTCAGCGTTTTCTTTAACAGGAATTGTTTAAAAAAACTTCTTTATCCATAAGCAGTCTTAAGTTTCCATCTAAAAATGATTGAACGAAAAGGGATATATGACTTAACACTGAACACAATTCCTAAATTTTACGTGACGCAATAACAAACAATCAAACCTTTTGCTTTCTTTACAAAAACAAATGGTCGTACGATTTGCTATTACCTAAACATTTATTTTTTCTACTTTTCAGTGGCAACCTTAACTCGATTGCGAGTCCGTTCCAACACAGAGGAAATCCCCGTTGTCTCTTTACCGGATGTGATACCAATGTCACGTGATCGATCCATTTCACTTCCGGATGTTCCGTCATTCCGACGTCGGGAGCACGAACAAGACGTTGGCCGTGAACTACGACGTATTAGTGACGAGTTTAATTCCTCATTTACGCCAGTCAGACGGGTGAGTTTTTTTTTCGTCTTAAAACATATGCTGAAAAGTCAGAATCCAAATGATAATTTCAGTTTTATCTAATTTTTACAACGACATATTATAACGTTTGCTCTAAATGGATTATTGTTTCAATCAATTAGAGTTCTCGTTTGAATTTCTATCACAAAATAGCAACAACAAAAAAAGACGTTTAGACTAAAGTTTAATTTCGTGCACTTGTTAAAATGAATATGGTATTGCAGTGAAATGGGTTCACTTGCAGTTTGCATTACAACCGTTAATTGACGGTGACTATATACATTTGACCCGTAACGCGAAAAAAAACCTATAGGTATTATGCTCACGCGATAACCGCGATATTGTATATAAACACTGGATCAATCCATGTTATTGAAAACAGTGTTCATGTCGATTGGCTGTGTTTATTATACTGAAAAACATGCAGTAGTTTATCGGAGTGGCGTAGTCGAGTGGATAAGGACGACAGAATTTTGACCAAGCGGACCGAGTTCAATTCTGCATTGCGACATAAAAATTAACTTTTTCAATTTATACATTTAATGGCATAATTTAAAAAAAAAATTGTTAAATGATTTGCTAATTTTGAAAATTCTTCAAAGGCTTTTTGTATTCTTTGGATTGAATAGCTATATACTATATTTACTTCACCGTGGGGATGGATATAAAGGCCACTTTAGAGAGAGCTTGAAACGTCATTTTTACTATTCGAAGATTCCAAATTAAAAAGATTTCACGCTGATAAACCGAATGCAATAGCCAAAACAATTGTAGACCAAAGGCGATTGTTTCATGATTCGATATTTCATCGCATAGAATCGATAAAGGTTTCTCCGAACAGTATAATCCTGTATGTTTAATCCTAGAAAAGAAATTTATCTGCGTGTATTTGATGATGTAAAAAGTTTAATTTTTTCGAATAAAACCAACAATAACAAAATGTGCCGATGACAGGATACGAACCGGGAGCATTTTGGTAACAATCAGTCGATAGTCTAGCATGCGTATCCACTGAGCCATCGCAGTCATTTACATACGTCACGGTATTTTAATTATATTATATCAGGTTCTGTACAGGAAGTTAACATATTCGATAAGTAACCTGCACTACCTATAGAAAATATCGATACAACCGTGTAAATGTTAACATTATCGCGTGCAATTTATAGTGCTTACCAATATCTGTTTCAAATATTTATTCTAAGGAGTTCCCAGATGGTCCCTTTTAGCGTGACGGTTCACATTGAAAAATATATATACATATATTTTGGGAGGTAGGCCTTTATTTCTAAGATTTAATGTCCTGAATTTATTCAAAATGAATAGGTTTTAGACGTCAGTTCTAAGTGAAATAAATTTGTGACCGGCCACGCGAAAAGGGACTATCTCGGAACTCCGTTAAATGAAGTTTATACAGGAATGTACAATGATCATTCTAGATTCAGAAAATCAGCAAAGGGAGAAAATTTTAGACCCTAGTCAGTCTGTGCATTCCGACACTTTACGCGCTACCCAGGTCGTCCCTTTTCGCGTGACGGGTTTCATTTTAGAATCGATGAGCTGTGAGCTGGGTCACTTGAAAAACAGGGGAGCTTGTCTGACATCCAATCCCCTTTTTAAATATTCATTATATGGAGTTCCCTTTCCACGTAATTCGTGTGCATATTTTTGCTACTGTTTACTTCCGACATTGATAACATGATATATCAATATCCTTACCAGGAAATGTTTTGTTTATTTCGGAATCAGGGCATGTGTTGTTTATTCCTGTGACAGGGCATATTGACATTACGCAAGCTACGTAGTAGTCACGCGCCACTGAGTCACCTTAGCTGTGGCCTAATTGGTAATCTTATGTCATTCTGATATTTGGTGCCAACCGCTAAATAGGGAGAAAAAATCCCCTGTCGATCTAATTCGGCATTTAATTTAATAATCGACTTTACGCTATTGTATGATAGAGCGTTCGTTGACCTGACCGCTATTTGGGTACAAGCTGTGTTTTAAGTAGCTCATTGACGAACTAGCGCTCGTTGAATATTTATGAAAACTCTTGGCTATGCCCAGAAATAATCAAATAGAGACACTGACATAAAAGCCAATGCTATTAGAATGTTAGGGTGGCGGGTTCAAAACCTACCCTGCATTCAGGATATCGAAGGGCAAGCGAGCGCCTCTTTCATTGACTAGTGAAGAGTTTCTAATGCGTGTTTCAAACTTGGGGCGCTCGCTTGGGCTTCATTATCTTGAACGCAAGGCCGAATGCCTTCAGTAAGAAGGGAGTATTTTGGATTTCAAATGAATTTATTCTTAATCATACATGCACAATCCAAATTTGTGGGTACTTGTTTGAATTGTCTCGCCGAGACAATTCAAATGAGTACCCGCAACATAGGGTTTCAATGCCGCTGATTTGGCCATCTGACTCACCATCTGGAAAATTATTCATAGCAAGCTTAATTTGGATAATAATAAGCCGAAAACTGGGATTGAATATCATTTTTACTTGTAAAGTAATGAAGAGATTACTTGTTTCAATTCATGAAGGCATGAGACTAAAAACCTAATCACACTGTATGAATTCGCAAAGCGGATTCATACATTTGTGTGATTAGGTTTTTCTTTCATACCTCCATGAAATCAACAAACAAGCTCTACAAATCTTATGATTTATAACACGAAACAACAAAGAAAAGAGTTATTGACTGAAAGGCAAATTTCATAGGGGACAACGTCATGTGGAAGATTACAAAAAAGCTTCACAATCAAAATTGTTTTCACAGAGCAATGAAACCAATTCTAAAGTTAATTAGAAAGCGTAAACTGTGATGGATTCAACTAGAATTAAATATATTACATAATAAAATGGTGACGTGCGGCAAATGCAGAGAAATAACTAAAATAAAGAAGAAAGTGACATTAAACCAGAATCATTCAACAAATAGTAAAATGTTACATGTTACACTGCCTGTCAAATGGCCGAGTTTCTCTATAACCCACTTCTGATATCGGAAAACTTAATCAAGCAGACACTGAGATCTTTGAGGAGACTTCATTAATTCAATAATAGGGTTATATCAGCGAGGGTTTCGTGTAATCGCCCTATTATTATTGTTTGTATTTGTTTTCTCGGCCGTCGTAACTTTGGGTGACTCAGCTCCTCTGATTTGCTGACGGAGCCCAAAAATAGCCCGTCTAGGAGAGGAGCCCAATCAATACAGAATGGGCGTGGAAGTCGGTTAATTCGTTTTCCCTCATATTTATGCCATGGGTTCAATATTGCTGAAGTATTCTATTTTGTGAACGTTTTTACGAAAAGTAGTAATTACTGGTCGTTTCTTCTTATCGGAGTTCCATTCCTTCTTATTTCTTCACCGGGATTCGCTATTACTCTCGCATTTATAAATAACTATTTTTTGGACCTCATTGAGATTATCGGTTTTCTTTTCCTCTTTATTTCTTTTCGTTGCATTAAATACAGTGTTAACCTCGTTTTAAGTAACCTGACGTATGTCTTCAATTAAGGTAGTGGTAGTGAAAGTCCCGCAACATTTCGGAACATGTGTTTAACAATATTAATTGAAGTTTCCTAATGAACACTGTTAAAGTTCATGACTTCCGAAACGTTGCGGAACTATTACGGGTCCACTACCTTAAGGACCGATATTCACATAGAAAATATTTCGAGATTTTTGATGAACATAGATCAGAATAAACGAATAGGGCGAGGTCTTAATTTATCCACACATTCTTTTAAGAAAAATCTTCTATTTCAAAATGTTATCCTAAAGTGTTCTACAGTGGTCTCGCGTTACCTCGAGAGGGCGAAAACTCGAATTCATGCGAAAGCTCAAGCTCGCCTTCCGGTCCCGACGCGTCTTTCCTTATTTTCTTGTCGGTTATTACTGCATTAACTCGAACGCGCGATTGCTCGATCGCTCGAGCAGCAATCTCAGTCCCGTGATCAAATTTTACTGCATTCTCTCGAGCAAAAGGGTTCGCACCTTTATGACATCTATTGTTTTGCAACAAAATTAACTTACAGTGTGTATTTGTTATTTCATCCCAACGTAAAGAATACCTTCAGGCCTTTTCACAGGGTCTCGACAAGGCAGACAACTTATTTTCACACCTTTTTGTATGCCACACTTATTCAATTTTAGGGTGTAAATGACGCGAATTTAATGATCAGAAAATAATTTTGAGACTTTGAAACAATTATAAAACAAATGCACATTTTGTCAAACTAATTCTCATTATCATTTTAAAAGACTTTCGAAAATCATTCTAGTGAGTAATTAAGTAAATAATTCATTTTTTAAATCGAAAGATATTGACGATTGTCATTCGAAACATCAGAACAACAATTTTTCAGCTGTAGATTCAACGTTTCGGTCGCTAATCGACAGTGTTCGGTACCAAAACGCGGTGAAAGAAAAATGCGTCTATTTTAAATTGTCTTGAATCCCGCTTCACCTTTGATTATGTTTTCTGCTGAACAAAACGTTTTAATAAATTTCAGAAAAAAATCATAGAAAGATTGTAAACTTCATTCTTTGTTTTAAGATGCCATTTGAGGAAACACCCTTACAATTTAATTATAAGAGGTGCCGAGTAAGCTGGCTCTAATGATAAAATTGTGAGAAAAGAAGGAATTGCTTGCAACCTCGCCTATCTTCTGAATGAGAAGACGTCTAAAATTTTGTCACTCAGCAACGATAGCTACGAAAATACTTTAAGAAAGAAATAATAAGCTTGTTATACAGCCTCTAATAAAATTTGCTAAATTTAACATTTTGTCATTTCAATGGCCTTGTATTGAGAACAGACACTACAATATTGATGCCGATTTCATCGTTCATCGATTTTTTGTAGATTTTTCTCTTTTGAACCCTTACGATTTGACCAAATTCAATCGCCTGATTTTACAAATTGTTTTAAATCAGAGTTATATATTTCGTAAAACTTTTCCTCGGGGAGTATTTTACATGTGTACTGCATGATTTGAAGGCAAACTATTCATAGATGAAAATTTTGCTTACTGGCATTAACTCGAATCATGCGATGACTCGAGCAAACTGGTCGGTCCCGTGTGTGTTCGAGCTATCGCGAGACCACTGTATTTTAATTCATTAAGCCAATTAAAAGAAAAAAATGTTTTATGTAAGGAAATAAAGAAAAATTCCGACAGCGATTTTTTCATGCCACTTTTCCCGACTGTAACAAGTGTTCCGAAAGGAATGTAAAAACCAAATGTTTGGGTTTAACCCGTCTGCATCGCAAATGAACAATTTTCGTGTGAATTGCAAGCTCGGGGGCAAGATGAAAGTTCTTGGATGTGGAAAAACTCCAGCCAGACGTTATTACAGATGCTATTTTTATATAATAGCCAGATTGTTATGTGCTTATTAGCCCACTTATGCTATTAGGAACACTTCAAGGAAATAAGTCAACATCTAATGAACGCTGGAAACAATCGCGATTCTAATCACGGCTGTGCTAGAATTCTAAATTTAATGTAAAGTTTTTGACTGCTGTTTTTCCCGCGAAAAGAAATATAGTTAATAAACAAAATCTCTCGCAAAACCTTAAACTATATTTCCATTAAAATTTAAAGGGATGGAGGAAATATTTATAGATATTTTAAATCATTCGAGGTGATAGTGTTTCTGTAGAACCACGGAATCTTAAAATTCTATCATTAAAAGATATTTGAGCCGTTTGAGACATTTCCAACAATTTAAAATGTGCACCAAGCGAAGACTTTGGCCAGCCTGTGCTTCCACACAGTCTTCCCAGAATCGTCACTTTGCGTTTTATTAATAGATAAGGTAAAAAGTATCTTTAGACAGACAGGCAATCTTGTTTCAGCACTGTGTGGATGTCCAGGCCGCTCAATGTATGCAACTCACGACATGTCCAATTTTTGGAAATGTCACGCACTGGCTCATTTGATATACTCAATTCGAGTACCGTGTCCCATAGTTTCTCTATCTTTATTTATTTGTTACCCGTCACGTGAAAAGCGACCATCTGGGAACTCAATATGAAAAAGAGATTGGTTCTAGTACAGGCCAACCAGAGGTCCCATTTGAAAAATTCTTTTACTGGAAGGTAGATTGATTTTTCTAGATTCAGAAATTTGGTAAAGTGGGAGAAGTTTTGACCCTAGTCAGCCTGCGTAGTTCACGCCTTTACGTACTACCCAGATGGTCCCTTTTCGCGCGATGGGTCTCATTTGTATAAGCCAGTATGCTATATGGAATTACATTTCATGCAGACTATAGTTTGCTTTTTTTGAATACATTGATGAAATTTTAAGTTCCTGGTGTGTAACTAAGTTATGATAGTATCCCCTACACCCCCCCCCCCCCCTTCTTACCAAATTTAGCCTTTTTTCAAAATGAAAAATGATCGCGCAACGTTTGATGAATGTTATCACGCTTTGCACATGTGCAAATTACGCCCCCTTTTCGACCTAGATTTACATCCACCATCCAACAATCAGCAGCCGAGCGTAGGCACCCGTAGGTGTTGTTCTTGTAATCCTGAGCGCAGGGCTATTGATACAGAAAAGCCATGCTATTAAGTCGAATTTGATGAAAAAAAAAGAAGAAAAAAATGTGTTAAAACCAATATTAGACTACTACAATCAAAGAACCGGTGTCCTTTCTATGCTTATTTGAAATGAGTTTCCGTAACTTTAGTGTTACTGTACTATAACAGCCTGTTTTATTGTCTATCTCTCAGACAAAACACCACGTGTTGACTGTTTGCATCAGCGCGCGAACCTCGTGCAGTAAAAGACAACGAATGTCTGGATGCTGCCTCAAACGTATTCTTAATCTCGGCTTATTTCAAAATCATTGTAACTGCAGCTTGATTCAAGCTGCAGTTACGATGTTCTTTAAATATAGCCGCCTTGGATGGAATTCTACAATAAACGAAAGCCGAACATATGTTGCAATCGTTTTGATGGTTCTTATCTACTCCAAGGCGATTATAATTTCACACGTGTTATTAAGACGTTTTTGGCACCGCTTTTCAAGGCGTAATTGGACTATCTACTGACTTGCTTTGCAGCAATGGAAAAGAGAAAATCGAAAAAAGAGATAAATATAACAAAATAAAACAAAAAAGTATTGTATTTCTATCCAAAACTTGACCTGCAAACCAATCATATTTAAAATATTAACATGAAGAAGGCACCTTAAAATGGTAGGCATCATTTATTCCCAAAGTCATCTTTCAAGGCTATCGCCAAAGATAAAGGGATGGCTTGTATAAAATGATTTCGATGGTCATTCATTTGGTTAACGAACAGATCTTTTTACGTGGATTGTACAGAAATTCCATTTATTTTAAACCAAAAAGAAAAAAATCTAGATATAACTCGCCTTTGAAAAGTTGGGACGTTTTTCTCAAACTGCTCTTTTATTTGACATTCGATCTAGATGTATATCCGAATAATAATCATGTGTCGTTTTATCGTTTCAGAGACGAACATCTATTGTACTTCCTGCTTCCTTCCCCCTGCGTGTCAACATAGACATCTCGGCTTTCTTCGCACCAATCAGCCGCTTTATTTCAAGCAGTCCAGTGTTCCAGTCTAACCAGGATCGACGACCAGATAACAACAACGACTTTTTTCAATGACCTTGGACCTGGATATGACTGAATGCAGACTATAAAAAGCTTGTTGCTACGACGATCTCGCTTCGAGGGGGGGGGGGGTATAACAGCGTGCATTATGGGAAGATTTGTATTTGTTGGAGCAGCGGAAGTGACGCAATTATTTGATAAGTATTAAATCCATGACATCTACGGCAAATTCTAGGTGTTTAATGATTGAGATCGGAAGGGACTCAAAATAATCTTACATTATTTATGCAACAATAAAACAATTCATTGCTTGTGAAAAAATAAGACTTTCAAAATCAAATGTGTCGATAGAATCTAGTGTCTTGAGAGTAACTTGCATAGACAGAAACATATACATGTACTTAATTACCGAACAAGAAATTGGGACAAAGTGTTTTTTCCGAAAATATTGGAAAGACATCAGTAAAGTTTTATTTAGATACATAGAATGTTGTCCTTGGGCGACCATAAACTGAGAACTACAAGTTGCATAAGGTGTCCTTACGAGGTTTTGGGCGCTCTTTGACATTTATTTGTTCCTTGTTCGGGTAAACATAGACATTTCCCTGCCACCTAGTGGTTGTTGCAGTTCAAAACTTTTTCAGCATTCGGAACATCACTCGGCCATTTCCGTAAACTACAACGTACCTCGGATGTATGTAAGGCGGGTGGGTATGTAACGAAATCGTGCATTTTGTTAGGCGGAAACAGTGTAAGAAAATTAGCACTGTAGATTTATATCTTTTACAGTAAATAACGGCTGAAAAACCTTAATTTTTGAGAATGACGAATCATTCTCAAAAATTAAGATTTTTTCAGCCGTTATTTAAGAATCTAAAGATATTTATATTAGGATTCGATGGTTTCACGTCAGTGACTTAAACAAGTAGCGTTGGCGACGTCGAATGTTTTCACTCACAGTTTCGAGGGCTGACGCCATTTTAACTGACGTCATCGAGTCTTTCAATGGTTTTCCCGTACTTTTAAAAATAGTCCGTCTATGTACATCCGAGGTTGATCGTGAGATTGGCCGAGTGGTGTTCCGAATGCTTTTTCAGGTTATATAGTTCCTTATAAGCTCATATTTGATAAATGCTCAGAATTTTAACTTTAGGTGGTTAAGTCAAACTTCATGGAGTAGTAATATTTATATTTTGAATACGCATTTCAAATGCTGCTACCAGGAGGGGAGCGTTTTGATTGGTTTGTTTTCAGACCTATGTCACGTGACGATTGAAAGGTCGGAGTTTGTTACTATTTTTGTGATGGCGGACTAGTCAAAAATACGTAATCAAAAAGGTTTATTTCTTTGTCGAGTAAAGAGAAAATTTGATCATCTGCACTACGACGCGTACCTATAAGGTTTACATTTAAATCGACTGAACCAGAGGACGTTTAAGAGTGGTTCAATCTTTAAAAAAAAAAAACAGTTGTATTTCTAGCTAGGAAGAATTAGAGAAATAATTATATTGTTATTCTGTGTATATGCAAGAAATTGGAAAATGAAAGCATTGCTAATTTCAGGCAATAACTCCATTTTACACAAATCTTTTATTCAAGCTTGTTAGGGGTGCACAGTAGAGAGTTTGTGTAAAATTGATCTCTTCACTTATCGACGAAATTCAGCTTGGTCATTTCGATTAAAAAGCTTGAAACAATCGGGAGTTGATACAAAATGTTTCGCCATTATCATTCAATTTAGTGGATCATTTACTTTTGTTGTGGTGCTAAATTATCATATATCGCGCAAAAAAGTAAACCGCAATCCGGATAGTCCTTTTCAGCGGATAGCTAGTACTGCAGATGGTCGTTTTGGACGGGTTTTTATTCTCGGATCTCGACACCAAGAAAACCTTTGAATCAGTTGATTGATCTCAGTTTGTGTGTACAGATTATACGTTTTTCATTTGTTACCATTTTGTAATTTGTGTTCTAGTTAGAGGTTTGATTTGGAACCATGACAATATTGTACTTGTTCGATACCTTTTATGCGAGCAGACTTAATTTTTTGTACAATATTTTCATTTTGACTTTTCCAACCAAAAGGGTCATGATTATATTTCTTGGAGTTTTGTTTCTTACGCTTTCTGTCAAATAAAGTTCTTCTCACCTTTAAATCAAAGAACCAAAAGGAGTATTTTGGATCAAACAGAATTATTTTAATAAAAGTTGCATAAATCCTAAATTGTGGATACTCATTGGATTCGGATCATCGACACGATTTAAATGAGTACCCACATTATAGGATTTTAATGAGAATGAAGATTTGAGACATGAAATACCCTCTCTTATGTGTACTTCTGTTTAATGCTTGTAAGTGGTTTACTTCTTGTAGACTGCTTACGGTCTTTACATATGATCACCAGTCATCTGTTGCATCAAAGATAACGATTGGTAAAATGAAATGTAAACCGGGAGTTATTCTTCGCCATTCATGTTCTTTGTTTCAATTATAAAAATGAAACGACCAACCTGATTGGCTAAAACAGACTTGGGCCTGTTTTACTTAACATCATACGCAAAAAATTAATCGTAAGTGAAAAATAACAAATCGTACCTGGTGTTTTCATTCATTGGTAGATTCTACCTTGCAATATCTCTTCGGAATCGTCTTTAGAAGACTATTCCATTGAGATGGTGCATAGCAGAAGTCCTTATTTAGTTACTAATCTAGAAGCAACTTTAATTGTTTGACTTACGCAAAAAAGATCGTAAGACGTTTAGTAAAACGGGCCCCCGGTGTGGCTCAAAAATAACTTACGATTAAAACTAAACAATAGTTAACTTTTATACACTGGGGGCGCTGAACTTTAAATATTGTCCATCTGTTCTTCTGTCGATCTTCTTTCTATCTTCCTCTGTCAAGTGTTTGTATTATATGACATTATAAAAGTGCTAAAATGTAATAGAAAAAAGTATAAATTCCATCATCGAATCGTCGTTTATTTACAATAAGGTTTACAATTTTGAAGGATTTCATTTAAAGTTCTTTTTTCAGAATTTAATCATTAGCCGGTGAATTTACACCATGGGCCCGTTTTACTAAACATCTTGCGAAAAGTTGATCGTAAGTCAAATTCACAAATCGTTCCTGGTGTTTTCATTTATGTTAGATTCTGCCTTGCAATATCTCACTGGAATCGTCTTTATAAGACGATTCAAAGGAGATGATGCTTTGCAGAATTCCATACTTTGTTTCTACTGTAGAAGCAACTTTAATTTTTGGCTTACGCAAAAAATTATCGTTTAGTAAAACAGGCCCCATATGTATTGCAATTTGCATAATCCGCTCAAGTTATTCTAAATTGTGACTCGTCAAACAAAAAGGGCATCTGATGAATTTTGAATCAGGCACAACTGGAAATGTGACTCTGAGATCGGCTCCATCGAAGGTCAACTTGAGTTAGATTCTCGAAAATGATTAATGACAACAGCACCATCAAAATAGAGTATCAGCAAAGACACAGATGACATTTTTCAGTGTATGAAACCTGACCAGGTTTTACACTTCGATGTAAACATATGCGGCAGTTACAACTGTTTCGCGCTGAGCTATCGACTTATAGTTCTTTTTCGCATGACAGTCACTCCAGGAAAACACAGCTGACATTAGTTCGGGTATTCTTTTTATCATTTCAGAAGACAATCATTGTATTCTAAGCAAACAAACAAACAAACAAAAATAACTAAAACACTGGATGTTAATCACTGGTTCTTACAGTCGTAAAAACAATTGAATTTTTCATTATTGATACTTTTGTTACTAACATAAATATGGATTTTTTAAAACTGATTCGGATTTGCTGAAATTGTATAATCGTCTCTTTGAGCAGTAGTTAATCTACGGTAGGATATCAAAATGTCTCAACTGTAGCTTTGGTCAATCATTAGTAATCATATATTTTCCTATCCATAAGATAAGAATCCCATTCATATTTTTTTCATGAAAAGGTGCCTATACAATATTTTGATCTCAAAATAATCTAGTATGAATGTGTTAAATTGTTGATATGCTTAAGATGTGATCTTACAACAAGGACTAGGTACTAGAATTTGTAATTATTCTTGATTTTTAGACAATTTATTGCCCAGTTTATAAATCGTCAGTGGACGACGAAAGTGTCGTAATTATAGCTTTACAAAAGCTATAATTACGATATCTTTGTTGCCCACCGACGATATGTAAACTAAGATACAATAGTACATAATTTTGTAGTACAGAAGAAATAGTGTTAACGTCATTTTATTCCTTGTAGCCCAAGTGTTTCTCAGAAAATACTCTTTCATTTAAAACCGCATTGTTTGATTATATTTCTTGTTATGATGGTATCACACATTATAATTGTATGATATTAAATGAATTTGGGTAAGCATTATTTCTTTTAAAGCTTTGATTGTAATCTTAACACGTCATACAAAAAGGGCCTGACAGGTAATTCCTATTTAGCGCATTTTGTGGAAAATGAGGTACGTTTTTAAACGTTCGCAAACGATTATGGATCCTCAATGCAAATTTAGAATACTCTCTTAGACCCCACCCTTTTCTTTAAATATTTGATTTATATAGTTCCCACATGGCCCCTTTTTGCATGACATGTCACATGGCAGATTTGGTGCATTTAAGGCGTTTTCAATAGATCTCGTTATAATGAACTCCTTTATTCCGACAGACAGTTTATACCGCACTTATCCTAAGATTTCGGACAATTAAAGACAGAAGATTATTGTTCTAAATTTCGTATGATGTGGAATCGAAACATATTAATGTGCATAAATTAAGCTTAGCTACGGACAGACACACACTGTGGACCATGTTCAAGCTGCTCTGATCTAGGACGACCATGTGTGCTTTGACCTCTCTGTCCGAATAATTGGGTTCTTTTAGAAAATAACGGAAGAGTCATTTTGGCATTAAAACGCGATAAGTGCAGCAGAGGACATGACGAAATCTAATGGATGATTTGGATTTCATTGCAACGAGACTTACATAATTTTCTGTGGCATTCTTGCTTTCTGTTCGCCTATTTTTTAACAGCTTGTAAATGATATACATGGACATGTCATTGTCTGTCTACCTCCGATTTTTATTTGATTTAGATTTTTCTACAGAATGTTGAGCTCTACATTAGAATCTACGGATCTAGGCAATCGTGCTTAGTTGTCATAAATTTCTATCCACCATTACGGATATTAGTTGTTCGATTTTCATTTTACCCGATGTTTTCGATTTTTCCTCTCGAAAAACGAGTGCATGAATCGTACTTTAAACATCGCCAACAATTGTAAGCGAAATTCTAGAATGATTCGTTTTATTTTAATATGATTTAGAAATTAAGTGTAGGGTATTAAGTTGATTTTCACTTAATAAAGTTAAGGAGTTATTTAGCCTTTTTTTCTATATTTTTTAGTAAAACCCTCATGGCTAAATAGAGAACACTTCTTATTACATGTTTCTTTCGAGGAAAAGAAAATGAGATGTAAATCATGTTTTTGTTACTTTCAGTTAAGTGAAATTCCATAAATAAGTGCTTTTTTGTATTTTTTGATTAAATTACTTTACTAATTTTAGACTAGTGTTTTTTCGGTTGCAGAGTTTGGATTTTGTGGATGGTAATAATATTTCTCATTTAAATTTATATTTTTAAAGAAAAAAGAAAGACAAAATAGACAAGAAATACTGTGGAAAAGTGCACATTTCTTATCACAAGTCATTTACTTAAAAAACAAATGTTTCGTGCTAAATGCAATTTAGTATGGTTTCATATATTATGGCTTATGCTACGAAATAATCTTTTTTACGTACGTTACGAATTTTCAGTTCGACACGATAAAAATGCCAGCCATACTCTCTTTAGTGATCCGTCAGTGATACCGATTCGGAACAGCAAAAAGTAACCGTAAGAGTTCAGCATGCACAACACGTGCACGGTGAATTGGATGAAAACGCCTTGCTCATCTTGGGTCAGTCTACTTATGTTCTTTGGAAAATCTTAACAAATTAGCCTCGCTATAAGAAAACCAACCAGTTTAAAACCGACCCAGTTCGAGGCAAACTAGACCTGCATTCAGTATGACGAAGAACAAGCGAGCGACCAGAAATGGTACCCTGTGTTGCCATAAGAAGCTGATAAAATGCGGGTTTCAAACTTGGGGCGCTCGCATGTACTTTGTAATCCTGAACGCAAGGTTTGATGTACAGGCACAGGAGAAAGTGAGAAGCTTGGGTAGTCGGTGAAAACAACCCTGTGTTCAGGATGCAAAAACGTTTTAAAGAGATATAGCGTTTTGCACGTGCAAAGCGCGATATCATTTCTAAAACGTTTCGCGAACGTTAAATCCTGAACGTAAGGCGTACTTGTTTATTGATTTAGGGAACTGTGATGGTGCAGATCAGCTGCTTACCCATTGCGCGGCTAGTCCGTAACGTTCATTTCGCAAATGTATAGGGTTATCTTTTTCATAGCGGGCTTGAGGTAGTGGACCCGTAATAGTGCCGTAACGTTTCGGAAGAAATGAACTTTAACAATGTTAAATGAGGTTTCTTAATGATCGCATTAGGAAAGCCAAGTCAACATTGTGACAGATTATGAGATCCGAAATGTTGCGGATCCATCACGGGTCCACTAACTTACATAGAAACATAGTCATTTTTAAAAGAAATATCATTATTGACAGCGTTACTAGATTGTCCCATTTCCCTTAACGGGTCACATATTTGTGAAAAAACAGAGCTCTAAGTAAGACGAAGTGATGACCACTCATTTATATTCTTAAATACTCATATTTGTTGTGGTTACTCATTGAGACATGAGACATTACTTGTCTCATATTTATAAATCCGGTGATTACCAACGATACAGGATTGTGTAGATAAATAATGAAATTTTACATTGTGAAAAAAGAAATTACCTTCTCTTCCTCGAGCTCTGTATGCGTATAACATGTATTTGTGACCCGTCACGCGAAAAGGGACCATCTGGGAAGTGCGTAAAGTGTCGATCCCAGTCAGACTGCGCGAACTGCGCAGGCTGACTAGGGTCGAAACATTTTCGCGTGGAGCTGAATTTCTGAATCTATAATGATCAATATACCTTCTCATGAAAGAATTTTTGAATTGCGACCTCTGGATGACCTGAACTAGAATCAATATTTTTTTCAATTAGCTATTTTACAGAATTCCCATATGGTCCCTTTTTGCGTGACTGGTCATATTTTTGTAATGATCTCCTGTTTGTTTGTTTTCCCTGATTTAATTGTAAGTGTTGTGTATATAATGAAGTGTACATGACAATGTTTTGAAAGATTTTTGAAACAAACAAGAAAAATGAAATGTACTTTGTGTATCTTATATCTACACTCCCTGTAATGGTATGTGTGATGTTTAGATATTGACCCAATCCTAATTACTTCAAAACTTCGATGTCAAAAGCATCGCTAACAGGTACCGGCTGCAGGTGACGCATAATGTAAAAATTCTTAAATAATTCAGAGTTATCACCCCTGGTAGACTGGATAGCTCATGTGGTGGTGAACACACATGCCAAATTTCGAGAAGGTTACTTCATTAACCCTTGTCATGCTAAATATATTTTGGCTAAAAATTTTAATCAAAATCAAAGGGCAAAAAGCACTGAAAGTACCAACTTATTTGAAAAACTAAATCTATTGACAATTCTGGTATGAAAGTGAGAAACAGGTGGTGTAGACTAACATCAGACTGCACATATGTGCAGGCTGATGTTTGTCTATAGCTCTTGCCAAAGCAGGAATATTCCGGGTTCAGCATGACAAGGGTTAACAACCAAGATACGGACAAGGTTTAAGTTTGTCACGCCAATGTCTACACTTAAACATACGCCAACAACAACATCAACGCGAACGATTACGACAATACCTCGATTTTTCTCCTTAAACAGCCCAGGTACAAGTGTTCGATTTGAACTACAGCTGAGAAGATATCAGCGTTAACAACGGTTCGGGTAACATTCGGACAGGCACTGAAAATACCAGACCCACCGAATTACTTGGGAACATATAGCGAACCCGCGTTTTAACGGAGATAGCGATGTATTGGGCAGCGTTACAGTGGGTTTCCAGTATTACGACTGATATCATCTTTTAATATGATATACACAAAAACCCTAGCAAAATAGTCAAAGAATCTGCTTAAAAGCCATGCGATTGAACTTTAGTTCTATATGATTGTCTTTTGGAGAGATGTATTATAAGTTGGACTTGACCTCGCCGAAACCATGAACCAACTGGGTAGCTCCTGAAGAATTAATATCTATGTTTTTTTAGTGGTCACGCCGCGTATTCCAGAACGATTTGTCTTATAACATTGCTATTGATAAAAGCTTCCTTGTTTGAATTTATGAAAATGATATGTGATCATCTGATAGATCGTCGCTTTCAATCAAAACATCAATTGATAAATCAAACTGATGTAGCCTACACTGTCCTCTTTCTATTTAAACTAGTTAAAGAAAACCTGCACCAATCTGGTTGAAAAATCGACAATTTGCATGAGACAAACTTGAAATCAAGCAGGATAGGGTTTACAATCGAAAATTAGAAAATAATATGTTAGTGTCTTAAAATATCAATGTCAATATCAATTTGCCTCGTCAAGATAATTTCTCGCAGCCGAGACCAGAAAACATTGATATTTGAAGACACTTACAAATTATTCTATTTATCATGCAATCATTTTCAGAGCTTAATTGTGATAAACTCTAAAAACGGAAGAAATTCAGATGAAAGTTTTTGCAAAGTGTTTCTAAAAATAGACTACCCGATTTCATGTTATCAGACAGGTAGTATCAGGTCAATACAGGCTACTTTGAGTGATGAATTTAAATATTGACACGGTTTTTGTGAAAACCTATGAGAGCTAATTCTCCATGCCGCAGCCAGTGTAAAACCACAAAATCGGGTCGACTATTGAGTCATACAGCTTGCGGTTTTTCGACCTCATTACGCCAGATGTTCTCATAACGTGTCTGTTAAACTGTTTACTTGGTTTTTAGTTTGAATGGGGGTTTATGCCGCTTACAGCAGTTTTTCAGTTATCTCGCGGCAACTAGAGCTTGGATTCCTGGTACAAATGTATTTCACACACCAGAACTACCATCACATCCTTTCCTAGCCTCCAGCTGCTATCCCACATAAGCCTCCGATGTTCAACCCATTAGTTGGAGAGGAAAAGTCGGAAAGGAAGAGTGACGCCGTCGGAGATCGAACCCGGGTCCTTTAGATTGACTTTTTACTGTCTTCGTAAAAGGGAACATAGTGCGACCAAAATGTATCTCCAAGAAGGGAGCTTTATGATTTCCTGTTTAACCAATGCAAAATGCACAAGATTTTTATGAATATGACACTTTGAAATGTGAAATCGCCTAGAATCAAATTGACGGCGGGCTTACAAACAGTATGAAAGAACAATACAATACAATACAATACAATACAAATTCTTTATTTGCTATTGAAAGCGCCCAAATATGAGCAGAAAATTTTACAACCAATAAACTTTAACAAAACATCAAACAAATGAACATGTCAACGGATAACACATTTAGGTATACAGTAAAATAATTCAAACTCGAATTGAGTTCTGTTGACTTACAGTTAACTGCTGACGAGAGCATCGATATCGGTTAATATATCACGAAGATGAGTTTTAGGTCCAACGCGCAAGTTTAAGGAAGTTGAACCGTAATAGTTCCGCAACGTTTCGGAACTCATGATCTTTCACAATGTTAACAGAGGTTTCCTAATGAAAATCATTAGGAAACCTCGGTTAACTTTGTTAAAGCTCATGACTGCCGGAACGTTGCGGATCTATTACGGGTCCACTGGCTTAAGAATTGGTAAGATCAGTTACAACGATGTTTGGAAATAACGACACATTTTCTTAGGCTCGGACGGCGTCGTTAAATCCGGATATTATTGGCATCCTCACTATTTGAGTACTTAAGTCGGGTAGTTTAAGAACAACCGAGTACAGGGCACAGGGTTATTAAACGTTTTTCTTCCTCAACTGAGAAATTTCTCAAAAGAATTTAAATATATTATTAAGAACAACGTATTGATTTTATCTTTTAAGTTCACACATTCTCTTTTGGGTTAAAACAGAATTGAAGCTTTAATTACAAGTTGACATTTAGCCGCCACCATAGCGCAGTTGGTTAGGCATAAGACTTCCAACCTGAAAGTCGTGGGTTCGATCCCCAGTGGCGGCAAGTATCCTTTCCGACGTTTGTCTCTAACCAATGGGCAGATAACCGTAAGCCTATGTGAGATAGCAGTCGGAGGCTAGGAAAGGGTGTAATGGTAGTACAGGTGAAAGAAATACCAGGAATCCATTGTTAGGTGCTCCGGCCGCCGCGATATAACTGCGAAATAGTTGAAAGCGGCGTAAAACCAATTCAAACAAACAAACAAACAAGTTGACATTTAAGATTTTTTTTCGTTTAGAATGAGAAAAGCTTTATAATCTTAAACCCAGATTTTGTGCAAATATTCATAGTTCTGGGAAAATATTAGATCTAGTCTTGAACGAGGAAAGAAATGTTGAAACTAAATTCGTCATTGACCTTGACCGTCATTGACCTTGACCTTTGGCGTTCACCTAGTCTGTATAATGTTTTAAAACAAATACTTATCTGGTTTTGAAATTGCTTCACACTTTGCGCGACAGCACACGTGCAAAGCGGAAAAAATCAACAAGCGTTTTGCAAACATCTTGATTGCAGGGCAGATTTTAATGTTTGTGCAAAATATGCCTTGCGTTCAAGATGAACGCTCGCAAATCGCTTGAGGAATGTAACGCCACTTTGCAAGTAAGGTGACGTGCAAAGCGGGGTGCAATTTTTAAACGTTCGAAAAAAGGTTTCGCGTCTACAATGCAGGGCTTATGATACAGGTCTATTCGGGTCATATAAATCAGTAGAAGTAAATTTGCCCAATAGAATGATAAACGGGTATCAGTGCACTATTCTCAACTTTGTCGACGAGGGATAAATCCGTCGGTTTGATATGGGAAAATTGTGCACTTTCATCGTTTGTGGTTACAGCTTAAATTATGTATTTGCACTTTTTGCTTGATTTTATGATATCATTTTTCCTAGACAAAAACTCGAAGAAAGAAATGAGCACATTTTATATCTTTCTGGAATCAATGATAAGAAAATCCAGGTTATCAAATGAAAAGCTATATTTCTCGTCAATTTTATTACACCTGGAAAATTGCTATTTTCTCAGAGACGTTTATCAAAGCACGGATTTTATCCCATTACCAGCCCTGCGTTCAGGATGGCAAAGAGTGCAATCAGTTATCAAATTATTCCCCGCTTTGCACGCATGTGCACGTGCAAAGCGGGCTATAATTGGAAAACTGTTTGCACCGTTTTGTCATCCTGAACGCAGGGATAGCAGGTTGAATTTCAAAGAAGTTGCAGACGACAATCTTAAAGCCTAGTTTAATTTGCCACGGACGCCGTGCGATATCACAACCTGCAATGTTATATATATTTTTGACACCCTTCGATTTAATCCTCTAAGGCGTATGTGTTCACACAAACGTGTGATGCCAGCACGGTTTTTCATAAACTTTTCACGCAATCGCAAGGTAATCGCGCGATCCCCAGGCAAATAACCAATCAAATATACTGTAAACCGCACGGGTCCGATGTCCATGCGGCGATCTTGCGATACATTTGCCACATGTCAATGGGCTACGGTCTCCGCGCTGTCTTGCGATTTGATACATACGAGAACATTCAGGATATTCATGATTAAAGCCTAGTTAGCATTTGCCATGGTCGCCGTACGTTATCGCAGCCTGCGATTTCTTGAATGATGTTTTTGACATGATACTATTTTATTTTCTACGGCGTATGTGTTCATAAATTCATACGCTGTACTCACAGAGTCTGTACGATTTGTCAACTTGATACGCTGGAAAGAAACCTTTCGGCCGCCGTGCGGTCATCGTTCGGTACCCGCGCGGGGACCGTGGTTTGATCCGCTAAAGATGTATAGGCAATCCATCGCACGGTGGTCGTGTTATGTCCGTGCGGCGATCGTGCGATGTGCCTAGGACGTATCTATGGGCCAAGGTCTCAGTGCGGTCTTGCGATTTAAAATATATATATATATATATGTATACAAATTCGTAAGGGTCTACGACACGGTAAGGTTCATTTTGGTTACCAAGCTTGCTAGCAAAACTCTTCTAAAAACAGTCCCAGGCTAGAAAAATAAATGTTACAATTTAAAAAAAAACATTACTTCATACATCGCCAAAGGACACATGTGCCAAGAGAATTGATGGAGGTCGTTTAGTCGTAGAAAATTTAGTTATAATGACAATGAAATTACTGGTAGATCTATATTAATTTCTCCATTGTTCAGTCGATTCCGAGAAGTTATTAGGTTCGTGATATTTTATGATCATTTTAGTACACGAAAACGCTTACATTTCACTCCAGAGACTCTTTGTTATTACAGGTATGATTTTTACAAGCGCCTGTGTGACACCACTCGAGAAATACGAGATAAAACGGCTTACTTTTATTGCATAATTCTTAGAAACCTCGATAAAATTTCATTTATCACAAACACGAATCTCCGATTCCATGTCATGAAAATCGAGTACGGTTACTATCATAACGGAATCAACGGAATTAAAATTTGACATTTTATGTCATTTTTGTGGTTTACAATTTTCAAGATGAGAACGAAATTGCCCATTTTGCAATTGTATTAGTGTACCCGTAATAGTTCTGCACCATTTCGGACTCATTATCTTTCACAATATTGACCAAGGTTTCCTAATGAAATCATTAGGAAACCTCGGTTAACACTGTTCTTTCTTCCGGAACTTTGCGGAGCTATTACGGATCTACCTTAAGCTACTCGACCTCAATGGCATGATGTTATCTAAATAAGCTTCAATTACAGAAAAGGCAAATTTCTAAGCTGTCCAATTTTTATCCCTTTTATAGTCAGATTTTTAGGTTGTATGGCTTGTGGTCACACAAGAATCATTTCGTCCGCACACATCTGAAAAAAAACTACAGTTATTTACATCGTGAAATTGACATCCCTCTCAATCAAAACCATTCTAAATCACTCACTCAGCGCTCCAATAATTCACTCAAACCATTCACAACGATCAAATCCATTTAAAAATATAGAATCAACAACGACATTCAAAATAAATTTTGATAGAGAAAAATCGCGAGCTCACTGACATAATTCAAATTGTTAGCGCCTAATAGGTTCTTGAAGAAATTAGAAGCTATGTATAAAACTTGTATGCATTTTTTATTAAAGGGAGGTAATCAATATCGCTAATTTTGTTTACTTCCCATTAAATTTACTCAAAACTCGCTCCACACGCTCATTCAATTCCATTCATAAATCATTCCAAATTCATTTACATTGTCAATTTCACGATGTTGTTAACTGCACTATTTTCTTCGCCCCTCAATTGTTTTTCGACTACATAAATATACCATTTAGTCGAACGTTAGTTTAAAGGTTTGAAGAAAAACCCTATTGCTTTATATAAATCAGCGAGGTGGATTTATACAGTGTTATAAGGCGTTTGTTTCATAACTTCGTGATAATAAAAGTATCGTTTTCAATTCTTATAATTAAATGACATCGACCAAGAGAGTAAAGGCTTTTGAGACAGATATCTTGTGGGACTACTTTGCTTCACAAGCACACTTAAGGTAGTGGACCCGTAATAGTTCCGCAACATTTTGGAACTCATGACCTTTCACAATTTTGACCGAGGTTTCCTAATGAAAATCATTAGGAAACCTCGGTTAACACCGTTAAAGTTCATTATTTCCTACACGTTGCGGAACCATTACGGGTCCACTACCTTAAAAACTGCATCCTGAATAATTTGTTTATGAATGCATGAATATAAAGTTTGGTCGTTCCGAACTCATGATTTTCATACACTAAACTTAATTGGAATGGAAATTATATCATTCTGATAATAGAATTTTGTCCGCTTTTTGAAAAAGATCTACTTATGTTTTTTAAGTATCGTTTAAGTTCGCACAAATGCTTATCGTTATGTCAAAGTAATTAAGATAACCTTAATGCTTGCAATTTTCCAAGAACCCGATGTCAACCTTAACTCGTGTCAAACAAATTAGGGTCTTTATAACATGCCATTATAGGCCACTATTCAATCTTCACAACCGAAGATGTGGATAGAAAGGGTGGTTTGGTTTTCCAAATGAAATAAACAAACAAAAAAAATCGTTGATCAAATCGTATGTTGCAAGTACTCATTGTACTCGTCTAATCAAGACGATTCCAATGAGTACTCACAGTATAGAGTTTGGGTGAGAACCCTAAGATTAAGCCCTTACACAAATAAATGATTTTATGTTGAAAGGTTTATAAGATGAATTTACGAATTATACAGCCAAATAAAACGACCAACATATTCGTATATATTTGCTGTTGATGGGTCATACGGACTCAACAAAGTGGTTTTTCTGACATTTTCCCCATTGACGATAGGTTGCTTTATTTGTGACGTGCATGACGTGTAAGATAGTCGAAAAAGAGCGGTAATTGTTACACTTAGCACATTTGTATGTAAATTTAATGTTTTCACTAATAAGGGCAAATGCTAATATGAGCTGATATGAAAACCCATTTCATTTTTAAGTTTCGCTGGGTTGGAAGATTGCGATCAAAACTTGACAGATTAAAGGAAAAACTCCCTATTAATTTGACGCAAATGGCATAGGTTGTTGAAATAAGGAGGGCGTTTACACCGATAGATCCGACAGCCCTGGTCGTCAGACGATATAATGGCGGAAATGTGAAAACTGGCGTCTCGACTGGTACAAGTTTACGTATTTCTTATTATTTTTCACATATTTTTCTGCGAATTTTGGTAATTGTTAAAATGTCACAACACTATTTGAATATCGTTAATTCAGCATTTATAACTTAAACTAAAATAACTTTTATCTTAATCTACATAGCAAGGACTTACGCACTGAGTGGGCTATCTTATCACATTAAACAAGGATATTTAAGTATGCGAAGTGATTATAGAATCACAGTACTAATGATATTATGATAATTATTTCGCATGATTGATTGCGCTTTTAGAATACTGTTCCATGCAAACAAAAGTATGAAAACAATTTCTTTTTTAATAGAAACTCATTTTGATACGTGATATCAATTAATTATTTCTGCGTATCATAGATGCAGGCAATTGTTTCATAATATTTTAAGTATATCAAATAGTTGTCTACTTAAATAATTGTTCTTAAATGTATAAAATAAAGATCTCCGCAATTCAGAATACGCATATTTTGCAACTTGAAATTTAAATTATATTTTTTTATGAATAAGGATCACATTATTGATGAATTGTAGAACATTTTAACTATAGCTTTTTATAAAGCTGTAGTCATGAGGTTTGGCAAATTAAGTAAAACAGTGAACCTGGCTTTGTAGTTTTCAGAATATAATTCCGAGTGACCTGTGCTGGGTTTAAACCCAATTTCACATTATTCGTTTCACTAGGATTCCTTTTCGCGTGATTTATATTTATATTACTCATCATTCAGAAATCTACCTTTGTGCTTTATCGATTGGCGTCCTCGAGGGCAGACAAACCCGCTGTGCTGTTCCCAGACGAATCTTTTACCGCCATATTTCGGTGTCCGCCCATGTGACTTATATTCTCTCTGTTCCAGAAATATATGAGATAATTGCTAATTCAGGCTACTCGTTTACTGTGTAAAAATCAAAGTACTGGAGGTACTGTAGACATGAATTAGTATAATATGGCCAACCGTTTTTCAACCAGCTTTCTTGACGGATTTCTGCGTTGAAAAACTGTTATGCGAAGGGGGCGGGGGGTTGGGTGAAAAAATCGCGGTCACAGCACAATATTCGACGTTTCTGCGAGCCTTGATTGCTCTACACTCACAGGTCTTATTTTTCGACTAGTCTCGGTCAAAGGTGACTTGAAGAAAAAACATCGGGGACTCGGACAAATTCGAGATAGTCGGCAGCCTAATTATGTCCTATTCAAAGAAAACACCTGGGCAGGAGGTTATAAAACTTTTCTCAAGCTCAATTCAAAATTTTCTCAAATTTCATTTTGAGATTTAAGCCGTAATTGTGTTTTATTACTCATTTTAATGTATTAACATTAAGAATATTATTAATAAGATGAAATAAGTAACAACAAAATATAAGTTGTAATAAACAACAACAATAATAATAAAAATAATTTATTTTAATTTAAAATTTGAGAAAATTGAACCTGAGCCTGAGAAAAGTTTTATAACCTTGGGCACTGACAACCGAGTTATAGGGAAACGAATGCCAATTTTGGAAGTTCGAACCCCCTTAACAGAAATTCTGGATCCGCCGTAGGATCGTAGGATCTTATTTGCAATTCATGTAGATCTACTTGGTGTAGGGACATATTTACAACGAAAACATTGCGACTCAAGACTCTAACGTCTCACATTATCATTTTTACAAATTGTTGGACAAGCTCGAGCAATGAACCATATAACTCCTACTCGCATAGTTCACATCACGTCGGATTCTTTAGAAGTCACGAGAATCGCGTGACGACAAGGTACCAGTCTAGTCATACCTTTTAATCACCCGCAATGAACGTTAATTAACAACAAGGAATTATTTGAAATTGACGGAAATCACCTTCTTAAACAGAGCATGCCATGCATGAATGAAATTCCTGAAATTCCCTTTCCGTTATTTTTAAGATCTTTCATTGCGATTACCCGAATAAAACACACGTTTGTCTTTTTGTTTCTTTCTGTGTTGATTACACATTGATGTTTTATTTTCCATGAATGAATAATGAATATGGATCCACTAGTAAAGAACATTTGAGCCAATAATCTGATATATACATACACGTTAGGATCTATCGTGGTATTTTGCGAGACAAGCTGATCTTAACCGAGTCTATAAATGAAATGAGCCTGTGCGTGAGATTTCCAACAATTTCAAATATGCGCAAAGCAAAGACTCTGACCAGTCTGTGCATCCGCACAGTCTGTTCAGAGTCTTTCTTATGCGTTTGGTAGGTAGATAAGGTCTCAAAGTATTCGTAGACCAACAAGTAACTTTATATTTACAGTATGTAGCTTTCAACGCCTCTCAATGTTTGCATATCACGAAAATTTCAAATTGTTGGAAATATCACGCACAGGCACAAAGGTAATAAAAGAAATCTTGGCCAGCTTTATACCTTTTTTTCTAGACAAGGCTAAGATAAGTTTTTCTCAAACAAAATCGAGAAATATTATTTGTCTCAAACAAACAACAGGTTCGTACGTGATAAGCACAATCTTTGGAACCCCAGATAGAAATACTGCGAAAATACGCGATAAGAAGACGTTGTAATGACGTCAGTTATGATGTGATCCTACGTACGCATGTGTAAGACAGGGAGACCACTGGTACCCGTTCGTTATTATTGGGAGTTATGAGAGAAAACCCCTTCACTGAACTACCTTTTACAATTCCCTAGATTTGTTTGAGTCTGACATTGAAAATAAAACCAATAGACAATCAGGCAACAGTGTTAAGCATCCTTTGTTAAAGTTATTAATTAGTATCGTGAAATTGACAGGGTGATCGATTTGATTGATTTTCTAATAAAAAGGAATGAGTGGGAGAAGCGAGTTTTGACTGCTTTTCAATGGAGTTAAACATACTGGTAATCGATAATTTTGTTCAAATGGACGAAATAGGCGATAACTTTTTACCCCCTCCCCCCCCCCCCCCCGATTTAATGTAAAAATCTTAGGAAATAGTAATTGATAAATATAGATCAATATTTTAATGATATTAGTATCATATATTGTCTGCACGACAAGACTTCATATAGGTGTATTGTCAAAACTGAGCTCTGACGTAGGCGCTGAGTCCATTACCATAGGTAAATCGGGTATGATTAAAAAGCAATTGATAGGAATTTAATCTGGTCCCTTCACTGCAATTATGAAAGTGCGTGTTTCAGTGAAACTTACGTTGTAAGACAAGCAATTACGTTAGTTTTAAATGTAAATTTTAAACTTTCTTAGTGCTATATTTAAACATGTTTTACTACTTCGAACAAATGGCACGAGAATCTCACGATAAAAGGTTGATTTCACGGCTCATCGCACAAAATCTACCTAAACCTTCTGTATACATTTCTATGCATATTATCTTTGTTAATGGCTAATGGCTTTTTTGTAGCCGATTGCCTGAATAAAGTTGAGTTGAATTGAGTTTTTAATAAACTCTACGAATTTTTCCGATGTTGTATTTTCACTGTCAAATCAGACACTCAAAAACCAATTCGAGCCAATGAAATCATGCAGTTAATTGATGGATTTGATTGATCTATTCGTCATTTCTGACGACCTAGAAGAGTTTTTTGAACTCTCTCGGAGCTGTATATAGTGATAGGATTGAGTAATTGGAATGAATGATTGGACAGCTAAGCGATGGATTATGGATGGTTTTAGTCGAGATGTATGTCAATTTCACGATGAAATTGATTGTAATTATCTGTCTTAATATTTTTATACAAAAAATTCTGAAAAGTTAAAGGTTTAAGTAAATCAGCAAAAGAATACTTATAACCCTGGGCTCATTGTCTTATGCACGAGATAATAAGAATATACAACGAATTGTTAGGCAAACAAAAATACAAGATTCTTGGTAGACAATTACAAAATTCAATAATAAAAATTTGGTTCTCGAAATTAACGAAAGGCGAAACTGTGTTTAAAGTGTAATTTCTGTCCCAATCTTTTATCGCCAATGACATTTGAATTGTAAAAAGGTTTGATAAAGAGGAACACTTCTTACTTCTTGGAATTTGGATTCGGTCAGCCATAACCAAGACAAACCCAACTGTATGGCAAGTTAACTGTAATGCAAAATCCTTGCAAAGAATAATCAATTTTACGTAATTGTCCTCATTCAACAACTTCGATTACCGGAGTAACATTTTCCAAAATGGCCGATCTATGTTCCGAAGTTGTCGATTTCCGGTTCCGGGTGGGAAGCTGACATCAAGGTCACACTGCCGTAAGTGATTCGTCGTGACAGCTATTGTGCGAACCGAGAATTAACTCTCATTACGGTTTCAGATTCATAGCTTTCCTTGTGTCTTCGTGATTTATTCATCCAAATGACACAATCTAAATTAGAGTTGCGTAATGTTTTAACATCAACTGGTCCAGTATATTTCTGGTATAGCGATAATTTATAGTTTGTGTCAAGATGGGGTTACACTAATAATTTAAGTAGATTTATGAGAATAACAAATGCCAACAGTTGGGTTGTAACGTTTTTTTTTTCTGTGTGTGTGTGTGTGTGTTTTGTGTGTTTTTGAACATGCATACGTACTCGAAAAAAATAATATCTTATTTCTAGAAGCGTTTGAAACCCACGAATTTATCCCCAATGCCATTCTTCTTGTAAATCATTAGAACCATGAAGTGAGTATAATTACTTACATCGTCGAATTGAAAAAAAAACCTAACAAATTTACTACACAATCATCGGAGTCACTTTCGAGGCAGTATACGTAAAAGTTTGAAATATGTTCTGAATGGGCCATGGAGCCGATACATTGACAAATGTCTGGAAAAGTTATGGAAATGTTGAAATTTCATATAGATTCTTGTTTAAGATCAAACACACTTCAATTGTTTATCAAAAATGTCCTTAATTAAACAAAAACGCACATGTTTACGATAGCGAGACAGAAAATAGACCTGGGTAAAATACAAATTCTTAGAATGGCGGTCATAACAATGTAATAAACACAAATTGATTGAAGTGAATCAGACGATCATCGCTGATGAATGGGAAATTCCCGACATTCCTGAAATTCTCGTCTGCTTACATGTAACTGTTTTTTACCTTATATAAACACGCTATCGACAGACGACACAGATGGTTTTAAGACTTTTTCTTTCCAAGAACTTTACGTTCTCGGGCTGGAACAATAATAAACTTATTTTCCTTAGGATGAGACGTGAGACCGAGCGACTGTCTGTAGGTACCTTACACCATCCTTGGGGAATCCTTTCAGTAGAGTTGTGAACAGTGTTTCTTTATATTTAATGCTTTTCGGTGGTTAATCGAGAAATAACGGTAGATTATCACTTGATAATCTCACCGCAAAAGCAGTGAAATTATCAAAAACTTATATCCTGCTTTTGTGCATTTCATCCTATCTGACGTCATCTAAATGGGGCGAAATAAGTGACGTCACAATGAACGTTGCATAGCAAATACGCGCTTTACGAAAATATGTCGTAGAAATTTCAGATTTTGACTCATTTTTGCAATAAAGAAATAGAAAAATCGTGTGTTTTTCGAGTAAGATCGATTAGTATTTCATTTCGTGGATAACAAAAGCTATATTTTTACTCGTGGCTCTGCCACGGCCCCCTACTAACTAATGGTCTTCTGGGAATGTCGCTCATATGTGCATATTCTACGACAGCGATCATGAATAAACGTAATTATATTAATGTTTTACGAAAAATTTGACTTGTATTGCTTTGTCATTTGAAATGAGAGTTTTGCGAGGCATATTATTTGTTTAAGCTTAAAAATGACAACAATTCAACTCTTAAAACATTCAATACTTTTTTTCTTTTCTTTTTTCCCTATTCCTTTTTTCAGATGTATATTTCCAATACGATAAAAACAATGTAATTATAGATTATCATGTTGACTTGTATTTTGTCATTTTTGCTTATCTCGAGTTTGAGCCTTGAGAACAAAGAGAAAAAAAACGTTGAATAAGCTTGAGTTGAAACTGCAAACTACTTTCCATACAACCGTTGGTTCTTGAATATTTGAATAAACAAATATGTCCAAACCATAGGATGTCGAACGCTGCAAGCGTAAGAAGCAATATACACTTTGTACGTACACTTAAAAATTGAAAGGCAGAAACATATCTCGATCGTATTATAATGCAATTCTTGTCTTATGAACATGACAAAAATTGGATTATAATACGATCGAAATATACACATATACCTGAGAATGTGCTTAACCTGTCCGATCCAACCATCTAAATATATTCAACTGGTTTCGTTTCCTAGAAAGCTGAGATACGAACCATGAGGAGACGACAATTCGTTTACAAAAAACGATACATTCAGTACATCCCAGTTGTTTATGATTTATTCTGCGTAATTAATGAACTGGTAGGGCGGGGCTAAACCGTGACGTAATTTGGCGAGTTTACTTTTCAATAGTTTGGGTTCTTTCAAATTATAGTTGGAAATCATCGTTAACGCGTGCAAATAACTGTATCCTAAAACCAAAAGGATTCACGTGCTTTGAGAGAGTGAACACATTTCATCGTTTGGTTACTAAGGCCTCGTAATTTCAGCTTGAATAAGCTGAAGTTACGAGGATTTGGTTACCAATATACGATTTACTGTCTCGAGTTATTTATGTCGACTGTCTTTAGAAGTAGGTTATTTTAGATAAAAGCTGATTTCCCTTAACCTTAAGTGCAACGAACCGATACTTAGGCTCCGCCCTGCCAGGGCATTAATCATGGAAAATATATACATAATACCGGCATAAGGTTATGGTTCATGTAAAGTGTTTGAGACCCAATTTTAAGGGCATTCATTTGCCAAGAAAAAGCAGTATGTCCAGGAATATTTTATATCAAAATGAAGCTATTTATGAGCACAAGCAGTTGAAAAACATAAGACTGTTATAACTATAGCGGTGGAAAAGGGTCATTTTGTACAGAACAAGCAACTGCATGACTGTTGGATAAAATTGGCTCATATTTTAACAAAATCTAGCCTAAAGTACCTTGCAGGTAGTGCTACAACCATTGGTATAAAACTCAGTCCCAAAACGTAGTTATGCAAGAAATTTATTTTGACTTATTTTATAAACACATATGTCATATATGTCATTCTAATTTTGTAAACGTGTAGATCTTTTTAGGGTATGGTGTGTTATCACAACATAAATAGACATTAATTGTTTATATACCTGTAAGGTTGTTTGGCAATATATCAATTTCTATTTCACATAATGATAAATATATTGTAATATTGTAGATCATTGAATTAAAAAAACTATAATTTGAAATAAATCGCAGAAAATATTTCACAATATTATGGTGTGATGTTGCACCATACCGAACATTTATTTTGAAAACAGACCAAACCGGTTTGACATGTATGTTAACAAAATACATGAAAATTGATTGCTTCCAAAGAGCCTTTTGAGACTGAGTTTTATATCTAAGGTTGTAGCACTACCTGGATGGTACTTCAGACTGTACTTTATTAAAATATGGGGCAATTTTATGCAACCGTCATGCAGTTGCTTGTTTTGTACAAAATGACCCTTTTCCACAATGTTTTGGCTATACCGCTATAGCTATGGCAGTTTTATGTTGCCTAACTGCTTGTGCTCACGAATAGCTTCATTTTGATATACAATATACCTGGACATACTGCTTTTTCTTGGCTAATGAAGTGCCCTAAATATTGGGTCTCAAACACTTTACATGAACCTTAAGCATATCGTATTTAGAATTACCAGTCAGATGTGTAGGACTACAAAAATGAAACAATATTATGTACCCAAAATTGAATCGTAATTTATTTCAAGACAAGATGAGTTACCATAGAATTATTGCATTAATTGACGCTATCACACACATTTGCACCGAGTATGCGTATTTGAAAGTCGACCTCTTATTTCAAAATGCATACTTAGCAAATAATCTTGGTGGCAAAAAAGCATCGAATCGCTTTAAATAACACCACATCATTAATTGAATGCTCAATTTTTTTGAGCCTGTGCGTGATATTTCCACAATTTTAAATGTTAGTGAGGTGAAAAAATTGGGCAGCGAAGACAGCCAAACACTGTAAATTTAAAGTAACCCCATGGTTTACAGATACTTTGAGACCTTATCTATCTACTAAACGAATAGTGAAGACTCTGGTCAGACTGTACTGATGCACAGGCTGGTCAGAGTCTTGGCTTTGCGCATATTTGATATTGTTGTAAATCTCATGCACAGGCTCAATTTATCTTTGGTAATACTTAGAATCATGTACGATATTATAACTTGCAGTTCATTGCCACTTTCAATTCAATTCCGGCTTATACTGTGAAATGCCCCCACCCCTCCTTCGAACAGCGACTAGTCACCTTTTTGATCATCGAAAGGTACATAATGTTATGTTTCTTACACATGAGCATTCCGCATAACGTCTCCTTTAGCAGAGGCTTACGAAATTGTCTAAAATTCTCAACAAATGGTATAAAAATATGCTTAGCTTTAAGCCAATAGTTTAGATTTATCTATTCTTAGTAACGTATTAGAAAGCGATAGTTTCGATCCGTGTAGTGGCTATTTGATCTTCATTATTTTGATGATTATATCAATGATTATATAGGGCGATTTTCATCATTTTTTTCTCCAAATTGATGTTTATGTATTGTTGTATATTTTGGGGGTTGTTTGGTATTACCTTTTTGTTTATTGGGAAAGATAATCATTATTAACGTTCTAGATCTATTTTTTCCCACAACCTTATAAAGTCACATGACGCCCTTGACACAAAAGATAAAAATGGTTCTAGACTACATTGAAAGGTCTCTTTAGCATATCTATCAGACAAACGTAATAGGAAATAATGAAAAGCCTGTAACCGAGTCGAAACAACCAGAACTTACTGGTATTGTCAAAATGCCTATACGAATACGTCAATTTATTTGACCCATCATGGGAAAGATAAAATCTGACAACTTGGTAAAATAAAAAAAATGTTCAAGTGTTGGTCACAATGATGTCGCATTTCAAAAGTGCTTAAATGGCAAGCTAGAAGAAATATTCCGGATTCAGAAAATCGGTAAAGGGCGAAAGGTCTCGATTCTAATCAGACTTCGCAGGCCGCCACTTTGCAGACTACCCAGTTGATCTCTTTTATCGAGACCGTAAACAAGTTTCTATCCAGTTATAAACGTTTTTACCCTTTTCTGCTATATAAGGATTTATTCTCAAAAATAGATTAATAAGCTCCAGAAAATGGAAAAAAATAAGTAAATAATAAATCGAAAACCCGATACATTTATGCTACTCTCCTCATGCAGCCTCGAAGGTCTGAAGAAAATGTTTTTAAGCATGAAAGTTAAGAAATAGAAACATTTAGATGAACGCCCCTTTCTTTCTATGTATAAAGAATGTATTCCTTAAGGCACGTCCTACGCCAATTTGAAATGAAGAATTACTGTTTCATGAAAGAGTATGAAATGAGTGAAAAGGATTAACATTTGCGTACAAGATATGTATCTTCATAAGAATGTGCCCTTTGACATATAATTTGAATTCTTTCAGATATATGCAAGCCATTATATATAATTACCTCTTTTTTTGAAAAACGATACGATTTTTGACATGAATATTTTTTTCGATAAGTTTAGAATTATTTCATAAAATATTCGTGTGTTGATTGAGATGCGACAGGAATGGAATGGGAGCTGTGTTGCGAAATTTTTACGTTCATTTATTCGTGGGAATTCCTGGTTAGGCTGAACATTGAGAAAGGGTCAATTTTCGCTCTTTGTCCCTTCTTTGAATTTACAATTATTTGAATTTTGTAAATCATCGTACCTTATAATTATATTTGTTCAACGACTTTCAACTGATTAATTTCGATGTTACCTGTTGATAAATGTGCAATTTTCGAACCGCGGGCCTCTTTACCAAAAACGAGTGCTGTGCCACGTCTTTATCAACCGAGAACCCTTGGCGATTCTTTGGAATAGAGCTCGGGTATAATAAGGGCGTAGCTATGAAAACGAGTCGTTCCGCACGTTAATTAAACGGTTTCTTGCCGGGGTATATGAAGACTTATTCCCGGCTGGAAAAAATGATGTCACCCGAGCCGTAGGCGAGGGTTGACATCATTTTTTATGCCGGGAATAAATCGTCATATATCCATGCATGACACCGTATAACGAATTTATTTCAAAGTTTAAGGGTTAAATATTTGTCTTTTGCCTATCTAAGGCGTTGGAAAAAAAAAAACGATTTCTTTTAAACCACCAATATCACTTAATGCGCCCCTATGAAAAGTAAACAAGTACATGTATAAAGTGACGTCAAATACAGCTGTGACGTCACACTTCTACACTCTGCGATGTTGTGATATTAAAGCGGTTCTTGGCTCAACCTTCGAAAAACATTGCACTTAAAATAGACAGATTTGTAAAAATTTAAGGTATTTATTGACATCTTTATCATTTTTTATTTGCACAACTGTTCAAAATGCTTTTCAACTGTTGCCTGATGTGTATATTCGGGTCGTATTATCATCGAAGCGAGGGAATCATGGCTGCCATTACCGTTTCGATTTTTTGCCTATGTTCACGGCGAGGCGCCTTAAGGAAACTTTAGAAGTTATACCGGAGTGGCCGTAGATATCAATGTTTGTCAGGTCATTATTAACCAGTGAAAATGCTAGAATTTTCTTTGCAGTATAATAAAAGTAAATATGACGTCACAAGCATAAAAACCAAATAAAATCAACGAAAAATAAAAATTTGGCATTTCATGACTTCATAAAACGCAGTGTTTTCAGAGTTTTGTCGTCGAATAATAATATGCCCAAACGAACGCCATTGACGGTCAGAAAAAGTTGAAAGACAAAAAAATGTAAAATCAAGTTTATAGACCGAGGTATCGTCAGAAGCTGGTGAATCAAAATTCTTAAACTTCGACCGAGTTACTTTCCAGTTTACAGAAATTCCGAGTGATGTTCCGAATTAGTCATCATAAAACCAAGCTTGTACAATAAGCAGTAAAAGAACCCATTTTAAAGGGCTACATTTGATTGTGCTGATAACAGTTAAACTTCAGCGTTTCAATCAAATTTCGTGCTTTTTGAATGGCTAGAAAATTGGTTTTATTTCTAAATGAAAACAATTTTGAGAACGCATTTATTTTGTAAACACAATAGTACTCCCGTAAGTGATCGCGTTCATTATTGACAAATATTATCAATTTTTCTTCCTGATATTGAATTATAAGTTATTTAAAAAAATATTTGATGATATTTTCGGGGTATGAAGCAAGAAACCTAAGCACACTGTATAAGGAAATTAGTTTCATTCCTCCATGAAATCAACAAAACCTCCCTTCATCTCTAGCACAATTCAAAATAATCTGTTTCAATGTATTGCACTAGCAAGGCCTATTCAGTGTCCATACTCTTGACATTGCCACGTTAACGCTTTTTTGGCAGGACACTTTTCAAATCTCACAAAGACGCAAATACGATGGCGACCGATTGGCGCCTGAAGAATGCAAAACTGACTAGTCCAATGGCAATGGCACTTTTTATAACTGCATCAAAACAACACTATAGTACACCATCAGACAGCTTTATTGTGTCACGATACCATCACCTATGATATATGAATTAATTGAGGCACGTGTAGTTCTAAATTCTGACTTTTAATTCAATGAGTTTGTTTTTATGACAATGTATCGACGTTTACATAGTAAATATGAAAGATGTCTGCGCCTCTGGTTTCAAAGAAGTTTTCTATCCGAGTTAAGAAAGTAAATTCTGGTAGAATTCAACTAGAAGGTTCTATAAAATTAACATGGAAGCCCTCTGCCTTCTGTTTCCAGTAAAAATAGACTTCTTTTAGTTTCATGTTTCTTTGCAAAATGGGAAGAGGCTGTGTAGGGCTGTGACGAGTAGAAATTTTGTACTCGAGTACCCGAGATCTTGTTACACGGGGGTGCTCGAATACCCGATAATCACTGTCCATATATTTATTTCATCAATTAAATGCAAAGGTGGATCCAAAATTTCTATATTTATAAAGTGGATTCGATAATACAAATACCGACATGGTTTTAAGGCAGGTGTTGCGAATCATTGACTCGCAAATAAGTAACAAGAACTCTCAAAACTATATGATATAAGTCCATTGGACCATCTGGAAATCAATTTCAAAGGAAAAAGTGAAGACTGTTTACGACTACAGTTTTTATTTTCTTCCGGAAATCGATCCTCTAAGGAACATAGTGATTAAACATTGGTCGGGTAAGGGGTATTGATTCAGAACCAAATAGGGACGTGTTACCCTACCCGATACTACCCGGGTACTCGAGTACAGTTAACACCATCGTGAAATTGACATTCATCTCGATACAACCATTCTATATCACTCGTTTAGCGCTCTAATCATTCATCCCAAACACTCACTAAAACCATTCAAAAACGCTCCAAACTCACTGAAAAACATAGAATCAACAACGTTATCCAAAACAAATAAAGCTAAGAAAGCTAAAAAAATCCCGATTTCTTTGGCATAATTCAAATTGTTAGTGTCTGATAGGTTCTTGAAAACATAGGAAGCTATTCATAGACCTTGGATGCATATTTTAATTAAAGGGAGGTAATAAATATCGCTAATTTTGTTCATTCTGAACAAAATGTGCGACATTAGATTTCCTCCCAATAATTTCACCAAAAAATCGCTCCACACACTCATTCAATTTCATTCAAAAATTATTCCAAACTCATTCATCTTGTCAATTTTACGACGTTGTTTACGGTACTCGCCCCAGCTCTTCCGGACAGAGCCCAAATATGACTTCAGAGGCACGGTATTGACAAACTTGCTCAGACGACTAGTTGATGCTGCAAACTGAAGGTAAATTGAGTAATCACAATATATCGCTAAAAAGAGTGTTTTGTGTGATCTATCAATTTTCAATTTTCTTATCAGCATTAATTTACTTTTGCTGAATCTCCCCTGTGTTCAGGGTGACAAAACAGTGCAAACTGTTTTCAAGTTATACCCCGCTTTGCACGCAAGTGCGTGTGCAAAGCGGGGTATAAATTGCAAACAGTTTGCATCGTTTTGTCAACCTGAACTCAGGGCTGGTCTCTGTCTTAAATTTGTGTTTTACTGTGTTTCTAGATGGTCCTATTGGTAAGACGAACTTAATGAAAACACATTCCTAAAAAAAAAAAAAAAAAAAAAAAAATAGGAAAAAATCTGTAACCATTTGAAAAAAGCTTCTCGTCTCAAACACTGGTGACAGCCTCAAACCGAAGATAGTGATTTGGGGTGACTATTGCGTTAAATATTACTATCACAATATTATTGCATTTATAATGTTGCTCTTGGGATAGTATTGCAATAGTCAGAAAACTATTGCAATACTATCACAATAGTTGTTTTTATAGAAAAAAAAAGATAATAATGAATGTTAAAACGTCAAACTTTTTATTAGGCATTAACTATATATTTTTCTTGTAAGATGCCGTTTACCTTGTCAATGGCGAGTAAATGATCAAATAACTTAACAGATATTCCCTTAAAAAGAATTTGATTTGACTTTATTGTCTGATGAAAACATGGAGAAATGCAGCATTATTACTACATTTAGTTCTACTTTCATTTTCATAAAAACTATTGTAAACAATCGATAGTCAGAGGAACTATTGCGATATTTATTGACTTGAAAAAATGCGACTAATTGCTATTGCAGGGTAAAATATCACGATACAGCGATGGTTCGACCTATTGTTACACCGCTATAAGTGATTACTTGACGCACTTTTTGTGCGAGTAACTGCTCAAAGGAATGCTTTTGATTGTCACTTCCATAAAAATGACCTACTTTTTACAATATTATCCTACTTTTAAAAGTACGAGTTCCTTACTTTTGAAAGTACTGATATATATTCAAACGCTCTAAAGTTTCTTAGTTTAGAACTCGGAGTCATTTTGGCATTGTTATTGTACAATATGTACCGAATTGAAAGCTATAAACACCCCAAGCGAAAAATAAAAATCAAACAAAAAAACATAAAAGATGGGAAACCAACAACATATTTTATAAAATCTTTAGAAATAAAACATCATAAATCAAGTCCATTGAAAAACGGTCTAGATTGAGTTAATAAAAAACATTATAATATGACCTACGTCGCCGGAGTGAAATAAACCCATTGAATATGTTTGATATTACACAGGTGTTATAACACTAGTTGAATAACTATGCAATGAGCTCAAAGCGAATGACAACGCTATTTTGTGACCGCAAAAATGACGTCATAATGTATATATAGTGACGTCAGTTTTAAACGGTGTAATAAGTTTCGCGGAAAATTGAAATGTTAAATTTTAAGAATTTTGACGATTTTTTCCAAAAATTGTGGTCATATTATAAATAGAATATAAAATTTGTGCTCATAAAATACAGAATTTATTAAACTCGTCATCTATAAACAGATAAAAACTTGGCGCAGCCTCGTTTTTATCTGTTTATAGATGACTCGTTTAATAAATTCCGTATTCCATAACCACTCATTCAATATCCTCTATTTAAAGCATAATTCAATTCTGAAAGGAGATCGAACGTTTGAGTCACGGTTATTTAAGAAATATTGCAGGAACAGATGAAAGAAACATACATCTCTAAATCAATTTTATTTGTAGAAGCCACTGAAAACTGTTTGGTTCAGGAATCAAGTTTCGATTTTATAAAAAATCATTTTAATTTCTTTCTATAAATAATGTAAAACAAAATTATTGTTCATGTCCTGATAACACAGTTTGAACACAATCAAAATTTCATTGCTAAAAATCATGTGTAATCAAAATTGGTTTCATTTGTGGAATGAAACCAACTTTTCAGCCAATTGTTGGACACGACCACAATTAAATTATATCAGGAACAATTCCAACTTCCAAAGATTAATGACTATATTCGTCCGTTTTGTCTCCAAGAAAGTCAAGTGAAAAAACAAAAAAAAATGATTCAGCAGTAATCCTAAATAAGTCCCGAGAACAATTTTTATTAGCAACGTTATGCAATTATGCAATGATTATCTTTTTCTTTTTATAATTTATAAGAATATTATATAATTATGTATATTTCATAAGATAATAGATCTATGCGACTAAATAGCACAGTAGCAAACTACGGTCAAATTCCTGAGATAACCATTTACCGACATATGACATAAGATTAACAGACAGTCAAGGTCAATGCTGAATCATAGACACGCATGTGCACTGACTTTGAGACCCAATCTCATAGAAATATACTCAGTTTAAACAGAAAGTATGATATTTTTAAATTCGCTTATCTTAGAACGAACACCACTTATCGTCACAAATTTTGCATTTACACACAGCATGAGTATGGACTGTTGATATATCGAGAAACAAACGAAACTCAATGATGTTTGGATTGAACGATTTGCTCTGGCATCCAACAATTGATGATTAATTATTCTCGAATCGCCTCAGTCTAATTCCTGTGCCCTACCTTGCAAGAAATTCGCATCTGAATGACTAATGTGCACTATGCAAAAACGTAGTTTGACCTACAAATTTCGTGTTTAATAAACCACGTACGAAGAAAACTCTCCATTTATATTAAAAAGCTTCCATGTTCAAATAGAAATCTAATGTATCCGCTCGCGCATTGTCGTTTAAGTATCAATGAATGATGCAGAGCGCCATTTCACTGTTTGATCTGACGTTACTTGCCCATCAACGTAGCGATTTCCAACGACGACGCAGATGTAACGTCTGTAAATTCAAACTCTTGGTTTGAAATGGAGAGACCCTTGTCAAACTCGAACATACCATATCAGCAATATATCTCTTAGTAGAACAGAAATCTTACGAGGGAAAATCTCAACCTGCTAACTATGTGTCTGCATTATTCGCAACTTTATCGAAATCGGACTTTATACCTCCTTTTCAAAAGGTCATATCTAAATTATGCAACAGATTTCACAAGCCAGAGTTACCCCAGCTTTGTAAAAAATAAGGAATACCAAAAAATGAAAGTGCACACTTTCTTTTTGGAATTTAGTATATTATCTTTGTTCAAGAATCAGATCTATCGACAAGGAATTCCGTTGGTTTTCAACTCAAATATGTTTTAGCTCACCTGAGTGCTCAAGGTGAGCTTTTGGGGGTTACTTGATGTCCGTCTTCCGTTGTGCGTCATGTGTCGTGCGTCGTCAACATTTACCCTGTGAACTCTTGTTTGAAATTATAGCAAGTGGGGTCAAAAGCTAGGTCATGTGGTCAAATATTAGAAAAGAATAACATTGTGGATACTCTAGAGGCCATTTTTTTTAGCCCAATCATCTTGAAATACTAGTCAGAATGATTATCATAATGAAATCTCGAAATTTCGAAAAAGTTCGAAATTGGGTCAAGTGGGGCCAAAAACTATGAAACTGGGTCAAATCTTAGAAAAACCATGTGGACACTCAAGAGGACATTTGTTCAACCCAGTCAACCTTTAAATTTGTCAGAGTGGTTTTCTTGTTGATCTAAACCAAAGAGTATTACTTCTGAGCGTCATTATTTCCATCATATTCTTTAAAGCTTTCTTTATTTTTTTAGATTGTTAATTCGATTAAGCGATTACAGGCCACTTAAACCCTCTTGTTTACTATGCATGCAAAATGATTCTTTTTTATGAATTACCGAATGCGTAAACATAGCCAGAAACATTCGGCAATCCTCGGGCGATCTCCGAAGTCTCTGATCAATGTAGGTTACGGAATCGGCCGAGTTGAGACGAATGAGACAGGAGATCATCTGAGGAAGGTGTATCCTAGCTAATTTAATGTAGACCTTTCTCTGATTAACTGTTTATCCCTTTTCAAAACGTATCTCTTGTTGTGCGCGTGCGTAAGTGGTATGGACTGCAAAAGTAGTCTCGGGGCGGGAGGGAGGGTAGTGTTCGGAGATCCTGCCTTGAATGCAGACTGTTTCCTTTCAATATTCTCATTTTTTGTGCAAATATTTAAATATTCTCTTGATTAGCTACATAAGGTGTTGGATATATATATTTACATATTGAGATTAATTTCAGAAGGAATTGATGAATGTGTTAGCCTTCGATTCTTTTCTGATGTTGATTTCCAAAGGGTCCTACGGACTTACATCAGATCGTTTTGAGAGTCCTAGCTACTCAATGTGTATCTCAGACTCGCCAAACCTTCTTCCTTTAAAACCCTATTCGAACCCACTTGATAGAAATCCTGGATCCGCCATTGTAATTGGTATGGTATAGAAAATATCACGATTTTGTTGTTGAAGAGAAATGTAACACCAAAGTATTTAAGTTAAGAACATCGTGAAATTGACAAGGTGAATGATTTTGTAATGAAATTGAACGAGTATGTAGAGCGAGTTTTGAGTGGAATTCAAGGGGGATAATCCAAAATCGATAATTTTGTTCATCCTGAACATAATTATCGATTTTTGTTACCTCCCTTTAATAAACAAATGCTTACAGGTCAATTGATATATTTCAATGTCATGTCACTTACGCGTTAAACGCTTACAAAATTAAATTATGCCAGAGAAATTGTGGGGTTTTATACCGATTTTTATTTTGAATGTAGTTATAAATCTTATCATTTTCAGTGAATTTTGGGAGTTTTTGAATGGATAGAGTGAGTGTTTGGAATGAATGAATTAAGCGATGAGTGAGCGATTTAGATGATTTTGATAGGAATGAGGATGTAGCTAGCTGTACACATAGGAAAAGAAATAATAGAGAGAAAGAAGTAGTTCACCAAGCCGACAATTTGATGGTATGTAAAATACTAATCACATGCAGATTTCAAGTGGGAAAACTATTTATTACCCTAAATGCCATGCGCCCAATTGCAGTATGCACTCTTAAACCACGCCCTCTTATTAAGTTTATTACACTGCGCAATATCAGATTTTGAAAATGTCGGCGAAACACACGGGCAAGTTCTCGTTAATATCAGACCATCTTATTTTCACTTAGCTGTCATACATTATTGATCCACAAAACCCCACATGACAATTATTTAAAGCCATCGAGTATATATTCTTCTTACGCCCTGAATCAGCCTACGTTACACAGAGCTGGTGCATAAAAAGGAGTGCGTTACAAACAGTGGCGGATCCAGTGGAGGGTTGGGGGTTCGAACGAACCCCATCTGAGTACCAGTTATTTCATTTTCATGCTGTTTAGGACATATTCTTTTTGTGAACAAAGCTATGACAGACAGTATAAACTAAGATCAGCCTGCAAAGTTGTGCAGTCTGATCTTAGCATATACTGCCTGCCATTTACTTGAATTTTGTGGGGAAAAATCTTGAGGCTGCCTTGCTAATATTTGAAAAGAAAAGGAAAAAAGTAGAAAATTTCAAACGGTTTAATAAAAATTTCAATTCAGCAGGATATGGTTAAGATAAGAAAACGACCCCCTTTTGTATGGTTGAACCCCTTTTATCGAAGTCATTGATCCGCCATTGGTTATAAATAATTTAATATATAGAGGATAATCGTTTGTTTCAGTGTAAGATCGATTTATATTTTCACGAGAGTGAAAATATAGCTTTTGTTGTTCACGAAATGAAATATTAATCACTCTTACTCGAGAACAAACGGTTATTTCATTTCTTTATTGCAAAAATGAGACAAAATGTGAAATTTTTAGGACATATTTTTGTAAAGCGCGTCATTTTGCGCATGATTTTTATGCAACGTTCATTGTGACGTCACTTATTTCGCCCCGCATAGATGAAGTCAGATAGGATGAAATGCACAAAAGCATGGTATAAGTTTTTGATAATTTCACTGCTTTTGCGGTGAGGTTATCAAGTGTTTATCTAAAGTACATTCTTTGAATCCCTAGATAGACAGGGTTATTGCATATGAAAATTGCAATTTCAGAAGTAAACCATATATTGCAGGTATTACCGTCATCTTTACAAGTTCCGATAAAATATGTTGTTTATTTCCCCCTTTTCAATGATGGCTTGTGCTAAGCCTATTACTGATACTTTTATGACGTAGAATTTAATTTACAATGAAGGTAGTGAACCCGTAATAGATCCACAACATTTCGGGCTATTGGACTCCATTGATTTTCATTAGGAAACCTCGGTCAACATTGTGAAAAAATCATGATATCCGAAATGTTGCGGATTTATTACGGTTCCTCGACCTTAATGAAAAACTTACATTTTGAATCAAAATTAAATTTTTTTTTTAGATCAAATCAATTTGTTTCAATATCAAAGTGCGAAATGCTATATTTTTTTCAATTTCCCACCATCTCAATGGCGGGTATCTATGATGAAATGGGTTCATTGTACGGTAGACACACTAATGACTCTAACCCAGACCTCTTGATCCAACCCCAAATTACTTATAAACATTCTTGGAAGCATTTTTGACACATTCATACGCCCCTTGTGAGCACCCAAGCGTACTGCAAAATGGCGGCGAATGTGAAAAATGTGACACATATATCGGCGGAAATGATAAGAATTACAAGAAAGGAATGGATGATATTTAGTTAAATATGTAATTGTAAATTTGGCGTGATTACGCCAAATGACGATTATTGTTATTAAAGAATGATTGTAAATTTTCATGCTGCAAATGAATACGAATTTAAATTTCTTTATTATGTTAGTGCATTTATAAAAGACAAAACTTTTTTTCTATGTGGCCTTTTGAATTTTTTAGCATTAAAAATAGTTAATTTCATGAACTGATACTCCTCCTTATACAACAATGGTTGATTCAAACGGACGTATGATTAGCATTTTTAGGCCCATTTTTCAATTCAACATAAAAAAAATCGTAAAAGTGACTAAACATCAAATATTTGAAAAAAGATTTGATCCAACAGAGCCAAACCCAAGATCGCATTTCGATATAGAGAATAACGTGTAAATGTCTTAAAATATCAATGGTATCTGGTCGAGGTTGGGAGAAGTAATCACGACGAGACTTTGCCAAGTCATGAAAATTATTCGCTGCCGAGAACAGATAACATTGATATGTTTAGACACTTACGTGTTATTTTTTTAATCATGCAATCATTTTCAGCGCTTACTTATAATAAACCCTTAAGAATCGAAGAAATTCAGGTAAAAGTGTATGCAAATTCATGCTAAAAAATACTACCTGATATCATGTTATGTTATCAGACGGGTGATATCAGGTCAAAAAGTGAAAAGTTTCGAATTCAGTCAGCATATGGAATCCGTGCAGTCTGGCCTGGGTCGACACTTGAAACACTTCCAAGTTTAACCCTAATTGTCTGAAAATGACACATATTCTTTCAAATGATTTCAAACAAACAAACAAATAAAAAATTAAACTTAACTATTTTGTGACAAATTTCAAATGAAACTACTTTGTGAGCCAACCTAGAAATAACTGCCTTCTTATTTCTTTTACCATGGGATTTATAATCATAATGTAAGAAAACTGACAGGCAAAACAAACTTAAAAATAAAAGCGTCGCATATAATTATTCATTGACCATCGTAAAATTCCCGAGCTCTTATCTTTCGTTTCCAGAGAAGAACATAGCTGTGGATGGTAGAAAAATCGAATAAAATTGTGGTGTAATTACTTTAATGGCCTAAAACATGACAGTTATGGTCAAAAACTGTGTTTTGTGCGATATTTTATCTCTAGTTGGATCGATAAACGTAAATTTCGTCCTTATCACGTGATTCAACCGGAAATGAAAGCATACTTTATTAGGGTTGGTCATTTTACAGTATATGTACATTTTGCGTGGTGAGCCGTGAAATCTACTTTTAACGGCTTATTTCCCGTGCTATTCTTTCTAAATAATTAAAACAGGTTTAAACAATACCTAAAATGTTATAATAACCTTTCAAATGAAACTTATTACTTGTCTAAGATCGTAAGGTTTACTCATTCATGTACATTCAAAGTTGAAAGGGAGGTATCACGTTCAATTGCTATCATATGATTTTTTAAGTACACCCGATATACCTATGGCAATGGACTCAACGCCTACGTCAGAGCACAGCTTTGAAAATACACCTATACATGTATACGGTTATTGTTCTTTTGAATTCCAGTTTGTCTCTCTTCTGTTTATACCACAGAACTCGGGATCATAACTGTTTTCATTTTTGAAAGAAATGTAACATCACAATGGAGTGCGTAAATCTTGAGAAACTAGAAACAACGCAATTGGTAAAATGAATGAAGAATTCAATTATTAAAAAAATGCAGTATTCTTTGAATAAACGTGTATATAAAAGGAAAAAAAAATATCCACCGAATGCCCTAAAATATTAGGAAATATACTTTATATTGAAAACGAAGGCAACGGCTTAAAATTCAACCCATTTCATGCTATATAAAATTGTTCCGAAATTACTTCAGGGCAAAGTTGCTTAAGGCATTGAATGCGCTTATTGTAAGTCGCTAATTCCTTTGAAAATATAACTTTTAAACTGTTCTTGCTTATAAAGGAAAAACATTTGGTAAAGCCCAAGATCAGACTGCATTTATACAGTCTGTTCTTGTCTATAACCCCTACCAAAGCAGGAGAATTACGGGTGAAGCATAACAAGAATTTAAAACTTTTTTTATAATATGATATTTATAATATGACCTACGTCGCGGGAGTGAAATATCCCCGTTGAATATTTTTTATATTACACGGGTGTTATTATGAATTTTGACGGTTTTTCGCTAATATTAGGGTCATATTATAAATAGAATGTAAAATTTGTGCTCATAAAATGCCGAATTTGTTAAACTTGTCATCTAAAACAGATAAAACCTCGGCACAGCCTCGATTTTATCCGTTTATAGACGACTCGTTTAATAAAATCGGTATTCCATGACCACTCATTCAGTATCCTCTATTTATTTCGTGAACAATCGCTATATCGGTTTCAAAATTCTGCACATAGCCTCGCAGAAGGAGAAGGCTTAATTAAGTGCCCTGTCCAGGTAGAATTTTCACACGGTATTTCTGGCATTTCAGCCAGACCGCTAGACATATTCTCTTTGATTTGGACTCGCAAGTCATAAAACGAATACAAACCGCTCTATCAAAGTTACAACAAAAACCAAGCACTCGAAACGTCAAAGTATTTCTTTTGATTTGTCTATATTGATGAAGAAATAAAACCACCATGGCTTATTAAACTTTATTACGCTTATTTTCTCTGATCATTTTTATTTCGAAAGTGCAGTTATAATACAGTTATTGTTTGTTTGTGCTTGTTTACAGACACTGCAGATCGCATGATAGCAATCACAGTTCATTATGTTTAACATTAAAGATATCAAGATAATGCTTCTTGTTTGTGATGATATCTTATAAATATGGTAAAAATGGCCATGACAATAACATAAAGAATCGAATGAATCACACTATTTTATCGAAAAGACTTTCATTTGGTTAAACAAAATCAAAACACGTGCGATTTTTTTTTATTTTAACGCACGAATACCGAGTTTCTTTTGCATGTCAATGATACGTACTGCAATTTTTAGTTTATGCTCATGCACTTTGAATGAGCGAGTGCGTAAGATTTCCAAGAATATCATATTTGGTTGAGACAGAAACATTGCACAGTTTTGAAGCCACAGATGTACAATTGAAAATTTTGCTGTCCCTCTAAATTGACTTTCAACATCACCTATCCGTAGAGCACAAAGTGAAGAGAGTGATGCAAAGGCTGGCCAACAGCCTTTGCTTGGTGCACCCATGAATTTGATTGAAAAATCAAACAAATGCTGAAATGAAAGTCATGCTGAATACGTCGATCTTCATCTTTGATTAAATAGAGGGTTATGATTTGTTTCGATATATAATTTGTTTGTTTTGAATTGAGTGAACAACAAAATCTATATTCTCATGAGGGGCGGAGCCTAGAATACATACTTACAAATACAAATTTAGAAAAAAAAACCTTTTAAGCTCGTCATTTTGCACCTGATACCTATGCATCGTTCACGGAAGGTGAAGTCACTTATTGGGCTCCGCTTATATAACGTCAGATAGGGTGGATGAACGAAAACGGGGTATAGGTTTATGATCTTTTCGCCGGATAGAAGGAGATGAAAAAATAATCCCTGGTATTCCTGAACAATCCATCGGAAAGCATTAAAGAACTAGATAGTTTTCACAGGACAACTGCCGTCGGGCCAGCAAAAAAAAAGTTGAGAATAGTTCAGCATTTGACCTTGATTTGTGAGTTTGACCTGGGAGAAATCTGAATCTTTCTTTCAAATATTACATGTTCCCATGGTACAGAACAGTTGTACTAAATTATTTTGAAATTCATTCATAAATCTAGGAGCTATGCTCCGGACAGGCTATTTTTTACATTTGATTTTGACATGCGACCTAGAACTTTGAGCTATCTGAACATTTCTCCCAAATAGCACATTTTCTCGTGATGGAAAACATTTACGTACATTTATTTAGAAATCCATCTAAAAATGTAGGTGCTCTGCTTCGGACAAGCTATTTTTTTACATTTGACCCTCACCTGTTACCTTGACCTTGGAGCTATCTGATGATTTTCTTCAAATAGCACATCTATTCTTAATGGAGAACAGTTATGGTAAGTAGTTTTGAAATCCATCCATAAACGTATAGAAGTGATTTTCCAGACAAAATCGGACGGACTGGCGAACGATCTAGCTGATTAATGGACACACTAACGCACCCACATTTGGAACATCGCTCGGACTTTTCCGTTAACTGGGGAGTACCTCAGACGTAAGTGTAGTGATCTTTGGTCATTTTTTGGTTTTTCGGTTCTGGTAGTAATTCGGTTATTTAATACGCTTGAAGAAAAATCATTTTGTTAATTCTTTTCGAATGTCTATGGAGATTTTTTGGGCATATTATGATTTGATGACAAAACGTAGAAAAAACACTGCGTTTTGTAATCAAATTGCAATATTCATAGATTCTTTCGTTGATTTTGTTTGACGCAACTTCATCCTTAGCGGAACCGTTGATGTACGGACGTGCGAAATGACGCGCTTTCATGGCTGCACCAGTGTTATTCCCGAAGTCTATGCCGTAGAATCGCCCAAGGTTCCCGATTGACGCACCAATACCGAGCCCTCATAAAAACAACTATGTCTCGATCACGGCATGCGGGCTCGACAAAAATGACCACGGTTTCGACTTCTTCAGATAAAATGAGGGTATTTGTTCCTTTCTGATAACGGTAAATCATTAAATTCTTAAACTGTATATGATTAATGTACATGTTCAAGCACTAAATCGATCAGCATCAAACACTAAACAGACAATAAAGCCAGGAAAAGTGAAAACAGATTTGTTCCTGATCGGTTTTCTTTGATTTGATGGCCCATAATGTCTTGATTTATCACGATCAGTTGAAATACACAGAGCCTTGTATATACAAATAAATCATGTAGCAAAAGTGGGCAAAAGTGGAAACAGTAGATATTGTATTGAATGTCTTCAAAGAAAGAAATATAATAACAATTAGGTTAGTATTCTATGAAGACTTAGTCTTACCTATATGAGTCCCGAAATAATAGTTTTGGTTCAAAATTAAAGGGGCCTTTATTCGAGAGACAAGAAGTACCAGCATTTTTATATGGAGTTTGGAACGTTAGAAATATATATAGGTAATTTTTTTGTTCGAATATCTACGAAAAAGGGTACCTGACAATCGTTATATTCAAGATAATGTTCCTTCAACCGTAAGAAGAAAATCAACGTCATAGCTACAGAGAATTGGTTTTTCAATAAATGTAGATTAACTACGGACCCATCTTCACGAGTCAAAGGGTATCGAATCGATAGATTC